>MU865932.1:0-601917 GCA_033296975.1 Podospora aff. communis PSN243
CTAGTGTTGTGGTTGTGTAATTGAGGATAGTTGTAGTGGGGTGGTGGAAAGCGCGCGACTCGCTTGTCTGCGCGACTCGCTTATCATGTACGTTACACGCTTTTTTGTCGACGAGTTGTTTTGATGTGAGAGCCCAAGACGTGCAGCAAGGAGGGTTAGGGTCAAGCGCCCCCAGCACGGGCCACAGTCAGCTTGCTTCGGATAACGTCATATCGTGCGGGGCAGCTGCCCTTGGCCTGCCCTTCCGTCTGCAAGTTTGGAAACTGTTGGAACCATCCCGTCAATTGGAAATTGGAAACCGTCCCAGCCGCAACCACTGGCGCCATGGCCCGTCTCATTCAGCTCCCTGCCGAGATTTTGAGGGAGATATGCTCCTACCTCTGCCTGCACTGCTCAGCGCCCTGCATTGTCTGGGAGGACCCGGAGCCGGCTGACACGCGTGATCCAGGCATGGAGAGAAGCGCCGAGCTCTGCGGTCTCCGCCATCCAACCCACAACCTTGCCGCCCTCTCCCGCACGTGCCGCCGCCTCCATGACATTGCACAGCCTTACCTTTATCACTGTATAAGATGGGCTCCAGAGCCGCCAGCTTCGATACCTGTCCTAGACCTTGCAAGACAGTTCCTAGTAACCAGTCGCATCTTTTCAGTACTCCAAGCAACCAAGTAAGTACCTCTGTGGGAAATCCAGGGCATTGGACAATCTCTTTCAAACTGACCGTAACGTGCATTAGGCCTGATGTGGCCCAACGGGTACAAGCCGCCGAGCTGGATTGCGTTTACATTGGGCCAATATTGCCCTCTAGCAAGCTCGACGTAGCTTTCAACCGGGCCGACGTTTACCCCCGTGGCTACGTCTTGCCTAGCGACTTGAACGAAGCTCTTCTAGAGACCATTCTCCTGAGCCTACCAGCCCTAAAGGCACTAAGGCTCAGGATCTTTGACGGCTTGTCCCCCTCTTTCCGGCTCTGGACTGGGTCTGCGACGCCGAATCTCGGGGTACTTCCCACTTTGCGCGAGCTCTACGCCCACTCACTCATGAAGAATCGTGGCTGGTGGCCTAGGCTCAAATCTCTTCTAAAGATGACCGATGGCATCACAGTCCTGTCGATACAATGTTTCCACGGTTTTGGTAACGAGTCTCTAGACGAACTGCGAAATCTTGTCGAGTTGACGATTGACTCGTGCGAGTTTAAGGCGTTGGCTCTGACCAAGTTCATAGAGAGCGCCGATCACCTGAGGGCATTCCGCATGCTTGAGAGGCACGAAGACTGGTCCAAATACCAACGGCCGGCGGTTTACCCGAATCCATGGCCCTGCTATGCTTCGATTGTCGCAGCACTGGGGAAGCACAAAAGCACGCTGCGCAGCCTTGGCCTGCTGATCAGGGTCAGGTCCCACGGCCACATGGGGGATCCGGCCGCAGCAGACGTGGATTTCCGCGACTTTGAGAAGCTCGAGAACCTCTGCGTACGACTTATGGACCTCCGGTGTTCGGCCCCTGAGCGCGTTGGCGAGATGCACTACGAGATTGCGCAGAACCTCAAGTCCCTCGAACCTTCGGATCCTCGGTGCCAAGACGGCTATCTCGCTAGCATTCTACCCAGGTCCATCAAGAGGCTCTATTTTTTTGATGCACTCCACCCCAAGAATTCTGTGGCCATTCTCAGCGCCAACCTCTGGGGGTTGGACACGGCACTGAAGAGGGGGGACTTTCCAAATCTGGAGGAGATTGGCATCATCAGCGTGACATGGGAGCGTACACTGTCGAGTCCGGCCCTGGTTGCTAGAGGAGAGAAGCCTTGCCCTGCTGCTGCCGGGCGGCTTCGAAAGTTGGGGAGAACGTGGGCAGAGCGAGGGGGTGCGAAGTTGATCAACACGCCGGCTGAGGCCATTATTCTTGGCCTTTGGAATTGACGAAGAGGGGTGAGGTTATGGATCAAATGCCACGCACCCCAGCGTATCCCGCCGTTGCGCTGCCTCTCACCTGTTGGAAAGGATGCGTATTCTCGGGCACCGCGGGCGCCTAGGTACTTCTCACCGGATTGGCACTGTATGTATGGTGGCTCCAATTAGTAGAGGTTGGTGAGACAGAGATCATTGAGAAGTTTTCTGGATTAGTATCCCTTCCAAGATCATCTCTTTTTTTTTTTTTTTTTTTTTTTTTATGTATTACTCTTTTTATCCATCCTCATCATTTCTTTCACGTCTCAGAGGGTTGGTTTGTCAGTGCAGAAATAGCCACTAAACTATGCCGAAACGAGATATCCCGAAGACTGCTTAACCAAGAGGGGAAAGTCCGCCGACGCTTTGGTAAGCTGACCACACAATCTTCAACCCCCTCTCCGCAACTCGGAGCCTCACCGAACATCCCCAAACACATCTCCTACGCTCATCATGTCAACTGAGAAGAGAGAGACCATCAGCCTCGAAGCCATCGACCTACACGACAGGGCCCACTTCGCCGAACTCCAGCGCCAGCGCGTACTCTGCGGCTGGAACCACTCCACCTCTGCCATCGAAGCATGGCGAGATGCCAACGACGCCCACACCCAAGCCATGTTCTGGGTCGTCCCGACCGCTCTCTCAACTCTCCCCATCCCTGAGCGCTACGCAGGCCACATCGCCATGTACAAAACCGCCTTCGACAACCAAGACGGCATCGACTCCGCCCTCCCCGAGCTGACAGCCATGAACTTATCGACTCTCTTCATCCTCCCCGAACACCGCGGCAAAGGTCTCGCTTCGACAGCCGTACGCGCCATCGAAGCCATGGCGAAGATTGAACCGTACGGTTGGCCGGAGTGTAAAGTCATGACGCTGAACACGCTGGCGAGGAGGTACGTCGAGGAGGATGAGTGGAGGGCCGTGGCTGAGGTTCCGTATCGGCTGGAGGGGATGGAGCTGCCGCCCAAGGGGACGAGTAACGAGGATTGGTATGGGAGGATGGGGTATGTCAAGTGGAAGGAGGTGGAGAAGATGTATCCTGCGAAGAGGGAGGACGGGAGTGAGTTTTGGTTTGCGGCGTCGTTTATGTGGAAGGAGTTGGGGTGAGTGTGAGTGTGAGCGTGACTGGGGGTGGGGGTGGGTGATGGGATGAGTGATGGGATGGGTGTGGACGTGGGAGAAGAAATGACGTGTTTTGGTGAAGGGGCATAATTGATGGCAGGCAGCAGTGAACTTGGAATTAACATTTGAAGCGCTGCGTCAATTGTGGCCCTGGACAGTGGAGTTCTCTGACGGCATAGAATGTCGCATGTGAATGTGGGAAGGTGCGGCGCGGGGCCTAGGGCCAAACTGTGCTATGGATCAGGGCGACGGACTCGGATTGAATTGTGCCTTCCTCTGGTCAAATTGGTGGATCGCCTGCAATCCGAACTTCCAATGTCAAGAATTTCCAATCATCTCATGTCACCCCTTCCATCTCGTCACGATTGTGCCGGTGCCCCTTTCACCCGCCAACGAATCCATCGAATAAATAAGAGAAGTCACCCGCCAATCGCCCGTCACATTCCCTCTTCGCAGCAACAGTGCAGACTTTTTTGTTATTCACCGAGCTCTACGGTCGGCCTTATAAATCCTCCTCCTCTTCTCTGTTCTCTACTTTTTACAGCTACTCCGCTTGCCTTTCCTAATCCTTGCGATTAGCAGCTGCCTTGCAACAAAGCTCTCAGGAAAATCCTTTGGCGGAATCGCAACGAATTTATCAGATTGGACGGAGACTGCCTTATCAGGATAATGAAGCTCCTACACGGCTGGTTGTCTCTGGCGCTGTTCGGACTGACGGTTCTCTCCAGCGCCCAGACAGCTGTCCCGGCTCTTTGCAGTGTCTGGGTGGGTCCCTGTGTGGATAGGAGCCCAGGCTCAGGGACCAACTCAACGTCGACCACATCAAAGCCATTTGTCACTGCCGTCCATCCTCACCCCATTCTCACCCTCAACACCACCAGCCAGACGCTGGCACCGCCCACGCCGTACTCAGCTCTTCAAAAGGCTCAACGGAGCTATGGGTCGTCTAGCATATTGACGGTAACTTCAGCAGCTCCAGAGGGTACCTGGGCAAGCACATCGTACCTGGGCAGCTCTTGGACGACGGCATCCGCATCTCCGACAGAGATGGTCACATCAACTTATTCCGTTTGCTGGACGACAGAATGCCATCCTGCTTCGACGACTGGGACCGCAGTCGTGCCGACAATGCTCGAGTCTACAGCCGTTGGGTCTGCTAGCGTTGCGCCAACGGCCAGGGGCTCCTCAACAACGCCGTCTGCAAGCCTTACCTTGACTACCGGAAGTGCCGCATTCCTTTCGACCGTTCGAGTGTCACTTTCAGCCACCTTGGTTCCCTCGACGGTTACAACACTGATTACTGCTCCTGTTACAAGCAACACCGCAGCCTTCACGTCTACGGTCGCCGGATCAACCGCCGTTACGCTCACGAAAAGCGTGCTGAGTGGTTCGGCAGCATTGAGCAGTTCGGATGCCCCTAAATCAGCGTTTACTGTCTTTTCGAGCATCTTCACAACCATATCTGGAACCCCGACAGCAATATGGAGCACACAGACCGTAATTTCCTCAGTTTTGGGCGTGTCGTCTTCCTCGACATCTGATTTGGCCCGGCCCTCCGTCTTCGTGTCCTCGAGGAGTCTTGTCACGTCAGGGATGACAACCGTCTTGCCAGTCACGTTGTCTTGGCTGTCCGGAAGTGGATCAATCGCTACATTCTCCGTCGTAACCGGAACTGTGTCAGGCCCACTGCCCACAATCACGGCTCCAACCGCCCCCCCTTCGATCACACCACGGACAACCTCCTCTCTAGAACCGCTCACCCTGACCTACACTGGTGCAGGAACCACAACCGTAATAACTTGGGGTTTGACAACGACGAGCAGTCTCACGTCGCTTCCCGGACGAGCATCGAGCACCACCTCCACGAGCTGGCCCCTCCCGCCGTGGCCGACTAGTCTGCCGCCCCCGCAGCTTCCGACCCCCCAGGCCTCTAGCACATCATCGGCACCGAGCCCATCACCCACGTTGTTCACCAAGTTCGCGGTCCCGGAATTGGCGTTCACGCTGGATAATGTCACCTACACGGCCCCGTCCGAGGGCGATCCTCTGCTCGAGATCATTCTGCTGAACGGTACTATTGCTTCAATCGAATACCCCTTCATCACGATCAAGGGAACGCAGCTCCGAGTCCCAGAGGTTGAGGGTTTTACGCCTTTCTGCAAGGACCTACTTGGCTGGGAAGTTTGCTTCGCTCACCGCTTGAGCTCGTTCATTGCGGCGGGCGGCGATGGCGACGGTGGGGACCATGACAAATGCGGTGGTGGTGGTTGCGCCCCTCTCGACATAGTGTGCCTTCTCAAAAAGACTGCGGAGGCGGTGGGGTGCCTTGCAAACGGCGCAGCAGGCGTGATCGAGGGTATCGGCGGGGTCACAGGCACTCTCCTTGCGGATGCAGCGGCCGACTTTGCCGAAGGCGCTGGAATTGCCATCGAGGGGGTTGGCGAGTTGGCTTTGGATGGCGAAAGAGCTTTGGCACAGGTTCAGGCAGCTTTGGCTCCCCTCGAGAGGGCGTTTGAGTCCATCGAGATGCGATGCCTGCAGTTCAACGAGGCAGTGGCCGCTGGCGCTTCTGTGCCTTCGGCGAGCGCAGAGCTTGCCACGTCGATCAACGCGCTCCGGGCTTCCCGAATGAGAACAGTTATCAACGTCTTGCAAAACCTCAAGAGCATCTTCATCGCCATTGCTCGAAATGTTGCGAGGGAAACGATGCTGGTTTTGCGTGCTCTTCTGCGCGCTAGATGCGGTATCTTGATCGGAACGGGGGCTGCCGTCCTGGCCAACGATCCCAATCTCATTGGACACGGCCTCGACTACCTTGTGGAGTTGTTCGTGAAGTTCGGAACCGATCATGTCCCCCTGAGTCCCAACATTGGCCAGATCATAGACTATGTCACATCGCAAAAGCCCGGCGAGCAGCAGCGACTTTACTTCATTCAGACGGACCTGGACCCAAAGATCTTCAACATCATCTTCATCCACCTCATCCACGACGGCAGTGGAGATAAGACGGCAGCGGATATGGATCGAGCGTCATCTGGGCCATGCTACTTTGCGAGGCTCAACAAATACATGGCATATTTTGCCACATGGTTTCCCAAAGTCGTCTATGTCCACCGTCAACGCAACGCAGAGGAAGAGATAGCTCTCATTCGACATTTGGGTGGGGACGGCAACATAGTGCTCGCTGACGCAAGAGCTGGGTCCAGAAACCAGGGACACACCGGCACACAGTCCAACACCAAGCTGGACAATCCGATATGGTATGACAATGATTGGGGCCACAGAAAGCTGCTGTCTTCGCAGAGGAATGTGCTTCCTGAGAACCAAGAGTCGAAGTGGGACGAGTCCCTGGGCGAAGGATCGACGGTATTCGTCATTGACACTGGTTTCGACGTTGCTGGCAATCTAGTAAGATCTCAATCTAGGTTGACCCGATGTTGCGCGAAATGCTGATTTTTCCCATCTACTAGGACGAATACCGTGTTCGCGACAAAGACCCGGATGACTACAGCTATTTCCTGCCGAATGAGTACACCCTCCCAGACACGGATCCCGCGCTCTGGTTCCCCGCGGACATCAGAGACGATGGATGCCTCGACACGCCAGAAGGCTATCTCGGCCACGGCACCCAAGTCGCTAGCCTTGCTGCCGGAACCGTGTTTGGAGTCGCATCCAGGGCGGAGCTGTACCTCATCAAGCCCTATGGCGCATGGGAGTCTCGTAACGACGAAGGGGCGGCCTTCCGAGCCTTGGGTCATTTGGAGCCGGGCGCATGGAGAAAGGCTCTCCAGCGGGTGGAAGAAGTTGTTTTGGCTCGTGGTTTGCAGGGCAAAGCCGTCGTGAGCTTGACAGTTTGTAAGTGCCAAGGCTCGAAAAGCGAGCACAATGTCTCTTTGTTCTAATACTTGTCTTTGGCAGGTCTTCCGATTAAGGCGCCGTTGGGTTACACCACGGACAACGAGTGGCAGGATTGGCACCGGGAGCACCAGCACATGGTTGACGCCTTCACCCGTTTCCAAACATTCTGCAAAGAAAATGGCGTCACGATCGTCATGGCTGCGGGAAACCTCGGCTGGCCGCTGGCAAACGGCGACCCCTACCCGGAAAAACGACACTTCACGGGCGATCTGGTGCCGCAACGGTTTGCTGAACCAGACAATGAGTTGATTTCGGTTGGGGCCACGCATTTCAGCGGGTCAATGGTTGCATGGCAGTCCCAGCCAGGGGTCACGGTAGACTACCAACACGATCCCGAATACGTCGATATCGGCATCCAGCCACCGGATCCCTGTCCCGCTCAAGTCTTGTCAAGATACCAAGACGGGCACTGTTTCGGTGTCGTCGACATGTATGCTGCTGGCTCCCGAGTGCCGTCCCCTCCCATTGGCGGATGGCATCCAGATATCCCCTATTCAGAACGCGATGGAACCAGCTTTGCTGCGCCTCAAGTTGTAAGTAATCTCGATGCAAACAAGACCGAGTCTTCGAGGACCATGTGCTGATACATCTTTGCAGGCTGGCCTTGCTGCTTACTTCCTGATGAACCCGTCTGAGCGGGAGAGATGGCAGTGGAACCCGATAAAGAACCAGGAAAAGACGTGGGGGCTGCGCATGAAAGAGTACATGAAGGCTCTGTCATACCAACGTATCCCCGATGACCAAAAGGTCTCAGACTTGGACATTTATCTCAACCCGATTGGTGAACCGGTTCCTTACAGGATTCCTGATGTCATCAACGTTGCCTATAACGGTGCTTTCGGACCTCAAAACGGTATGTCTGACTCGGGATCATGCGCAATTGACTGTTTCGTTTGCTAACTACTGTCCTTCAGGCTGCCCGATTCCACCAGCAAGGTTCGCGGGTACCATGAGTCGAGGCGATTTCTGCTCCGCGAGTGGTGTCACGTCAACGGCATCGTCGGTCGCCACATTTGGTCCCTCGACGACGTCCACAGTTCTCCCTTCGACGCCCACAACCCCAATCGCCAAGTCTACTACCACCACCCCATTGGTAACCACTTGGGTCCCATCTTCCATATTGGGGACTACGTTAGTGACCTTGACGACTCCTCCTCCCGCCAGTAATGCGTCATTATCCTCCGGCAGCACCTCCTCGACACTGGACACCCTTACGACCTTTACTGCCAGCTCCAAGAGCAAAGCCACAATTTCCTCGACTTCCAGTGTTGATACAACACCACAACCTTCATTTACAACGTCCACCGTTGTGAAGGCCACGACGGCGCCAACACCAACAATCTCAACCACCACCACCGTCGTAAAACCGAGCACCTCATCCCTCGTTACAGCTACAACTGCTACTACGACAACTGCAACAGCTTCCGTCGCTGTCATCCCCGTCGGAAGCGTCAACTGTCCCGTCCGGAACGGGACCATCATTACGACACAGGATGAGGTGTCATGGGAGGTGCAGTGCGGCGTCGACCGAGAGGAGCCATATCAACCACTCCAGATTGGTTCCACGGCAACATACGAGATGTGTGCTGAGTTCTGCTCCAAGAACCCTGAGTGCCTGTCCTTTTCATGGGTTCCCATCACTCCCGTGCCAAACACCAACTGCTGGCTCCACAGCACCTTCTTCAGAACGGTCCGAAACGACACGGTCTGGGGCGGTATGAGAAACGCCAGGCCCCTCAACCCGGACCACGTCGTCTCGCTAGAGTACCTGTCGGCGAAGATGCTTCCAGACGCGCAATGGAATATTTTCTTCCAACCTGGGAGTCAGCTAAACCCATGCAAAGTGGAAGCGATGCAGGCAACCACCCCGACCACGTACAAGTCCACGCCGGACTGTCCCTCGTTTGATCTCGACTTCAATCCATGGGGATATCGGAATTGCAGCTTCAGTTGCTACGGGACAAATCCACAGCCGGTACCGCCTGCGTCGAACACAGCTGTGGGAGGACTGAAGTGCGATCCGGTCAATATTCCCTGCTACAGAGACACGGTAAACACGGAAACGGAGTGCGCTGGTCTCCTGTACCGGCCGTTTTTTACCTGCAAGCCGGATCCATCGCAGTTATGACGGGGAGAGAGAAGGGTGGCGATTGGGAAGCGGTGGCACATGTAGGATAAACGAGGAGTTGAGATAGAGGTCTTGGAAACAAGGTAACAGTCCTTATCACACCAGTAATGTCTAATACTTGCTTCTACCGGATCCGTCAGGGTGCCCATTTATCTGTCTACCACCCGATAAAACTGCCCACAACATCCAGCGGCTCCGTCGTCGCGCACTTGTAGTAATCATCCGGGCACTCGATGAGTTGCTCCCCAATGCCGGTGACTTGTCCCGCTCTGTGTCATGTCAGCGTCCCCCTGTTCTCTCGGCATGCTCCATCAAGAGATACTCACCTCCCGTCACAAGTATACGGCACCGTCACGTTAAACCAAACATGATCGCCATTCCGCTCCTGCAAATGGATATACAGATCCTTATCCGCCGGCGTCCCCCTGATCTCGCAGAGCGTCGCGAATTCCAGCCGGCACGAAATATCCTCCGTCACTTTGGTCACTGTGTTGGTCAGGGTGAAGTTGGCCTGTGTGGGATTCCGGAAGCTGAGGTTGACGGAGGAGATGGTCCACGATGGCAGCGCGCAGGATGTTTCCTGGGTGAGGACCAAGGAGGGGGCAAGGGTGAGGAGGGAAAGGGGGAGGAGACGCATTGTTGCGGTCGTGGGTAGTGGATGAGGCTCAACGTGAGGATCAATGAGGCTCAAGGATGGATCAGATGATGGAAAGGAGAAGAAACCTTCTAGAAGTCGAGCATGCGCATCGTGTCCTTCCCGGAATTTTTGTACGCAGGTACAGCCCGAGAATTATTACTACTGCAAAGGTCCGGAACTACCCCGCCCGGCCGCGCCTTGGTTGCGGACGAGATACTATCAGCCAGTTATCGTGGCGTGCGAATCAGCCAGTTTACCCGTGCGGCTCGCAATATGAGTACAGAAAGAAAAGAGGCCAAGAGGTGGGTCCCGGCAATATTTCTTGTATGCGTTTTTAGCCTCACTTTGCCGGACTGATATCAGCATGAGGAGGGTTACTACCTTGGGGGCTTGGAGGGCTTGGGAGAGGGTAAGCGCGCCATAGGTCAACTCCCATGCTATATGAAGCTGCTACTACTCCCCATCGTGTACATTGGAGATGGAGAAAACAGCGTTACCAGGTGCTAATAGCCAACCCATGTGACCCTTCTCCCCCCATCCCGTTCCTCCTGATCTAAACCTGATTGTCGCCCTGCATCTTCTCCCGAGTCACCTTGGACTTCTCCGGCGTCAGAGCCTCACGCGCAGGAAGAGAAATCGCCTCCCTTCTCACAACCCCTCTACCGCTGCTGGCTGTGAGATCGCGATGCACGAAATCCCGTCCCATGGGATTACAATCGAAAGAATCGCAGTCGCAGGGAATCCGATACTGAAAACCCTCCGACATGCCCGCAGTCAACACCCTCTTGTCCACCATCATTCTGCATTTCCGCACCGGCCGATCAATCTTCAGGTTGGACTTCTCGTCTAATGGCAGCAACGGAACCAAGTCGGCGAGAAGGTGCTGCAGCCGCCGAAGCCGGTGATCCGGCATCACCACGACGATGTTCGGGTCCGCTTGTCGTTCCTCCGCGATCTGCTTCTCCTCTTCCTCAAGGCGCTTACGCGCCTTCTCATCGTCGCCAAAACTCTCCCCCATCTTTTCAGTACTCTGAGGATTTTCATGGTCTTTCCACTCGGTGGCGTACAGGTACTTGAACCGCCGGTAGACAATGCGCTGACACTCATCCTCGTACCGCCCAAAGACCTTCTTCAGCCGCATCCCATTTTCCGGACCAAGGTCGTAGTTCTTCTGGAACTCGATCCAGTGCATCGGGCGCAGACCTTCCTCGTCCTTGACAGCCATGGCTTCCTGCGCAGCGAGGATATCCCCCTTGAACCATCGCAGCTCGCGGCTCTCCCTCCCGTCGTAGTGCATCGAGATGAACTCGTCTTCAATCTTCCACAGCAACCTCTTGAGCTGCTCGGCGCGACCACCCCGGAGGTGGGCAAAGAGCTGCGTCATCTCGCGAATGATGTGGGCGCCGGCAAAGTACTGGCCAAACAGGTACGACGTGAACTGGCTGTTCAGCTCGCTCCCCCACGCTTCGCAATGCCGCGGACTGTAGTTGTCGTCTTCGAGCATGTCGTACAGCCAAATGGCCAGGTCCCAGGAAGCGACGAGGAGGGGCACCGAGTAGCGCGCGAGGGCTTTGCGGTTCCTGCGCACTTCGACGCGCTGTTCGTTGAGCCCGGACAACCACGCCGTAGCGAGGGCGCCCAAGAGGGCGAGGATGCCCGTCAGGATGGCTGCGATGGTTGCTCCGTCGAGCATCTTGTGTGCCGGCGCCTCGCGACTTGCTCAAAAAGATGGTAGAAACCAGAATCCAAAGAAGTAAGGGATGGGTGACTGGAAAAGGCTTTTTCAACTGCCAAGCGAAAAGATCAAAAATGAGACATACATCTGCTCTGACGGCGTGGCGCCCTTGCATGGCACTGAAAGGTCTCGATCGTCCTCTCCGGCGTGTCTGATTTGACGGAGATGCGGAGCCCGGCAGGTCGCAGCTGTGGCGTCGGCCGAAACGGTTAGGCCTTCGGACCCCGGATTGAATGCTCCGGAAAGCGTCAACAATTCGATTTGACGAATATCATACTGAATACAGAACCTGTTGGACCGAAGACTGCGAGGAAGATAGAAATCTCCCGCGCACGCAATCAAATTAGCACTCCTCCGCGCCCCAAGCCTGTTCTCGCTCCTCCTTTTGCCGCACACAGTCCGGCAACAGCATCCGTCTGATCTTGGCGGAAACGAACTTTCCCAGGTCCACTTGATCCAAATCATAGCTCCCAGGCTCAGAGCGGTCAGGTAACGGTGTGCGGAGAGTCCTGCCCAGCCGTACATGGAATGAAGCCCCAGGCATCATCTCCAGCGGCCGAAACACATCCCCCATCTCCTCTAACCTCTGTCGTGCCGTCTCGGTAAAGTTGTAGCGGCGTTTGCCGTCATCGGGAAGACGGAAACCCTTTGGAACGGCCCTTGTCATGACGGAGAGAACAACGGTGAAGGATCTCAACCTGGCCCTCGTCTCATCCTCAGGAAGAGTATCTCTCGGAAAGAAAAAGTCGCACGCGGATTTGACCAGACCAACATCCGTGTCGCCAAAGTCTCCAAAGCACACAACGTGTAGCACCACGTTTCGAACCAGCCGCACGGCTTGGAATCGGGTGCGCACCAATATAGCAAACGCGGCCGGTTCTCGAATCTCTAGCGTGGAATTCTCCCACAGGACCGATCCCATTTCCGCCGTGAACTGCTTGCTGACTTGGGATAATCGGAAAACGGCGCGATAGTCGTCTCGCGTGCGGTAGTTGCATGTACACTCGTTGATGTCTTGGTCGCCAGAGGTTGTCTGAGATGCAGAGTCTGGCCCCGCTGGACTTTCGAAGGAGAAGTAGTTGGTGTCCGGTCCGTGGTGCTGGCATCGAGGGCCAGGGAGCATTTCGCGGTCGATAGTCACACTGACTGCGTCACGAGCGATTGCACGCCAATCTCTGTCATCGCCTGCTTCGGATGCACCCTCTGAGCCCGAGCAGTCGGCCATATCTTCATCAGCGCAGCTCGTGTCGTCTGCTTCGTCCTCGGTTACCTGCATCCGCTCCCAGGGGCGTGGGCTTGGTCCGGCACTGCCCCCCCAATGCCTCCAATCCCCCGTAGTGTATCGCTCAGTGGCCACCCAACCAAGTGGTGGCTGGAAAAACGGGTCAAGTTCGTCATCAGCGCCCTCGGGATGTCCCGTGTGAAGCCTCTCGTAGACCACGGATTTCTTGTACGTCTCCAGCACATCAATGTACTCATAAGTGGCGTCCGATGTATCCCGATCGTTGACGGTGCGATCATCGGGCCGTCCTACCACGCGCAGGTCGTAGTCGACTTCCATCTCGTCGGGCGAATAAGCAGTGTCATCCACAACGAAGCGAACCCCGCTGCCGACCGTGCCCCCGTGGAGATGCAAATGGCGGCCGGGGAACAGCCGCGCGAGGAGGATGCGATAGATCTTGCGCCGGATTTCCAGCGGAAGGCGCATGAAGGGAAACACTTGAGGGCATGGCGCGACGACGGTGTTGGACGGAATGAAGGACGGATGCGGGCCGCTGCGTCATTGGTTAAATTAGTGCCCGAGTTTTCTGCAATTGAGAAGGCAGCCAGCTCACTCAAATTTTGTTACTCTCTTCGGTAACGTCCCGAGGCCGTCGCCGTGCGGGAAGAAGTCGAAGGACCCAAACCCTTGTGTATAGTCGGGATTGGTATTGCTGCTGATAGACATGACGGTTTCGCTGTTCGTTGATAGTATGGCTGTATCAAGACGAAAAGCTGCAGTCGGGTGCGATTGGGGTTGGCAGGGTGAAGTCGACGGAGAAGGCAAGAATGGGGGCGTTTTATGTGAGGCCGTTGGTCAAATGATGACAGCTTGCCGGGGCGGAAAATATTCGTAGCCGGGGCCTGCCTGGATGTCAGGCAGTCACAGCATTCAAGTCGCAGGAAAGCGTGGCTGTGGCGAGATGCGTTCGACTTCGGGCCAAGCCTAGCGCTGCGAGCCGTCAGGCTGCAGTGGCAGTGTGCCTGCCCCGGCTAGGCAGGAGCCCCCACTGGCCTGTCACCGGTTTGACCAACGTCCAGTGTTTGTGGCAAGAACCAATAACTTTGTGCAAAATAGCAACTGGGCTGGACGAGATGTCAGATTACTATTATTCTATCCCAAATAAAGACTTTATCCTGAAAAGCTTTGCATGTCCCATATCCCCGAGTTAACTCCATCGCCATTGACATGATTCAGCTCTCCGCCCGCGAAAAACTGAATGTCACTCACATTGCCCCCCGAGGCGGAACAAAAGGCGCTAGGAGCGACAGCAGCCTCGTCGATGTACGCCTCCATGTCAAAGTATGGGGATGCACACTGACAAGGATTCCCTAAAAGGCAATTTGGACAACCCATATCCGTGATGGCCGAGTCTCGCGGGTTCCCAGCGCCGCCCTCATGCAGCGGCGTCCTCCGTTTGGGGAAAGCAACCGCAGTTGCGCCTTGAACGGGCCGAGATGGCAGCGTCACCATCGTGGGTCGTGGCGGAGCATAAGCGGTTGTGCTGACCTGTGGCTGGAAACCGGAGACACTCTCTGCGAATGATGCACGATGGTTTGCACCGAAACTCGTCGCTGACTGGCGCGCGGATGTTGAAGGCGATGGCGCATTGCTGTGATGGGATGACCAGTCACTGCCTCGGGGGCCAATATTCGGGCGGATAGAGCGAGGACCAGACCGGCTGCTAGAGCTTGCGAGGGAGGTTGGCCGGGTGCTCACGAGCGACGGCGCCCTTGCAGCGGGCCTTGTAGCGCGAACTTCGGCATTGACAGCAACGGTGTGTGGCGTTGGCTCGAACGGCTTGCTGGCTGTGTTGCGAGATTCCTGGAAGAAGGATGCGACAAATTCCTTGACGATATTCTCGACCGTGCTTCCCATCAACAGTCGACATTGCAGCATATCCCGCTCGGACAGGCCGCTCCTTGTCGACAGCAATGTCTCAAGCGTCAGAGCCAACTTCTCTTGGAAGATTGGCCAACCGTTATGGTAGCTCTGATCAACTTCATAATTCTCAACGATGGGATCGAAACCTGTATGACAGTGAGACGACTACATCATGACGGCGAGCAGGTAAAGACGTACCAGCCGCGGGAACTTTGACGTCCCGAGGGAAAAGTGTTTCCCAAAGCTTCTCCCATCCAAACTGCTCCGTCCTGCTCCTGAGCCGCTCTGCAACAGCATCGTTAATCGTCTCCTCGTCGCGCTGGTCTCGTTCGCCCGTCCTGCGCTCGCAGATGTCTATCGCATCGACCAGCATGTGAGACTCTAGGTCTTCCATCCTGGCGAAGCGCTCTCGGCATCGGATGCACTTAAACGCAAGCTCCTGCTGGTAATGATATTTGATGATGTGTTTCCTGATGCCTGTCAGTAAATTCTTCAGAGGGGCAGCAGCCGTTACGCTTACTTGAGATCCGTCATGCTCTTGAATGGGGCCTTGGCACAGTACTCCCATTCTCGGCAGTTGAACCGAAGAGGGTTCCTCTTGCGGAAAGGGCAGGGGTACTGGTCCAGCTTTGGCTTCTTTCGGTTCCCTGGCTCTGTTTGGCCACCCGCCTCCGCACCACCCTCCCCGTCGGATTCTTCCTCGTGCAGGTCGTCGTCATCACGGTTGGAGAGCTTCCGAGAGGCCCTCTTCCGGCTTGCTTTGGATTGGTTCCTCGAAAGCGTCCCTGACGACGGCGTGGCGGCGGAGGATGCGGGAGAGTCAGAGGATGCAGCGGTGGTCAAGAATCCCATACCACGCGCGCGCTGAAGGGATAAGGAGATACCTTCGAGACAGTCTCTGACCGCATCAACAATGTCGGCCGGCGGCTCCGTATATCCCAGACGGAGATTGAAGCCCTCAACGAGAACGGTACGGGCCACATGCTCCGCTTTTCTATCCGTATCATCGTCGTCGCAATCAGTCGTGGACGAACTCTGAGGCTCTGAACAGGGAGTCTGGGGAGTCCGAGCGTCGTGACCTTCCTCGGTTGATATCGAGGGAGGGGTCTGTCTCGAAGGTGTATGCGGTGACGCATACGAGGACCTGTTCAGTGTCAGTCGGCGAGTCCATTCCCCAGTTTGGGGGTGCTTACCCGGGTCCCGTATTGTCGACCAGGTTAGAATCGGGGGTTGGTGGGGGAGTTTTGATCGCGACAATCTCGCTGTCGCTCGATTCGTCTCCAGCGCTCATCAGTCGCACTTCGACGCCGGGCTCGCCGCGGTAAGCAACAAGGTCGTCGTCCTCATCTTCGCGGCGTTGCTCAAACCCGGGCGAGTTACTCTCTTCCTCAGCAGCTTGTCGCCATTTGATCCATTCAATCGACTGCACCGGCCGATGTCGATGTCGAACAGAAGAGTCGGCACTTGCAGCGCCACGTTGATGACCTTTTCCCTGAACCGCAGCTCTCAGACTGGAGAAGAGATCCTGGTTCTTGATCGCGCCGACCGGCAGCCCCTCATCAAGCGAGGATTCCCTGCTATGACAAAAGCTCATGCCGGCAATCGACGGGGGAGTGTGGAGTCCGGATTGAAGACTGTTTGGCGACAAGGGACCGAAGGAGTAATTTGTTGGTGTGCTGGTTGGAGACGGACTGAAGCATCGCGAACTGGCCGAGCGCAAACTCGACTGCGATAAAGACAGCGCGCGATAGCGGGGTTCATCGTCATTTTTCGCCTTGGTTTCGAGGAAGCTCCGTTGAAGTGCGGAATGCGGGTTGCCGAGATGCTGTGCACCTTTCTGCTGGTCGTGTGGTGGAACACGACTGCCTTTGGAGGACACCAGCTCTAGGCAGCCATGCTCCAAAATCTTTGTCGTCGGGGGATCCATGGCGCTGGGACGGCTCGGGTCGAGTACCGGCATGCGACACGAGCGGGAATCAGATGTCGGATGAAAACAAGGACCAAGGATGAAGGAGGGGAAAAACTCGTCAATTCGACGAAGCAAGAGGCATTCTTCCCAGACTGATGGAAGCGCGCCGTCTGCCTTCGCGGAAATGAGCAGCGGAGGGAGCTTGAGGCTCTGGACGGGAGTTGGTGGGGCCTCCAGCCCCTGACCGAACAGGGGTTCTCATCAAATCGAGGCCGTTAATTGGCTTGGCCCTCAATCCCCCAGCTCCCAAGCGCCGGGATGCAAGCCAAGACAGGAGTTGCAGGAACGGTCAGACAAGCCGTGATAGGTCAGGATTTCGTTCCTGAGCTCGAAGTCTCCCGCCAGGGAACTGAACTCCCAGAACAAGCAGTGAGGCAGTGAGGCACGATGTGCAAGAATGCCTCCCCAAGAGCAGTCATACATGTAGTAACAGCTCGTCGGAATCTGAACCTTAGCCATGGAGGAGAAGGCGAAGGAAATGACCTTTCGAGGCGACGGGGCAGAAAACATTCTATATAACCTGAGGCAGACGTCAAAAGATTATTCTACCGTTCATCACACACAGATCCTTGTCCGAAATTATCCAGCGGGTTGCAACACGAGAAATTGACAATCGAAGTATCACAAAGTAAACAGCATCCGCCAAGCTCAAAGATTCCAATCCAACACCCTTCCAAGACAAAGACGATGGACTCCCCGACATCCTCCACCAACAGGTTCGACAACCCTCCCAATAAAACCCATTTTCCGCTGTTGCTAACTTGGGAAGCTCACAGCGCCACATTCTCCCCCTCAACCTCAACCTCAATGCTTGGCGCTTACCTCTACGACACCTCTTCAATCCAGGACCGCCTCCTGCAGCCACAGACCGAATCAGCGGCCCAGCGCGTCGCAAGATTGGAGAGGCTGCTCAGCACCACGGCGAGTATTCTGCCGACGTCCACCAATAGCGGATCTTCCGGGTCGCGGTTATAGGGGTTGGATCCTGACCGTGCCCTGGCGCGAACGATTTTTGTTTGGGTTGCATGTGATGTACGATGATGATGCCATTCCCTGGTTTTGATGCAACAAAAGAAGGTATTATGCGGCCCTGATGCTGTGGAGGAAGGGCCCGTGGAGAGATTCATGGGTTACGTTGTATGATAGTTCCGCGTGGAATCCGTAATGAATGAAGAATGCGCAGTTTCATCGCAGCGAGAGTTCCATACTGCCTTTCATGTAAGACGAGCCGGGGGTGTGGACTTCGCGCAACCAACCAGACATCAGCAATGTTAGGTAATTAGACAGGCCAATGGGAACTCAAGAATCCACGATGAACCACATCCCTCTGCAGAGACAAGAACACTTTCAGCTCCGTGGCACCCTCCAAAGCGGCGTGAGTGCTTCTATTCATCATACGTCGTCTGCTTGGATACACAACGCGTCTTTCGACCCCGTACCAGTCGCGTGCGGTGTCTCATCCTTCCAGTCTAAAATGCAACAGCCATGCATGAAATCCCAATCCACAAAGAATATGTGCAAAGAAGCGAAAACCCCCCTCTGCCTTCCCCGCAGCCCTTCACGCTCGTACTCGTTGCCTAGCACCTGACAGGTGCGGGGCCAGGGACGACGTAGCTGGTAGGGATAGGCCAGTACAGCTGGAAGAGGAGACCAGGGTCCGTCGCCTTGTAAGCACCAGGGAACGAGACGAGCGAGCCCGTGTTGAGGGTGCCGGTGCCGCCGGTGACGGAGAGCTGAGCGCAGGACAGGTAGAGCTGGGCGCCACCGACGCTGCCGGCCGAATGGAGAGCAATGTGCTCGACGCGGAGGAGGTACTCGCCATTGGCGATGCAGCTGGGGATCTGGACACTAACTTGGGATTTTCCTGCAGAGCATCATGTTAGACCTGTGACCAAAGCGGTGTCGGTGATCGGTAGGACGTACCGGCGCTGGGCCAAGTGATGGACTGAGTTCCGAGACCGGAGGGACCATCCTGGTAGATCTTGAACCACACGGCACCCTTTCCGTTGAAGGAGGCGGCCGTCTGACCAGCAGGAACCTTGGCCATGTAGAAGATCAGAGGTCCAGGGTGGCCGACGTTGGTGTCAACGACGAAGCTGACGTTGCTTCCTGCCGTCACAGAGAGGGTCTTGGGGGCGGGTGTGCCGGGGTTGAGCTCGTAGCAAGTCATCATTTGCGAGTTGACATCGGTAATAGGGCCGTGAGAGTATCTGTTCTCAGTCAGGCGAACGGTTTCCCACTCGGCAGACTGGACGCCATTGTAGACGGTCCTGGTGAAGGTATCTATGGGCAGAAAGATTCTGATTAGACGCTCGTCTTGGGATGGACGTGACAAGATGCTCACAGTGGGCGTTGGCGCCGGCGGCAGCCAGCAAAAGGGAAATGCTGAACTTCATTGTGGAAAGTGCTTGATGGCAGGAGTTGCTGGGCGGAGTGGTGACGACAGGCGGGAAGGGAAGCGTGGACTAACAAGACCGACGCCGCAGCCGTTGAGAATAAGTATGGTGGGCGGCACCCTCAGTCGGACTGACTTGTCCCATTCGAGCGCCTGTGACGGTAGCATCGATGCCGAGCCCATGACCCGGAAGCAAAGCCGTGGCTCACGGGCAGCCCTGACGCGTCGTCTGTGCGGATGTGCAATCCGGACAGTGGATAATTAGCCCGTGGTGGAGGGCCGCCACGCGAACAAATGAGAAGTTGTGTGTGGTGGGAAATTCCGGAAATTCTTGAAGTTGAAACTGAAACTTGGGAGGACCAGTCAGAAGGCGCGAAATAGATGAACGGATGATGAAAATGCCAAGAAACATGGCCGTTGGAGCCTGGTAACGGGGGAATGCTGAGCCCGCGATAATTGTGGGGAGTTGCATTCGTGCGACAACGCATGCATTGCGCAGTTTCTAGAATGGCCATGGATTTGTGGAAAAAGCCTCGAACTTCGTGTGATGCGAACAACTGACGTCGTGAGGAATGCGGCGACATCTTTGCTTGGCAATGTTCTCGATCTACGTCGCACGGGCAGATCGGGTGATCATCCGATGCGCAGGACGCAGTTGCTGGCTCCACGAAGGAGAAAGTTGGGGGTCATCTCGGTAGAAAGTCCTCCATCTTCCCTTCCGGGTTAAGCTGTCGGAGGTAACACTCGGCGCTGAACCCGGTTTAGGATTCCGGGCGGCAGTGGGCAAACCGCAGCCGCAAGTGGACACAGACACCGGGTACCTGGGACCGAGGAGGCGTCTGATATGCTGGATGCATCTTGATGGAGACGAATGCCAGGGATTTTCGGGCCGGAATTGAAGAGATCGACATCTGGCGCTTGCGTCGGTGGGAAGCAAGAAGGTGCGATGAAGGCAGGATGACCCGCTTGACTTCAACTGTCTAGCATCTGGCTCAAGACAAAGTCAAAAAGCGGCGAGTACTGGGAAAAGGATGTGTAGTGGCCGTGGAGCCGTGGTTTCATCGCGAATATCTTCCGCCGATGAATCTAGGCTCGAGCAGGCGGCGAGCCTCAGTTTGCACATTCTAGGCGGGCCTGGGCTGAAGTCGTTTGGTCATCGGACGGGGCTCCAGAACTGAGCCTCGTGTGCGGTTTTGTCCCCGATTTCAGTCCATGGGGCAAATGCTCGAAGAGCAGCAGCAGCGCTGGCGGGCACAGGTCTTTTCCCCATCCAGCAAAAGTCCCAGTGTGGGTTTTCGCTCCGCTCTTTGCAAGTGGCTCCTTCCATTCCAATCCAGTCTGGAGTGAATAATCAGATGACCCACCTTGCCCCGGATCCGACTGCAAAATGTCAAGACCGATGCGGGAGAGAAGACGGCTGCCAGAACTGCGCACATTGCAGCGCTTTACCAGCTTATGTGCGATGCTCACGAACGAACGTGTGCGGCACATCTCTGCCCGAGCGGCGAGCCCACCAAGTGACGATTCCCTCTGCCTCTACAGCATCGCCAGCATAGTTCGGCGCCAATCCCATCATCTGCACCCGCAAAAGCTTCCGGCAGCCAGCCCACAGCGCCTGCTCTGAAACTGCCGTTCGACCCAAATTTGAGACGCAGCCATGGATCTGAGAGCCTTCAAGCTACCTGGACCAAAACTTTACGTGCTATGTCATGCAAGAGACGCGCGCACTTCCAATTAGTCGGGACGCAAGAAGGATGCAAGCCAAGCCTCTCGAGCCACACAGCCAGCTCGATTCTATCCCATCAGAAGTCATCAAAGCAACTGAGTGCATGGTGTGGCGCGTTACCCCGCTCAAGAACTTCAGCTTTGGGAGTCTGGACGAGGACCCGGATATGCGGCACGGCCGACAAGCTGGAATGACACCACTGGAGAAACGATTCAGTGGTATAAATTGACAGCTATGACAGCTTCAGCTTGGGAGCAGCTGCGTGGGTACAACTTGGCGCAGCCTTGGTATTGGATTCCCTGCGCCCGACATCTTCGTCACTCGCCCGAATGCCGCCGCCCCATCACGCATAAGGCTAGGCCGTGCAGGTGTCTGCGAGACTTTCCCTTTCATCAGGCGGTTTTTTTGCCGGGAACAGATACAGAGAAGATCATGGCTAGACTGAGCTGCGAGTTCATCACCGGTCCGAGGCACACTCATCAATACCATGGAGTAACGAAGAGGCCTGGGAGGTGCCGCACCACACAGCCAATTCGGCATGCCGGCAAGGAAGGGGTTATTGGACTTTAAAGCGGAGGTATTTCCCATCTCTTGCGACGGGCAGCGAAGCGGTTAGGGCCACTGGCATCCTCTTCGACCAGGAGCTGGCACAAATACGGCATACCCAGAGTCTCATCCCAGCCATGCGCTCAGCATTTCTCTCTTCGGTCGCAGTAGCAGTGTTGCTGCTTGCGGCAGCAGAAGGTGTACTGACTCATGGCACAAAGGGGCGTTGGTACACGCCACGAGAGACCACCAAAGCTGAGGAGCAGAGAAAGGCTTCTGGTGGCTACTCCCCTGTCCCAACTTCAAGCCCGGAGCATGTGGTTATGGATCTACTTCGAAGACAGGATAACCCAGATTATGTGTTGCCAAGCGATATCTGTGGATGGTACCAACAGTTCAAAAGCCGTAGGTGCTGGCCCCATTTCCATGGTGCTTCCGCGTGTCCATAGCCACTGACAGATGACGAAGCCGGATTATCAAGGCCTTGCGATGTGGTTGGAGCATCCTGCATCAACATCGGGAGTATACGGGGCTGCTGTCACGGCCCTTCACTCTCGTGCCTGTCCACATTCTTCACAACATGCATCCCGGGCTCGCTCAGGAACACCAGCGAGCCTTGTGGCCCCCGGACTGAATGCTGGTATGTCCCAATCATCACCATATGTGCATATTGACAGACCATTGATAAGCGTCCACCTCCAGCGAAGGAAGCTTCACTGAATGCGGCACATTCTACATGACTTCACGTGCCGCACCGTCAGTTACTTACACAGAGTACAATTGCTGGAGATCCGGATTTGGTGTCATCTACGGCCTACAAGACTTCCCGCCAGCTGGCTCAACTGCCCCTGCCACAGGACCAACCCCGAGCGCATCATCGCGCCCCTCAGATACACCAACACCGCCGCCCGCTGCCACCAACCAAACCCCCGTCGGCGCCATCGTCGGCGGAACAGTAGCATCCTTTGCATTGATCGTCATTCTCATACTCGGCATCCTGTACTACCGCCACAAAAAGCGCACCGCTGCTCACACCGAAGAGCCCATCGTCACCGAGATCGCGCATGGATCTGTCAAAGAGTTGCCTCACTCACCTTCCCCCGATGGTCTGTCGCCCACGCGATTCTCGCAGCATCAGCCATTCCAGAGCTACGACATCCAGGTGGCGCCGCAACAGGCGGTTGGATATGCTTCTCCGTACGAACAGCCGCAGGGTCCGGTGCAGCTTGAGGATGCCAGACAGGAACCACACGGGACGCCAAGTCCGCATTTGAATATGTATGGGTGATCTCCTCCATCGTGTTGTCGGACGTTGCTGATGCGAATACCAGGCGCTGAACTCGAATTGCAGACAATGATATGGGATATAAGAGCTTCAGGTTGTGGTCTTTGTCCAGCCAGAGCGGAGACCAATGTCTTGTTTCAGTTTTGGAGACTGCCAGGGACTGAGGTTAGGAAACGCAGAGGGCACTGGGGTTCCCGAAAAACGCCACAGAAAAACGAGGCAATGCTTCTTTGTCGGCCCTACAATCGTTTGCCTATGTTTTAGTCACATAAGGTCTTTGTAATCTATCCAGCAGGATTTCAGGCCCGGCAAGTTTGCATCACAAAGGCTGACGAGGTGCAGGACCTTTGAGTTATCTTCGAGTCCTTGCGCACGCATCACGCTGCGTAATCATGAAATATTGAGAGTCGGAGTCGACTGTCCAAGCACATCAAATATTGCAAGCCCCTTTCTCACCAGTGAGATGATCTGACTCAGTGAAGCGCCGCAGCCCCTTTTCATCAAGCCACCATTGACAGGGGGTCGGAAGAAAACATCCGGCCCGGTGGGCAGGGTTGTGATAAGAAAGTCTTGGCGGAGGTTGGAATGACCTCGATCCGACAAGACGTCGGAAAAGAGCAAGACGAGGAAAGCACATCAAGAGTTTGCAGGGAATTAGGATTTGACATTACAGTACTATCGTATATACGACCTCGTAAATCAAAGCAGGAGATGCACCGCCAAGCCAACCACCACACTCGCCAAGAGACTCCCCGACCACCCAGGCTGTGCCTTCCACGAAAATGCACCCGAGTTGATAACCAGCGACAGATTATGCGCCGAAAACGTGATGGGGTCGGTCGAAAAGAAGGACTCCATGCCCAGAGCGACGGTGCCGACGTGTGCATCCCGTGGAACAAGCTTATTCTCCCACAAGTAGCGCACCAGCGGCGTGATGTCGTGATCAAAGAACGTCTTGTTGGTGTCGGGCATCCACGACAGGACGTTTTGCCCGCGCGGGCCAGATCCCTGGAAAAGGGTGCTGTGCGACGACGAAGCTCAGTTAGCGAGAAACAGAAGAAACGGCAGAAAGAGGGGGGTTCCCGTGGAAAGGGTGGGACAGCAGGAACTATTATACGCACAAGTGATCGTCGCCGATGGTTGCTTCCCACGGGGAGGTGCCGTCACCCCACCCGAGGGGTTGGACGGTGCCCATGACACCGAGCCACACCATGATCTCGATGCCGGCCTCCTCCTCGTTGGAGGCCAGATGGGGATCGACATCGGCCCAAATGTCGAGGGCGACGTTGGCGACGGTGCGGGTCTTTGTCAGACCGGCGGCGTCAACGGCAAAGTCGGATTGCTTGCCGGTGCGGGACCTGCTGAGACCGAGCCCCCATTCGACCTTGACGTCGAAGTTGCGGATGTTCTGGAACGAAATGGGCAGCTGGGACGACCCGAGCTTGACGTGCGGGTACGACTTGACCTTGGTGGGGTCCGACGTCCAGTGCGACATGGCCGCGAAGGACTGCTGGTCATCGCCGACCGAGAGGCATTGGTACCCGCTGTCGTCCGAGTTCCACGCATTCGCGCAAAACGTGTTGTTGGCATTGGCTCCTCCTGCTGGCTCAGGACCTGTGACGAGTGCATGTGGCGCGCAGCAGTCCGGACCACAGAGAAGAGGACCGCAGCCGTTGAAGGCGCGCACACCCGGTGTGGTGCTGCAGGCCGCGGCAGCGACCAGGGCAGCAAAGGCCCGCGTGAACCAGTTCATCGAGTCCCGTCGAAGAAAAAAGAGCGAAAAGGGTCGATCAGATTGCGCGCGGGTGGGCAGGTGCGACGGGGAAGGTGCCAGGTGTTGGGAAGAGGGCGAGAGAGGAAAAAACACACTCGCGCACACAAGTCAGGGAAAGAACGACCGACACGGTGGCGGGATGGGCTGTTCCCCTGGGAACCTCGGAAAGGCTCCCCTTCGGAGCATTATCACCTCCCTACCGCCGGAGCTTGCAGCGTCAGGCCAGAGGACTTGACGCCTCTCCAGGGGCTGTTAAGACAATCACTGGTGCCAAGCTGGGGTGTGTTATCTGTGGCTTGAAAAATTCGTCGTGGCCGACCGAAAGGCGCTCGGGAGTCGTTGCCAATGGGAGTCGCATCGGGGTGTCTCGGACTGCAAAATTGCGGGCCTGCTTTTTTGTTGCTGCTGCTGCTGTCCAGCTCGGCGGAACTCTCCATGCGTTTGTTGACGTGGACAGCTCAGCTCGAAGCTCACTCGCCGCAGCCCCTGCCCGGGGCCTGTCGGGCGCTGTCGGTGGCTTGCCCATCGCGATAGGCCCATTCCCAAAGGCAACGCTTTTGCGACGTGCGGAAGGCGATCCGAATCTAGATAAGCCGGCCCAATCCAATGATCGACGAGAGGGCACCCCAGGGCCCCCCTGGTCCCGACCGAGAGCCGCATTACCCAGCCAAGGCAGGCCCAGCGACCGCACCTTCCACGGCAGCGCCTTGCAGCGTCCCGCAGCGTCATCCGCGCGTCTCCCGCGGTGCTGGCAGGGCCTGAACACCTGAACGAGAAAAAGGCGTCGCAATCGCCCTGGTCAATTTTGTGAGTCGCCCTGCCAAAACAAGCACAGCGACAGCGCCAACACTGCGCCAAGCGAAGTTTCGATCTCCACCACGGTATTCTGGCCTCCCCTTGTCATTCCCGGTGTCTCGGTTTTTGCGCTGGCGGTGTGCTCATCACCGCGTCTGAGGGGCTTCTGACCGCAGAAAGGAGCCCAAATCGAGGACAATGGGCGCTGCATCGGCGCGCATCGGGTGCTGCCATGAGCAACAGAACGCCCCCTCGGCGCGGGCGCGGGTCTCGGGGACCGCAGCCACGGAGTGAGAGTCCCAGGCATTTTTATCATGCAAGTCGTGGGGGTTCCTCCTCCCGGATCATGTTTCTCCCTTTTCTGCACAGCGAGTCCGGTGGTGGATACATATATTACAATATACCAGCAGAGCCCCAGCGTTGCATTGCTGATCGGATTGTGCTGGGCTGTGCTTGGAAAACAAGAGGTATCTGAAGGACATCTGGAGGATTCTGAAGAGATCTAAAGATGGGGAGACCGCTCCCGGCTCGACCTCTACCAGAGACGCCCCGTGCCGCAAGGTCGACGGCGACTCTGACGAATGTGAGTCCTCAGTTTTCTCTTGCAGCAACAGGACAGAAGCTGACGACGTGAAACTAGCCCTTTGACACTCCAGTCACCTCCCAACACCCGAGTACGGTTACCCTGCCGTCAGATTCACTCGTTTCACAGCAACAATACCACCATTACAATGCTGCCGGCGGCTATCTGCCCGTCCAGGACCGTGGCTCGGTGTCTCCCACTCCTTCGAGCACCGATGACATTGTGAGTACTCCAACATGGTTGGGCATCCCATGCCACATCTAACATCTCTCAGTCCTCGGTTCGTAGCGCACCACGAAACAGCGCCCCTCACCTCGCCCTCCCCGAGAAGCCCGCACGGTCGAAGCTGAGGAAAGAAAAGAAGGGCACCATCGAGATCAGCGAGAAGCAGGTTCCCCTCAACTCGAGCGACGACACACTACCTGTGACCGAGGAGAAGGCGGGCATCTTCAGGAGGATCACGAATAGAGTGAGGCGGTCTTACAACACATCACTGGTCGACACCGTCCTCCCATCAGCACCCCGAGACGACGAGAAGTACCTCTACTGCAAGCTGAACCGATTCTTCCTCCTCACCTTCGACCTGCTTGCAGCGGTGTGCGTTGGTGGATCAACATGGCTCATGGTGAAAACCGGGCCAGCGTTCTACTGGTACGGGTTCTATGCCGTCATTCTCTTTTTCTTCATCTATCCCAGCTACATCATTCTCTGTTTCAAGAGGGGCTTCGACTTGAAAGGGCACAAGAAGACGCTGGAGGAGACGCCGATCACGGACGAGAACGCACCAACCATCGACATCTACCTCCCCGTCTGCAAGGAAGAGTGCGATGTTCTCGAGAACACTTGGTCCCATATTCAGCAGCTCGAGTACCCCTTCGGCAAGGTTGAGGTTTACGTCCTCGACGACGGCGCCGAGGACCGAGTCGCGGAACGGGCTCGCCGCTTCGGCTTCCACTACATTGTCCGTTCGGATCGACCCCATCTCAAAAAGGCTGGCAACATCCGCTGGGCATTTGAGCGCACTGCCGGCGACTACTTTGTCATCTTCGACGCCGACTTTTGCCCGCGTTCCGATTTCCTTCTCGAGACTGTCCCCGTCTGCATGGCGGATCCCTCGATTGCCATTGTCCAGACGCCTCAATACTTCCGCTCGCTGAAGGAGCAATCATGGGTGGAGCAGGCTGCGGGTCCTCATCAGGAGTACTTCTACCGTCTCGTCCAAACCATGCGATCCGCCTGGGGCGCCACTGTCTGCTGCGGCAGCAACGCCGTCTACCGCCGCGAATCTCTCGCCCTGGTTGGTGGTGCCGCCGAAGTCGAGTCCTCCGAGGACATGTACACCGGCGTGCAAATGGTCGACCGTGGATACAAAGTCCTTTACCTCCCCATCATCCTGGCCTGCGGCGTCTGCCCCTCCACCATCCGCTCATACTTCGCTCAGCAAGCCCGCTGGTGCTCAGGAAGCGTCACCCTCCTCACCAACCGCGAGTTCTGGCGCACAAAACTCACTTTCGCCCAAAAGCTCTGCTTCGCCCTTGGCTTCTTCTACTACCTCACCAGCGCCCTCGGCATCTTCCTCAACACCATCCCCGGGCCCCTCCTCCTGTGGGCCAACCCCAAGCTCCTCATCTACTACAACATGTTCTTCGGCGTCCCGGGCATCATCCACGCCCTCGTCATCACCCCACTCTGGGCGCGTACGCGGTATCCCCCTCTCAAGGTGCAATACGCCAACGTCATCGTCGCCTACGCCTGCATCAGCACCTTCATCGGGTGCATGTTCAAGAAGGGCGAGGGAAGCTGGGTGTCGAGCGGCGCGAACAAGAACAGCAAGAATGCTCGGTATCGCAATATGCGCATCCTCGCGTGGATCGTCACCATTCTGCACTACGGCAATCTCATCACGGCTGTGACGTGGCGGCTGCTGCACGGGCTGGTGTGGTATCATGTGCTGCCAATGTTGGTCTTGGAAGCGTTCTGGCTTCTTGTTGCGCATCGGTTCTTGATCGGATCTTAGATGCAAGGCGTTGAAAGATGTGCGAGAAAGGGATTGGCGAATGGGCGTCAACTTGAAGCGATGATGGGAATGGGGCAACACGAGGGCTGCATCATGTATCTAGCGATTAAAACTAATTGTAATTAGCATGCTCCTCTCGTGGAGGCAAACGGTAATAGGCGCCTAGATTGAGACTGCATTATTTGTATATAGGATTGGGTTTGGGAATGGGAACGGAAATGGACATGGTTGAACATAACATCTGCTTTTGTACTTGAAAGATGTGAGTGGCAGCCGCAGCCACGGTTTCGTGAGCTCCTCCAGTTACGACGTTGTGGATACCTTGGTTGAAGTTTCCCCTAAGCATCATAATCCTCCGAAATCCTTTCCCATTTCCCTGTTTGGTCGTTGGACGTTATGGCGGCCGCTCTAATGTGTCATCGCATGTTTGGTGTGGATTGTTAGTGTTAGTAGTGGGCCTTGTCGCTAACAGCACAACGCGCAGGATCCGCCTTGGACTGATAGCCAAGGACCCCCATGCTATCGCCTGAACATCGGCTTCTGGGCAAGGATGACCGAATGCTTCGGCACGAATCCATCCGACTAACGACGGCCACGCAAACAGTCAATTCGGCCACAATGTTGTAATGAAAGTGCCTTGTCTAGGAGGCGTTTTTGTCGACTCGATCCTTCGACGCGGCCGCCATCTGACACGTTCACGCATCCATCCGATGGAACGCTCCCTTTTCAGGGTGGGTCAATTCCCGATGCATTTAGATATAAGTGCCAATGATCCCTCGAAAATCGTGGTTCCCACAAAATCTAGTCACTACCCTCCCTTGATTGAAGTCAAGTCAGCGTCGGCAAGATGAAGCTCCTCTCCCTCGTTACTTTGGCCGTCACGATGTTGTCGCCCCTTGCCATGGCCTGCAAGTGCGTGCGGAACGGACAGAAGGATGATGGACATACCAGGTGAGCATGATGATGTCTTTCTCCTACTTCCTCTTCTACTTTTCTTCTTGCTTTGCTCTGATTGTTTGAGTCTTGAGAGACGCTGACTGAATCCGTTCCCACCTAGGCACTGCTGCCTCATCGAGGGCTTCACCACCGGCTGGTTTCAGTTCGCCGACGACTGTGCCTCGAGCGCCATCCGACCCTTTCCCGATGGCTATTGGAGGTTTGCCCAGTGCTGCCGGGAGCGAGGCCATCAATCAGATTGCTAGATCAAGACCAAAACACATCAACACACCCTAGAAAGCTTAGATCTTCAACCGTGCAGCAGCTTCAGAAGCTTTGTCACCGTTGCTTTGTGCATTGTCTCTCTACAAGCCTCCTCCCCAGCGCAAATGGACCAATCAGGGTTGATTCCTCAGCCGAAGGTGACAGCCAAATGATCAGGACACTGAATAGCATGACAAGAGAATGACACACAACGTCCATTTCGCCCAGACACGATTAGAACGGCTGGTCAATGAGGCCCATATAGTCGTATATCAGACATCCCGCCTGAATCTTCCCTCCTCGCCCGTTGTTGTTACCTGCACGAACAATCAGTCAGCACAATTCAAATGTTCAGTTTCTCGAATTACACGGGCGCCACTTACACTTTCTGTAGTTTTCCAGCAGCAGCTGCTCGCAGGTCGCACCCGGTACCGGCTCCGCCAAGCCTTGGCCTCGCAAAGGCCCCTCAATCTGACAACCTTCTGCCCAGGAGATGGAAAGGAAGATGTCTGCGCCTTTGGCATTGGGCACTGATCCAGTCCGCAAGGGCTCGTCCTCCGGGACCATGCCCCTGTCCTTGGCGTACTCGCAGAAGCCTTTAGTCCTCTCCTCTTGGACCTCCCAATGGACGTCGCTCTTCTGATTGGCTGGCGTGTCATGGCATATCCGCTCCCCGAGTACCAGAGCTTGCTGGCCGGGCTTTGGACCCGGTGGAGGAGGGGGCGGAGGTGATGGTGGCGCAGTCGGCTCCCTGACGAAGAATCTGTAAACGGCGCAATTGTTGTCGATGGAGCCTAAGAGTTTCATCGTTTTTTCGGAGCTGCCGGTGGGGTTGCATTCGCTGCCCTGCAGGCGGGCAAACGCCTTTGCGCAGCTGGAACCGCAGCTTGCTTGAGGGTCTGTGCTGGGCTGCACCTCGAACTTGACGTGATAGTCCTTGTAGACTTCGGGGTCAACAGGTGGCGCCCTCTTGAGCAACATCATTGACTCGGACAAGCGCGATAGCCAGCTACGCCTCTCCAGGCCGGTCGGCATAGTCGCCTTCAAGACACCAACTTGGGTATCGGGAACCGGCTCGCCCAGGTAGTTGATGAGCCAGCCGAACTCCTTGCTTGGGTTCGCCTCGACCTCGGCGCAGAACTTGGCTGGAAGGTTCTTGAAAACTTCCCATGGCAGCCTGGACAGGTCGTTGCTGCACGTCGCTTTTGGTCTCTGGATGTACTCGTCTGGCCACCTCCAGTCCTCCCATGCCGTCGTGGTGTAGAGTGCGTTGTCCTCGGTGGCTGTTGGGGTGCATGAAGAAGACGTTGACTCCTCGTCCGGGCACTCGGTCTCGCAGTACTGGATGACGCCACGAAGAGAGCAGCTCACGTTGCACGTTTCCAGGGGGCAGGATCCGGAGGTGGATGTCGGGGGAGCGGTGATTTCCGGACTAGGCACGGTTCCCGTGGGGGACTGGGCGTTGAACCACGAAGCCGGGAGGATGTTGGCTCCGGGCAGTAGTACTCCAGTGTTGGCGTGGATCAGACCGAGAGCGAATGTGGTCATGATGACGCGACTGACACTGTCTCCTGGAAGTTGGATGTTTCCGGCGTGCGCCCGACCCCAGGCGATGTAGGCGTTTAGGGTCTCGATCATGCGCGGGTCGATCAGGTTGAGGTAGGGCATCGGCATCACCAGCAGTCCAAGGGGGCCGGCGTTTGTAAACAGGCCGCGGCTGCCACACAAGACGGCGTTGAGGAAGTCGTCGCGGGTTCGAAGCTGGGAGGCGCCATCGGCACCTGTTATCTCTTCTGTTGCGCACGCCACCAGGGCTGTCGCGATGTAGTCGGCTTTTTGGGCAACGTCGTCAGGCAGGGTGATGACAAGGTCGCCATCTCGAAACTCAAAAGAGGGGGCATCTGGTCTGCTTGCTTGTCAGGTGGTGGCGGCGTTGGGGAAGGGCCGAACTCACCCAGTCGTTGGCTCGGACAAGTCCTGCGTGATCGTGACTGCCGGACCTCCTTCCTCGGTCACCACAGCGATCTCGGGCGCGTCCGCAAAGCTGAGATCAATCTTGTGGCCTGGAATCAGGTGCCCAGCCGGCCTGGGCTGCGGTACAATTATGCCGGAGCCAGATAGGGTGAGCGTCTCGCCCATGATGATAGATGCGAGCCAACCGGCCACGGCGCCGAGGATTCCCGTTGCGATCACCTCTTCTCCAAACTGCCTTGGTTGCAAGCTCCGCGAGTCAATGATACCGTGCTGCTTCAGCGCGTCCCGGATGCTCTTGACACACTCATTGCCAAAGGTCTGACACGTGTTTTCGGTGGCGGCCATGACCTTGTCCTGCAGGCCGGGCGACAATATGACGTTTACGCCTCCGTCAGGGCCATCTGAATAGGTGACGACATCCCCGTCCGCGGGTGGAGTCTAGATCCCAGTCAGACCTTGCACCAATGAATCCCATGCACGATGCTAGATGCACTCACCCCTTGGAGAGTGTACTGGCTCAGGTCGCCAATGACAAAGGTAGGTATTGCATCTTGTGCCAAGGCAGCCTTGAAAAAGAGCGCGACCAGTAGGGGTACAGCAGCTGGAAGGAAGATCATCTCTACGTGGGAGCGGAATTCAGAGAAACGAGGCTCGAGAGAGGGAAGGAGGATGATGTGAAGGATGTAGGATTCACGTCGCCGTGGTTGTGCACTACTCGGACGGTTGAGCAGGAGCGTTGTAGATAGTCTTATATGTCGTGGTCCATGAACGCTGATGATGTGGTAGGCGTGTTGGCGCGTGGTTCTCGGTCGCTATACCGGTAGCTTGAGCTTGTCACGGTCTTGTCTCTCTGTGTGCTTTCTAAAGTCGCTTCTGGTAGTGAGAGCTAGGTCTCTTTCCGTATATTGAGCTCCTGATGTCTTGAATTGATGAGCATAGCCGCGACTCTGAGGCACAGGGTGTGATTGGCCCCCCAGCGCGACCCATGGTGATCCAGCTGAGGGCTGACCGAGGCCGAACGAGCACTGGAACCCAGCTCAGGCAAGGCTGTTGAGGACGACATACGAGCCCAACAGCGGCACGGAGAGCAAACCGTTATGCTACCCCAGGTGTTTGTTCAACAGCTGCGCCACTCTCGCAGACAGGCCCAACCAAATACTCGGTTAGGTTGGCAGGCCGCTGCGCTGGCCGCTGTGGTTGCCGCACTCTTTGTCCTCTGGAATCCCATGGTACGCCACGAGGGTCTGGCAGGCCTGAATGCTGCTCTTGCCAGCGCGGTGCCCGTCAAGTGCTCGCAACAGCAGTCTTGGCAAGAAATATGGCCTCGGCAGGCAGTAGTAGAGATGTCATGCTGTTCTCGAGTTTTTGGGGGAAGACTTTTGATAGCGCGACTTGTCGCCCTAGCTCTCTGTGCTTGCCGGTGTGGACCTAATCACACTGGCTATTTCTACCAGTTCCAGCTGCCTTGCTTTATCTAGTGCCGTTTCGCCCTTGCCATTCTTGATTGACGTATCGATGCCGTTGTCCACCAGAAACTTGACCAGCTCAAGGTTTTTGCGGTTCACAGCAGCATGAAGAAGTGACGAGCCGTATTCGAACGGGCAGTTGATGTCGGCGCCGTGGTCGAGCAGCCACTTGAGCACATCGAGGTTGTAGCGGTGTTCTCTGTACCAGGTGACGGCGTCGTGTACAGCCCAGCGAGGAACCTCGGCGCCAGACTCGAAGAGCAGCTCCAACATGGCGATGGACTTTGTTGCATCCTTGTCAAAGCGCGAGTTTCTTGCCACGGCAGCGAGCGGCGTCATCCAAAAGCGGACTCTGGAGCCCATTGGATCCCCGTGGAGGTTGGGATCCATGCCGTGGTCGAGAAACCACCGGAGGAAGTCCAGCTTACCGGTTGCCGTAGCTATCTCCCTGTCAAGTTGGTATTGTTAGTTGTGCACCGAGGTAGTTCAAGCATTCCACGAATCCAGGTAGCTCACAGGTTTGGCCAAGTTGCCATGTATTTATTGATCTGTTTGGGGGTCCATTGTTGGAGCTCGCACATGGCTTGGATCAGTGGCACGCTTCCCAGAGACAGTGCAGCGGAACCCAGCAGCAGTTCCCGGTCCAGGAGTAACTGAACGATGGGTAGATGACCGGCTTCCGCTGCAAGCGACGCGGCGGCAGCCACGTCATCGTCAGACCATTCGTAATCTTCCTGGAAATCAAGGGCTTGCTTGACGGCCTCCGCGTTACCCGCGCTGCTGGCTGAATAGAGTGCCTCGACGATTTGGGTTCGGCTGCCGCTATCATTCTCGCCCTCGGAGGCGGCGCCGGGGTGGGAGCCCTGCGTTACAGGCTGTGAAGACTGCGATGGCATGTTGTATCGACAGGGAGGCGGGCAATCCAGCGGCGAATTGGACAGGCAAGGGGGCTGATGCCGGTAGACGAACAACAGAGACGGAAAAATTGCTTGTGTGCACCACGAAGAGAAGCGACCGCGGCCTTGACTTGAGAGACTGGGCAGGGCAGGGATGGAGTTGGATGTCTTGGGAGACCCGAGGTGGGCGGGGAAAGTGGGAAGGTTTTAGACGTTCCGCCCCCCACGCGCAGTGTGCCTTGTTTGCACCCGACAGAACTCCGTTGTTTCGATTGGGCCAGGAGCTGCTGGGCCGCCGGCGGAGCCAAACGCAGAGCGATGGGCGAGCTTAACGCTCCGTGCGAGAACATACTCCGCACACGGGTCGCACTGTTATTCTTCTGGTCGCCGCTGCCGCGCATTGTCGTTTTCTCGCGGGATGTTGAGCAAACAACTTATGCGAAGTCGGGTGACCATTCACAACAGGTTCCGCCTTGCACCTTTATATTCTGCCCACGGGGGCCATTTCATGTAAGTCTCCCTAGATACTGTTGACCCGCAAAATCGACCGAAGATCCGTCCATCACCTTGAACTGAGTCAACTTGTGTTGGCACATGACCAAAGAGCCAATAGAGCCCCGCTACTAGACCGAGAACACAAAAGCAAAGTACTCGAAATGTATCGTCTTGTCGCCTTTGGTACCCCACGTTCACCCGGCCGTCCCGTGACGATCTCGGGAAGGGTGGAAATGGCGCCGAACCACAAGTGTATGGTATAGCAATAACATCATCCAGGTTGCACCCGGAGACATGCGGTCATGAGCTCGATGTGGTTCAGGTTGGGGAAAGACAGACAGGGTAGTGGCTTGGGTTGACGTATAAAGTGCACAAACATTGGCCTCCAGTTCTCCTCAGGTCGCCAAACAAAGGCGGATACCGTTCAGCCTTCTCACCCTGCCTCCAAGCAAAAGCTGGCGTCATCTTTGTAATCAGTTCGATTATCCCTACCTATCCAAAACAACCTCCAGACTCCGCCAACCGCGCAGCCGCTTGCAAACATAGCGACAAGATACCTGCAGTAGCCACCATGTTGCTGCTGCATTGCGTCCTTGTTATCCTCGCCGCTGTGCGCGTCACTGGCCGTTCTCTCCCAGGTTCGATGTCACCCATCTTGTGGGAGCTGGGCATATTGTCTAACGTTGCCTCCGTCTTATTCCAGATGACCCATATCTTGATGCTCGTCATGAACGCCTGTTCGCTCGCGACAAAGCTCCAGCCAAGTGCCGGCTGGAGCTGTTCCGGGAATACTTTGACTCGATCGAGCCCGGAGGCAATCCCGAAAAGCGTAACCTCCGGCACCATGGCAACGCAACCCTTGAACCGCGCATGAGGTTGCCCCAGAACCCCAACAACCCCGATAGCGTCGAAGCCTACATGATGTCGGAGACCAGCGGCCAGGGTGGGAGAACGGTGGAATCGCGGCTCCTACACTGGCAAAACAAAGTCGGGTCAGATGTGAATACGGCCGAAGGCAAACCATTTGGCAAGCGCAAATCCCCGCTTGGGGTGCACGTCGTTGGCCTGGCCGGATGCACCGCACTCCTCATCGTCAGCAAGAAGGGCTTCTACATGGCTCACTACTGGGAAAACATCGCCTTCAACCTGGACGAGGGCATGATCCCGGAAGTCTTTGAATCCCAAGAGGAGGCATTCCAGGAAACCGTTTTGGATGGCTTGAAGGAAGGTTTCAAGGGCTGGCCCGCCAGGGGCACCAAAGCCGAGCAGGTATCTCTGACGGAACTTGCTAATGACATTGACGATCCGGATATTCACGCCTTCCTGGTCATCCCCGCCACCGGTCAGTCAACAGACGAGGCCGAGGGAGAACCGGACCCATACCGGACCTACTGGGACCGCATCAAAGATGAGGTGGGTAAGATCATCACGAGGTTGGATCCCAACACGCCAGCGGGCCTCGCAAGGTGGACCGAGTACCCCTACGCTCCAGTGCAGAAAAGCGAAGAGGTGCCAGGCCAAATCCAGTTGCTCTTCAGATCTACCCGCGGTCGCGTCCTATTCAAGTACGATCCGAAGCACAGGCGAGCTGATGGAACGAGAACCAAAAAGACGCTTGTCATCATAGAGAACGAGATCAAGCAAGAGGCTTCGTGGGAGTGGTAGTGAAGGTTCGTCATGTTTGTTCTGGGGACCGCGAAACGCTGCCTGCTCCGTCTGAGCAATGAGCCTGAGCCGTTGGTGCACAAATCTTGAATCCAGCAGAAATCAATTCCTCAGGCATGCTTCACATACAGCGACGAGGCTAATTGGTCTTCGTGTTGTCGACCACACCGTGATTCTTGCCGTGACAGCCCTTTTCTGTGAGAGATGTTGGCCACTTTCCTCCCTGGCAGCTAAATTGCACCTGTCCTGACGTTGCCTCCCCTACGTGCACCCCACCCTCGTCGACGAGACGGCAATATCGTCGTACCAAAACGTGTTGGTATCCCCACCGTAAGACTCCCACCCGAAGTAAATCGCGGTAACCTTTGGCCTAATAGAGCTCCTCTGCCACTGTTGCGCGTTCGGGTTCGCCGTGCCCTTGATGCTCGTGAGGCCTGCAATGACCTTGCTGTTCAGCCACGTCTCGATGCTGCCGTCGGCGCCGACCTTGTACTCGAAGCACTGCCAGCTCCCGGTGGGCAAGGCCGCCGAGGTCGCGACGCCCTGGGGCGAGAGGTCGGGCAGGGTGGCGTCGTCAGACTCGCGGTTGAACATGAGGATGGAGTTTTGGCCGCCGATGCGCAGGTGCTTCTTGGCGCCCTGGGCCGAGTCGGGCATGGTGATGAAGGTGACGTGCGAGGCCGTGAGGGCTTTGGAGGCGCGGCTTGTGGGGGTCAGCAAAACACCACAAGGGGACGGGAAAGGGGTGCTCACATCCATGCCCTCACGTAAACGTCGCCGCTGGGGACTTTGCTGGTGCCGAAAAAGATGTGGCCGCAGTAGCCGCCGCCGCCGTCGACTCTCATCGAGTTCTTGCCGCTGTGGGCTTGCGAGGTGTCAAGGCTCACCTTGCCGCCCTGGCTGCAGTCGGGCGCGTAGGTCGGCCATGCGGCCTGGTCCCATCCGCTCTCAAAGCCCTCGGTTATCTGGGCGAGAGAGCTGGGGACGAGCGCGAGAGCGACAAGAGCGATTTGGCGGAGCATGGTTGCGGTGCTGATCTGCGAGGAGGTTCAATGGCCAAGAGCGCGACAAGACCAAGAGGGAGCGGGAAAGGTCTGGGCGGCATCGCGGTATTTATCTGCTGGTGCGAAATCCGGGGCGCAATATCGACTCCCGCTGTCGGTGCCTGGGTGATTGCATGCTTGTATTGCGTCCCCACAGTTCGGAGAGTCAAGCCCCGGGTTTTGTGCCGTTCCGCGCTGGATTCGAGACAGCGCCATTTCCTGAAGTTTTTGCTTTCTGGGCTGCTGAGAGTCCGATCGGCAGCAACAGCCCTGAACGGGGCCGCCGTCCTTGGATTTTGAGCTCAGAACACTCCAGGGAAGGAGCGGTGGTCGGTGACTGCCTGTCGTCATCTCGATGGCCCAAAAGACTGAATGTGAAGGAAAGGAGCGAGCTCTGGAAGTTCGACGATTAGGCTGAATTGAAGAAGCATGATCTCTGAGCACGCCCGCGCTGAGCAGCGAACCAGTTCAATTTATGCTCTCCGCACTCTTCATCGCTTAATCCTAAACCGGACCGACTGCTTTTTTGTCTCCTTAACGGCTGACTAGAACTGGACACGGAACATCCCTTGACACCGCAAGCAAGCGGTATTTCCAGATCATGCGCCCGATAACTCGAACTCTACGACCCGGTTTTGGAATCTGCACCAATAATTCTCGCAAACAATGGCGTGCGTTCAAGGGCCTGCGGGGACTGACGTCATCTGATTGGTCCAATCCCCTGTCACTTGGCTTTCAGAAGCGTTGATCGGCCGATGCCAAGCTTCACCCAGTCGCTTCGTTCACCATGGCGCTCTTGGCATCACTCTTGTTCAAACGTCACTCTTTCCAAACACAGCCCAGTGGTGTGCAGTTTTGGCCTGCTTTGACATTGTGGCGTCTCTTGAGCGGAATTGTGGAAGGTCTTGGGATCGTCAATTTCCCCTCTGTATGCCCCATTTGCAAGTGGATCATGGGACCGCTGGGCGCCGGGTTGCATTCGGTTCAAGGGAAAGTGGCTGAGCTGAAGGATTGAAGCTTCTTTCTGAGGAAGCTTCATGACGAATACAAGGTGCGGCGGTCATGGAATGCGGTGAAAGTTGGAGCTACCGCAATTGAGTACCTAGGTGCGTTTCTATGCTGCTGAAGCCGGACGCCCCGGGGGACATTGCGTTTGACAGACATAACCTCGAAATAACTATCGAGCCCAAAAGTACCCCTACCACTCCGGCTCGTCAGCGGCGCACTTGAACCCAGCCGACCCCATCGCATTGCTTCCACCATCGCTGGTCCGAGCCAGGTAGCATTTGCCGGCCCAGCCGTCACGAGCGTTCAGGCATCGAGATACCCGACCAGCACATGCGTTGCGATTGTATGCCCTGAGAACTTGTCCAACACCACCGGGGTATGTAACCTTGAAGGACTGAAATCCTCCGAGGTGGGCACACGAGTTATCCCACACGTTGCGGCTTCCAGCGGCAACTTTGCAGTCGGGGTCGGAGTAGAGGTCGACCATGATGGCGTTTCCACCGATGGCAAAGGTCGCCACGATGAGGGATAGCTTGGAAAAGAGCATTTTCTGGGATACCTGATCAAGGAAATTGTTAGACGGGCGAGTGTGGCAGTAGTGAAAATGTAGCAGAGCGGGGCTTACTTGGGTGGTTTGGAGGTTTTCGTTCAGGTGAATGAAGGTGAGGGATTGGCAGAGGAGCGTAAGGATCGGAGTGTTTGCTGCTGATGAAGAGGAGAGGAAGATGTACGTTGTGGTCTGGTCGAGGAGGTTTATATATCCCTCCAAAGGCTGTAATGGTGAACCCACTTCCACAAGGCGCTGCGTTGCTTCGCAGTGGTAAAGGATTTCCCTTTGCATAGCAACCTGGAACCTGTGTAAGTGCGGAACCCAACCGTCTGAGTGCGGAAGTCATCATTCATGGCTTCCGCTTGTGGACCTAAGTCGTACCAACCAAGCGTCGAACCTGTCCAAGACTTAACCAATTTCAAGGACTGGAATCCTTTATCGTGGCTGCCAAGGTGCTCCTGTCCAGTAGAATGGGGCTCAACTGGGCAAAAAGCCTTGAAGGGGTTGCGCTTTTCCAACCCACCTTGTGGACCTTTATGTTGTTAGATAACGCCTAGTTACTTCAGCAGTTGCCATCAATACACTCCGGTGTTATGTGGGCAAAAAGCGATTTTTACGTTGTAACTTGAATAGAGCGATGAGACGTAAAGGACTTTGGAATCCACAGATTTTCCACTCCAGATGTCCATCCAAGAACCTGGGATGTGGGCCCTCAAATGCTCAGCCACTTTCCCTTACGAAACTAGTGCAAGAAGGAGCACCGACGTAACCACGTTGTCCAGCAAGTATGCCTCTGATTGGCTGCAAGTTAAGGAGGAAGGCTCCTTCGCTTGTTTCACTTGCTCGTGTAACACTCAAGCCCAGCAGTGACGAGTTGAACTGTCGTATTACACTCGAAATCTATCTCACATCTTTGGATCCACCTTGCATTTTGTTTGAGTCTTTAACTAAGTGGCCTAAGGTAAATGGGAATGGCTATACGAAAACGAGTTTTGAGGTTGGCGTGGAAGATCTCTCGACCCACAGTTTTTAGTTGGAATGCCATTACATGTAATGCCACGTCCAGTTCCACCCCGTCCTGCCTTCTAAACCCTTGCCTGACCAAAAATGGCCGCGTCACCCAGTTCCACGACGGGTTTCGTCCATTTTACCTACCACCGGGCGAACCTCGATCAATTGTTCCTATTCCCTCAGTCGAAGACGTCCTCGGCCAGAAAATAAGGTAGTGTGCATTCATGCGCGTCGTTACTGCTGCCGAGCGCCACTGTGGGGCCCGTCCCCAAGATACACTCAGAGCACCTAAATTATATGCCCCCGTTCAGTCAAGGTCTCTGATCAGACTTCTAAGAATACGATGTTAAAGTCTGGTGAGAAGCCGGCTTTGCCCATCAAATTACCCCGGCCACCGCAAAAACATCAACTGCCACAATACCGCAGCGGGAATCTGAGGAGCGAAACAAGCAATGTAAAAAATTTATGTCATAATACCCTGACATAGCATGTTGCACCTCCCACAGAGGGCTCTGATTGGTCCAGATCGCGCGCAGGGGCCGGAAAACGTAAGGGTTAGGGTTATAAACACACGTGCGCAAAAGGGGTTGCGATCGAAGCATCGCAATTGCGAATAGCTTCGAGCGCGCGAAAGAAAGCAAAGAAAATAACACAACGAGGAATCGAACAGAGGTATCAACAAGCATAAAAGCGATCACTTAACCGCTCGGCCACTAGCCAGTTTGATTGATTTGAAATGGGGTGCGTTCTTGCTGTTGATGTAGGGCGAGCAAGATCAAGGGCAGGAGCGATCCTCAGGAGTGGCGCCCTAGGGTGCGGCCAATCAGAGGCGGCCTTTCGCAACAAGGCATGTTGAAATTACAAGGCATGTTGAATCCACAGTGGGTGTAAGGCTTACAAGGCCTATTTCCATGTTCATTCTCTCGCTACGGTAGTCTCGATGTACGCGCGTACGATTTCTTCTTACCGCCGACTCATGCTCCCACTCGCTACCCAGAAGCCAACATGGTCGTCGCCTGCCTCGGTACCGGACACCAACAGACTTCCGACACCTCGGGCAACATTACCAAGCTCGACCAACTTGCCTATCCCGGAAACAATCCCTTTCATGCTGGCCCAACCTACCTACTTGAACCCGACACCAGGACAACTTGCCCGGCCTCGGCGTCAGCTACCCGATTTTGGATCGCAACCTGAAGTGGGGAACATCCAAGATTTGCGTATCGAACTTCTCAGGAAAATATTTGCCAGTCTTGGGCGAGATCAATCGCTGCACACTCACTGCCGCATTGGACCCTGCGCCATCTCCTCGCAGATGTTTGTCAACCTCCAGTACCACCCACACCAGACGTTTCAGCCACAGATGCAAGGTTTCACCGGTCTGCCTCGCACCGAATGTCACATCGCTGTGGGTGGACAAACAGTTTTGGGGCTTTTCGAGAACGGCACGTCCCGCTGCCATCAAGGCGCTCCTGCGACATTGGCACCGACTTCTCGGTACCCGGGGGTTGTCGCCCCCGATCCTTTTTGCCAAGACCGAGCAGCACGCCCAGGCTGACGCAAGCCGGCAGCTATACAAACCCCCGATATCGCTGCATTTGGGTGCGCAGGTGTCCAGGCCGGGAGGTCTTGCTATTGCGTACCCTGGAGCTACTTTGTATTCGGAGAATACCCGCCGCCTCGGGCCCGCCCCGATGTCAACGAAGTTGGGTACAGCGTGGGCTGCCCGGCACATCAGTGGAAGTAAATACGCCAGTCAACCATGGCCTCACCAAAATGCGAAAGATTCCGGCCCGGCTGACGTCGACGGGGCACTGCAAGGAGAGCCGCTCAATGTACAGAAACGCGGCAATCGGTTATATTGCCGTTCAGGATTGGTTGGCGACGTCGTAACCCCTGAGTCAGATTCGGAGCTGCTGCGGCCCCCCACGCGCCAAGTTCATGAACGCCACTGATTTGCTTGAATGAGACCGGGAGGGCTGCGACCATATGCGCTGCAAGTTGACCCTTACAGTCGTCGTACGCGTCGACAATCGGCAACTGCTAATGTTCCCCGGCGGGGTAGTGAACTCCCGAATATCCCCGATCCGTGGTTTTGGCCCGAAAGGGTCTGCGTGCAGTTGTCTCTTCCGGCAGGGCTGATGTCAGATTGGACGCAAACCCGCCGAGTTTTATGGTTGCGGTTGTTGAGAAAAGCCAGTGCGGATCGATGTAGGAAGATGGAGTTGGCGGCAAACCAACAGCCCAAGAGTTGGGACTCTCAACCTGGCAATCTCACCTGAAAAAGAGGAAGGAAGCCTGCGAGCTATCAGATTGACTACCAACGAGGCACTATTGCTGCATTATCAGAGCGGCTGCATGTGTCGGTTGGCCCCCATGGTTCCACATCCCGAATCGATGCTACCCCATGCTGACAACCACCGTCTCGGATCCGAATCGCTCCCAATCATACCGGTCGCCCACACTACTTGTATCGGTAACGGAAGCGCTAAACTCACCGGCGGGGCGGCATGGTCCCGTTTGAAGGCCATTCTGTTCAACACGCCCCTATAAGTCGACGCAGCTTCCCACGACCAACGCTCTCACCTCGTCACCTCAGGCTATCTCTCCAACCTCACCAACACCATGACGGTATCTCGCAATTCCTACTCGGCTATGTCGGCACTCTGGACGATAGACAACTCAAAGGATGTAACAAGCAACTCATGTCCTTGGAACCATTTTACACACGATGTGTTACCCATCAGCTACTCTACAACGTCCGACACAGAACTTGACGCCGTCGATGAACCGGCTCTAGCGGTAGGGACCGAGTCTGGCCCACCCGATTTGCGATCCCGCGTCGAGGAAAAGGACTTTGCCGATGGTGGCAAGTTTCGCTGTAAGCCAAGCATCGATTCATCGATAAGGCCCCGACGGAACTGACGAAATAGCAGCTGTGGTCAAACTCGTGATTCGATACGAAAGCCAAGGCGAACGAGATGCAGGCTCGCTGATAGCTACCGGGTGGCTGGTCCGGCCCGACGTCGTGGCCACGGCGGGGAGCAATGTGTTCGACTGGTCTCATCTCGCCCGACCGCTTGGTAAAGCGGTGCAGATCAAGTGTTACATCGGCTACCACGGCGGAAAGAGCGTGGGCACTCCCGGCGTGCAGTTTCGTCTTGCCAAGGCTGTCGTCACTACCCCTGAGTGGCTCGCAAGTCCGGATAACCGTCATCGAGACATCGCGCTTCTGCAGTTGGAACGGCCGTTTGAAGGTAACCTCCGGATGTTCAACTACGTCAATACGCCTGCTCAAGGGCGCTTCATACTCGGAGTGGTAGGGTACCCCGGGGACAAGGCGCATGATTCAGGGTTGTACGATGAGCACGGCGGTGGGATGTACGAGATGTTCACCGCGCAGCGGTATAACCTCCACGACTCATCAAGCCGGGGTGGTTCAGGACTGCTCGAGTACGACATCTCGACTTGGGGTGGTATGTTCTTCTCCAACCAATATCCAACCTAGAGGTCAACCCTAACTCCTTCTCAGGCCAAACCGGCTCCCCCGTCCTCCGCAAAGACGTCAACTCCATGACCGTCATCGGGACCCACATCGGCCGCACCGGGGAAAAGGGGCAGGCAAGCCTCATCGGCTTCCACGGCAACGACTACGACACGATGCTCGAGGCTTTTGACAACGACCTTCCCGTGATAAGCGAATCTAACGGCATCAGACTCGTGCAGCATCCAACCTCGCCACATCACTCGTATGGAGACTTCGACTTGGCATCGCCTGCTTCCAGCATCTTGGAAACACCGACGGATTGCGATGCCTGGGTCTCTGTTCCCAGCAGGGGTATTCCCATTGGGGGTGCAGTCCCTCCACATCTGATCAAGACGAGTGTGGACCGAGGGCTGAAGCTACCGCATGGTGTGATGGGGCCCTTGACGCCTCCTGATGAGGACACGATTCAGTTGCCGGTTGGTACCTTGGTGCAGGTGTTTGGGAGTCCCGCGATGTAATGGGCGGCCTGACTGCGGCGTGTTGGATATGAGGCTGCTTCTTGCGGGAGGAAAATACTATTGGATGAGCGGATTGGATCGTGTGGACCTTTCCTTTATAGCAGGACAGGGCTTAGATCAAAGAAATGGAGTTATTGGCTGGCTGGGATTTCCCCTTTCGGAATGTCGACGTCTTGGGTCTCCCACGCGGAACGGTTGGATATCTCACCGGTAGCTAGAATGAAACAACGGCTGTACCTGAATTCTCCGAGTTCTTTCCAGGTCCACAACTGTGCCAGGATCTTGGATTGGTAACATGAGAGGACGAAAGCCCGTCGAATATAACAACAAGGGAAGGAGAACAGTTACATCTTGTGTGCCACGATCAACAAGGCCATGCGTTAACGCTGCACACCTTGGATTGGTGATTCGGGTCCCCCGGGAGGCACAGCGTAATGCTCGGAGACTTGTTGGCGGCGGGGCTTGGCAGTTTCTGTGGTCGTGGTGTGTTGTCCTTGTTTCTGGGCGCTGGGCCGTGATAGAGCCCCTGAGGTGCTTTAACAGACATGTGGGCAAGTTGGGTGATAGCATGTTAGTGAGATGGTCAGAGCGTCCATTGCTGTTAACAATCCTGTGATGGGCCCACTTTTAAGGGGTATAACAAGGCTATTGTGTTGGCGTGTGCCCCTTTGCCAACAACCCATGATGAATAGCAGCTCAGTGTAGGTTCCGAAGGAGACCGGTCGGGATACCTCCCGAGAACCTCGGAAAATTCGGCATAAAGGGCTGTGCCACTGACTCCTTCCGAGACATCTTGTTTCTCCAACTCGATGGCGACGCTGAAGGGATGCGCTGGTGGGGCCCAGCTCTATGCGATTGAGGCAAGGTAGAATGCGAGGAATCAAGTTATGTTCTGCCCACGAGGGTACAAAAGGCCAAGCCTTCGCCTTTGTCATAAACGCCATTGCCACTTCACTTTCAACCCACAGCATCCTTTTCAGTCTCAGACCCCTGGACCTACCTACACTTTCAGGACATAGCTTTCAACGATTCTCTTACTACACAGCCAGCAAGATGCAGATCAAGCTCCTTGCCGTTCTCTCCACCCTTGTCCTAGCTGCGTCGGCAGTCCCCGTCGAGGCTGATTGCGTTGGACGTTGCTGGAGCGAATACTTCACCTGCGTCGGGAACAATATCCCGGAGCCAACTTGCGCTGTCGGAAGACGTACGTCCAACCTTTTCCATTTTATGGCCAGAGAAGACTAACACCAAGTAGGCGAGTGTCTGGAGACTTGTTAGACGAGCAGGCTATGACGGCATGGAAGGGTTCGCTTCAGATACCCCGCTTCTCGGGAAGCCGTAGGAAAGGTGCAGTCCTTTTTGGTAGATGAGACTTGAACTACTATATGTAGTGCCTCCAGTATCTGTCATTATCAATTATTAGATAGGCATCCAACGTCTAGTTCTCCGTCCTTGACAGCCGTTGCTGGTAGTATCCTGCATCCAACTCCACCGGGTTCATCCGGTGATGGGGATCCAGCTCAGCTGCTTCCCTCTCGCCCGAAACCTCGGTATACGGGCTCTCGCTGTCAGCTTCAACGGCATACGCGTAGTACTTGGGCTCCGTAACCACCACCTCTGGCGCATTCTCGCCCCCTGCTGCCTGATCTTGTTTACTTCCTTTCCTCCTCAGGAGAAACCACACGCCCGCAACAATGGCGGCTACTCCGACGAGAGCCCCAACTATGCCACCTGCGATCACCCCAGCTGAGACGCCCCCTCCGGACGATTCCCGTGTTCCTGGACCCCCCGGTTTAGGAGTAACTTCAGGCCCGGCGGTCCCACTGGTCGCAAACAACGCCCTCACTTCGTCCGACGACCAGGTGACATTCTCCATCGCACTTGAATTACGTCAGCATCATTCCCAAACACCAACCGTTGCCAAATGAGAAGATCACTCACCCACTCGCATACCACCCCTCAATCCCCTCCGCCCTCACATACTCCCCCACCGCCGCATCATACCCCGCCTTCCACTCCAACGCCGTCATGTCAAACACCAACAACCCCTGCGGCGCCGGGTCCTTCACCTCCCAACCCGTATTCGTCCCCCCCACACTCACCACCTGCCTCCCCCCCACGCTCGCGCAGCTCTGACTGAACCTCGGCCCCCCCGGCGCATCCCCCACCTTGGTCCACACAAACCCCGGCAAGCTCAACACGTACGCATCCTGATACTTGAACTTATCCCTCTGATTCTCCCCGCCAAACACCAAAACCTCATACCCCCCCTGCGCGTTGGCCATCCCCGCCGTGCACAGCATCGTCCGCGGGCTGGGCGGTACGTCCCCCGTCGCAACCTGCCAGTACCGCTGCCTCGTCTCGGGATCGAAAAAGGTGAGGTTGCGGTAGTCGTACCCGGGGAAGTTGCCCGACCGCGGCTCCTGCGCGGGATCTAAAGCGTGGCCGCCAAACACAAAGACCATGCCGTTGGGACCAAAGGTGGGGACGAACTCGGCGGCCGCGCCGGAAATGGCGGAGAAGAAGGCGCTGCTGTTGCCAAAGGTTTTGGTCTTGGTGTCGAAGGTGAGGGTTCCCGGCACGGCTTGGGAGCCGCTGCGGCCGGACTCGGTGAGGCGCGTGGCGATGCCGCCGATGAGGAAGCCGAGGCCGTTGGAGGCGGCGGTGGTGTGCGCGCCCAGCTCGGAGGGGTGTAGCTGGGCGAGGAGGGAGGGGTTGCTGGGTTGGTCGGGGGCCCAGGAGCCGCCGCCGGAGCCGTCGGCGGTGAATTTCCAGAGGGCGGCGGGGGTGACGTTGCCGTAGGTGAACTTGCCGCCCCACGAGTAGAAGGCGTTGGAGGCGGGATCGAGAAAGATGGCGGGGTATGCGGTTTTGGGAGCGGGTTTGGGGATGGAGCGGATGGCGACGCCGGAGGTGGACCAGGAGGTGGTGAGGTCGATGGAGAGGGTCGAGTTGACCATGTTGGAGGGTCGAGGGCCGTTGAACTCTCCATTGTCGAGGAGTTGCGAGACCTCGCCGCCGTCGATGTAGAGGTAGTTGCCGAGGACGATGGTGCGTGCGAGACCGCGGCGCATGAAGTTCTCGGGGGTGGGAGCGTCGGACAACGCAGTGACGGTTTGCAGCGCGCAGCTGAGCCAGCAGACTGCGCGCCAGATGGAGAATCGTTGGGGAGGGGCCATTGTCAATTCTCGATTTGCGATTTATGGAAACCGCATGCGCCGTCGCGGCATCCAAAGTCGTCCCGTCGGTCCCCGGTAACACAGAATGGAGCGGTGGTAGCGGGGGGGAAGGAGCAAAAAGGTGATGATGGTGGGGAGGGAAGGAAGGGACGTGCCCATCTTGAGGTTTCCCAGCGCCCAGGCTGTGGTAGGCGGCCGCCCCCGGTCGCGGTCGATTTGCTGGCAGAGGGACTCGAATTACCCCCAAGAGGCACAGTTTCCGCCCTCTTGGGTGTCTTGCCGCCACTAAAAAGGACCGCCGTTCCATTACGCGCTTGAAGGATTCGTCTGGGGCGTTGTTGTTGGTTTCAAGGTTCCACCGGAAGAGGCTGATTGGCTGGAAACTTGACCCCTCACTCTTGGTTGCAGCGCAGTCTTGGCAGGGCTGCACGCCAAGGGTGGACTTGTGAATCGCTTCATTTCCGCCCAAGAAGGCGGTGCAAGGGGCAAAAGGCTCATTCGCCATCCAAAGGGCAGTAGGCCGTTTGTGGGAGTGGGGCGCTCAATCTTGGAAAGGTTTCCCATGAGGCACCAGACTTAACCAAAGCTTGAAAGTTGGGACACAGGGTTGAGGTCAAATCAGAAGCGTCCGGGGCCAAAGCCTGGCGGGATATAACTGAAGGATAAGGCGTCGGGCGAGATAAATACTTCCCTCATGTGGACCTCGGATGAACATCTTGTGCTCAGGGCAGCTCATTCTTCTCAAGCTCCCTCAGTCCCGTACGTGACTTGAAATGTACCTACTGTATCTGCTGTCGTTCGATTTCTCCCCACCCAAAAGGCTACCCAGCTGCCCTTTACGAACCAGAAGATCTTGCTGGCAAACCTGAGTGTGACGCTGCCCGGCGACAGGGATGTTTTGATATATGAATTCTTCTTTGCGGTGGGGGACTTGGAGTGGTCGAGTGGGAATCGGGATGAGAGGAAGAAGCCGTGTTGTTGGGTCAGGGACTGGGATGATGGAAGGGGTGAACCAGTAAGTTTGCGTTGCGTTTGTGCTGAGATGAGATGGGTGGCCGGCCGTTTGCCGAATCGGAGCATGGGTTGATATTGGGACTGTGGTGTAACGGGTGGCACGCGGTCGAAGACTGGAACCTGGAAATGACGGGAGTTTGCTTCTTGCCGAACCGTCTTTAGGGAGGAACTTGAACCCATGCCTGCTTCTTGTCTTAACTACACCCGACTTCTTAAGATCGTTGTCATGGAAGGCAGTGATCCCTACAATGCGTTTTTGCATCTGAAACCCAGTCCTCTTCATCTGTTCACAGGGGCGTTGTCGTTCTGTCGAGCGGTTGTGCCCTTTTCTTCGACCTCGTCACGGTGGGTGGAAGATTGGGGAATGAGGAGTGGGGAGTCCCAGGTCCGAGATGGGGAATAGAGCTCAAACTTTCCACCTGGCGTCGCATGCGCTGCTACCCCACCGCCCTCTCCTCTTTCCCACCACGGCCTGGCAAACCTTGCAAATTCTCCTCTTCGCAAGGCTTCCTTCTTGACAAACTCTCCTTCCTGGGCCGCCATCGAAAAACGCATCATAGTGTCCTTTCTGGACCTGCCGGCAGAGATCCGACAAAAGATTCTGTTCATCGCCACATCTTTGCATCAGACCGCTCCTCAGTCTCCACGCGATTGCCCTGACTATCTTCGTCTCTGCCCCGAATTGAACTGCAGTATTTGGGTCCCGCCATCCCCGCCAAACCCGATCGTCGACGTCGCATCGATCCACAAGACGTGCAAGACGCTGCGCAACGATGTCCACAGCCTCTCCAAGCGGGCGGCCACAACACCCTTCGAGCTCGACTTCATGATATTTTGTGGTGGTTGCATTTGGCCAACATGGACATACTGCCCTTTTCCAGCAGCGCGCAAGCTAGGCACTGTTGTCGTATCAGTCCGCCTCGTCAAGGACCCCGACGCCCGTTGCTACCAGGGCTCCTACCGAGTACCCCGTAGGAGGGTCGATGCGTCCGTCCTGGGGGATTTCTACCATATGATCTCGTCACTCATTGTTTGTGGGCCTCGGGCCTTGCTCAGCCCCGAAAAGCATCGCCTTTGCCTTCAGCTGCCTGCGCAGTGGCAGTCGCTGCCGCACCGTACCTTGCGCCGCCTTGTGCTTTCCACAACTTCCGAGTTCACCCAAGAAGACGTGGTATTACGCAACCATCCTAGATGGCACCCGATGACCATGTGCGCCGTTTGTCCACTCCCAGGCGGCAACTCCAAGTGGAAAATGACCATTGTGAAGCTAGTCACCGCGAGCCGCATCGCCCCGTGTGGACAGGACCCGATGATGGCCATCTTGGCCCGCGGGACAGCGCCGAAAAACTTGCACGCTGTCTTGACAATATGCTGTGGCACCTCCTCGGGTTCGAGAAGAAGCTGTCGCGCTCCTTCGGGCTCGTGTTGTACGAAGGGATCCTTGACGCCATCGAGGGCAAAACGCGCGGCGAAACAGGACAAGACTCGACATGGATACGATGCTTGCGCGTATGTAGACGTCAACAGGGACTGCTGCGACAGGAAACCGCTCCTTGCATGGAAGAGATGGCTGGTTCGTCGGAAGTGTGGCCTGCCGACCATGCGGCCTGCTCTTCCCTTTCCTCCGTCAAGCGATGCCCAAGTGTGCTGTGGCCGTCACTCACGAGTTCACACAACCACGATCCCATGTTAGTGCAGTCGTTGCCCAGCTTGATGGTGTCACCGTTGCGAATGGAGTTGTGAGGATGGGTCAAGACTGTGTTTTGCTGGGCGGCCTTGGCGGTGGACAACGAGCTGTCACGCCGGCCGGATTCCGGCGCGAAGAGAGACGCAGGACGGGACATATCAGCTAAGTTGTCCCAACATTGCATGGTGTTGCATGATGTCTAGTCCCAATGTGTCAATATCCCCGCTTATCTGTACCAGTCAGAGCTGAGGCTTTGTCCTTACATCCCGACCCCGCTAAACATCGAGATGAGGGGTTCTCGAACTTCTTCCCCTTTGAACATCACCAACCTTCCCGTGTCACAAACACTTGTGTAACAACGCCACTGCCCACCATGGAGTTTCCCCCAACCCCAACCCTCGTCGAGCTCGCAACCGAGATCCTCCGCGAAGCCACGGCCCTCCAAGCCGAGCTCGACAAACACTCCCTCCCGCACCCCGCCTTCTCCCCCTCGGGCCGGCGCAACTACCACGACATCCTCTTCAACCCGCCCGCCCTCGCCGCGCGTGCCAAGCTCCTCGACGCCTCCCTCACCCTCCACCGCCTCGCCCTCGGCCCCGCCGACACCCTCCGCACCATCACCAACGTCGACCGCACCGCCGTCAACGTCCTCCGCACCCTCCACGAGCTCGCCATCCCCACCGCCGTCCCCCTCGCCTCCTCCATCTCCATCCCCGACCTCGCCGCCAAGGTCTCGGCCCACCCCGTCCCCCTCCGCCGCCTCCTCCGTTTCGCCTACACCATGCACCTCTTCCAAGAACCCCCCAACCAACCCGACCACGTCGCCCACACCCCGCTATCCGCCGAAATCCCCGCCTACGGCCCCTACCTCTGGCTTCAACTCGGCCAACTAACCCAGCTCGAATCCGCATCCCACCACTTCGCCTGGGCCGTCCGCAACTGGCCTGCTTGCCCCCTCTCCAAAGCCGACCCGAAGGGAAGAGACATGTGGACCATCCTGCACGAGGACGACCCCGAGGAAAGGGGCATGGCGCGCTTCGCCGACGCGATGAAGGCTGCCATGGTGGGCATGCACGGCGAGAGCAATCGCCACTTTGTCGTGAGCTTTGACTGGGCGGCACTCGGGGAGGGGGTCGTGGTGGATGTGGGCGGCGGGAACGGGCATAACATCGTGCCGGTGGCGCAGGAGTTCCCGGGGTTGAGGTTTGTGGTGCAGGAGTTGGAGAAGAATCGGGGGCCGTTTGGGGAGTTGATGCGCAGGGTGGGGTTGGGGGAGGAGAGGGTGAAGTTTGAGAGGCATGATTTTTTTGGGGAGCAGCCCGGGGCGGTGGGGTTTGAGGGGGAGGTGAGGGCGTATGTGCTGAGTAGGGTGTTGCATGATTGGAGCGATGAAAAGTGTGTGGAGATTGTGAGGAGGTTGGTTCCGGGGATGAAGAGGGGGGCGAGGTTGTTTGTTGTGGAGAGGGTGTTGCCGAGTCGGCCGAGGGAGATTCCAGGGTATCAGGAGGCGCAGCTGAGGGCGATGGATTTGTTGATGTATGCTTCTGTGCCTGGGGGATGCGAGCGGTCGATGGATGATTGGGAGACGTTGTTTAGGGAGGTGGATCCGGGGTTGGAAATCAGGAGTGTAAAGGCGTTGCCGGGGTCGGAGATGTCGGCGATTGAGGTTTCATTTTAGGGAATGAATGTTAACTCTTTGCGTTCTCGGTTGGCAGCTCTCTTTGCTTATCCGCACATGTTGATGGGTGTTATCCTCCCTCCACGAGCCGGATTAAGAGTAGATTCAAGATCAGGTGTTCCTGGATTGTCAGTATTCCGTGATGGCGATATGAGTGAATCCAACACGTTCCGGCCCACTCAGGCGGAGCCCATCAACTTGAAGAACCTGTGATTGTCCGGAAGATCGCTCATGTCAGATTTCGGGCCTTTCAATTTCTCAGCAAGCCCTGCTGTACCTACTTGAATAACTTCTCCGACTTGAATTTTCATCAAAGGCAAAGTAGCCAAGCGGTCTAAGGCGCCAGGTTCAGGTCCACCTGAATTGAGCATCCAAAAGTGTATCCTGGTCTCAGAAATGGGGCGCGAGTTCGAATCTCGTCTTTGTCAGTAAATCATCTCATTTTGAGATTGTTCGAGTCCTTTTTTGCAGCCTTTTGCTTTTGCGCTGTGAAGACGGTGATATAGGTTTGCCAAAGATCAAGGACTAGGTTGCTCTCTCTCTCTCAATCCATTGGTGGAAGCTGAAGTTGCACCTGCACAAATTTTGCTTTGCCCCGCTTGAGTCATTGCACGGGCATCCATTCGTTCCTGCCGTCGGTGAGTTCCCCGTTCGGACCTGCTTCAAACTCTCGACGACGTCTGCCTGCCAGGCCAACCGGCCAAACAAACACATACTTCATCAATGCTAACGATTACTCGCTCCAGTTCCATCATAGACCCACCAACGTCGAGTACTTCATCGTTTTGCATACCTGGGGCGATGAGAAAGTGACGTTTGGCGATATGACGACCAACTCCAAGCAGGCTATGACGAAAGCGGGATTCCGCAAGATCGAGGGGATAAATGCGCGCAGGCACGGAAAAGCGGTGTCCACAACTGCGCTCGCACGTAAAAGACAATAAGACAACTCGCCTAGGTATGGAAGCTGGTCTTCGAATCAAGCTCAACTCCTCCTTTACCCATAGCTCGCTAGATCCAGCTGCATCCGCAGCACTTGTGGCACGAGCGGGACACGGCCGTCGCTCAGACCAAACAGGCTGTGCTCCTGTCTGCAACAGACGAAGAGCCTCTGTGTGCGCTGAAAATCACCATTCCGTCTGCTTTGGACGGCCCAGAAAAGCCGGCGCATCAAGGGAAATGCTGGGTGCTGGTCACGCCAGGATGTGGTGGTTGTGCTACCATCTCAGAATCCCCAACCGACGGCTTCCACATCCAGGGTTGGCGCTCAACAGGGGGTAGATTTGCGGCCTCGAGGCTGAGAAACCCGTACTGCCTGGCCAGCTTGACCGACGCCATCCGAGCCGGTAACCCGAGAGACACTGCCACATTCCCGCCGGCATCCATGTGCCAGCTCCCGTCACTTACAACGGGAAGCTCGTCACCGTGAGCGCCACCTGCGACCGACAAGCAAGGGATCTAGATGGATTTGACGGAAAGATCGTTGTTGCGATCAAATGGATTCAAGCTCGCATCTGATGTTGTTGGGTAGTTTGGTCTGCAAGTCTCTTCCGGAAAAATAACTTGAATAGACATCTCCGCCTTGCCGTCGCGACGCATCAGCCTAGGAACGCTCCTGATGGCAGGTGGCACAGTGCGGGCTTACCGAAACAACACTCCCGCGTGTCTCAGGATGGCAGCGGGCTAGCTGCTGCTCGCAAAGTGAGAACTGATCGATCGGACATGATCCGTTGGGGTTATCCCGCCCCCCGCGTCCACACTCATCTCATCAAATCAGAATGGCACCCCATCTTCGGCTGGAAAACGGAGGGGGACTCAGAGTTGACCATGCACGCACCATCTATAAGAGTAATCGCAGTCGTCTCACCCGTTCAATACCTTGCTCATCCACATCGCCCATTATTGACCTCTGTTGCTTCGGCAGTGCCATCATGCAACGTGCAAACCCCCCACCGCTCATGCTGCTGGCACCCATGGGGCCTCCCATGGTGTTGAGCGCAAATCCAGGCATCCAAAAGCAATTTGAATATTGCATAGAAACCAGCGACCGAAGAGCCCTGGGACATATCGACGCCCAATTCCGGTTGGCCGAGGAGCAGAAGCGCGCTTTCCACAGAGAGTTCCGTTCCGACCTTTGGCCAAAAAAGGAAGCCCAACTCCGGGAAGAAGGGGCGCGTCTCGAGAGAAAACTTGCCGAGCTGGGGGCACAGATCCGTGAACTGAACATTCAACTTCGCAGTTTGCAGCACGAGAAAAAGAAACACGAGGAGGAGGAGAGGCGCCACTTCGAGTACAAGGCCGGCATGGGGCGGGAGTTGGAAATGGTGGACACGGCAATGAATCAGGCTGTGGAGTGGATTCGGAAACAAAAGTTCGATTACCAGGTCTACATCCGCCGAAAACTCAGCGGCATCCCTGAGCATCAACTGGGACCGCCGGTGCCGATGCTCGGGCTTCCGCCTGGCTATTCTCGTCCTTACATCGACGGCCAAACCCTTCATGCTGGCGCTACAAACGCAAGCGGTGCCCAGAGTGTTGCGAATGCTGCATCCCAGCCCCACCAGGCACGTCACCCTCGGGTAAACAGCCGGCCCAATCGCACGTTGACGGGGAGAATCGCTGATTTGCAACAAACAGCCTACCTTCACAACCCGGGCGTGCAACACCGCTGGGGTAGATAACGGCAGTGAATCGGCTCGACCGCAGAAGAGGGCGCGCACAGTTCTAGAAGCAGAGGATAAGTCGGCAGATGAACGAGATCAGGAGACGGCCAGACCAGGCCCCGCCCCCCCCCAACGACAAGTGAACTATGCCGACTTGTTCCAGGACGGGGACATGGTGGACTCCGAGATTCAGTGCATCATTGAACTCGCCGAGGCCCCGGCCCCTGCGCCACCTGGCCAACTGGAAACGGCGAATGACGTGACCGAGCCCGGATTCTACGTGCTTCGCTGCACGCAACACCAGAACAGGTTCAACCGGATTCCAGAGCTCGTGATCAAGGCCGCCAAGAAGCACATGGCCGAGATGCACGGCCATCAAGCGGCGACCCTGTCGGATATCATCCGAGAATTTGGATTTCGCGTCGTCGACTGTGACAAGACCAAGGCCAGCGAAAACAATGACTTGGTCAAGCTGAATTGGTTCTCAAAAGGCTTCAGGACGACTCTGACCCCGTCAAGGCAGCTCCGGTCGCCGTCCATCCTCAGCAGCGTCGAGCCACAAGACCCGAGCCAGACGAGCACCCAAACGCGCGGCCGCACGGCGGACATCCGTGAACGGAAACAGCCCCAGCCCAACAAGGCCCAGGAACCCCACAACTCACGCGCTGCATCCACCCAGCGCCAACGGAACCGAAGCGGAAGCACCATCCACGTCGTCTCAGGCGGCCAAGGTCCACTCGCGTCGGAAACTGACGCGACTCAAACCCTGCGCAGTCTTCAGAACCAACTCGATCTTCCACCCACCACGAGCACAGAGAGGACGGCCTTAAACGAAAGCGCCTCTCAATCGCAAACGCCTCGGGTGTCTGTTGCGCGAGAAGTGGGAGAGACGCCACAGACCTCACGGCGCAAGCGGAAGTTCTAACGGGAGGCAGTCCCGCTCGGCGGGGGCGATACTGGTTGGACAGGAGGTTTAATCGGGCGGGTGCAGGATCTTGTTGGGGCTGCTGCATGCTGGAAGGCGCGGCGGTTTGTTGTTCAGCCGCAGTTTTCCGGCTTTTCAGCAACAGTGGGTGCAGATTTCGATCAGTTTTCATTGCCGGGGTAGGGAGCAAACAAAAAGCACGTGGTTTGGAAGGAGTGGCCAATGGGAAGGAGTTGGAATCATGGGTTGAAGGAACTGCGAGGGGAAAAAGTTTAGGATTGAAATCGAAGCTGGTTGTTATTTGCACGTGGACCATATTTCAGTCGCCCAATGCTGGCGAACTTGCGAGAGGGAGCTGAATGCGGTAAGGTAGGTATGTCAGGTGAAAATTCTGTGTTGCGTGTTTGCACCTTCCCATTTTCATGTCTACAGAGGGGACCCACTGCTCCCAGCCGCACTCTGTCTGCTTCCTGCCGCTTAACTTGCTGCTCTGGTTCCGGCTGGGGAGGAGCAACGCAAACGGGAGGTAGGGGTCCAGCCTGAGTGTGATCTTATCAGTGGTTCAGCTTGTCGTTTGTAACATGTCTTTTCACGGTGTGTGATCTCTTTCCGGCACTCTTGGATTGCGATGATGGGTGTCAACGGGAACAGATGCTGCAACTCGCCGAACCCAAACTGAAACGAGACGAGATTGGCGTTGCCCATTGGACGCGTCGCTTCTTGTGTGAGGTAGCTGCAGGCATCAGCTGTTATCCAAACACAGGGGAAAGCGACATGTCTGTCTATGTGACAACTCACTCCCTCTGGAACTTCAGGCGGCATCACGCGTGCCCTCGGACCTCACCGCCAGAGACCACAACCGCAGCATTCTCGACGCCTCTCGTTTGGTTTCCCGACTCTCTCACTTTCCTGTCATCCACACCCGTTGTTCCCAATGTTACCAGGCATTCCCGATTGCTACGTCATCCTCCTTCCTAGTTCCGCCGCCTGCGTTTGCGGCTGATCTATCACACCTCAAGATGGAGGATGAAGTCATGGCGGCTTCGACTGCGGCCGACAGATTGCAACGAAAGAAGGATGCGGCCGACAGAGCGATCGCGCTGATGCAGGAGAGTCGTCGTCGCGCCCTCCTTCAGATCGATATAATGAAAAAAAATTTAACCAAAAACGCCAAACGCAGCGACGCCATTGATGAGAGAGAAGCAGAGCTCCAGGCCGAGTGGCACGACCTCCGCAGCCAACATGCAGAGTTACAGCGCCTGATCGACGCGAACCATGAGGAGCGGTCCCAGACACTGCCGGAAAGAAGGACCGAAGTCGCGAGAGAGAGGAGTGAGCTCGAGGAGGGACCCCTGGGCTTCGAATCGAACTGGGAAATGAGACACAGTTTCTTCGTCAGCGCGCTAGAGGCGTGGGTCGAGGGGCAAGGGGACATGCCAGACATGTTGCCACTTGCTAGCGACTCCGATTTGGAGGACGAACCGAAACCGGTACAGAAACCGGAGAGGGAGCAAGAAGACGGAGGCGGCGAGTCGGAGTTCCGGGTAATGGATGATTGGCACTCTGAAGGAGAGTCGGCCCAAGGATGTTGGGATGGCGGCGAGGTCGAGAGTGACTATGAAGAGGCGCAACGTCAACAAGATGTAAGTCTCACATCCCCTAACATCTTCTTTCCATCTGGGTAGTGCTCTTACTAACCGCTGTTAGTCGTTCAAGCGCAAACGACCGACCGTCAGTCCACGCCGTCATCGTCCACGACGATTGAGAGGCCGAGAGCCCGGACACCCGGTTGTCAACACCATCGACTTCAGCGAAATTTACAAGAACGGCAAACCCGACCGCCCGCGTATCATTGTCTCCTACACGAGTGGCAGGGGTGAACTGCGATGGTATATTCTCCATTGCACCATGGAAGGCCGAACCCATAAGCAGGTCTTCGGTGCCAACGGCAAGGACGCTGTAATGGCCGCTGGCAAGCACATCGAAAGCTTGGAGCATGGCTTTGCCAGAAAGACGCCGTTCAATGTCATTCGGATTCTGGGCACAAGGGTCCTGAACTGCGATACCAAAATGGCCAAGCTCAACAACGATGCTGTTCGGGCCATTATGGCCGTGCCCAGCACCAGTCAGACCGAGGCCGAAGACCCATACGATGACGGATCAACAGCCTCGGATACCACCACTCTGTCAACGTCCGTCATCTGTGAACCCAGTGCCGTGGGCTTTCCCGCTCCACCACTCACAGTCCCCGACGTTGGACAACCGTATGTTCACGCGGCGCCATCGCGGGATCCCCGGCAGCGAGACGGAACTCGAAGAATCGTCATGGTCCTGCCTGTCGGACCATTCTACACTGTCGGGGTCAGGTCAGGCTCTTTTGAAGACCAACTTGCTTCGAACGCTCCATCCTGCTACAAGAGAGGGCCGGATGGGAAGCTCCTCCGCCACAATCGGGGTCTGGTTTGGGCCCCAGGCTATGAGGACGGCGGCCTGCTTGCGCATAGACGTAAGTACCCGGTTGGATACTTCCAGAAAGACCTCGACAGCTGGCCAGTTGGGTGGGTGCTGGGCACCGAACTGCGACCTTTTACCCAGCAAAGACACAGAGGAGGCGCAGACGCCATCGCATTCTATCGCATTCAGGGCTTCCACAAAAAAACACCATATCCATTTCCGGTACACAACCCAGGGGCCACCAGAGATGCAGGCCAAGGCGAGTATCCATCCCCATAACCCCCTAACCGCAAGCTAACAAATGTGGTGAGAATAGGTCGCAAGATATCTATCCACGGGCCGACTGACAGCAAACCCGGGTTCGTGACATCGTCATCGGCATCTAAATACGGGTCTTCTGCAACCGTGCACAGCAGCATCTCTTTACTACCTCAAGACTCTCAAGATTCTCTTTGAGAGAGTACGCGGTCGGGCCGAAAGCTTTCATCGGTCAAATTCAACTTGAAGTTGCAGTCCTTCATGCTACGCTTCTGTAGGCGGGATTGGATACCACAACTACACCTTCCAGAATGGAGAACAAACATGCATACCTCTTGCATTGGGCCCTACAGGAACTTGATATTCCCCGGTAGCGTACCAAGGTTTCTGTATTCGACATGGCGACTTCCGGAAGGCGGCTTAATCCACATGTTGATGTTTGGGATCGAAGAGGACGGATACATGTAGCGTGGCACACACTTGGGGTGGTTTTCTTGCCGTTGATATTCTCTGCCTATTTCGCTTGCCAGTGTGTTGCTCTGCCTAGTTGTCAATCGTGTGTACCAAATATTCGCCAGCTCGTTTCTTCTTGAGGGCTTTGTGTATCTGGAACTCGTTCTGACTTGCTGTCAGCCAGTCAAAGATGTGGCTCCGACATTACCTTTCTGGCATTCTCCATGCTATGCCAAAGTTCTAGGGTTTCGCTCTTCAGGTCGGGAACGGCTGCAAGAATTTGCCGGACAGCTGAGACTGAAAGACAAATGATGAAACCTTCGACAAAAGGCAAGGAGTTGCTCAGGCTGAATCTTCAGCAAGGCCAGTGAATGACTTTAGGATCTATTGCCAAAGTTGGGCAACGGGAACCAGCCCACTACATAAGACACGTCAACGTCCTAAGGACAGCAGAAAGAGCGGGACGGGCTCGTGCATTCCCTAAACCGGGTCAACAACGAGATCGAGAGTCTAAACAGCCAACTCAGCGACAGTACCAAGAACGCCAACAACGAGGAAGCCCACATCAGGCGCAAGCATCAAAAACTTGTTTCGACTGTTCACAAGCGGGCCTCCGTAGGCGGAGCTCTGTCGTTTGAGGCGACCGAAGCTGATGACGGCAGCGAGGAAGCCGAGGGTTCTCCAAGCGCGCGATCGTCTCGTCATGCGCCCTCTTTGGATCGCGCCAACCCTGCAGACCACGACACCATCCACGCCTTGGATCCGCGGCAACCCGACGAGCCTGACGGGCTCGATTCCGACCGCGATGCAGAAAACGGGTCAGCGACCAGCGACGTAAGAAACCTCTTTTTTGTCACTACTTTTTTCCCTGTTTGCACCACGACAGATTTTGATGACTGACATGACGCTAGCGCAACTCGCAACACTCCCATCCCGACAGCGTAAAAAACGAGGACCACGGCCAGGCCCAAGACGGTGTGAGCACCGAGGTAGCGCCGGCCGGCATTCACTTCGACGAAATCTACCAAAACGGCAAGCCGAGGAAGCCTTGCGAAATCGTACACCACCCTCGAAACGGGCAGAGCAAGTGGTACATCCTTCGGTGCGACCAGCATGACATGCGGTTCGGCGAGAGTAAGGCTGCGCTCAGGGGCGCGATACCACACCTGCGATGCGCAAACACAAGGGTCTTGGCAATAATACCGATGATGCTATAAGGGTGTTTGGCGTTGAGGTTCTCGGCTGCGACGACACAAAGGCCTTGTTGAATAACGAGATGGTCAAGGAATATCGCAATAAAAGGACGACGCCGATGCGGCGCGACAATGACTCTGAGGATTCGGATTACGCTGACGAGGATCTGGACGAGGATGAGTATCGGACAAACCACCCCAATATCATCACCCGGCCCGTGGAGGGTAGCGTCTACGTTGTGCCGTACACAGACTCGGAGCCCAACACCACAGTCCCGACAGCAGAAACCTTTTGGGCGGTCATCGTGCTTCCGCCAGACGAATTCGGAAAGTATATGAGACACGTACAGTCCGACGTCCCCCTCCCAACTCGCATTCGGGACCCGGCCCTGAGCGAATTATTCCTGTCGACGCCGCTGTCTTATGACAGGATGCGCTTCGCTACCTGCACAGCAGGGCCGAGGCAGAGAAGCCCAAGACACCAAAGGCCAAACAGACCCCTGCCCCTTGGCCAGTCCGGGCACCAGAAGAAGTCCTGCCAACCGAGGTCGCGGCTCCCGCAGCAGGTCTTCAACCGCCGCTACAACCGTCTCGATCGTCCCGACGCGGCCTGAGCACGACTACGCTAAAAACATCCGATGACAAACAAGTTGAGTCGGACATTGTTCGGCCGTCCGCGACGCCGCGCCCCAGTCAGCCGGAGCAAACCACCACATCCCTGCCAGTGACCGACCGCAAGGGCAAGACTCAGCACATCTCGCTGAACACGCCGCCGTGGGGTGGCCGACAACCATCACACCTGTTCGGCATCGCCGTCGCACCACTCTTTTTCTTGCCAACAAAGAGGGTGGTGGGGACGGGAAGAAGGATGAAGAGGAGCATCATGGAGTTGGGAACGGCGATATACACGAGGCAAAGTGAAGTCTGTAGCCGAGTTCCGAAAAAACTACGAGATAGTTCCGTACCTTAGACACTTGCAGCTGCGGGGTCGTTTGGTCTTTGAGAGAAACGACCTCGTCACGAAAGGAACACAAATTCGCACTTCGATCTTGATGTTTTATGCAGATGCCCAAGGAATACGATGCCTCGCTCAAGGCGTAGGATAGTTTGACTAGAAAATGCACCGTGATCCACACCGCCGACCTGACCCATCTCCACGCCTACGGCATCTAATATGGCCCCTTCATCCACGACTTCCTTCTTCTTTGACAGAACCTCCCACCATGACCGACACCGAGAATCCTACGCATCTTTACGACCTCTCTCGCACCCACTCCTTTTTATACATCCACATAAACCCCCTCGGAACCCCCTGCGCGCTCCCATAAGACCAATACCCCGCAATCCCCAAAGGCGTGACCGTCCCCACAAACGCATGTGGAGGCCAAGCCGACCCAGTCCACCGCTTCAACAACTCCACCCTCCCCGTTAACGGCTCCACATGACCATCAAGCAGAAACTCACCCCTTCCATCAACCGCCCCGTGTGCCTCCAGGAGAACCAGAGATTTATCTTTAGGCGACTTGCGAGTAAATTGTATCCCGCGCGAAGGAGGCGGCACCTCGCCGTTCCGGCCCTGCGAAGTCGACACGTACGCCATCCATTCTCCGTCGGTGATGTCCTCGATTAGACCGTCGACGTTGGAGCGGAGCCAATTCACCCAGGAGGGCGCGCACATGAACATGCCCATGTGGCTTGTGCGGCAGCCGAATTTGCTCTTGGCCAAGGTATTCGCATCGGTTGAACCTTCAGGGAGGTTGTCCGGCAGAGGAATGTCACCCGAGGGTTGAAGCAAGGGCAAGTCAGCCGGGTGAGGCAAGTCATTGCGGATGCTCAGGCCCGGGTCCGAGCGCAGAATCCACGGGAGACAGCACAGAGTGAGTAGTGCGACGGCCTGTCTCCCCTGAAACGAGAGGTTGAGCTCGGATTGGATGGACGGCCTGTCTCCCCAGGCCTCGGGGCTGTAGAGGTCCATGGCGCGGCGGACGAGGATCGGCATGTTGTTGAGGACAGGGTGGCCGAGGACGCCCATGGCGAGGCAAAAGGAGATTTGGGAGGCCAGGGTGGCGCGGGAGGGGCGGTCCCAGGCGTCCCAGACGTCGTGGGTTAGCATGTGGGCGGCCAAGCCGCTGAGGGAGGCTGCGATGGGGAAGTTGTTGACCGTGGGGGCTGCAATGGGATGTTTGTTAGAACGGGGTGAGAGAAGAATACTAGTAGGGGCTGATTGACATACAGCAGAGGACTGTCCATGTGCTCAACATGCCAATTGTGTTTCTCCCCGCCGGCGTGAGCTGTGTGGGCAGGTTGTTGGATATTCTCACGTCATCCCACGGGACTGACTCGTAGGGCACCAGCAAGTCCTCCAGGTCGTCCAGAAACTGGGGAAGGCCCGACGAGGCGGCTGCAAGACGGGCCCATATCGCAGTGGTAACTTCCGGCGGTCGAGAGGCGAGTTTGCTGGCGATCAATTTGCGCAGCTCGTCGTTATTCCGGACTTGTTTGGGCGTCGGGCCGTAGATCTGAGCGCAGTCAGTCCTGCGCGCATCTATACCTATGGGGTGGGAATGGGGTGGTACTGACCTGGTTGAGGAAGCACCATTGCAGCACAAAGGCATCTTCGCAGGCGCGACGGAATTGGCGACACGTCCAACCAATGGCGAGGACGTCGCGGAATGAGCAGAGCGACGCAACTTGCTGAATGACTTCGGAAGGGAGGCGAGTCATGTAGTCTGCCATCCTGTCCGCGCGCTGCGCAATTCCATGTCAATTGAAATATTGGGTTCTCCCGGAAAGACGACGGTACAAATACTTGTGATGGAAGCGGTTGCCTGGCGGTGAGGCGGCGGGGGACGCGCGTTGCTCTCTATTCGCCTGCCTGCAGGAGAACGGGTTCGCTGCAAGGGGGGCCGTTTTGCTGTTTCGCGCCTGTAGCGCCCGTAGCGCCCGTAGCCCTTCGGATTTAGCGACAAACCAGGTCCCAATGCAAAACATCGGAAACATTATACTGGAAATATGATTAGGTACCTAGGTACATATATCATGGGGTAGTCTGATTATAGAAGACCTCTTTTCACGTTCCGGCCTCAATTTTGACAGGCTTGGAACATCCCGAGGTCACCATGTTGACACTTGATTATGGAACTTAATTGTATTATCCACATAGGCCATATCCTTTACTCCATGTCGCATCGTATCCCCATTCCCCATCACCGTGACCGTCATGGTCGTCTGAGCTCTCTCGGCATGTCAGAAGCGGGTTAAGCGATTCAAGGCCCATGACGTATGATTCAGCCCGAGTGGGCATTGGCAACATGAAGCCGAATTTATGCTTCCCCTGCGCCCTTTTGTTCACTGCTCGCCAATTTTGAGGATTACAGCGAACACAAATGCCCTCGCCTTCTGGGGACACCAGGCGGGCAAAACGAGGCATCTTCTCCCTTAATGCATCAAGGATCTCGGCCCAGTGGCCGCCACCAACGGTTATGTTGAATATCCGGATTTCGGACATGGGTGTCGGAAGGCGCTGTAAAAAGGCGACCAGATCGTCCTTCTCCAGCACGAGGTGGCGGAGCGAGATGGTTTTCAGGGACAGTGGGCCTTGGTTCTGGTTAAACGCCTTCTGCAGACTCAAGCGCATACCCCCAAACCCTCCAGGATCGATCAATACTGCCTCGGGATTGGACGTGGCCAAGCACGCAGCGAGGAAACCATGGATGGTCCCTCGTGGTCGGGGCCCGGGAATGTTAACCCACCCCATCGTGCGAAAAGACAAGGCCTTCAGTCCCTCCATCTCTGCCGAAAAGACAGGCTGTGAAGCGGCCATGGTAGACACGAGGTCGAAGATGAGGTTATACCGCATTGGAGATGGACCCGCGACTCTCACAGCTTTGAGAAGAGAGAGGACGCATTGGTAGTCGGGCATCTCGAGCTCGTGCCCCATCCCGACGCTGTTGGTGTCCACGGGAACGAGCATAAAGTTCCGAATTCTCTCCCATATGCTGTCTTCCGACGTCCTCGTGACTGGATATCTTTCCTCCAAGCGCATGTGGGTTTCACCGACTGCATCCTGAAACATCAACGTCCTAGCTTGCGGCATCCTCGCCATTGCGGCGCCCACGGCCTGGTAGAAGTCCTTGCTCTGCAGAACCGCAACCTGCGCTTGGCGGCGTGCGACGTACTCGCCATGGATATCAAGGATGCGGATAACATCAGGTGCCATGTGGGTGGCCTGTCTGGCGTCCCTTAAAGTATGAAGCGGGTCGATTCTGTTCAGCGTCTTGCTGACTTCTGCCCTCCTATCAGCGGCTGGGTTCGTCTGTTGATCCATCTTCTGCCACTCAAGCACGGCATCCTCCTGCCACTCTGCGCAGCGGGCGTAATAGAAAAGGAAAAATGCTGGGTTCTCAAAGGCCATGCTGTAAAACCGAAGCTTGACGTTGACGGCGCGTACACCCTTTGAAATGGTAGGATGATGAGAGATGTCCTCCAAACGCCTGAGGGACGCCTCAGGGTGGCTGAAGTCAATGTCGACAACACGTATCAGCAGCGTGGAGCCGAGGTCGCACAGCCGCCGACAGGTGAGACGCAGGGCCTTGACACCGACCTTCCCGGAAGAGTTGGAGGAATGCCTAGGGTTAGCACAACGGTGTATCTCCGAGTCGAGATCGGAGCGGAATAGCCAGGTCCTCGGAACTGGCACTCGCATTGTGGGGCCAAGTGCCAGATTATTTCCAAGAGGACCTCGTTGGGCAAGTCGAGAAGCTGAAGATGTCGGCGCCCCCGAAGACTCGCCGCTGAAGTTTACAAGAACGTCAAGCGCTCATTGACTATGCGCAGATTCTCGCCGGCCGCCTTGGGGAGTTCCTGGTCTTGCACGGGAATCCGGGACTGCATCGTCGTTTCGGATGCCGCCATTTGGGCCGTGCTCCCGCCGATGCGGAAAGTGTTCCCGGTCGGTTGCTGCGGTTTGTCGTTGTTCAATAGTATTGTGTTGGGAGTGGTAAGGACGATAAAGGCCAAAGCGCAGACTTTTCTGCGGGTGGAAGACCTTTTTCAGGCAATGCCGTCGTCGGTAGGAAGGGTCCACCCAGCGATTAGGGTTTGGATTTTCGGACCTTCCACAAGTTGTTTTAAGTTTGATGGGGCCCCTCGTGCCCCTTTGCAACGCCGGAGCTTGTGGCGTTTTAGGTTTTCCGGGTATCGTATCTTACCCAGCCGTTCTCTTTGGTGACACCACGACCGAGATCAATGAATACAAGAGCGAGAAACCCAGGGCCTGGCGCTGGAACTCCTCATCGCTTCCATGGTCCTCGCGGGCATCTCAGGTTGTTATCGATAATAATTAACAATCTACTTCAAGTCATCTTCGGCCTCCCCAAGCCCCTCGTACTCTCAGCCCCACCACCATCCCGAACTGCAAACTCAAAAATCACCGCACCCCATTTCTCATCACAAGCTTCCCCTCCGCCACGCGCGTTCCCCTCGCCTTCTCCGGAGACCAGACGCCAAACCACCCCACCGCATCGCCGATCTTGCACCCGCACCCTGTGGCCGTCACTTGTGGCTCATCAGCCCCGTCCCGCTGCTGGTAGCTCTCGCAATCGTAGGCTTCTTCACGCGCCACGCGTTTGCAGCGGACGTGCACCTCTTCTTTCATCTCCCGAGCGGACTACGGACATGTCTACGCAGTGTATCGCGCTGCTGGGTGTAATTACGGTACGCTTGGGATTTTGCGGGATGGAACGCCACGGTTCCGGAGTACCATGGACCACGATGTGCGCGGCCGGATGTGCGCCACGGCCTCGTGAAGGGAAAAAAAAAAACCACAGAAATAGATGACACGCGCTATCGCCGGCAAACCTAAAAACTGAACTTTTTCAACAGGGCACCAAACCCGGCAAACCCCGTCATGCAGCAACGACTGATTTTCGAGGAAGGCTCTGCTAACCGAGCGTTGAGTTGAGTTTGAGGCTGAATGTGCTTCGTGTCTTGACGTTTCTGAATGGATTTGCGTCGAGTCGGGGTATGGCTACAGGGGTTGGTGTTGCGAGGAGGATCGTTTTGAGGGGGGGGTTGGTGTTGTGGGCGGGGTTGAGGAGCTTTCCTGGTGTTTCAGTCGCGGCCCAGAGTCGAGTCGAATTCGCGGTGGTTGTGATGACGTCGTGTGGGAATGTCTATCCGGGCTTGGGCTCAGGGGACGCCGTCTTCGGTAGGGTGGCGTTGCTGCTAGTCGAACTCTGAGCTCGCCGCGCCCCCATGGTTTCTCGAGGCTGATCTTGTTTCACAGCTTTAGGACGATGTTGCACTCGGCCTGCCACAAACTCGCTTCTGTCCCATGGGACCTCCCTCTTCGACCTTCTTTCATTCCCATCCATTCGACACTTCGCCCTGCGTCATGAATCGACATATACCAGTTCAGACATGAGCAGGATGACTATCTCAGCGAATCTGTTCTTGTTAAGGTTCGAGAAGGCCGTAAAGCGCACCAGCCACAGCGCCGAGCCCCCGAACGTGAAATCTACGCTCTCTGAAACTTTGTTCATGGTTTGAAGCGATTTTTGCTTTCCCACATTTCAGCAGTCCCGTTCCGGCCTCCTCCTCTCGTGAGTCAACATCTTGAATGAACAGCACCGACGGCACGCGTACCTCAGCCATGGAGCGAAATAATACGGCACTCACCAAGATACATCATAAGAGGTCGCGGTTGGAGGCCCTCCCCGAGGAGACGTTCCGGGAATTGCTGAGACACATGGGCGTCAAAGACGTGGTCCGACTCGGATCTTGCTCCATGAACCTTCGACACCGCACACAGCCCGTCATCTTCAACGACCAGGATTGCCGCGAGCGCGCCCTAGAATGGGCCTGCGAGAACAATCTCGTGCATCTCTTCGAACGAGCCGTGGAGTACGGCGCCAACATCAGCGTCATTGCAAGCCGCAAAAATCACCGACAGCTCTATGAAGAATACCGTGACCGCGACCCGTACAACAATGAACTCATCGGCTGGACGTTGGTGGACATGGGGATGAACATATCAGCCATCATCCAATCCCAGGGGCTTGACATCAAGTGCCCTCATGTGGTGCCGGGCATGCATGTCGCCGAGCCCAGGCGCCTGCTCCTTGCACTTGCAGCAAGACACGACGATCCGACCCTCTTCCGCCGACTTATATCTTTAGGAGCCCGGCTGAAGAATGACGAGAACGGGTATTATTCAACCATGGACTACTGGGCCCTATGCGACTCTCTCGCGGACCCAGCCAAGCAAAGCACACATCTCGAGCCATTTTACCGCGCGGGTCTCGTCCTGAAGCTCCCGGGCCAGGCACACCGTCGCTTTTGGAAAAGTCTTTGGAGCAAGGCGGCTCTCCACCGTCTACAGGGCGGCAAACAGTTGCCCCCGGCAAATGTGCTGCGCCAGTTGATGGGCACTGGCTCTCTCGTTGCATGTCGTCACCAAACTTGGATGATAAGACTTGAAGGTGGAGACGAAACGATAATGTCAGCCATGGCCGCTGCTCTGCTCTGCGATCACAAGGTCATGGTGGATGTGATGCTCCTGGATGGGTGGACTTTGCAACATAGGTATTGAGTGATTAGCGACAACAAGAACCCGAACAAACTACATCGGCTTGAAGATCCACGTCGTGCAGCAGCATACGCCCTTGCCAAAGCCTGGTGCGGTGTTGACCTACCCCCTCCGTGAATGGCGCATCACGTTGGCCTTGCTGGGGGGTTGTGTGTAACACCTGCCGACCTGCTTCGACCCGAGCTATCACGTATTGTTCACCACGACGGAACGAAGGACGTCGACCGGAAGAGATTGAACGTCATAACTGATGTGTGCATCAACCCTGAACCAAGGGGGATGCCCATGTATGACATATTCAACTTCATATCACGAGCACTGCCACCACACTCCAGACGACTATTCTCTGAGAAGTTGGACGCTCCCTGCTGCGCCGATTGCAACTACGACTGGATGCTAGAAGACCGAGACGAACTGGCAAAAACTGTGCAAACTGCTTCGCGGGGATCCGTTTGAATTCCTACCAAAGTTCGAGGTATCGCCAGCGGGGGGGTATGCTGGAAAGCTGAAATTGAGCAACTGGTTCTACTGCTAGAGCTGATTGATACAGCCGGGTTCCATGTCCACGGGGCGCCGCGGGTAAATAGTCCGAAAACACTCAGACTCCAAGTTTGGTTAGCCGGGCCAACCACGTCGGGGAGGAGACCCCTCTCAGCACTATAGCAATATATCACTCTTGATCACTCACCACAATTCATCTGTCTTCCGAGTAGTAGCTTGGCGTCGCAAATAATGTACATAAAGTAAGCGAAGTATGACCGTCGGCTAGCATGCTCTTCCCGCCTGCACTGGTTTTGAATCAAAGAAGCAGGTAGCGCGGTTCTCAGGGCAGCAAACATGGCGACCCGGATTTTTCTCTCAACGCTCTTATTCATCGGGGTGACATACGTTGACGGCCAAGCAATACCGAAGCCGGCAGCAGATGGGAGATACACGATATCGGCACGGGGTATCAGAGCACAGGCACGCCCCTTTTCTCATACCGGACTTCCCCCCACCGCTGACACTGGGGCAGTTCATTCCCTACGGCGCAACGTTGACGAATCTCTTCGTCAAGGACAAGAGCGGTAACGAAGTCGACGTCGTCCTTGGCTACGACGACGCAGCATACTACCGTATCCCCTGAGTTCTCTCCAATGAAACCTGATATAATCCTGACACCTCCCAGCCAAGGATCCCAGCCATCCAACCTACAACGCCATCCCGGGGCGCTACGCCAACCGAATCAGCAAAGGCCAGTTTACTATTGACGGCAAGACCTTCCGCACGCAAAAGAATGACGGCCAGAACACGCTCCACAGCGGAACTAACAACTGGTCCTATCGCACCTGGACCGTTGCCACCGTCTCCGACACGTCCATCACCTTCTCAATCATTGACAAGGAGAACGAATCGACGGGAATGCCGGGCCAAGTCACGGCCAATGTAACCTATTCCGTCTTCAACAGCACCTGGGATATGAAGATGACCGCTACCGCGACAGCTAAAACACGTGCGTTTATCCCCTGCCCCGTTCCCCTTTCACCCTTTCCCCCTTTCCCCCTTTCCTCCCTACCCCCCTATCCCCACACTACTAACCCCCCTTTCCCCGTATAGCCCTCATGCTAACCCAACACACCTACTTCAACCTCGACGCCTATAAAAACCCCTCCACCCCGCTAATCTGGGACCACACCCTCTCCCTCCCCCATTCCAAACGCTACCTCGCCATCGACTCTTCCGCCCTGCCCACAGGCCGCATCCTCGAAGCCGCGCCGGGCAGCATCAACGACTTTTATTCCAAACCCAACATCGCGCTCGGTCACGCGAAAAGCGCGAGCGGGTTCAGGGGGAATTGTGGCGGGGGGTGTGAGGGGTATAACGGCTTTTGGCTGTTTGAGGGGCACGAGAGGGGGGATGTGGTGGTGAGGTTGAGGAGTTTGTGGAGTGGGATTGGGGCGGAGATGAGGACGGATCAGGTTGGGGTTGTGTTGTAGTGAGTTTTTTTTTTTCTTCATGTCGGTTTTATCTTTTAGTTTGGGGTGGATTTTTGATATGACAGTGGCTGACGAGGGTAGTACCTGTGCGTGGTCGGATGGGTCGGCGAATTTGAAGAAGACGCAGGGGACGGGGAACAGGAAGAAGGTGGAGAGGCATTCGTGTATTGCGATTGAGGCGCAGGATTATGTGGATGGGATTAATCGGTGAGTGACGATGTCAAGACTGAAAAGGGGTGTTACTGACGGGAGTAGACCGGAATGGGGGAGGGTGGATGCGCAGATCACGGGGCCGGGGGAGGTGTACTCGTGGGAGACGTCGTGGACTTTTGGGTTGCTCTGAGGGTGCACGGTTGCAGGATATTTCTGGTCTTCAGGGGTGAAGTTTCTGTCTATTCAAGTTGGGCTGAACCTGCTTCTCTCGCACTAAACCCCCTTCTCAGAATCCCAAGAGCACCCAGATGCCAAGCACTTTTCAATGTTCACAACGCTGAGTCCTCTGCGTTAGAGAGAAGTTCGTTCCCCTGCACTACGGCTGGATCTTCACTCCGGTGTTACCTCGGACTGACCCTTGGCCATCCGATCGTTGCGGGCTCTCCATGACTCACTGACGTTCAATCTTAACCGTAGTACTACCACCGATAGGTCCGGAACCGTCAAGGCGCTGTGGCGAACTGAACTGCCTTCGCTCGACCTCGACAGCGGAACGGCTCCCGATGACGTGTCCCGGGCCTTCCAGTCTCTGTGGGGCGCTGAATTGCCTGCGCTTCTTATCCACGCCGTTGTCGCGTCCAATGACCCGTCCAGGGTCATTCAGTCTCTGTGGAGCACTGAACTGCCTCGACCTATAAGCCGGTATTAGCTTCATGTCCAGACATGAGTTGATATAAAGGCAGCTTTGCGTACTCAACGGCAGTGTTGACGCTGGTGGGAGCCGCCAGGGCCGGGATGAATGCCGACACAAGGCAGAGAGCAAGCGTGGAGAAGTGCATGGTGCTTGTGTTGGAGGACGGTATTGACTTGGAAAGATTTGTTGATGGGTGAGATTGTTACTTGGTTCGGCCAGCGAGACGATGTTTGTTGAAGAACTACAGGAAAAGGAAAGGATTCTAGAATTCAAAGCCGGAACTCCCCTCTTTATACTTGCAATTCTTCCCGTTCTCTCAAGCAACTGAAACCCATTCCCCTGCCGCCGGGGAGATCGGAGCCCTATCGAAGAAGCCCGCCCCACGGGTCTACCCAGAAACAAGGACTCTGATCCCCTTGATTCTCTAGGCGACAATAGGGTTGTGAAACATGGGTCCGCGAGTCTTGGCATCCCGTGTAACAATGCGCCACTCATCTGTCGAGGTCTGTGGCGGACATAAGCGCCCAGCAGCGGGATGGGGCGGGAAGGATTGCTGCGCCGCAGCAGTGAGACGCTCGCCACGCGACGTTGTTTAAGGGTCCAAATGCAGGCCAACGAGCGGAATAAGCATGACCACAGCGGAGAGACATGGTCGCTCCCGCTCGTCAATCAGCGGTTGCGCAGCTTCAATAACTTGGAAAACCTCAGGCCCCATGATCACCTGAATGCCACAGCTTGCTTGATCGCAATCTGTCTTGCCAGTGGGCTGTGTGGTTTCCAAACAACAACTACCTAGTTTAAAAGGCGTAAACTGTGGCCAGTGACGGTGCAAACATGGAACGGGTAGGCCAGAGGTCATCAAACGATCTTTATCCTCTTTCTGCGGTGTTCTGATAGAAGGAGAGTAGATGAAAGCCACAAGGCATCTTTCCTCAAAACAGAAAACGCTCCCCAAGACTGGAACTAAGGTTGGTGTCGAAAAGCACAGAGCGGCCTATTGCCTCTCGTCTGACAAGTGCCCTGCCTGACTTCTTCCAAAACTAGGTAGTCAGGCGCCCCTACATATCCCAGGAAGTGGACGGAAGTGACTTAACCTGGGAGACTGGCCATTTGCCAGATCGATTAAGGTTCGGCTCGGTCATCCTCGGAAGTGAGCAGGTCGTCGCCGTATGACTGGGTTTGCCGAAACTTTGTGGCTTGTTGAAGGTTAGGTTTTTTTGTTTGCCGGTGACGGGGTGGTGTGTCATCGATTTCTGTGGCATTTTAGACTTTTTGTGGCATAACGAAGCCGTGGCTGCGCGGCCGCCACTCACATCTTTTCAGTACTGGCCACAGAGCTCGAATGAGTGGATGGACTGGCACTGGTTTACATCAGGACTGGAGCTTGTGGATTTGGGCGAGTGGTACTGCCAGGACTGAGTCGAGGGCAGCTGGAGTCTCCTTTTTTTGTTTTGTTTTACTGGTACTAGCATGGTACCGGCCTTTACCAAGTTGTAATTGTTCTCATTTGTTGTTATATTCGACGGGCCTTTACCCTGTCATGTTAATAATCCAGGTCCGGGTCGGGGACAGCTCTTAACTTGTAGTTTGCCGAGGAAACTGAGGTATGGAACCAAGGGGAAATGCCATGGTAATTTGCGGGGGCTTGGGGTGTCTAAACTTGGATATATTGATCCAAAAGAACCACGAACACAGTACTGAAAAACGCAAACGCCACAAACCCCAGCAACATGTTTGGGCAAAAAGCAATACTGTGAGTTGCAGCTTGATAAAGAATCACTTTCTCCAAGAAAAGGAGTTGGAACCCATGATATGGGTTGAGAGTATTGGTACGAATCACCGGGGTCTAAGAAATGTGTCAAGAGAGCAATTCGTGAAGTTCAAGTGGCCAGAACGTTCATGTTGCATTGCAAACTCGGACGGGCGCGGGGCCTGCCTGCTTAATCGGCTTGCCACCGATCCTCTTGTTGGGGCCAGTTCGGATGAGCGACATCGACTGGGAGCGGATCCGGCAGCCTCTAGTGTCTACTTGTCACTGACATGGGCCATTGATGTCACATGTCCCTGTAATCCTGAAGGAGCGTTAACGTTGCGTCTGTGCCGCGCAAAGTCGCCTTCGCTTAGCGCTGCAAAGCATCGCGGTATACGCTCTAGCGTAGCTACTACTCTCCCCGACTTTCTGCGTAGCAGACTTCCCCGGATGTCCTGTGCTCCTAATCGCGGGGGTGGAGACGCATCGGTCCGCATCCCGAGATCATGTTGCTTTTTCTCCTAGCTGCTGGCCTCGGTTAGCCATTTCGACCCACCCTTTCCGCAGCCGACCTCTTGGACGACTCTATATCTGGGGTATGGGGACGAAATCAGTCGTCGGGGGTAGTCGTGCCGGGAATTCTCTCGCAGCGCACGTTCCAGGGAAATTTGCTCGGGTCAAGCACGTCACATGACGTCCACGTGGTCGCTAACACGATGGGTTTTGGATAACGGTGAGGGCAACACTTTGGGACTATCACTTCCTCAATCGGCCACAAGCACCTGGACTGCATTGAGGTTATATCTCCGGTGAGGGTGATGAGATGACATTGCTGGCACATCACGACACACCGATTTCCAGGTGGGCACATCGGCATATTTCTTCCAACGTGGAGAGTTGGAGCGGTGTCGCTACCAGAGATCACCAGGGGAGATGGGACGAAGGCATATGCCAAGACGAGACAGGAGGGACCAGGGGCTGGCCAAAGCGCATATCAAGCTTCGACATGAAAGCCCGCACGTTTTGTTTGCGTGGAGTCGAGTATCATGATTATGAAAAGGGCTTCTTCGTTTGCTCAAGGGACGCGTTGTCTTTTGTGAAAAGAGCCGTGAGCCGACTTGGCCCGTTTCCTTTTCCTGGTATTTGGAGGCCGCAAGGGCGGACGTGGAGCGAGATTCCCTTGGGCGATGCGGTGGTTCCGGCTCCGTGAGCGACGGCCAAGCTGTCAGTGAGGCAGCAAAGGGAGATCGATCGCTAAATGTGGGTGCAGTCGGCTGCTCTTTCGGCGCGAGGGCCAATTGCGATTTGTGGAATTGGCGTCGCATGAGCGATCGTACCAGGTTTTGTCGCGTGGTGCGACGCGGAACAGCACGATGCGAAACGCGGACGCTCAGACGGGGGCGACGAAACCACTCATTCTTGACGGTTGGACACTGTTGAGCATTGGGCGGCCCGAGCGAGGCGCATTTATGCCAAGACTTTTTGTTCCCCCAACCCACATCCCCCAGGTCCCCCAGGCCGCCCTCTTATAACCACAACCGACTCGCTTTATTTTTCCCCAGCTCGCTTGGCAGGCAAGGACCACCCTCTTGTCAAATCCACTCGTTCCGGACTTTGATGAAATCGTTTCTCTCCCCTGGTGGTTGAGGCGAAGCGCCTCTGGTGACGACGACCGATGGATTCGAGCTCCAACACTACCATCGCCGGCGATGCGACCACAAGCGGCAATGACACGACAGCGCCTTCCACGGCGACGGGTTCGTCGGGGGTGCCGGTGGAGGATTACAGCCTGCCGCTCAACTTGACCGTGTGGTTCCTCACCGGCATCGCCTCCATGTTCCTCGCACTCCGCATCTACGCAAAAATATGGAGGAGGCGGCCGTTGTGGTGGGACGATTACGTTCTTATTGCCGGCTGGGTACGTTCATTCGTTTTTCCATTGTGGTTGGTGTCTGACGCTTACATTGCGACAGGTTGCACTCGTTCTTTCCTGTTCCTTCCTCACCGTGTGCACCCACTACGATCTTGGGAAACACGGCGACGACATCAAAAAGGAGAATCTTTCCAACCTCCTCAAGTACACGTATTTCGCCGGCTTCTTCTCCATCCTCGCGGCCATTTGGAGCAAGTCCTCCTTCGCCATCACCCTCCTCGGCTTCTCCACAGGGCGCACTCGAAAGGTGGTTTGGTTCATCCTCATTTCCATCAACATCATCATGGGAGGAAATGCATTGCTGCAATGGATCCAGTGCTGGCCGATTCCCAAACTCTGGCTGGGTGTGGAGGGAGTCTGTTGGTTGAAGTTTCGACGGGTGCGGGCTATCAACACATTCGTCGCCGCCTATTCCGGGACAGCCGATGTGGTGCTTGCCCTGCTGCCGTGGAAGATCATTTGGAATGCAAAGATTCGGAGGAGCGAAAAGCTGGGCGCGCTGTTTGCCATGAGCATGGGGGTTTTTGCAGGAGCTGCTAGCTTCTCCAAGATCCCGGCTCTGGGGGCGATTGGGAATGCGGACATGAGTGAGTGGATTCCGAGACAAAGCATTGTTGCCGGCACTAACAAACATCACAGTCACCATGGTCAGCCTCTACATTGTCGGCACCGCCGAGGGCGCCATCACTATCATGGCCGCGTCCATCCCGATCCTCCGCGCCCTCTTCCATCAAAGGACCGGACCCACTACCCCGTCCATTCCGTCCAGCTTCAAGATCACCGAGAACGATAGCCCGAGGAACAGCCTAGTCTAGCAATGACAGCAACACGAACACGATTTAATGTTTTTTCTATACCCAAACCTACCGCAGGCAGGCAGGCACGAACGTTGTAGGATATGTACATATGACGGCATGAGCATGGACGGGACTGGAACAGCATACGAATCAGGGTCGGGCTTGGGAGCGATGCATAGCAGGAGTTGATGGGTACCTTATTTGCATTTTGGGCTCTGCATCTACTTGGTGCTATGTGTGTTGCTTGGAAATGTGCTCTATAGCTGTACAATAGCTTTGGAATTGAGGCAATGGAAGCTTGATGCAATAAAAGCCGTCATCAATTGTACGCCCGGGCCCACAACGTCCCTGAAAGTCGCCGGCCACGTCGCAATGTGGGTCTGCACAACAGCCAACGGCCACGCGCGCTCATATGAAGGCAAACTCACTAAACAGAATATCACACAAGGCGAGATGGCCGAGCGGTCTAAGGCGCTACGTTAAGGCATTCCTTAATAACATCACTGGATCTTTAACTCCACGATTCTGTAGTCCGAAAGGGCGTGGGTTCGAATCCCACTCTCGTCAGAGCATTTATTTTTGCTTCCATCGGAGAGAACTCCTGTCATCATTGCCTTGGTTTTTTGCGGCCGAGGGAGAGAGGCAGTCTTGCTTCGGCCATAGTTTGCCCGTTGAGCGCCAAGGCATGAATGCCCTGTCTTTGCACAACCCCAACACTGGCTCCCTCCTCTTCATAACGGCGGCAAAGACCTGAAAAGCTCAACCACAGATTTAACACTACACTGTGACAGCCCATCTTACCTCCTTCTCACCCGAGCAAAATACCAAAATCACCGCCCAAAGCGACAGCAAGAAGTGCTGCGGTTAACAATGCCCAAGGCACAGCGTACCCACATTTGCCGGACCCCGATTCAACCCTGGCGTCTTTATTCCTAGCTCAATCGACGTATATAACCAATACGGCTTTTCCGCATTCACGCTAGTAATAGCCCCTGACGCTTAAATTGCAGAGCTTTTGTCTAGAGACGGACGACTACCCGCCATTTGCAGCTCTCCCGTACATGTGTTGGTGGGTGTGATATTGCGAGCTGGAAAGAAGTTCAATTCACCCAGAAACATCATGATGGTTCTGTGCAAGGTAAAAGACACTCAGAGTCCACAAGCGGAGCGGAGGTATTCCGTAGAATTGGCAGTTAATTCGATTCCTATGATAACAGCAAGCGGACAGAGGCGCTAGAGCTTGTTTAAAAGGAAAGAGGTTACATGCACAAGCGGGTTCAGCTTTGGATCACGACGTAGCTAGATTGGTGATTACCTAAGGTACCTAGGTACTTGATGCTACTTGACAAGAGGTGTCCTCAAACATGTCAGTTGTGATTCTCGCTTCCAGACTCTTCCCTATCCTCTTCAACCGGACATTCTTTCCAGCATGTGCCACCACCACCGGATCGATACACTGTCTCTTGCTACCCAATATGCGGCACATACAAACTCCACCTCGGCACCTCATACGCACTCTCCGGCAAATGCGACAGATTGATAAAACTCTCCACCACCAAATACACCCTCGCCACCACATATAGCACCACCAACACCGGTACCACCAAATCAAACGCAAACTTCAACCCAAACGACACCACCCCCGGCCCATACGCCACAACCGCCAACGGCACCCCCACCACCCCCCTCCCAAACCCCCTCACCAACCCCCACTTCCCCCTCTCCCCCCTCCCAGACTTACATGTATACCACCTCTCCACCACCCCCGCCCCAAACAACAACATACTCGCCGCCATCCAAAAACCCCCCAGCGGATCCCCCTTCCAAAACGGCGAAAACAACTCCCACGTAAACACCACCGCCACCAGCCCCCCCGTCGACGTAACCGTCACGCTCGAAAGCCTCCACAGCACCCTTTCCGCGCGCGTCGGAAAGTCCGCGCTCCATGCTAAGCAGTGCAGTCCACCGTAGATGAAGCCCGACAGCCCGAGGCCGATGTAGAGAGGCCACTCGTTGGACACGCCGGTGAAGCGGGGGAAGTTGCGGAGGCGGGAGTGGAGGGAGTCGGGGTGGGGTTTTGAGGGGATGTGGATGTGGGCGAGTTGGGAGAGGGTCCAGCGGCGGAGGTCGAGGGGGGGGATGGAGATGTGAGGGCGGTGGGGGAGGGGGCCGAGGGTGTGGAGGTCGATTCCGGGGGTGAGGGTTACGGTGAGGAGGCCAGGGGAGGTGTAGCTGCCGCGGTGGGATTTGGAGAGGGGGATGAGAATGGGGGTGGTGGTGAAGAGGGGGGTGGAGAGGGAGGAGGGGGTGAGGTGGGGGGAGAGGGAGATGGTGAGGTAGAGGTCGACGGAGGGTTGGCTGGAGGGGTGTTAGTAAGTGGCTTTGGGGGCTGGGTATTGGGAAACAGGGGTTGGGGGTTGAGTTGAGGGACCTACCGGTCGGAAACGAGGGAGTCCCAGAGTCGGTCAAAAGCTTGGGCTGTTCTGCGGAAGATGGCCCAGACGTCGGGATAGGGCTTTTTCTGGCGCACAGCGGATATTGTGTCGATTGTGAGATGGAATCGTGTCCTGTCTTCACGGTAGGGCGGGTGTGGGTCAACCTTTGAGACCTTGCACATGTGGGCGATGATCATGCAAAACTTGTCGTCTTTGGGGTTGATCATGATAACCTCGGGTTCTTCGATGTCCAGTGGCTTGTTCCACCAAAGGGAGTAGATCAGAACAGTGCAAATTGCGTGCCCAAAAGTGTTGAGTTCGAGAAGACTGACGGCGAGCCCCTGAGCCACTCGCGAGAGGCACTGGATGCAGAACCATATTGCTTCAAGAAATTTGTCAGCTCATATGAAGGGTGACCGACAGGGTACAACACACCTTGGAAGCAAACAATGGACTTGGCGAGTATGCTTCCCTTGCTTTTATCCTCGATAAACGACCGTGACAAGTCCGGCACAATGCCCGGCAGGTGCTCCTCCAAGTACAACAGGGCGTCGGGACTGAGGGAGAGCCTTTTGTGTCTTTCTTTTCCATCGGCTTTCAATGGGAAGAAGTTGAGTTCCTCATCGGATATTTGAACGGCAAACCCTCCCATGACGGCGAAATAGCTGTGAATCATTGTCCACGGGTGCCTCCTTTTGTGGATTGTTGGAGTCGAGCTGTTGCAGGTGAACTCGACATCGAGCTCTGTGCCCTCTTTCTGTCTCGTCCTTTTCCTGTCGACAGGCACTGGAAAGTGAAACTTCATGCTTTCCGTCAAGCCCTTTGCAGCCCTGTATTGCTGAAATGCCGTGAAAGCTACCAGCTCCGGGGCAATGAAGCCGAGTACCATCCATCCCAGCTTCCGCCATACTTGTCGCCGCCAAGATCCACGGTACTCGGGTATGTTGAGGTGTATTGCCGTCCAGATGCATAGTCCCAATGTGACAAAGCATGTTGAAAGGATGTTGTAGGTCCCTCGGTGGGACGGGTCAGGCTTCCATCCCGCAGTGTCCTTACTGAAGCCATCTCCGAAGATGCCTGACATTTTGCGAACGGGAGCGTGGATGCATCGTTGTATTCTTGAGACCCCGACGAAATTGTCTAGAAATTCGGGAGTTGGGATACTGGGTTGTGACTAGAATCTTCACCGACACCAAGTGTAGATGTGGGGATAGGGGCTGAGCTATTTCGGGACCACCCGACTGGGTTGCGCTGCTGCGTGCACTGCCACGGCGTACATGCTGCCGATCGCAGCTGGAAGTTCTGTTCGGCCACTGAGAGTTGAGAAACGGGCGGAACGTCGGACCGGGTTCAACGTTCAACGGCAGATGGCGACATTTATTGGCTGCATGTAAGCCGGCAGCTGAATGCCGCCGAGCGTTTCGGGTGCCGAATTGACTCACAATGATACCCATTCGCCTTCGGTACTCCCATTCTATCCACCCCAAAGCTTTATCGGTACAGCTACGCAAGCCCGCAGTCTGGTCTGTATTTACACCGGAAAGCCCTTGCTTGATAACGCCCATGGTTACCTATATGGTCATACAAAGAGCGCTCTGTGGCTTTACGTGAAGCCACTGATGAACCTCCGGGCGCTCGCACAGGATATTAGGAGTCGAGGTAGTGAAAGCCGAGATAACAACTCATGAAGAACATGAAGTGCATGATGGTATGTTGCCATGAGTTTAGTTTGGCATTTCTACCTAGCTACCTATACAAGTGGACATACCCAAGATAACTCTAGATGTAATAAATAAAAGATGGAACGAAAGAGAGACAGAAAACAAAGCCCCTATTCGATAGCCAATATTGTGGAAAAAAAAACCATAGGGCATCAGCAACAACACTCCTCCGGAAACCACACCGCGCCTCTCTAGTCGACAAACTCTCCCCAAATCACAAGTCCGCAAGCTCCACCCCCAACCCTACATCACCTCAAAACCCCACATCAACACACGCACCACAACCTCGCAACCCCAATCTCAAAACTCACTCCTCCCCAAAGAAAATACCATCCAGCCTCTTGAGCAAACTCTCCCTACACACACACTTCTCACCACACTCCCCGACCGGACAAAGCGGCGTCGTCGCCGGCAGCACCTCGCAACCAACCGCCTTCCTCGCCGCCGGATACGGCTGCTTGAACCACGCGGCGCGGTATCCCAGGCACCAGTCATGAATAGGCTGGCAGTAGTCGCAGCACGGGCAATCCTCGGTGCACACGGGCTTAACGCCGTACCAGGGGGGCAGCTTGGGGATGAGGCGTTGGTTGTGCACGGGCAGGACGGGGAGGTCGGTGGTGAATTCGGGGATGTCCGTGCTTTCATCAGAGTTGGGGTTGGTGTCGGGATGGAAGTCGCCGCCGAGGGCGGAGGAGAGGCTCTTCATGAGGGTTTCGCGGCAGAGGCAGTTTTTGGCGCACTTTCCGACGGGACAGACGGGGGTTTCCTCGGGGAGGGACTCGCAGCCGATGAGGTTGCGGATGGTGTTGTAGGTTGGTCTGGTGAAGTGGGGTGCGTTGAGGGGTTCGCACCAGGCGCAGGAGGGGCAGGATTCGGGGCAGGGGAGGATGGAGAAGGGGGGGAGCTTGGCGGTGAGGGGGTCGGGGTCGTCGTCTGAGGGGGCCGTCAGGGGGACTTGGGTGTTATCGTGGACGATGGTATTGTCGGCGTTGGGAGAGTTGATATTGGGACACTCGCAGCAGGGAATTTGGGCGTCGGGAAGGGAGATGGTGGTTCCTGAGGAGAGGGAGATTTCGGTCGAGGCGAGCTTCAGGGCTTGGTCGCAGCATCCCTGGAGGCAAAGAGACGAGGCGGATGCAAAGGACAATGCCGTCGCGAGGAAGAAGATGAGGGGTTTCATGTTTGTGAACATGGTGGTCGGGTAGGCAGGAGGCTTGAGGTGATGGTTTGTTCAGGGGTAGGACTTGGATGGTTGAGAGTTGATTCAGATTTCGACGAAGAGTTGCTCGATGATGCTCCTAAACTTGAGAAAGATGTCTAGACGGCCGGTTTTTATCTCCAGTGTAAGCGCTCTACAAGAAACCATCGTCAAGTTTGAATGTGCCTTGTGTCCTGCCCTTCGCCCCTTTTCCCGAGGTTGGTGTTGCGCGCAAGGGCCACTCACCGAAAACTTAGTCGCCTGTCTTTGATCCGTCATCTGATGAAGCTTGAAATGACGATAGCAGTTGTCAAAATGTCGCCCCTGATTTGTGGAGCACTATCGCCAGCGATACGGCATTCGCTGCGCCCCCTGCACGCTGCTGCGTTTGCAGCAACTGCCGAAGGGGTACAGAGCGTTTCGACAGTGGTTGGCCAATCACTCAACTCCAAACTACAGCCTCGCGGGTGCCTGGGAGACGCCTTGGCGGTAACGAATCATGGTTTGACGCCCCCGGAACTGCTGGAACAAAGGACCCGGGGAATCGGGAGTCCCACTTTCCAATTCAGCCCCTGATTTGTCCCTCGGTGAAGGGGTTCACACCACCCCGCATGCACCACTCAGCGGTAGTGACATTTTTGAGTGGTCAGATTTGGAAGTTCCTTTGCTGAAAGGTCGTAGTCGGACTTGGCGGGACGCGTAGTCCGGAAACCGCGACACTTCTCACACCTTTGCCTCCGTGTTTGTGTCTGCCGTGGAATTCAGCGTGTCGCCTGCATACCTACGTAGGCAGGTAGTTATCAGTTCTCATTTCCCAGTCTGCCTCACTGCCCCTGAAAATCTCACCATGACGTCCTTAATTACGTCCGGGTAAATTGGAGAACGGGCATTGTCGGCCATCTCACTGTCTGTACCACGCAGTCTGTATCACAACACCATGGCGACACAAGCGCTCTCGACTCGCAAGCGATCCGCCGACTGGTATTGGGATGGTCAGCATCATTTCCACTCTCACAGCACATCCTCAGAAACCGTTTCGGGAGCTACTCTCGAGAACCATGGGCCATGGGCTCAGCAAGTCGAAGGGTTTGATAGCCGGACCAAGGCTGTCGACATCGATTTTCGGGGCCACGAACGATCACTCTTGAAGCTCAACAGGGATCTCCGGACACGGAATCTCTCCATCGTTGGGCTGGTCTTTGCCTGGGCAACCGCCATCGCTACGCTTACAACCGGCATCCTCATCCTCATAAGCCCCAATGTCAATGCGCCAGAATACCTGGTCGGCAAAGCCGTCATGATCGGCCCAACCCCCTACATGTGGCCCAAGGTCACGCGGTACCCCGGTGGTCATCGAATCTACAAGGTCAACGAGTTCGGCATGATCGTTCTCCCCCTTGTTCTCCAAGTGGCCATCACACTCATCATAGGCTGCCTTGAGTCGATCCACGCAACCACTCTCCGTTGGGCACTATGGCACGAGGGACGACTGCGATACAACAGCAACCTGCGACTGTTTACCAGTTCCAGGAGGTTCGGTCCCAACAAGTGGCCAGCCAACACAGCGGCTATCATCGGTCTGGTCCTGAGCTACGGCGGTGCATCCATCATGACCTTCCCCGTCCAGGTCACCGCAATCGTGCTCTCAGCCGGAAGAATGCTCGACCTCGACTACAACATCGACCACCTCCAAGACCGCACCGCCATCGACTTCAACGGCTGGGGTCTCGTCGGCCTCGGCACCGGCCTCCTCCTCCAATCCATCATCTCCTCCTGGGCCCTCCTCGACTCCTCCTACGTAGGCACCTGGAACGGAAACCCCCTCGCTACCGCCCGGGCATGCCAAATCCTCAAAGCCACAACCCACAACCCCTTCCACTCCTCCCCCCACCTCCTCCACACATCCGACATCGAACTCCTCCCCTCCCCTGCCCAGCCCATCCAACCCCCTCCAAAACCAACCCTCCCCACCCCCCTCCAACCCTCCGCCCTAACCCTCTCCCCGCACACCCGCCCCCTCACCCACCTCCTCTGGGCCGTCTTCACCCTCACCGCCCTCCTCCTCCTCACCATCACCATCCGCGCCTCCCTCCCCTCAGCCTCCAACTCCTTCCCCGGCCCCACCACCTCCCTCACCTTCGTCCGTTCCTACTCGGGCCACTCCACCCCCTGGTACACCTTCCAATTCTTCGGCATGGTCGAAGGCGTATACAACAAGAACCCCTACGCCTCTCGCAGGGAGTACATCGGTTTACTAATCCAGTCCGCCGTGCTGTGCATCCCCGTATTTGGGCTGCACGTCGCGGATTTGCTCTGCCAGATGCAAAGGGATGAAGCCATCTGGCGACGGGCTGCGACGGAGGGGGTAGACCCCGATGGGAGTCTCTGGGTGCAGGGACTAAGGAGCGGACCGAGCTGGGTGGTTTTTTTGGCCAAGGCAATTGTGCCGTGGGTGTTTGGGTTTGCGGTGGGGTGTAATCGGAATATATACTTTGCGACGCTGCCGAGTTTGGTCGTGGCCGTGGTGTTTTTGGGGTTGGCGGTTACGGTGGAGGTGCTGGTGAGGAGAAAGCCAAGGGGGATGCAGCCGGCGGCGTATGGGGATGTGGTGGTGTTGGGGGGGTTGGTGGATGATTGGGGGGTGGAGAGGGTGTTTTGGGGGGATAGGGGGGCGTGGTGTGAGGATGGGGAGGGGGAGGTAAGGGTTGCGGGGACGGCGGGGACGAGGTTGGCGGATTTGAGGGAGGGGGTGAGATATGTTGGGTTGGGGAGTAGGAGTGGGGTGGTGTAAGGTTGTGGATTTGTTTTTCTCGAAGAGGTTATTCAGGTTTTTGTGAATTTGATTGGAGGGCTCCCGGTGAGCTCTGAGCATTACCCCGGGATGGCCCCTGAAAAGTGGAGACAATGTGGCAGTCTGCCCAGCGTTCTTTTGTGGCGACGGCCATTTCGACTAAACACCAAACATGGCCTCGTGGCGCAACGGTAGCGCGTTCGACTCCAGATCGAAAGGTTATCCGTTCAAATCGGGTCGGGGTCAAGCGGGAGATGGGCGATGCACCCAATAATGCATTTATTTCTTGATCTTTTTGTTCATTCTTCGGCTAGCACAGCACCCCACCCGGGTGGACCGCCGGATGTAGGTGTTAGCTGATCCGCCAAGAGAAAAGGGAAAGGGAGGAAATGAACATGGTAATGCAGAGATTTTAGCTGCGGCTACCTTATAAGTGCAACTAGACACCGGGGCTGCGAAGTGCATATCCCGCCCGACATGGACATAGAGATATCCCTTTGTGAATGTCGCCAAAGTCAAATGTTGCAATCCGGAGTTGGCTTGATGGGGTAGTCCCATAAGCTACTTGCTTTCATCTCCAACGCAGTGGACCAATACCAGTAGTTATTGGTATACTTTGCCTGGCACCGCTTCCTGACGTCTGCCCTCCGCTGACCATCAGCCCGAAAAAGGGGTGCAACTACCTGTTGTCCTGTCTGCAACTCGCTGAGAATAGGCGCATAGTTCCAGGCGCCGTAGTTGGGATACGCAGGCACCTTTTTGGTCTTCCATGCCTGGTAGATCTCATCGGCCGAGGTGCGGACTGCGTTCCAGGCTTCGTTCTTGTTGGAAACGTCTTCCTTGTCGAAGAGGCGCTTGTCGCCGAATGTGTGCCAAGATCTACCCGCAGGGCTGCGGACCGACAGACCGATGGCATTGTCTTCGTCGTGCATGAACTGTTGCTGTTAGTCCATGTCTAAGTTCCACACCGGGGAAGGAGTGTGCAGCTGTGGTAGGAGGCCCGAGATGAAGGAAAAGGCTCACCTTGGCGCAAAGATCGGCTACCCCGACGGAATCATGCAGCTTGCGTCTCGGAGTCCGCATGTGGCCAGCAGCAAATGAATATTGCAGGAAGTGGTCGCCAAAGGCATTCATCGCGTACCCCATCTGCAGATCTCCGCCAGCAGCCACCTGCAGAGCGACCGAGTGGCAGGCGTTGTAAGCGGTGCGAGCGTCCTGCCCAAAGTGGTCCCAGTTGATCTTGGCTAAACCCAGATAGCTGGGACACTCATCGGGACGGGAGGCTGTAAGAGCCTGCAGAGACATGGTGACATCAGGGATAGTGGGGTAGACGACCGAAGGATCCTCTTTTTTGTCCATTGCCTCCTGCACCATTTTGACCTCGGTCGAGAGCGTCTTTAGGATTTTCTGCGCCTCCTCGGGGTTGCGTGTTCTGTCTTGGGCAAGCCAGTACCAGGCGAGAAGGAAACGTTGTCGCTGGTCGTGTAAGTCTTTGCCGTCGCTGATGGGACTGGTGGTGGCGTAAAAGTCTCCAGCGAGGCCATTGATCTGTCCGTACGTGACTCTCAGTCCGTTTGGCAAGGTGAACGGCTTGTGTTTTGCCACGTATGATTGCCCGTTATCCCAGGCCAAGGTCAAGGTGTCGCCGAGGTAGCTGTGCTCAGCAAACTCAAAGCCGGTGATCAGACCTTGAAATCATTGTCAGTGGTGGCTTCAGGCACACAGCAAGGGGTTCAGCCCTGCCTCTGCGGTCTTTCGTTTTCTCGAGCTTCCACGTGACGTAGTCAATCTTGGTGGCGGCCTCGATCTCTTCTTTCTTGGTGGGGATCGATACCAGCTGCGAGTAGTCGTTATGACCATGGGCGGGTACGAGCTTCCCCAATTCGGCAACAATGTCCTCAGGGGTATTGGGGTCGTTCTCGTGGTCGAAGTCCCAACCTGAAGGCTCGTAGCCGAGTGTCTCAGCGGTGCTTTAAACGTTAGCACATGAAATGGCTCTGGAGTATGGCATGTTTCCTGACTCACGGTTCAGGAAGTGAGTTGCTCATATTCCCGGTGTTGTTCTGGTAGAAGCTTGGTGGACCGAAAGGAAGAAAACTACATGTATATATGATATCAGCGCTCGAAGTGTACCTATGAGTTTAAATCTTTTATTTGATAAATCTTAGCCGTTATATAACTAAAATAAACATAAGATAAAAAAAACACATACGCCATAAGCCCCAGCGTTATAAAACAAAAAGGGGTATTAAACGGAGAAATAGAAAAAGTTAAATCTTGTCTGATAGAAGGACCTCGAAGGTTCTAGATGGCGAGGCTGTTGACCATCGCCACCATCATTGCCACCAATTCAGTAGTATAAAAAGGAGGCTTTCTGGCTCTGCCAGAAAGCCAGAGATCAAGCAATACAATTACCTTTTGAACCCTCAATAAGCAGTGCAGTGTTTCTGACAAATCTAAGCCTTAATGTTACGACCGTCACCTATACAGAGATAGGTTGGGACGCAGGGTTGGGGTTAGGTCAGGAGTCCCGGGTACGCTCGGGGTCGCAGACCAAGGGAAGTAGATAAGGAGGGGTAAACACGGAAGCAAGTCCTCACAGACGGGGAGTTCACTGAGTCAACGGTCGCATGCAGCTATAATACACAGTAGCACACAAGGTGACTCTGCAGTAGTGCACAACTGAAGATAGTTCAATTGACAAAGCGAATACTTGCGTGAGGTGTCACGGCCAGCGTTCAGAGGGCACGACTGCCATGGATTGGCACTGTAGACGGATGTACAATTAAGATTCTACTCTAAGGAAGCAAGAGAGAGAAGAGATCCCCAGCTGTCGTGGAGGTCGGAGCTAAAGCCAACGGCGCAACGGTCTGTGCGTTGGCGCATCTGTCCAGGGGTAGCAACCCATGCTGTCCTGCTTTTGGCGTCGTCATATGAGGAACCAGAAGGGTTCCTCACCATCGTGGGTACGATGATAGCTTTCTATACTATGTGATGTCCTGGTCCCGAGGTCCCGGGCGCCGAGCGCCGGGACACTGGGACCATTATTACTGGTCGCAGGTCCCGAGGTCCCGGGCATCCTGCCCCGGGACACCGGGACCATCCTGATTGGTCCGCCAGGGTTTCTGCGCAGCTGGTCCGTGCCCTCACGTGGTCACGACCAGGGTCGTGACACTTAATCACAGGTGGCTTATTTTATACAAGAGAGACCGTGCCGACAAGCGGCCCGCCAAAGGAAGCCTGGAGGAACTTTCCTGGTGTTGTTCGACAGAGAAACGTGGAAGATTTGCAGATTTGGAGGCAGCAAGCTGCAATCGTCCAAGCCGCCGCAGACCCGCTATACCGTTTCCGACTGCCGCTAAGCTTCTTTTGGCAGTGCCTGCCCGATAAGCAATCCCGATAAGCTTGCATGCAATTTGGAGTGGCCAATCAGAATAGAACCGTTCGATACAGCGCGAACAGCCCGCGTGAGCTTTCCTATTGTTTAGTTCCGAGTGAACCACAGTTTGTGTGTGATGTCGCCACACTTTGCCACGCGTGATGCGCTTAGAATGATTACAAAGTTGAGGCATATAGTAGAAGCTTCTGGTGTATTATGATAACTATAAATTAAAGGAGCCCCCCAGACCCCTCCTGTGGCACGCTATGATAGAAAAATAAGAAAGAGAGATCAAACATTAGTTGTCTGCCCGGAACGTCATAATCAGGACCCGTCCTGAAGAACAGCCAATAGCAATCGTCGATGCAGATAAGGCCCACTGTCCTGGTCGACATCCTGAAGGCAGCCACAGCCGGTTTTCCGAGCCTCTTGTAATCCACTTGCGGTCCGAGCCTATACCATATGGTTTCCGAAGGGAGATTTTCGTATCGCCTGACCAAGAAGCGATGAAAGCCGAGAAGACCATTTTTTTGAGCGTCTGCGTGCATGCGCCCGTCGCCACATCCCAGATCTTGACGGTCTTGTCGTAGGACCCGGACGCCACAAGCTTTGTGTCTGGCGAGAACGCGACCGAGTAGACGGAACCGCTATGCCCCTCGAGCGTCTGCGTGCATGCGCCCGTCGCCACATCCCAGATCTTGACGGTCTTGTCGTAGGACCCGGACGCCACAAGCTTTGAGTCTGGCGAGAACGCGACGGAGATGACGGAACCGCTATGCCCCTTGAGCGTCTGCATGTATGCGCCCGTCGCCGCATCCCAGATCTTAACGGTGCTGTCGTATGACCCGGACGCCACGAGCTTCGAGTCGGGTGAGAAGGCGACGGAGCTGACCCCACCGCTATGCCCCTCGAGCGTCTGCGTGCATGCGCCCGTCGCCGCATCCCAGATCTTGACGGTGCTATCATCCGACCCAGACGCCACGAGCTTCGAGTCGGGTGAGAAGGCGACGGAGCTGACCCCACCGCTATGCCCCTCGAGCGTCTGCGTGCATGCGCCCGTCGCCACATCCCAGATCTTGACGGTGCTATCATCCGACCCGGACGCCACAAGCTTTGAGTCTGGCGAGAACGCGACCGAGTAGACGTAACCGCTATGCCCCTTGAGCGTCTGCATGTATGCGCCCGTCGCCGCATCCCAGATCTTAACGGTCTTGTCGCCTGACCCGGACGCCACAAGCTTCGAGTCCGGCGAGAACGCGACCGAGTAGACGTAATCGCTATGCCCCTTGAGCGTCTGCATGCATGCGCCCGTCGCCGCATCCCAGATCTTAACGGTCTTGTCGCCTGACCCGGACGCCACAAGCTTCGAGTCGGGCGAGAACGCGACGGAGAAGACGGAACCGCTATGCCCCTCGAGCGTCTGCGTGCATGCGCCCGTCGCCGCATCCCAGATCTTAACGGTGCTGTCGTATGACCCGGACGCCACGAGCTTCGAGTCGGGCGAGAAGGCGACGGAGCTGACCCCACCGCTATGCCCCTCGAGCGTCTGCGTGCATGCGTTCCAATCTTGTTCTACAACAGGCCCGGCAGTAATCCACCTCCGTTCTTCCTGTTTAAATAGGCCTCTTGTTATACTGCGGGCCGGACTGAACACAAGTGCTGAAGCGTATACCTGAAGTGGATGATTCTCAGCTACCCATCTGCAGTATTGAATAAATCGGCGCATGTCATAGACGAGGCGTGGTAACTTTGAAGTAATTGTCCTTTGCTAAGTTATCGTTAGAGACCGCTTCATGATAAGATGAACATCATTTGGGAGAGTTCACCTGAAGAACGCTTTCGAGTTTCGCCACTGAAAGTACCCCCTGCGACATGCTCCTACAAAGAGAAAGAGCTTCGAGCCAGTTGAGGTAGTGTTTCCTCAGGAACTTATCGATGACACCGCCATCCTGGAAGATATCTGGATGATGGATATTGCCACTCGACTGTAAGTCGTAGAGATGATCAACCCAGTAGACACATGCATACCGTGCTGCGGCCAACGGGTCTGGATCGGGTAGCTTAACTTCGTCGATAGGAGATCCTGGATCGCCAAGGCTGTACATGTCTCGTTTTAGTGTTCCGGACATAATATATAGCGATCGCGAGAAGATGGTATGGTGTATGTCTTCTATCCCCGAAGGAAAAACCTCATGGGCTGCGTCTCCCAGTAAGAAGTCCTTCGCAGACTGATGGATGAACGAGATTGTGCGTTCACGAAGAGCTAGAAATGAGCCACAGAGCCCTACTATCTCCGTTAGAGCCTTGTCACTGCCAGAACACCGGCGGGGCATCTCCACAAGAGATGGTAGTTCGTCCAGGGTAATTGGCCTGAGAACGACCGAGACGACGGCCAATATTTGTCTGCGGAGCTGAAAGTTTCTTGAGGTGCAGATCTGGTTAATCATCCGCCTGTAAAGGGCATCCAGTCCGGGCGGGAATACCGTCAACACTTCTTCAACCTCCCATCCCGAGATATCGGCAAGCTCATGGCAGACCAATGCCACCCAGAGGAAGGTGCCCTGTGCATTTTGCGACAAATAGCTTTCGACCGCGTCTCGCGTATCAGGCTCGTATTCGTTTCGTTCCGCCAGCAGATGTACCTTGGACCTGACGTATGCAGTAACAGCATCGGAGACGGATACTTCGTTCAATTCCAGACACAATCGCACTCTTCCAGTCGCAGCATTAAGATGCTTCTCGATATCCGGCCAGTTACGGCTAGAGATAATCCATTTAACGTGGGGGAACATAGATAACTTCTCAACGATAAATCTGAGAAGTGTCGACAGATCGCCCATGCATTCGTCAAGCGCATCGATGACCAAATAGGTTGGCTTCAAGTTCGGATCTCCTAGCATCCCCCCCAAAATATCTGAAAGGGCGACCCACGCATTTGCATCGGAGAGGGATTCACCCGTGTTGGTGTACTTGCGCAGGTGAGGGACGAGACGTGGTTGCTGGTTGGCCACAAGGTATATCAAGCCACGCAACACAGCAGTGGCGTTATTGATGCGCGAGTCGGTAGCTTGGCAGAAGAAATAAGCCAAATTGCGACAGTGCCCCTCTCCAACAATGGCTCGCTCTAGCTCGTTGATGATGCCGCAGAGTAACATGGTTTTACCCTTTCCAGGATCTCCTTTTATCCAGAGAATGCGGCTTTCTGGCTCGTCATGCCAACGGCGGAAGTTGGGGTTCGCGAGAACCCAGCGGTAAGCGTCGGCCAGCAACCCACCCTTGTCTTCTTCGATACGCCTTTTGTCAAGACGTGGATTGGTGGAGAGGAAATGGGCCAGGCAGCGATCATGCTTGCTGATTTCCTCCCGCAGCCGCCGAAAGGCTTCTTCTTCTCCTTCGCCGTACTGAAGTGGCATTTGCACGTTAAAGATGCCGAATAGGCAGTAAGCCTTATCTTCTTCGCGTGTCGTGCTGCGTTTTTCAATCCACGACATGCGCACTTCAAAGCTGAAGTTGGACAATGCGTTAGCTTGGAGAGCTTCGAGAGGAATTCCGGTGACGCTGCGGATATGCTGTGCCAGAGACGTCTTGTCTCCCAGGCGCTTGCGGTCTTCGGAGAAGAACTCAACGACTGTCGGAGCAATAAGCTCTTGGAGGGTCCACCCACGAAAGAACCATCTGGATTTTCGAAAAGCCAATTCCCACTCAAGGTTGCCATCGGCGTCTCGCTTGCGCGTTTTTGAGACGTCTGTGAGATAGACATAGCATTTGGCCGCATTGCGGTACCATCGGAACATAGAGTCAAGCGCCTTTTGAAGCTCGGCGTCGTTGGACTTGTCGATGCAGCATGTATCGACCCAGAAGAATTTCAGCCCATCGCGCTCGGCTTGATCTGCGCAAAACTGAATCTTGGCGTAGCCGGTTTTGCACCTGTAGGTGCCGTCCTCGATATCCCTGAAGAGGACCTCCTCGTCGCCCCATGTGTGAGAAAGTATCGCATACGGTGGGACTTTGTCGTCGGGACTGTCGCGCCTCAGATGGAAATCGCCGGTATTGTTGCGTTCTAAGAGTCGCATTTCGAAAGTCCGCCGAGCTCAGCTTCTTGCAGCTACTTGTATGATTGTTCGATAGGTGGGAAAGGCGAGGAGGTGCGCGGGGTGACGGACGGCTCTAGCAGGCCCAAGAGATTAGTAGGTGAAACTAGGCGAAGCTGTCATACATAGACAAGAATTACCTAACGCAAGGGACTGTTAAGATGCGTAGTCCAAATCCCGGTGGGTTCCGTTGTTGCAGCTCAAAGGTGGTTGTTGTTGCTGTCTCCAAGGATCGAGGTGCTGCCCGGCCAGATCACCAACCCCGCACATCGGGCATTTGCTGGCGTTGGCGCCCAAACAGCTGGCGCGAATTGCGCATGTTCAAAGCACGTGACTGGTGTGTTCTGCTGGCATGCGTGAACACGCTCTCCCCTCTATCCACAGAACCGTCGTTTTGGTGCGCCAGCATACCTGCTGGTGGCCGATGCCACAACGCGCTGCCTTAGATAGAGCCGCATTATCAAGCGTTCGTTGGCAAGTGCTGCAGCTGACAAAGATCGCGGCCAGGTTTTTTTTTTTTTTTTTGGGCGCGGTGGCCGCAGAGGTGAAGTCCGGAGACCCATGTGGCTCGCTTCTCTTCCAGTAGAATTTTCGATGTTTGCGGTTCTGCCTGGCGGCAGAACTCTGGGGAGGCATCCTCTGTAATTTTGACGGCAATACCCTAAACCGCTCCTGCTATTTTTTAGGAAGTTGCCTTGGATTGACAGTTGAACGACGGAGATGGAAGAGATGTAGTCGAAATCCGGCGGAGGTTGGTGGCCCAGTCGCCTCGCGATGTGAGTCCCTGGTAGTAGCCAGCGTTGCAAGCCCGCCGCTTTTTGGCTGAGATTCCTTGTATCCGCGGGTTGGAGACGAGAACGGGTTCCTGCTCACGACCCCTCCAGGGGCTGCTGATCGTGGTGTTATAGGTGATTCGGGAACAGATTTCGACGTCGCAGAGGTGGATGCATTTTGAGCAGACATGGCACTCTGCCGAACGAATTCCCAGTCATTAGGTAGTATGACCAAGATCCGGGTACTCGAGTCGATAACTTGGGGGCCTTGGATAAGCTCACGGTTGAGAACCCCCAGGATCCGGCCGCTGCATACAATCCAAGAACCTCTGGGAAAGGGGTTTGCGGCTTGTCGCATCCAGCCGAGCAGTGAACTCCTTGGTTGCTGCTCCAGGGGGAAGAGGAGGAGGACGTGGTATGCATGCACACCCTTGTGAGGAGGGCGGTCGCTCTCTGGCAGCAGGTAGGAGCCCAGCTTTATAAACACCGAGGTCTTCCTGAGTGCCTCGGGCCAGACATCTTCTTTGATATGAAACGTATCCAGATCGACAGGGCCGGCAAAGGACGCATGCGCTGAGGAGGTGGGCCACGGGGCGCTATCGTCGCTGCCGGAAAGAACCCGGGGGACAATACTGCACAGTTGTAAGCATGGACGCTCAGTAAGCCTCCAGGGCGGGCAGGATGATGTACGGAGTCAAGTCGCCGTCCCTGGGCAGCGCCAGCGAAACTTGAACTGACTGAGTGTCATCTGTCTCCCATCCGTCTAGGCGTACACCGACAAAGGTGAGTTTCTTCGGGCAAACTCGGGCGACGATGGTGAACCACTTCCCCTCCCAGCCGTCCTCCAAGGTTGCTGTTCGTACTCCGGCATTGAACATCGACAGCAGGAGAGGAATGCCAGAGCTCTCTCCCTCTTCGGTGCTGAGGAGACGCAGTTAGAGGTCAAGAATAAAGTCAGGCTGGCTGAATGGAAGGAAGGTCCCGGCCTTGAAGTTCCCGGCGTTCATGTATCGTGAGCTAGGTGGCAGAATCTCGCACTGAGCAAAATCGGAGTGGTAGGTGACGACGAGGTCCGCGCCTATCGTCCCCTGTGCTCGCTTGTTTGGCAGCGGAGGCATCGGATAAGTGAGAGAGAAAGAAGCCATGGCGGGCGTGGTTTCGTTGTGGCAAGAGAATGGAATTCTGGAGTGGGGATACGGTGGTGCGGGAGACCGAGCTCGGTTTTCAGGCGAGGGCGAGTCGATGCGGGGATGGATATTTCTTTTTGTGATGCTTGACTTGGTCGGCGATGTGGCGCATCAAGTCACCACACCCGTCAACCGAACCACCCAATGCCGCTCCTTAGCGTTACAACATCCGATTCGAAGGAGGGTGGGCATCAGATATGTCTCTTTGGACCGTCATCACGCGATCGCATCAGCTTTGCACTTGGGTGGTTTTACTTGAAAGAGGTTGCCACACTTCACACGTGCGTTCCATGAAGGGACACCCTCCGAACAATCCATCATCGACAGAGGTGGCCACCCTGAATTCATCAAAGGAGGTTATGTGTGATGGCTATTCTGTTTCGGCCATAGTGTTGAGAGGCTGGGGAAAGGATTCGGTAATTCGTGGTGCGAGGCACAGGCGTCGGGGTGTCAGATGTCTTGATTTTCTCTTCTTACGTATCAGAAATGAGAAAAGTTTAGGGGCTGATATTGCTTTTGATGGGGAGTGAAGGCCGAAACCGTGGCTGGGATGCATTGAGGGAGGGAGGGGCTCTTCACTGTGGGAATTTCGCCACGTCTTTTAGACCACAGTGGTAGCGTTCTGTGAGGCTGTTAACGCAAAGCCATCCATCATACTTGGTGAGATATCTTTTAGTAGTATGGTTGAATTAGATTATCCTGCGAATTCATCAGCATGGCTGAATTACATACCGACTCCTCATCCATTCCACCGCAAATACAGCTTCAGCGGCAAGAACGCGACCGTCAAGAGAGGGGGGAGCTAGAAGCTCAACAACGCAAAGATCGAGAGCCGCTTCGACGGGAAGGGAACCAAGTGCTTCAGGATTGGTCCGAACAGCGTCTTCAAGCGCGGGAAGAGCGACAAGATCGACAACGCGAGGAGCAGGAGCGGCTTCGCCAAGAAGGAGACCGGGTACTCCAGAACTGGGCGGGCCTGTGTCTTCATGCGCGAGATGAGCGCCAGAGGCAGCGGCAGCAGACAGTCACAGGACCACAAGATGAGGAGAGCAGGGCCATACGGGAAGCGGCGCGGCACCGGCTGGCAGAGCAAAGGAAGCGTGAACGGCAGGCGCTCCGACAGCAGCGGCTGAGAATAAGATTTGAGCAAGAAGAAGAGCAACGCCGCGAGCAAACGGAGACCATTCGTCAGCAGGAAGAAGAACGACGTCGCCGACAAGCGGAGACGATTCAAGAGCAAGAAGAGGACCGCCGTCACCAACATGAGGAGAGATACCTACAACGGGAAGAAGGACGTCGCCGCCAGCAAGAGGAGAGGACACGACAGCAGGAACTGGAACGAGAACACCATCCGCAGGCCGAGGAGATAAAGCAGTGGCTGTAGAGACACCGGCGGAATCGAGAGGAGGAGGCGCAACGTCGAGAAGAGCTGGCAGGGCAGACGGGCCATCACCATCATCATGAGCAGCGTTACCTGCAACAGAAAGAGAAGAAGGGACAACAGCAGGAGCAGGAGCAGGAGCGGGATCAAAATCCTGAGGCCGAGGAGATAAGACGGTGGTTGGAGAGATACGGCCAGAAGCAAGGGGAAGAGACTCGACATCAAGATGAGCTGGCAAAGCACGGGGGCCAGGACCAGTGCAAGCCCGCGTACGGGCCGGGACTGGACAGCTTGGAGGAAACAACAGCCGGCGAAACGTCGGAGCTTGTCTTTGAGTTGCACTCCTCGGCGATGTTTCCGATTGATGAACAGGCTGCCTTTGCAGAGCAGGACAAGCTCGAGTTTATCAGCATGGCCCTGCGGGCAGAGCGCCAGTTTGACGATAGCTACGATACCGGCGTGGGCGAGCATCCTTCGATGCAGATTCTCGGCTCATCTGAACGTCCATTCATCCGGGTATGACACGGTCGTGGATTCGCGGAAGCGTTCGGCCTCGCAGCCATCTGGTTTACGATTAACCCCAACGACATTAACAATCCCGTCAAGTTGAAGCTCGCGGCGCATAGGAGAGGAGATCGCACGGCTGCCAGAGCGTTGCTCAATGCCCTGAGCACATCACTGCAGGCCACCACACTTTCGGTACACGACCCTCTCAGCTCGACGTTATTCTTCTTCCGCGAGATCTCTCTCTTTTTTGAGCACTACGTTCGCATCGGGCGGCCTTCTGTCTATGGGAATGTAAGCCACTATTACGCCACGGTAGAGACCAACGATCGCGGGGCTCTCCACTTGCACGGGCTGTTATGGCTGGGTGGCAACCTAGAGTTGTCAAATCTCGTCCGCGACATGGCAAATCCCGATGAGGAGGAATACCGGCCCAAAGTCAAGAGTTACGTGAACGACGTGTTTACTGAGACTCTCAACGAGGCTCTCGCGAAGGAGATGGCAGACAGCGGCAGGAAGACCACTGTGGTCAAGCCGGAGCTGATGCACGACGAGGAGTGGCTATCGAGGGAGTTCAGCCGTGAGGCAAACTTTGTTGCATCTCGCTGCCAGCTTCACCACCATACCGCTACGTGTGTGAAGTACTCCATCAAGGAGGTTCTGAAAGTTGGCCTAGATAGTGCAGGACTCAACTGTGCCGGTTCCGGGCTCCATGGACACTTGTACCAGAAACCGGCTTTACAGACGACGGTATCCTCGAGGGGAAGAGGGATCATCATATGGTTAATCGATACAACCAGTGCATGGCGATAGGACTGATGCATAACCACGACATATCACCAATTCTCACGCGCAAAAAAGGGCTGGCGCTCATCCACTATATCTGCTACTACGCCACGAAGCTCAACGCTCCCATGTGGAGGCGGCTTGCCGTTGCCGCCGAGCTGTCAGACCTAGCACGCCAGCACCAGGAAGGACTTGCGGACGTGGGAACAGTCTCCACGATGGCAGACGAAACTAAATAGTTTCTGCTGCGCGTCGCGAACCGAATATTCAAGAGCAGAGAGCTTTCGCAACCCGAAGTACTTGGCTACCTACTTGGCTTTGCCACAGATTTCACGAACGTTCCAGTCTGGACCTGGGTGCATCTCAACTCATTGTATTGGGCCTGCGCTAGACAGTGGCCGGCTCTACGTGCAGCTCTGTCGACGCTCGGTCGAGAGCCGCATCCAGACAATGCATACTTCCAAGCGGACGGGTTCAAGCTACCCTATATGGAAGCTTATAAGCATCGCGGGGCAATACTTGAGGACCTCTGCTTCTACGATTACATGTCCTTCGTAGCCTTGAAAAAAAAAAAAACTCGGCTTGGCAGGGCACGATAATAATTCCGTTTCCACCGGCGGCCACCGTTTGTAAAGGGTGGGTTCAATGCCTTCGGACGGCTGGCAGGACATCCGTACCTGTCTTCGATGGTCGTCTTACAGACGAGTTTGACGAACAGGACGAAGGCTTTGCGAAGAAGTACGTGTTATGACTTCAATATTCCGGCCCGAGCTGATTCGCCAGAGAGCACACCAGGTTGCGCTGACCAAAAGCGGTAATTTTTTAGTTGGCCCGTGCTTTTTCCGTGTCATGGTCGGCGTCGGAAAAGGAAAAGGAACCTTTCGGAACTTCGCTACGCTTTAAAGTTCCTCCAGGCAAAATCCGTCAGCTCACTCCGCCGCAGCTTTCTTACGTTACAGCTTGAAATGCGCCAAGATAACAGTATTTGCAGCGCGCGTGATAGATCTTACCCATTTCTCCTATCGCTCACTGGGTAGCATACGGTCCAGTTGCCGGCCGGAAATGTGCTTGTCACAACAAGTGGCCGTTTGTTGCCAGCTCTCATGATACCTAGTTGCATGTCCTTGTTCCCACATATGAGCTCCCTGTTTGTCGGCCGATGCAACCCTGCAGGAAAGCTTTGGTCCAGACCACCAGTTGACAGTTGAGTTCCCAACCAGCCAACACATGCGCAAGACTCCACTGCATACCAGTGGTGGTAAGTGTTGCAGGTGTTTCTCCTTGCTTGGATTACCCCGCAGCTGGAATGCAGCGCCGCCCCTAAAAGGAAGCCAGAGCCGAACAGCAGTGGTGTGGTTGGTGGTAGCTGCATTCAGTGGTGTGAGTTGGTGTGACATGGCCGCAAGCCACCAACAACCCCGCTAAGATTATTGTTCTAGTTGTTCTTGACTTCTGGAAAATACGGTTGTTGCCGCCATGGATTGCAAACTGCATGTCCGTCACGGGGCTGGCTGAATCGGAGTCCCCCGGCGCATCTCCTGATTTGTCCAAGAACCCCTCCCTTCTTTGTCGGCTTTCACTGGTGGCTTTACACCGCCCTCCATCCGGTTCATGGTTGGTCAACAAGCGGTACGAGGCGTTTTGGGCCGCCTCTAGTCACCCGTGCGTTCAAGACCTGCGGCAGCTGGTTCCCGTTGCTTTTGGGGACTTGGGAGCCACCCGAGCGGAGGTGAGGAAAGAAGCAAGTTTACACCCCACCAGTTATTCGACACACGGGGAAAGAGGCTCTCAGCAATGGAACAGAGAAATCGACGTCCGAGGTCGTTCCGCCCAAGGGAAAATTATGGCTTAAATTCCTGACTTCCCCGCGCACCTCACTGCCATCAATACCTGCACAGGTCTCGAATTCCACCATTATAGGGGGCCGCAGGGGCCTCTCAACAGTTCCCTCCAGCCAACAGTGTGAAACTCCCACAACAGTGGCCAACAGCCCCAACCGTTATAAGCGTTGTAAACACAGCCAACTGTTAAAAGCGTTATCAACGGCCACAACTGTTATTTACGGGGCCTAATAGCTGGCCAATCAAAAGCCTTCTCCCATTAAACCTCAGGGTTATGGCCAGGGTTGTGGCCAGGGTTATATGTGTAAGGCTACAGAAGCCAAGGGTTGTGAATAATTGCAAGTCGGAAGGTGTAACCCAGCCAGCCAGCCAGCCGTCAAAGCGAGGCTTACACTCGCAAAGGCAAAACCTTCGTCGCTTCGTAGCCTTCGTGGCTTTCGCTCTTCCACACACACACACACACACACACACACACACACACACACAGACAACCACACACAATCGTAGCCCTCCGGCCCGGCACGCTCACTCCTGTGCATTCCAACCCACTGGAAGTAGGCCACAATTAAATGCACTACCCCGCAGGCCATGGGCGTGCGAGCCAGCAATACGTGCAAGCAAGTGGGAGCAAGGGGGAGCGGTGCGTGCGGCCGATGACCACAGCCCATAACGCCCACGGCCGGCCCCGGTACGTTAAATTCTGACACCCAAACCCACTGCCAATTAACCTGTGTGCAAGGTACGACTTTAACGGCCCAGGGCAAGCAATACGCTCGATCGAACGGACGGCCGGAGCCTCGGGGGAGCACCCACAGCCATCACAGCCCACAACCCACACACACACAACCCGCCCCAGTACGTTCGATTCCTGGCATTCGAATCCTACTAACAATAGCCTAATTACAATGCACAACGACGAAGGCCACGGGCAAGCGATGGAAGACACGGGTTAGCTGTGGTTGAAGATACAGGGTTAGAAGTGGTATGTGTGCCAGGGTTATATATGTACCTAGGTAGTGTAAGCTAGCCAATCGAATCCACCTGCCCCTGAAAATCCAGCCAATCAGAGCCCTCAAACCTAGACCCGCAAACAACAGTTGTAGCCGTTAACAACGCTTCCAACGGTTGAAATATAACAACAGTGACGATTATATCAACAGTCTACAACTGTATTGAGAGGCCCCATAAGACCACAATGACAACACCCAACATCGTCTCTCACAGAATTACCTTGGCACAACCTCCAACCATGGCGACCGAAGGCAACTTGAAATCTACCAAAGAAATCATCATCGACGAAGTCCTCGAGGCCGTCGGCGAACACACCCTCGACACCGTCGCACCCACCCCCACCACCCCCCCTTCCACGTCCACCCCGGCCCCCCCAAAAAAATGACTTCATCCCCACCTGCGCCACCCAACTCCCCATCCCCAAGCCCCTCCGCCGCGGCCCCTCCGCCATCATGGTCGGCCTCAACAAGGAGTGCCCGCGCTGGGTCCCCGGCTCCGTCATCAAATGGGTAGCTCTCAAAGAAGGCTTCAAAACCGATGCCGACGCGGCCTACGCCGCCAACCAGCTGCACCTCGCCTGCGAAAAGTGGAACGAACTCAACATCGGTGTGACTTTCGAATGGGTCACCAAGCTGCAAGACGCCTCCTTCGCCCTCTGCCACGGCGGCGACAACGGCAGCGTGCTCGCCTCTGCATTCTTTCCCAACGGAAACGATCTCAACATGATGCTCGTGTACAACGCCGCGTTTTCCATGAAGCTGTGGAGTGACAACATGTGGAAGGTTTTCACGCACGAGTTGGGGCATGTCCTGGGGCTGAGACACGAGTTCGCGCTGGATATTAATCCCGAGACGGGGGCCGAGTTTGAGGCATTTGGAGCGGTGAGACTCGGGCCGAGGAACCCGTTGAGTGTGATGGCGTATAGGGGCACGCCGCCGGAGTTTCAGGAGGATGATGTCAAGTCGACGAGGGCGTTTTATGCGCTCAATTATAATGACAAGCGGAACCCGCCCATGGTGGGGTTGATGGAGGTGATGGATTATGAACCTATATAGATGAGTTGTTAGCTTGGTCAGTCCTTGTGAGGAAAACATGCATGTTGGAGATACCTGGTAGTCTTTCAGGGGTCCAACTTCACCGGGTTAGGGTTAGGGTTAACCCCTGGATCCAATCGTTCAAGCCACCTTGTTTTTATTTCTCTGCGTCGTATTTACCATATCCTGCGAATGCAAAGGGCTTTTGCACGGCTTGAAGGGGATTGGGCGCCTCTCTGGGATGGCCATTGGACATTTTCTTGTCCGCTTTTGGCCGAGAGGCTGAACCTCTGCATGAGCTGAAACAGAGGGCGGTGCGGGGAAGTTCCAGCAACGAGACATGACCAACTCGAGTTCTTCCTTCTTTCAACGCTTCAAAAACGCAGGAGAAACAGCCATGGACCTCCTTTGCTCCCCGGAGAGTCCATCACGCGAAGTTGGGAGAACGCCATACTTTGGCGACCCAATCGATCGCTGGGATGGCGGACCTTTCCTCACCTACCCCCAAAGGGGGGGATTTCCCTCCATGGTTCCCCTCTCCCTTCGCCAATACGACCTCGAAACACCGTACACCGAGCTCCTTCACCCGTCTGAATTACAGCTTCGACAGAAGATTCTCACAAAGTGGCTCTTTTTCGGCTTGATTTTGGAGTTCGTCGGCGCCAACCAACAGGAGAACCCAGACCGTCCACCCGACCATCCCGCGGCAGTGCAGCTGAGAACCGACATCTACCAAGACTGCGTCAAGACCAACGAGATCGGCGAGAAGTTTCTATCCGGGGAGATCATCAAGAACATTGTCCCCGGTATTGTAGGTGTGATCAACGCGAGCAACGACATTCAAGCGCGCCTGGACTATCTCTCAAGCTGCCTGCGAACCGCAAGCTGGATGCTGGCTTCCCCGGCTACCCAAGGTGTTGATCGCTCTCTCAAATTCGCCATTGCTGGCGTGGGAGAGTTTATGTCCGTCATCATCCGGAACGGAGTCCCCCTAAAATACTTTGGTGACGTCTCATTGCCGCAGACGGGCTTCGACTGGAAGCACGACTTTATTACCCGCGACGACATCGTCAGGGAGCGGATGCTGAGTGCCAGGTGGTGCCCGAGCGACTTGGCAAGGGCGAATGCCCTCTACCAACACTTGTTCACGATGCACTACGTCAGCTTGATGGATCGACATGTTCCGGGACGGGACCACGCCAAGTGTACCGAGGTCATCTGCTGTGCCGCGCAGATCAACAACGATACGTATCAGCTTTCACACAGCACTGAAGGTTGTAGTTGCGAAGAGTTTCGCGTTGACATTGGAAAAATCAAGGAGGTCTTAGGCGGAACAGAGAGCTACCCCATCCTCGCCTTTGACCCAGAGGACGAAATGGGGCTCTTGGTGGAGATGTTTAAGCCTGGGGATGAGTACATTGCCTTGTCCCACGTGAGTATTCCCGAGTTTTGACGAGGCCTACCTATCTAACAACGAATGCTAGGTATGGGCCGATGGTCTTGGAAACACCCAGGACAACACGCTGCAGAGATGCCAAATTGGCAAGCTTCGGCAGCTCGTCTCGGCAGTCGAAGAAGCCGTTTGGGCGACAGACAAGTCCAAACCCCGACCCAAGTACTACATCTGGATTGACACATTGTGCTGCCCCGTGTTCAAGCTTGAGCCAGAGCACAACAAGCTGTCACTCCTCCGAATGAAGACGGTCTACGAAAAAGCCACCCACGTTCTCGTCCTCGACTTGGCTTTGTCGATCCATGACGCCGAAAACCTCCGTCCGGCAACTCTTCTCCTCAGGATTTTCGGCACATCGATTTGGATGAGACGGTTGTGGACTCTTCAAGGTCTGTCTTCAACTGAACCCCACTGTGAAGAAGTTGAACGGGGCTAACAACACCCAAAAGAGGGCGTCCTCGCCAAGTCCTTGTACTTTCAATTCCGCGACAAGCCCATCCACGCACAATCCTTGCTCCCCCTTCTCGAGTCCCCCTCTGACTACAGATACTGGGTCCTCTGGGCCGACCTTAATAAAGAGGTATCCCCCCCCCCCCCTTTCCCCCCTTTCCCCCCTATTCAACACCCTTTCTACCTCCTGTACAAACCCCAACTAACACACCCCCCCTTCCCAGCTCCACCGCCTAACCCACCTCAACCCCTCCACCCCCTCCCCGCTACCCCCCCAACCGCACCCCCTCTACCGCCAAATCCAATCCGCCCTCGACTTCCGCTCCGTCTCCTACCCCTCGGACGAACCAATTTGCATCGCCACCCTCCTCTCCTTACCCCTGGCCCCCATCCTCCTCTCCTCCTCTTGCCCTTCAACGGACCCCCCCGAAACCACCTCCTCCGCCCGCATGCGCACCCTCTGGCGTCTCCTCGCCGCCGCAGACGGCGGCATCCCCGCCCGTCTCATCTTCAGCGTGGACACGCCCCTGTCGGAACCAGGCTACGGATGGGCTCCCAAAACAATGCTAGGTAACGCCGACGTGAGGGGCAAGCAGAGGTATGCGCTCGAGTATACCGTCGTGGACGCGGAGAGCGGGATGGGTCGTCCGGGCCACACGCCGTCGGGGCAGATTACCGAGTTTGGGCTGGGTGTTGATTTTCCGGGGTGGGTTTTGAGGCCGAAGCCGATTGCGGAGGGGGTTCCGGTGGGTGTGTGGGAGGGGGTGTTGAAGGAGTGGAGGGAGGATTTTGTGTTTTTTAGGGATGCGGGGACGGGGGAGTGGTTCCGGATGGCGGATTGGCATGCGGTTGCGGGCCCGCCGACGGCGGTGACGAGGGGGTTGATTTGTGGGGAGGTGGATGGGAGGCGGGTGGTGGGGAGCGCCGTGGAGGTGGGGAGGATGGCGGTGGTGAGGGGGGAGGATGTGGATGGGTATAATGCGATGCTGTGGTTACTGGTGGAGGTTTTGGACGAGGGGGCGGTGCCGCGGGAGGGAGATGGGAAGGAGGGGTATCGGGTGCGGTGGGTGAGGAAGGTGATGGTGACGAGGGTGAGCGGGTTGGATTTATTGGTGTTGGAGATGTGCAGGGGGATTGCGGTGGAGGTGGCGGCTTCGGAGGAGACGAGGGAGTTTGTTCGGATTAAGGGGGTAGTTGGGATTGATGGTGAGAATAAGGAGTTCGCGGAGGCGAAGGAGAAGGTGAGGCAAAAGTTGAAGGATGTGACGGCTGATGCGTGGAAGAATATTCCTGGGTTCGCCGCGGCAGTGGAAAAGACTGTCTCTGCTGGGATGGAGGAGTACATCTGGGCCTTGATTCCAATGAGGCTGTCTTGTGACGTTGAAGGAGTTGCGACTCCCCTGGATCAGAGGTGGTATGTTGATTAGACGTGCGTAGACCTAGCTATGTAGTGTAGGTTATTTAATCAAAACCTACCTGCACCTGAGAGCCCAGTAACTTAGACCCATTCCAGCCTTACCGCCAACGGTTCCAGGTTGGCTTACACTAACGCTTAATCGCTCGTTAACGCTTGATATTAGCAAACACGGGCTGCAGACCACTGGTAACTACCTAAGCAACGGTTGAAAGGAGCCAATGGTTGATAAAAACCCCTAGAGAGCGTAATTGAATGGAGTGGCCGAGGTCAATGAGAAGGAACTGATTGTGAATGTCTTCGATTCTCTCTGAGCTGGGTGTATTCTGTCTGGGTCCCGATTACATGTAGAGTTAGATAACACCATACCCAAACCAAGACCCTGCTTCACCCAAAGGCCGTCCATGCCTCCTTCATGAACGTTGCTCCGATTTCCCCTGCCACCTCATCCCCCACCGGTATCAGCTGCGTCACAAACACCATGGCCACCCCCCTTTCCCGATTCATGGCCCAGACCACATTCGGCATCCCTTGCCACGTCACGGTCCCCGGCGGCATCCCCGTCAATTCCAACGTCCCGCTCTCCACAACCAAACCCGCCGCAGTCCAATTCACCGCCGGTGGCAGCCCACCCCCGGGCATACACGGCCCGGCACAAAACTTGTAATTCTCCTGATCCGACCTCAAATCCATCAACGGCGTACTCCCCGCCGCAAGCTGCCCTTTGAACAGCATATCCACCATCTCCTCACTCTTCAGCAGCTTCGGACTCGGCGAGATCAAATCCGCCATGATCCGTCCCATATCCCCAACACTGCACATCAACCCCTGCGCGGCATCATCCGCAGAGACCAGCCCCTTTCCCTCCCGCCGCACCATCCTCAAACGCATCCCCCATACCTCCTCATCCTCCCGCGGTCTATACGTCGAAGACTCCATCCCCAACACATCAAACACATTCTCCCGCACAAACTTGACAAACCCCCCTCCCAACCTGTCCACCAGTAGCTGCGTCCAGTGGATACTATACCCATACGCAAACCCTTCCCCCGGTTCAAACACCAACGGAATCGAAAACCTCTTCACAATATCCTCCGTATCCTCTGGGAATGCAGGTTTGGTGAGGCCATCATCAGCAAGATACTCCCGTATCAGCGAAACATCCGGACTCGACAGCCCGCTAGTATGCAGCAAGAGATGCCTCAGCGTGATCTTGTTCAGCGTCAGGGGATGCAGCTTGCACGGCTCGCCGACGGCGTCGCGGCTGATGAGCGGGAGGGAGGACAGCTCGGGGAGGTGCTTGGCGATGGGGTCGTCGAGGGCGACGAGGCCGCGCTCGACGAGCTGCAGGGCGGCGAGGTGGGTGATGAATTTTCCGGCCGAGGCGAGGGCGAAGGTGCTGTCTGGGTTCAGGGGCGGGGAGGAGGGGTCGAGGGATTGGGAGCCTGCGGTGTGGTGGTAGAGGGTTTGGCCTTTGCTGTTGATGACGAGGGCGATGGCGCCGAGGAGGGTGCGGGATGGGGGGGTTGTGGCGGTGGCGAGTTTGGTTTCGAAGGCGTCCATGTTGTTGTGTGGGAGAGTTGGAGGTTTGGTGTTTATGTGGGTTCCAGAAGGGTTGAAGGACGAAACCCCTGACATCATTTGATTTCTGGAAGCAAGGCCGCTGTGACGCTCAAGTACCACGTGTGAGCCAGCTTTGATCCACCAAAATATGCACCCGCATGATCCTGCGGGATGGTGCCGTTTCATCCCAATCTTTGGTTCGCCAAGCGGCGCGGTTCGCCTTTCTGTCCAAACATCGGGCTCTACGCCGTCGACGGCAGCTAAAACTTGAGGACTAGCGCAAACGCCTCTATTTCACGCACGGGATAGGTGCGCCCTGTACCGTGCGCAGCCGCAGAGATGCAGCCCGGGCACCGTGTTCGGGCTTAGACACGGCGCTCGGGATTCAGGGGCGCCGCTTGGTCGGCGACTACCGGACCAACCGCGTCAACGAGAAGTGGCAACATTGTCGACTGATAGCAATTGTGTAACCTATATCCGCTTGGGCACTGAGTTCAATTAGAATATTCCGTTTTCGGCTCCCCGGAAGTTGATATCTGACTGGTCGCAGCCGAGAACCGAATTTCATCCAACCACTATCCAACCCTGTATGCGTCGTAAATGACCTTTGCTCCCTTTCGCATCCCGCTCGCCACCCACATGGTCGTGTTGACATGGTTGTAGCGCGGGTCGCCTGTGTTCATGTTGATGTAGAGTCTGAACTTGTACTTGCTGGGGTCGACATTGTCAGCCCTGACGGGATCGTTGAGCGCCTGCAGCACGTCGAGAGGACCAGTTCTCCAGCCATCGGTCTTGATCTGGATGTATGCAGGAGTTGCGTCGGCAGTCTTGAGAAGGTATCGGGTGTCTAGCTTTGCTGCGAGCTCAGGGAGCACGTATTGGTAGTCGTGGCCGCCAAGCTATACGCCCTCTATTAGTGGACAAAAGCTTCAACCTGAAAGGGGCATACCTCAATAGTCCCATTGCCCCAGGTCGCATTCCACCTTCCGCCAGTGAAGCTGATCCAGTTCCACAAAGTTCCTCCAGGGCCCTCACCCATGGCAAGCTTGGGATTGAGGTCGCATTCCAACCGGAAGTCCTTGGTCAGCGTGGGGGCAGGCAGCACCACATCTTCGGTCATCTGAGCGAAAGCCAGCGTCGCAGAGACGCAGGCCACTGCAGCGGAGAGCTTCATGTTTGTTTCGCAAGGGCGGGCGATCCGAACTGCTGGAACGGGCGAGTGTCAGGGACAGCCGGGATGATATCACCGCCCTATATACACTTTTCCCCGGCGTAACATTCTTCGATCCCCAGATCTCGACAAGCCATCGGCTATCGTGTCGGCAGTCGTGGTATGGGAATCCAGGGATCTGGAAAGGGGAAAACAATGATTCGGGCGCATACCGGTTTTGCCCCACTGGAAGGTGCTTGGCCAGTGGTGAGGGGATTGAGGGGTGCGTTTCTTGACGAACTTAGCCTCTGGGAGATCATAGCCGGATGCGATCTCAATGACGGAATCCGCAATATTGCCGGCTCGCAGCCAGCGGAGAGCTCCCGCTACCAGGAACTAGAAACAGCCTGTGTCCCAACCCGCCAGGACAGTGGAGTCGTTCCTGCGTCACCTGTCAGTAGAATTTCACCATCAATCGGAAGCAGCAACTCCTGTTGTAACCGAAACTTCGGGATATATACCGATCAAAATCACAATATGTACAACGAACGCCAAGCCCATGATATCACCGCCCCTCACGGCGTCCCTGGCGACCCAAAATCCACGTCCGGATCAAAAGGCACCGCCGCCGGCTTCGCCCTGATGATATTCCCCGAAAACGTCGAATCCTTAATCGCAATCGTCGCATCCGCAAAATCGTGCGCAAACAACCTGTCCCTCAACGCCACGTTCGGAAACCCATTATACGACACCAACGCGCCCCTGAACCAAACGCCATTGTGGTTCTCAATCCTGTCGTCGCTCGCATCCGCGAACCGGAAGCAATGCGTCTGCACCCCGTCCTTGTGGTACACAATCTTGGGATGCTCGCCGTCCCAGCGTAGGTCTCTCGCGGCGCGGATTTCGTATTTTCCGTGCTGCGACACGGCGACGTATTGCGGCGTTTCGTTGAGGGTCCACACGGCGATGTGTTCCCAGTCGTGCGTGTGGCCAGGATCCCAGAAGTTGGGGATGGCGACGTCCTTCTCAAAGTAGTAATCGTAGAGGTAGACGCACCACCCGTTGGAATTGCATCGTTGTCGCACGTAGACGTTGTTGTTGTCGAGGTCGGACGCGTCGCGGCAGTCGGAGGAGAGACCGGTCCAGGAGTGGGGCAGGCCCTGGACGATGTTGCCGGCTGCGTCGATGGCGGGGACGTTGTAGCACCCGTCGGTGTCAAAGTCGAGAGAGGGCTGCCAGCGGAGGTCTTGAGGTGTGGCGCGTTGGGGGAGCGCCGTTGGAGGGTTGGGGGCGCGACGGGTGAGCGAGCGGATGGAGAGGTCGTGGAGGGGTAGCGCCCACACTGCGGGGGCGAGCGCCGCGAGGAGGGCAGGCACGAACTTGACCATTTTGCATGTGATTGCTGGGACTCAAACGAAGGAAACAGCTGCAGATCATCAACTGCACGAGGTATGAGAATTGCAGTCTTCTCTATATACACCATCTTTCCAAGCAGCGCCGTCGCGCTCCACTTCGCCATCATGATCAGGGGCGTAAAAGGAGGAAGGTAGGATTCGCGCAGATTAATCTCGCGCCGCCCGCGCTCTAAGGACATCACCAGGCACCCGGGACTTGGATCACCAGGTGTGGTTGGGTGCAACGCTGAAGTGAGAGGTTGAGGGCATCTCATTTTCGAGATCTTGGATTGACCAATTGTGGGGGATTGCGGGGGAATGTGGTCGGGCCAAGACGACCAAACAGACGCTGTCAACCGTTATGCGCCAAGACATACCCCTGAACGCCCCTGAGGTGGGAGGGAAAGGGGAGGATTGTTGTGGTCTTTTTGATGCTGCCTAGGCGTTCAATGAGAGGAGATTCTTCGACCTCATGTTCCTCGGCGCCCTGCCAGGCGACATTGCAGACATCCATCCTTCAAGACCGGGCATGTGGATGCAACAACGCTTGAAGTGGAAGTTGTGGGGCGGATGTCAAAACTTTGCCCCACAGCAAGTCGGCATTGCTTCTGCCGAGCTGGCGGTGGTTTGTGCGGCAGCCCACGCCAGCTGGCAGCATCCCCACGTGGACGGGTAATTCCGGCAGGCAGCAAACTTTGGCAGCAAAAGCCTCAAGTGACAGATTCGCGACAACCTCAGATCGTCACGCGCCGCAGCACCCGAGCACCCGCCCACGGCCCCTAAGATGCGTCGACAGCATGACGCGCAGCAGCACCCATGGCCTCGATAGCCTCAACAACATCGGCGGCATTTTGCCAGTGGTGCCGGACGGGCAGCAAGCGCCGACTTTTCCCGACAAAGCGCCGTCGACAAATGCTGCAACCGGTGCCTCCGCCGCCGGCATGCGCGCCCTGACGCAGCAAATGGTCGCCTTCTACTTCCGCGCCCCCGTCAAGGCCTTTTTCCGCACCCGCGTCGACTACCTCGCCTACGCGCGCGCCCTCCAGGAGCAGCACCACAATGCCGCCGCTGCGCTACTCGACCAGTCCGCGCTAAAGGATCTTGGCAGCCGTCAGTCCGCCGCCCGCAACGCCTGGTCCTGGACCAAGGCTACCCTCCGTCGCACCACTCCCGGTGTCATTTCCTCCGCCGTCAAACACTATGGCTGGCGGGTGGTGCCTGACCAAGTCCTGCCCCCGCTCATCGCCAACGTCGGCGTCGGCGTCGTTCTCTACACCAGCTACCTGCAGATCCTCGGCCGGCTCCACCCCGAATCCTCCCGCGCCAGCAAGCGCGTCTACCCGCCGCCCTCACCTCTAGAAACCTTCACTGCCGGGTTCCTCGCCGGCAGCATCCAGTCTGTCATCGCTGCACCTCTGGATGCCGTTCAGGCCCGCTACGACCTCGGCGCCACCGCCGGGGGCATGACCGGTAGTGGCAACCCCGCGCCAGCAGCCATCAACCGGGAGCGTCCAAAGAGCATGTGGTCCTTCAGCGCAGCCAAGCTCCGCGAGATCGGCATCCGGGGAATCTTTGCCGGCTGGGGGCTGTCCTTCCTCAAGGACAGCATGGGCAGCGCCATCTTCTTCAGCACCTTCGAGTACGTCAAGGCGCAGGGGTACTACCACTTCGTGACGTGGTTCTATGGCTCGCTTAATGAGGACGCCATTGTGCTGCTTTCAAAGAGGAGGCCAACCACGGTGGCACTGCAGGAGGATCCGGAGGGGTTGAGGATGCCGACGATTATTCGGCCGCATTACGCCATCGAGCCGGCGTTTCTGCTGTTGGCAGGCATGAGTGCCTCGGTGATGCAGCAGGCGGTGTTGCATCCTCTTTCACATATTCAGGTGGAGCATTGGGAGCGGCTGGAGGCGTTGGATGCGCGGGCCCGGGAAGTGAAGAGTGGAAATTCTGCGGCGTCGAAGTGGAAGTGGGGAATGCTCCGGGCGTACCGAGACGCGTACCAGAAGACGTGGGCAGAGTGTGTAGCTGAGGCGGAGGCTGCAGGGCTGGGGCATAGCATGAGGAGGTGGCTTTATCGAGGGTTTTGGTGGAATACCATCAGGCAAGTGCCCAGCACGAGTGCTGGTCTGATCATTTTTGAGCTGGTCAGACGGAAGTATGGCATGGGAGAGCCGGTGCGGATCAACAAGGATGGATACGATATCCTCCTCAGTTAATTGGCATGAGTCTGGTTGGGCGGGCGCATTAGATCGGGATACCAGGTCATTATGGCACGAGCGAGTGGTTCAGCATTGGCAGGTGGTTCTTTGGACAACACGACTCCCTTGTTCTTCATCAGTTAGACAATGCATTGTACACTAAAGTCAACCTTCTCGCTCCCTCACGAGACATTGCTGACAGCCGTGGAACAGCCCGGCGAAGGCCAAGCGTGGCGGAGCTCGACCAGTTCGGCCAATGGGCCTCCCTTCCAGGTTGGTTGGCCGAGGGGAGGGGCTGGGGTAAGCTTGACGTTGGCATGGTGGTAGCAGACCTCACCGCCCGCTTATGAAGGGGAGTTTTCTCTGAATCAGCGGACCGTCCTCGGATCTCTGCCATCCTATCCCGTGGATGTCAGCATCAAGGCATACAAGCGGGTCCTACTGAATGTTGTTGACAAGGGCCAAATGTGGTGTTGTTGCACAAATCATGCACCAGCGTAGGATTGAAGCCCGAAGCCAAGCGCGCACTTCTAGGCATTGACTAGCAACTTGGAAAGCACCTTGCAGATGTCACCTGACTCTATCCGATTCCCATCAAGTTCAAAGATGCTGACAGCATCTGATTGAATACTCTAGCCAAGAGAATCATCACATCCAAGCAACTGAGACACAACCCCCTCGCAGCTCTTTTCTGCTGTGCCGTGTATTCCTGATATGTGGTCCCTCAAGGATTCGAATGCCTCCACACCTCTCACAGTCCAACCGAGTTTTTGGATCTCGCATGGTGCAATGGCCTTACAGCAAAGGCCAAGAAGGCTGGCTGTTGGTCTTGTTGGTAAACTTCACCGCCACAGTCTGACGAACGGGTGAAGTATAAAAAGGGGTCTTCACGCCCCTACGACACCACTCTCGCCATCCTAACCAGCCCGTCATCTACCTACAGGTTCAAACGATATCCCAACTTTGAAAACCCTACGCTACCATCCAGTGAGTTCCCGATCTCCCCCTTCCAACACCCCTTTCTAGTTTGCTGTCCCAGTTTTCTCAGCAGATCCCAAGACCAGCCAAAATGCAGCCCCCTAGCACCACGGCCATTCTCCTCGCCGCCATCTTTGCCCTCACTGCCACGGCCATCCCCTCCCCTCTCCCCATCGATACCTCGGTCCCACTGGCGGATAACCTCGAAATCCGCGACACCGACACCAACGGCACCGTGGGGACCCGTGCCCAGCTCACCCGTTGGAGCTTCACCCCTTTTGTCGGCCGCAACACCTGCACCGGATCAGCCGGCGCCTATTCCGGGACCCAAACCATCAAGTGCACCAACATCGCCGGCGGTGCAGCTGGTGCCAGCATCATCGTCCTTGAGGGATGCACTCTGAATCAGTACCTTCATCCTGCCTGTGGCGACGTGGTTCTTCGTCACTTTTCCCCAACCTCGGCTTGCTTTCCCAACCTGGTTGCTAGGAGCTTTGATGTGACATGCTGAGCGGCTGGTGGTGTATTCAAACTTCTTGGGACCCCGTGCTGAGTTGAGATTTAAATCATACCCGCTAGTTATAACAAAGCGAATACAAGAGTGATATCGAGGACGCCGGTCCCTCTTCACCTTTATGGTGTGCTCTGGATTATTCTCGCGCTTCTGGTCTCTGTCCCCGAGAGAATACACTTTGCCATGTATATTCCGACCCCGACGGGAAATGGACGCAGCATCTTTACGGCCATAACTTGTTCGCACGGTGTAACCTCACGGGGTGAGCTGGGGTTTTTTTCTTGGTCGGCCTCGGGCGCGAGACAGCCGACAGGCTTTACAGATTCTCTTCGCTGCGGCCACTGTTTGGAGAAGGAGCGTAAGTATGAACGGCGAATTGGCCCTCGGGGGGCAGTTCCTTTGTTCATCAGGGTCGATAAACTTCCTCTCTAGAGGAGACTTTGAAGTTTTATTCATTTGATGGATCTTGGTCGCTATGTTGCCAAAATGAACAAAAGGATAAAACCACACGCCACAAGCCCCGTCGTTGCAAAAACAAAAAGGGGCATCAAGCGGAAAAACAGAAAAGTCAAATCCAAACACTTATGACAGGTGGCCTATTCTATACTTTTGGACGTACCGACGTCAACCCTGTAAAGGCCGACAATCAGAAACCTTGTAGAGGCCAACAATCAGAAACCTCCCAAGGCCACGTTAGTGGGAATTTAAACTCTGCAGCCAGCTATTTAAATCCCGTTTATTCTGCGCCGCCCCTTCTACGAAATTCTCCTCCACGCTCACTACAATCCTCACAACTACCATCATGACGGTCATACAATACGGGCCTTCATCCGGCGATGAAGACTGGGGTCATTCAGCGTTCAACTTCACCCTCCGGACGGCCACGATCCCCGAAACAACATCCGAGCCCACGGACTCCACACCGGCGGCAGCCCAGACCAAGCCCGACGAATCTTTATACCCGTCTGAAGAAGAAGCAGATGCGTTATGCAGAGCGTCGTGGTCACTGGGCGCCCTCATGGCTAGGTACGTGTATCAGACCGAATGCATACAGCTGCATGACTCGAGTCACGGTGCACTAACACACACTCCCACGTCTAACAGTTGGGCCGTCCATAGATTTGCAGTCTCGTTGATCTTCGACTTCTCCAATATCGGCAAACCTGAGGATTTCACGGCACTCATGCTTAACGAGGTTATCCTCTCTTTCTTCGAGCACGTCGAAGTTACCCTCGTTGTCTTCGGCCTCTCGTGGTTACACTCTGCGCTCTCGGGCGCGTATTTATCTGGTGGCGTAGAGCCACTACTCCTACACCTCCATTCTAAGCGCCCGGGCCTGGTGTCTGGTTTGCTCAGCTTTTACCTTGTTATGTGGATTTTCGTGTTGCTGGGCAAGGCGTGGATCATTACGGACATGGAAGTGGGCGGGCGTTAGCTTTGGTGAGGGTGTGCCCTCCTGGCGTGAGTGACACGTCGGAAAGGGAAAGGGGGGCGAGAGAGAGGGGAGAGGAGACCTTCGTTTTCTGGACTCTGCGAGGAGTCGCAGGCCACATAATGGCCCGTTGGATCGATGCACGGGAGGCTCCCTTAGTTTTGAGGAGCATGGGTCCGTGGTTCGGTGGAGAGCCTGTATGAATTGAGGCAAGTCCCTTTCACATTGATGAACTAGACCGTTCTCTTTTCTTTGTTGCCTGCCACGATCACCACCCTCCGCCCAAGGGACCCGGGCCTCTCTCTGGCCATCACCACCCTCGTCGACTCTTTCTCCGCTACCACCAATCATCGGCGCTCCCCTCAAAGCTATCCAACTTATTCTTGGCAAGAAATCCATCCAACTGCCCCGCCACCTCGGCATTGTGCAGGTCGGCAAAAGCCACATGAGTGCTTCCCTTCAACTTGGGGTCATCAGCAAGCATAACAACCTGCGCGTTACCCCCGTACTGGTTGATGAGCGATGCAGCCAGACGCGACTGGACAATGCTGCTGTCATTGACCGACCTGTAATCTCCCCAGGTGAATTGAATGGCTGTGAGCTTGGCCAGCTTCTTGAAGTCCTCGAGTGGTACGATGACGGGCCCGAACGCACCGCGGCTATCGGTGATGTTGGCATTGTCGGGGAACACGAAGCCAATGCTTTCGTACGCGACGATGCCCTTGATGTTGGTCGTGTTGCTGCGGGTTGCTGTCACTTGTGCGCGCAGACCAGCGGCCGAGTTGGTCAAGTAGACGATGCTTTCCCCAACTTTTCCAGAGTCAGCTGCTACCGCTGCCGCTTGGGCTTGCAGGAGGATGTTGTCGTATGTGTCGAACTCCTGGTACCGAGCGCTGGTCGCCTGTTGCCATGCTGCAGCATTGTCGGTGGGGAATTGGACGCCGGGCCACCACTTGCCGAACGAAGGACCGAAGTTCCACGAGGCAAAGTTGTCTTGGTCCCGGTACTCTGGCCGGTAGCTGGTGGCCTCGCAAGCCCAGTTTGCGCGGCCGACGCGGGGCCCGTCCCAGAGGTAGACGGGATAGCCCCGACGCAGAAACTTGTCCTTGAATCCCTCGCCGCCGTCCCAGCGGTTTTGCCAAACCTGCGTGCTGGTGCTGTGCCACATGACCATGCTGGTTTTTCGCGGCTCCCACGGGATGAAGTACTCCATGTAGCCGTGGTCGCAGGAAAGTGTGCGAGATGGATCCGTGGGGCTCTGCTTGATGACGCCGCCGATTTGAAAGCCTCCGGATCGGTCCAGAACGATCGGCTTCGTCCAGTCCTTGAGCGGCGGCCCGCCCAGGACCGTGGGCGCTGACAACAGCAACCCAGCCAAAAGAGAAAGCATTTGTCGCGGTGGAAGGACCGAGTCCATGGCTGACGATGAAATGGAACGCTTCGCTTCGGTTGAGGACCGAGAAATGTGACCGCGGGCGCTGCTTTGTTGTCCCCGCTGATTCATGGGGCATTATCCATGTTATACCGACATTCAGGCCGCCAAAAATGGAATGAGGCGCGCAAGCAGGCACTGATCGGACCAAGACATGGTGATATAGATGGATTGAGCCGCCATGCCTCTGAATGTAACGGCAACCCTTGGCAATCTAACATTTCCAACCCCGCAACCGTTGCGTGTCGTTGGAAGTTCCTTCCCAATTGGCAAAAAAGCTTTGCACAGTGCGGGTGAGGTGACCTGACGTCGGACCGGGAAGGAAGGAGCGGCTCTTGGCAAGTGGTGTCCCGCTGCGGGACCTTGCATTAGTTTTATGCTAAATTTCAGTCCTCGCAGCTCGCCCCCTCCTCCAAAGCCATCGCCTCCTTGAGCGGCCCGTCGTCAATGATGCCCCGGATCGTCTCTCTGCTTGCCGGGATCCGGCCCTTGCCCTCCTTCATGGCCACCCACTTGTCCTCCTCGGCCATCAAATCCACCAGATCGCTCGGGAGCGCGCGCGACCATTTGGTCAGCGGCCAAAAAGTCTTCATGATGCCTTCGGTCGCCTTGTTTGCCGTCACGTTCTGGCTCCTCGCCGTGATGTTGGACACCCTCGGCCAGATCTTCTCCGGTTGATTGGTGAACACGTCGTGCGTCTTGCCCAATGCCCTCAGATAGCCGACAATGTCGGCGCGAGTTGTCGCATTGTCCAGCTTGGCCTTGGTCGTGTACAAGACGTTGATTTTGCGGTACACGGTATCGTTGCGGAAGAAGGTGGCGTTGCCCTCACCCTCCTCGCCGCCGAGGATCATGCCGCCCACGGTCGTTGTCGGCTCGAATGCTGTAAACGCATCAAGCTGTCCCGTCGCTAGCATGTGTGGGTACGTCCCGTTACCGCAGGGTGGCGCATAGCAGAGGGATCCGCTGCCGACAAAGATGTACTCGGATGCGTTGAGCTTGGCCACGTCGGTCATGTAGCGGTAGGCAAAGTACTCGGACGTGACGTTGGGGACAACGCCGATGCGCTTGCCGCGGAAATCCGAGGGCGTCTTGATGCCCTTGCGCTTGTCGGCCACGATGCGGTACGAAAACTGCACGACGGTGGCGATGACACGCAGATCCGGACTGTGCGGGATGTCGCCGAGGACGTGCACTTCGGCGCCTGCGTAGAGGTCGATGCGAGGGTTGACACCTACATCGGGGAGGCTGTTGATGAATGTGTACGAGGAAGAGTTGTAATGATCTTCCAGCGCGACAACCAGGGGTGTGGCCTCGATGTTTTGGACCGCAGCGGCGACTGTTAGGGCTGTTGCCCCCGGGAGGCCGGTGAAGGCCAGGGAGGTAAACAGAAAGCAGAATCTTTGAAGCATGGTTCACGATTTCAGCTGCAAGGAGCGACAGAGAGGAGGAGAGAGAATATCAACACGCGCACCCACCCATCGTCAGATCTGGCACAGAAGCTCTACCGAGCTCTTATACATCTTGGCCCCCGGCACACATCTCACATGCGATAACCAATGAAGTTTGCAGTGGTTGGGAACACAAGGCTTACATCCTATATTAATGCCAAAATTTAGCTAGCGGGCGGTGCCTCAAAGCTTGATTAAGGCTAATTTGTGTTAGGTAAATAGGATCTGTCGATCAGCTCGGGAGAATCCGCGCGGGTGAAGAGCAATCCCATTGTGCCTTCAAAATCCAACAGACAAGGGGTATGGCATGCGGGGTTACATGTAGCCCCGGCAGAGTGACGGGAGAATCCGCCCCGGACTCGGAACGGATAGAGAACAACCCTAGTCGCTCAAGTTAGCAAGCGACACCGGACCTCGTCTCCTCAGCACGTGGTAGGGAGGAGTAATGATTTTGCTGCCTAGCCGGTCTTACAGGCCCTCAGCCCGAGACACCTACCTCTAGTTCATGGCTCCTCGCGTTTTGAAAGGCCCTGATATCCTGCGAGTGGGTACCGACAGCCCTGACCCTCGTAAAATGCCTGCTTGCACTTATCCTCGATAGTAGGGCACGATATCCTCACTTGAGTGCTTCATTGCATTCCACAAGCCTTGGTGTGCTAGACATGGGAGGGGGGGATCGGTCGATTTCTTGGATGCGTATTTTGTTGCTCAAGAGGCCATGATGTTGTCGTTTCAGCACCTCTTTGCGATGTGACCGTGACTCGGAAACTGCCAGCCCCTTCAGTTTCGCTAGATAAATAGTTGTGGAAATGTCCAGATAATCATACGAAAAGCGTTTAATGGTCTGAGTAAGACCGCTAAAAACCCGTCAGGGCGGGCATGGCCTCCCACTAGCAGCTGTTCTGTGGAATACAGGGCAACTGTCGACTTTGAAAGGGGTTGAAAAATGGTGTAAAGGATGCTTGATCGAGGGAAACTTTCTGTGGCCAAGCGATGCCCTGAGATACTAACCCGAAGGCGGGGGATTATACCGCACGCTCCTTCCAATCCTTTCAGTGTCCAGCGTTAAGGTTTAGGTTTGGAGCAGATAGCTACGGCCAGCCTCGGCAAAGAGTTTTTTCAGTGAAGCAGAAACCTAAATCACTCCAACTAGAAAAGGACGCCAACCCGTGGTTATGAACCTCCGCTTCTTCAACCCATAGCAAATTAAAAGTCGACACCGGGATACAACAATGGCCAACGCCGATACCCATCAATCCGCATTTCTCTCCATTCCCGGGGAACTCCGCAACAAGATCTACCGAATACTCTTCATCTACAGCAAGCCTACCTCTTCCGGACGCCGCCGGGGTAATATCAGACACAGCGGTCAGCTCATCCGAACATGCAAGCAAGTATACAACGAAAGCCTGTCGATCTTGTACGGCGAAAGGACTTTCGGTGTTACAATCTCCAACATACATGGACCACATGTCGGGGGGCTTTTGATCGACAAAGTGCTAGATGATGTCATGTTCAACACGCGGCATTGCAAAGAGTTCAGACAAAAGCACCGACAGGCTGTCCTGCCGCACATCCGGAGATTACACATCGACATTGAATACACGTACGCGCACCGCCTTCGGACGATCCGGCACGACGTCCGAAATATTGTGCACCGCCTGCAACAAGATGATATTCGTCCGCTTGACTTTCTCGAGTTGAACTGCAAACTCGATTACGAGGATCAGTGTAACGCCAATTACCGGACGGAAGAATGGGATTCCTACATCACCGACATCGATGGTGATGAAACCGAGTGTTGCGCCATGTTGAGAACCTGGTTTGGTAGCTTGCGCAACGTCAAGGAAGTCGTCATTAACGGGCTCCCCGACAAGGATGCCGAGATCCTGCGGCGCAGGCTGCAGACACGCACAAAGGATGAAGAAGGCAGTGTTCTCCCCGAGGCCCCGGAGATGGCGCTGGCGGCCATGTACGCAGCGCTGGAGAAGCACGCTGAAGGCATTCCTGCCTGTGCTGAAGATCTCGAGAAAGCGCTTTCAGCTGCCGAGGGGGACCAGGTGGAGGACTTTAGGACGCGAAAGAATGCCATCCAGGAGAGTCTGAAGAAGCATTGGGAGGCCATCAACAGTGACAAGAAGCTCTGGAAATTCTAGAGGCCATCGACTTTCAGAATGCGTGGGCTGGACTGGACCATACACACGACCGGGCAAGCCCTCTACTAGCGAAACCAGAGGGCCAGTTTCACAGCGCAGAAAACAAGTATGACTTGTGGCATTGGTGTTTTTTGTGTTCTCTTCATTTGATCGTATCACGGCCAAGATAAGTACATAAAACAAGAGGCATTACTTGACAAGATACTGATCCAAAACCCGCATCGTATGCTCCCACACCTTCTCTCTCGCATTCTCCCTCAAACTCTCCATGGCCTTCAAATTCGGCGTGCACTCCCCCTTATAATTCACCAAAAACAAACCATTCCTCCCCTCCTCCCCCTTCACATTCACCCCACCCTTCCCCCTCCACTCCACCCCGCCCCCACCGTAATACGCACTCGTCGCCTCAAACAAGTACCTCTGCGCCGCCACCTCGTTCCGAATCGCCACCAACCCAATCAGCGGCGCCAAAACCCACCTCACAAACACCCCCCACACCGTCCCCTCCCTCACCCCCCGATGCACATTCCCCGTATCCACCCACCCCGGCCACGCATGCAAAAACACCACCTCGGGATTCTCCTCCGCCAACCGATCCATCACCACCGAATTCAGCCCTAGATACTGCCTCTGCGCGCCCGGCCCGCTGAAATTCCCCGGCCGCTTCAAATCGATATCATCCAGCACGACCCCACCCTTAGTCTCCAACCCGCCGCCCAGCACCGAAACCACCCTCCCCGGCGCCTCCCCCTTTGCCTTGAGCGCGGGTAATAAACCCAAGATGAACAACACCCGCGAGTAATACGCCAGACTCTGCGTGATTTCTATGCCCTCGGCCGTCTCCTGGCGCTCGGTGAACATGGGCGCGTAGCCCGCCGTTAGGAAGAGTAAATCGATGCGGGTTTCTTTGGCGAGGATGTGGTTGCAGATGCGGCGCGTTTCGGAGAGGAGGGAGTACTCGGCTTCGGTCCAGATTACCGTTGCGCGGGGGTTGAGGGTGTGGAGTTCGTCGAGGAAGGGTTGGGTGCGGGCGTGGGAGGAGGGGCGGCCGACGAGGTAGATGCGGGTGCTGGCGCCGGTGGCGACGAGGGCGCGGAGGGTGAGTTTGCCGATTCCGGAGGTGGCGCCGACGAAGACGGAGATGAGGGGGGTGGTTGTGTCGTTGAGGAGGGCGTTGGAGGTGAGGATTTCGGCGTGGGTGGGCATTTTGAGGTGCGAGTCGTGAAAGGGTGGAAGCTTGGAGTTGAGGTTGTTCGGGGAAGAATGCCACGGTGTTTGTTGTCGTGGAAAGTCTGTCGTTTGCAGTCCGTCGAAGGCATCCTTTTGTACGCGTGGTGTCAAATGTTGCTGTGTTGTGATTGGTTGAGCGAGTCGGCGGAATTCCGCAGGAGGACAGGGGTTATTCTATGCTTCAGTTGCGGAATTGCGACACATGCGGGCGGCACTCCGCGCGAGACTTGACGGGGTCGCAAAAATGACTTCGATCAATTGCCACGGGAAGAACAGTGCTGAGAGGTAAAAAGGGACAAAAAAGGAGTTTGGGCGGGCTGGGAGTCGAACCCAGGCCTTTCCTAAACGTCGTACGCTTTAAACCAACGCTGGTAAACGATTAGGAACACGCTAAACCACTCCCTGTGATTTTTGTTAGTTGCCCTGTCGTTCCTGCCGTTTATATGGCCCATGTGATATCGGGGTGGCGGCCCTTGAGTGGGGTTGTAGCGCTTCACACACAAAAGTTTGAAGTTCCTGAAAACAAGCGCATCGATATGTGCATGTGTCGGTAGGTGCCATAGGGATGCATTGGCGGGAAGAGGAAAAAGGGTGTCAGAAAGGTTTCCATGGCTTGCGACTATATCGATAAGATACAGGACAATTCCTCCCCGTTTGAACTCCTCCTCTAGACCCGTCACGTACATGTATTCCACCTCACCAACAGTGGAGTGATTTGACACTCTCAACTACTTCTGCAGGCAAAGCACGCTGCTGATAAAGTTGTTGAATACAGCATTGCCGTCTTGCAAGTTCTGATCGTTGTCTTTCTGGTACTTCTTGCCTGTGCAACCGATGTGTCTGTGTTATGTTAGTGTTGAGCAGTCGGGAATGGCGAGAAGGGAGACTCACTCAAACCAGGTGCACTTGCCCTTGCCTGTTTCGAGGTTGCGGACAGAGGTAAACTTGTCGTTGAAGTTGCTGGGGATGTCATCTGTCCAAGGCACTTGTTAATGGCCCAAGAATTTGAACGTGGGAGGGTCGTACGTACAACAGTTGTTGAGAGGGATTTGCACGACGAGGCATTCGCCCCTTTCCTTTTGGTCGGTGCAGCCCTTGATGCCGATAACAGACTGGCGGGATTCAAGGTCCGCAGTAGGCAGGGCGTTGGCGGTGACGAGGGCGACGGCGAGGAGGGTAGCGAGGGACTTGATGGAAGGCATCTCGAGGGTTGGTCTGGGGATGGAAAACAAGGAGTGTCGAATGAATGTGGATTGATAATAACGAATGGTAGTTGCTGTCTGAGCTGTATCTGGGCTTGAATGACCTGGAAACGCGGTGGTGAAGAGAACGAAGCCTCAGGAAGACGCTGGGCTTCCGCCTCTTATACACTTTGAGGGGTTCGACCAACAGTCTTGAAGTTGCGTCTCCATCTTCCCGTCTGCCCTTTTCTGGCCTTTCGTAATTCCGCATTTTTAGCGTCCATGGGATTCATCGAAATCACTGCAAAAGTGCAAATATGTGGTTATGCGTCCAATTTCCTTAGGGGCGAATCGCAACGCGGTGGAACGGTGCGCGAAGATGCTATTCCCAGCAGTGGCTTCGCGGCCGTATCATGGCCCCTGGAGGGCATCCCCCTGCCCCGCTGCCTGCCACGGCAATCTAGGATCTGCTTGCTTGCTATTTGTCGGTGCGGTTTTGAGCTCTTGCTTACGGTAGGTGAGCCGCCGTAAGCGCAACTCAGCGGGAGGTGACTGGACAGAGCTAAGACTGGAATTGTGGCCAATCAAACGTAGGGAATTGGCCCCTTTTCGTCGGCCAGTGGTTTGAGGGACTTTGCAGGGAAGCAATTGGGAACATTTGCTGCTGCTGCGCACGGTTCGTAAAGAGCTTCACCAACCCGAACGAGGACCGTAACGTGGTGGTATGCTCCCAGCCGCGACGTGGAGGCTCTATCGCATCTCATCACACATTGACAGATCAAGTAAGTCGTACGGCAGCTTGGATGACGCCCCAACTTTATCCACGGGGTCTTGCCCATCATCACAAGCCTCGGCGAAGGTGTGGCTGTTAGTAGAGTGTTTACATTAAAAATGCCGTATGATGCATTTAATGACCCCAAGCAAAGTGAACAGAAAAACTATCAGTGTGACCCAGACCTCTACAACCTGGGATACTCAAGCGGCACGGCCGTGATCAATGTCTTCGGCTCCGACGTCGACGGGATCTCCGAAGGCCGGCAACTGCCTCAATCAGGCCCGAAGCGGTGGCAGCCAGGCTTGCAGCGGTCGTAGCCAGAGTCGCCAATACGGCGTCGTACGATGCCGAGTCGGCGTCCTCAGATGAATCCTCCTGCTCGATCCGGCGTGCCTTGGCGCGAGTAGCGGACCCTCCGCTCACCTCGGCTTCGGCTCCTCGCTTTCGGGAAATGCTCGGGTCAGTTCGAGCACCGGTTGGAGATGTCCCGCGCTGTGCCGTCACGGTGGCGCCGCTCTCAGCAATTGTTGAACACGGAGATTTTGGCGTGGGGCGGGCTCATTCGCCGAGATATCCCCCGCCTTGCCCTTGCCCTTGTTCAACCGTGAAGGCTTGCTCGCCGCCGAAGATCCGGTCACGTCCTTGTCGGCATGCAATTGCTCGTCCCTGTCCACGTCCTCGTCGCCCGAGCTATCCTCCTCTTTGGTGACAAGGGGCTTATTCATGCTACCCTCCTCTTTGACGACAAGCGGCTTATCCATGCTGTCCTCCTCTTTGATGACAAGTGGCATATCCATGCGGTCCTCCGCAGGCAAAGACGATCCCTCTGCTTCCCCTTCAAAAGTCAGCTCGGAACCCGAGGACGTTAGAACGCTGTCAGCACCGCTCTCATCCATGTCCATGTCCATGTTGCGGCTGGGGCCCCTTCTTGGTCGAACGTACCGAGGTGGAGCGGAGGAAGCAGCGTTGGGGATGAATGCCGGAGCTTGTCTATTCCTGGCTCTTGTACGATCACCCCTTCGGTTGAACTCGGTGCCGAACTTTCTAGCAAAAGCTGGGTCGTTACGGGCAATCTCCTCGGCTGCTTCGGCGAGTCGTTCGGCGTAGGATGCCTCGGGGACCGAGTGGTTGATGATATGATCTGGCTCTGTCTTGAAGTCGGCGTCTCTCCAACCGCCACACAGGACCCAACGGAGCATAGCATTCAGACTGGCGGTGCGTTCCATCTCCCGGCGTATGCCCGTGAACCCCAGGTTCGCCCGGAGGTCAAAGTGCACGTCAATGAGATGACGCTTCAAATTACCCCAGTTACTGTAGCTCCGTCCACACATGGTGTTCTCCGACAAAACGACCTGGCATATCTGAGTGCCCATTAAGCAGGCTGAAATTCGTTCGGGTTCGGGGCCTCGGTGGTGACCGGGAGGGGGGACAGGGCCGTGGAACCAGCCATAGATTGGATGGGGATTGACAGCATCAGCAACGGAATCATTGTCGAACCCCTCCGCCGTTGTGGGGACCCTTGACAGGAGAAAAGCCTCGTTAGTGTTCGGCTTTGGACGAGCGGTCGCCATTGGTATCCGTGATTGATCTGAGCTGGGCTTGGGAGTTGCCCTGCGCCGGATATTCTGTCTGCCGTGGAAGGAGGAAAAGGAATGGGAACACCGGAAGTGTGATAACGTGAAGATAATGCCGAAGATAAAAGGAAGACGCGTCATGCCCAGACCGTCAAGGCAATGCGTTGAAAAGATTTGAGCGTCACCGAAAATGGCGGGGTTCAAGCGCGATGGGAGGGATAGCCCGGACCGATTTGTTGATGTTTTGGGAAATGATGCATGTATCAGCGGGCTTGGTTCACGGCCCCTTCCACCTGCCCTGCGATTGGTGAGGGGAGGTTGAATGGGGTCGATTCCACAGCGAGCGTGGTTCAGCAGTAAACTTTTTGAGGGAAGCAGGCTCGAGGGAAGGTGCGGGTTGAAATTCCGCACTAACCGTCCAAACTACCTAGGTACCTTCCTTTGTGAAAAGTCTGCATCCACGTCAATGCCGATCCAGCTTGTCCATCGCCGCCGAAACGTACTCCAAACTCTTCCTCAAGTCACTCCCAATGGCCGGATCGAGTTGTGCCACACGTCCAAGCAGTCCGATGGCCACAGTGAGACCCGGGCACACGGTTTCCCTGAGGATCTCGGCTGCAGCCAGGGTGGATGAGCAATCGTTACCTCCGAGTCTACTTCTTTGGTCGTTCTCTCCGCCCCGTGCCTTCTTCGCACCAGGAGCAGCACGCCCAGCAGTGTCTGCCCTCTTGCGTCTGGAGCTGCCCTGCTTCAGCATAGCCTTTTCCTTTCCCTTGTCGTTGGCGGGCACATTTGTTGCATGTGACTTGCGAGCAGGCCGCTCTGAGAGCACGATGATGTCTGAACTCGAAGGACTCACGGAGCGCCTGGATGCATTCCGTTCTTCGTCACTGTCAGCTTCGCTCTCCCCCTCGACGTCTTCCTTGGCGTCCCAATCGGCGTCATCTTCATGATCATTTGTCGAGTCCGAATCATCATTCACCTCTACGCTCTCTTCATCTGACTCGGAGTCCGGGGCCAGAGTAAACCTCGGCTCCTGCTCTTGTTTGACCACGATTGAACAATCTGCGTCGTTGCCAGATCGAGGAACGCCGATTGTTGCGGGCGGCGATGGAGAAGAAACGTTGGGTTCCAACCGACGACGCAAAGCACGCAGCGCTATCGGCCGCCGGCCGCCGGCGATGTTCAGGCCGGTTGAACTCAGTTCCCCATTTCCCAGCAAAGACCTCATCGTTGGTGGCGATGTGCTCGGCAATGTCGGCAATGAGCTTGACATCGTGGATTTCTGCCTTCACGTCAGGCCGTGTTTCGTATCTGGCATCTCTCCAGCCGCCGGACACGACCCAGTGCACCAGGGCGAGGCGAGCTGCCCCCGCCTTCCCGTGTCCGTTGACTCCGCGGCTGCGTTCGTGGCTCGTTACATACGGCGCCGGGGTGCCTGGATCGCATGTGTCGGCGGAGGGAAGGTTGCGTCGTGACTGCGACTCCGCACATTGTTCTTGTCGATCTTGAATTTTGCCACTCCTGGTCTGACTCGCCGGGCGGTCCGTCTACAACAATGTCGCACACGAGGGATGAGTGAGAACAGAGCCGGACTGGCACATTGGGGGCCTCGGAATTCTTTTCCTCTGTGATATCGATGGCTGCGACGACGCCGACGGGCCACCAGCCGTGGTTGTAGTTTGGAATCGGGCCGTGGAAGTAGCCAAACAGGCGGTGTGGGTTCAAGCTCCCCCCATTCTTGCCGTCGTATGATCTGATTACTTGCTCGAACTCCTCAAAGGCCTGAAGTCTTCGGTATTTGTTGAATGCCATCTTGTCGTCATGCCGAGTTTGTGCGCGGTTTGGACGCGACGAAAACACGCGTTGTGGCACTAGTGCAGTGGCGGGGACATCGCCATAAATAGTGGCAGACGGGGCCCACTTCTTGCCCTTCTGGGTGGCTAGCTCATGGGGCCATTGGGTGAGCTGGAGCGGAGAAAGAAACGGTCCGAGCAAAATGATACCCCATCGGAAGTTTTGTTGGGGATACACAAATCATATGCTCTGCATATGCAGTATCGGAACTTGGGGGACGAGAACGCTCGTGACTCTCCCCAAGGCTACATCTACACAGGATAGCGTCCAGGCCGGCATACACCAAGTACAAGTCAAACGAAATAGTAGCCATTGCGCCGAGTCAGTGTTTGGGGTGCTGTAGGAACCTGCCATCTGTGAAAGAGACATGGACCACCGCTGAAACGGGGAGTCTGATAATCATCGCAAGCCGGTTACCATTGTCGTCCAAGATATTGCATAGGGGTCATGTTACGTTTGTAACAGCAGTAAGCTAATAAGGAATACCTCTTTTACACAACGCAACTTGAAAAAGTGGTTCGTCCATCCTCTAGGGCCCTCAACCTATAATGACGGAGGGAGTTGTGTAATTTGAAGACAGCCTGTTGTACTTAATTACCATTATTTATAGGCCTGTCCAGGACCCTTCGGCCTTCCCTTCAAATATCCAACGCTTCATGTTCTCAGATAGAACGTAGCGTCCGGTTCCATCTGTCTCGGCATTTGGCTGGTCGACTAGAGACGTCTTTGTGTCTCTGGAGGTTGATGACCTGTGTAGATTTGAGTGTCCTGCAGGAGAAAGTATCCACTATTATGTGAGGTCAGATCGAAACACAAAGCTGGCGAGGGATGAGAATGAATCTTGCACTTACGTTATCCCTTTTTAACACAGGTTCGAGCGTCCAAGATCCAATTTGAATGAGATCTCGTTGTACTCGGTCTCCCTTGGAGAGGGACATGGCTCAACTGCAGGGGGCGGAAAAGCTTGCCCCAAGAATAACTCGCAAGATGGCACTGGGGACAAAAGTTCTCCGGACTACGTATAGTTCCGAGAGTGAAGGCATCTGTATCTGCATGAGGAATGTTGGCCGTGGTATTTGGTCGCCTCAACGAAGGATGTAAGTAGCCCGGCCCATGGTCGTGCTTGTGAATGTCAATATCCATTTCTGGATATTGTCAAGCTCCACCCCCGTTGCCGGTGGGCGTGAGAGTGTGGCGCACATCCCTCGCGCGTCTTCAAGTTCCACCACGGCAATCCAGGACCCGCGCTCAACGGGAGGAACAACTGAACTTGGGTGTGCAAATCAGCTGCCACCAAAATGGTGCCTGTCGACTGCAGTGGTAAGTTACCTATTGTTGACTTGACAAATTCCCAATTTGGCAATTAGACTGCAGTGCCCACCTTCTGGCCAAATCTAACGTCTTCTCTCTCGGTGAGCACTGCCTTGTCGTTGGGATGTCTCGGCTGGATCAAATGCCGACGTGGGCCGGTGGGGGGTGGGGGGCGACGTCAGTGGGGTACTCGCAATCGCCTGTTTGGGCTTAGTGTGGACCCCGATGAGCCGATTGCCAAGAGATCGGTTTGCATCCCGCTGCGCTAGCCGAAAGAGGAGATTGTCAGCGCACAGACCGTTGTTGCCTTGGCCCGCCCGTCCCCCAGACTGCCCCGCCAACATCAGTGAGGAATGCCGCCTTGGTCTTCCTACATACCCGACATGCCGGGACCGCGACCTGATGTGCTTCTCTCCAACTCGGAATCGAGCTGCCAACTTGCAGAATGGCGACCGTGGCTCGCAACTTTCAGTTCGTCAATGTCCCTGTGGCCCCGCGCGCAGACCGCATCCCCCCCGATGTTTGGGAACGGCATCGCACCGAGGCCATCAAAATTTACTTGTCATCCAATGTCGAGGAAGTCGCAATCCGCATGAGACTTGCACACGGATTCCAAGCGAGGTGAGCCTATGTACTTTTCCGCACATAGAGTCATAAGCCATGGCCGATGCTTACTTGTACATTTTGCAGCACCCGGCAATATGTTTACCAGTTCAAGAAATGGGGCGTCAGGAAACAAGGCCTCGCACCCGGAGCAACAACCACGCCACTGGTTTGCCTCCAGGTCACGGGTCCTGTTCCGGGCGAGCTCAAGCGCAACCGGAGCGCTACCAGCACCGGCACCAACTCGGGTTGCAGCCTTGTCACTGCATCGTCCAAGCCCCTTGCAAAAAAGCGGGATTGCGAGAAGAGCGCGTCGCTGACGGCTGCGCATAACAAGGGTGTTCGGCACGGTAACCCTACCGACATGCCCATCGGTGCCCTTGACCAGCTGGGCGCCGGTCAAAAGGACAAAAAGTCCTCTCCTTTGGTCGAAGATCGTGGCATCGCCGCCGCAGAAGCCACTCCGGATTCGCCTCACAGTTCCGACAACACTTTCACACCCATGTCAATATCGAGCGTTTCAAGCTTCTCCGGGCATGACCCGATGCCACAGGGCCTAACAAGTACACCATCTCCTAATGCACTCAAGCATAACCCAGCCGTGTCTCAACACGTGGAGATGCGGAGCCCCACCAGCATTGGATGTCCTCGAAAAGGAGCTGGCCAACACACCATCAGCTGTACCCGTTCTGTGAATGTCTTGTCAGCGCAAGATGTCGCGGACATACGGCGAGCAGCCGATTTCTTTAACATGCTCCACTGCCACCAGGAAGCGTTTGAGCTTTACATGCTACTCCTCAAGTATTTTCGACACTCGCCAAAGCGGAAAGAACCTGGCCTCGTCAGTTGCAGCTCTTGGTATCTTTTGATCCAGTGCTCAGCCACGGCAAGCACTCTGGAACACGCTGGTAGTATCCGAAGGATCATCGAAGAGCTCCTGCTCACCTCTTCGACACCCAGTGGCCTCGAGCAGACGCAGAGATTTTTGTTGCACATGCTCCTGGCCTTCATCTGCAATCGGACCGGAGACACCAAAGGTCTGGCTGCCAACCTCTTGGGTGCCGAGAAATATGCCCCTGTCAACGACTCAACTCTCGAGCGCGTTTCGCCTTGTGACCAAGCCCTGGACCTCGCCGTTTATCTGAACCTTCTACGCATGCGATCTCGTGAGCTTTGCCCTCTCGCACATTCAACTGAGCCTGACAGGGCTGTCGACTTGGAACACGACAGTATGGAGCAGTATGAAGACTTCCTCCTCAGGCATGCCAGGACACCGATGTGGTTTCGGCCAACTTGCGGCGATGCGGTCGTGTGCATCAAGTCGTGCCTCGCATGGTGCCACCAGACAATTCTTGCGTTACAACTCTCTCCACTACCACAGTGCCGGCTACGCAGCGTGTATGGAGAGGATGCCGCGCCATGGAACGAGAGAGACTCACTATTTGTCAAGCTCTGGCAGCAGTGGGAGACCAACCTACACCGTGATGCAGATACGCCGAGCTGGACTCCCGAAGCCCAGAGCTCCACAGGAACCAGCCCGACGGAGATGTTGATGTTGGTGTCCCACATGATCTACGACTCGTCCGACTGTCGCCATTACCACACCGACACCTATAACGACTCGATATCTCAACTCTGCAAAGCAGCCGAATGGATGGTACTACACGAGTCTGATAACAACATCGCAAGGGGGTTTCTGAAGCAATACGTCTCGCGGAACGCTGTAAGCTTGTGGCCGGACTTGCTCAAAGACACACGATTCATGGATAGGATGCGCATCATTGAGCATCTTGAAGAAGCCCTCGGCGTCGAGTTCCTCGGCATCTCACCCGAATTTCCGAGCCCTCCCGAATCGTTGACCCCTTCAACACCACAGCAAGACGGTGGGGAGCCTCAGATCGAACCCCAAGCTCCACCCTTATCGCAGACGCTTGCCCGCTCGCTCAGTTCCATTGACTTGGCAAATTTCAAATCAACTGGAGTCAGCGCAGCCAGGCGCGTAACACTTTTTACAGCCACTTCTGGTTCGATGTCGTCCTTTCGCTCGACTGAAGCCGCTCGGACCGAACAAACGACGCCAGGACGGAGAGACCTCAGCACTCTCCTCAAATCCATGAGCATATCCGTAGGCAACTTTGAAGAGACATAAGCACAAACGCAGGCCATTTGTTTTTTTACCAAGATCACGGTTGGGGAGCGATTAGACCTGAATACGACAGCACATTCTTCCAAATATTGGTATTCTCTCTATCAACGGCCGACGATCGGACGGGGGCTAATTGCAGGGTCTGGATTCTTCAGTTACAGTATTTGAACTTGTTAATTTTGATCCGCTCGGTTTGCAGTTTCCCAACCTCAACCAAGTACGCGCGTTTCAGCCACTCTGCATTGTCGAGGCCGCCGTCTCACCTGGTGGAGTACACTTGACATATCATGGACAGCAATGGTCATGGCGAAGCGATTTCTGCCTTGTTCTTTTCTTTTTTGCGCGCTTGAACTGGGTACTTCCTGTGACACGAAGGGGTCTTGTTACACAAAAATTCAAGGTGGTAAGCCGCGCCACCGACAGACATATGTTTGTCCTGTCTGCGCCTCTCCGGCCTCAGTTGAGTCGCAATCAACCATCATGTTGATCGGAATATTCGTACCTCTGACCCATAACACACATAGATACAGCTGGAAGCAAGCGCATGGACTTTATGCGGCGTCTGAGCGGTGGGCGCTGGCGGCTATCAGGTTGGCCTGGGCCCAATGGACAGACATCTTTGAGGTCACATCGGACATGGCAAAGACTGTAGTGTTTACAACCGGATGCGACGTGACGGCAACTGTGCCGTCGAGTTGGCACCAACATTATGCGCACTGCTCGCCGGGGCTGATTTGCCACCTCTGACTAGGCTCACGCAGGCCCAGGGCTTTCAGGGCGTATAAAGGTGTTCCGACTCCTCAGGCTGGGCTCTCTATACTTCGACAGTTCAACTTCGAGGAAGGGAACCACCTGCCAAGGCATCGACTTTTGCTTGTTCGATTCAATCTCACATGATGCGGCCCTCTACGTTCCTCGTCACGCTCTTCGCAGCCGCATCGCAGGCTAACCTCATTCACATCCGCGATGTACCCGAGTATGGACCCCCCACTATTCATCATCGTTGAGAGAGTCGTGTTCGATTAACCCCCTTCACCACTGGCAGCTTCAACACCATGGCATGGATCCAAAAGAGGGCCGACAACTGGTGCACCTGTAAGTTACCCGTCTGACATCGCAAATCTTGCACACACGCCAATGGCTGGGCGTCTAACGCAACGTAAAACAGTGTTTGCCACGAGTGTTGGCTGTATTGGCTCCACGGCGGGTGGCTGGTGAGGCACTGGTCCTTCAGCTCAGTGAGTTCAACATTCTGATTCACCCACACTTTTGCTAAACACGCCGACAACATGTAGATGCATGACCAACTTCGCGACGGCGAGATCGGTCAAATGGTATACTGGCGGTGGCGTCATTCTCAGAATGTACACAGGAGGCGGATGTGACGGATTTCAGACCGGCATCCTTGAGACGACCGAAGCCTGTTGGAGCACGACGAACCTCCTGACACCTATATTGTCCAGTACGGTGCGGTAGGCTTACCTAGTTCCATAGTACTGAAAAGGCGGGTGGTAGGTGTTTTCTGAATCTTGTAGGATGAATGGAATTTGAGACTATTTCAGGACTTCATCTACGGTAATAAAATGTCTCCCGCTACAGACTACGCAGTTGGGTAAAAAGTGGGATTTGGTAAACAAGAAAAGCACACTGGAAAACACATGTCCCTGTTGTTCTTGAGGAGTGGATAGTTACATTGCGGAAGATGGGGAGAGAGTCAAGGGAGCAGAAGAGGAAGAGGAAGGGAAAGGGAGCGTCTCTGCGTTGGCTCTGGGCCTGAAGGGCCGGGTTTCCAGGCGGCACCGCGAGGAGGTGTAGAGTCCGACATTTTGCCGCCCATGTGGCCAAAGTCCCATGCGCTTGCATGCATAGATGGCAGTGTGGTAGATTTATACAACTGAGATACTCCAGCGCAAGGCCAGTAGATGGCAGAGTGGGTTGCCCGGGAGGCTCTGAAGAAGAAAGGAAGAAGAGGCCAAAGGTAGTGAGGGATGGGGTGGTGTTGAAAACTTTACCCATGACCACGCTGGTGACGACGATGGCGGCTTCAAGTGTCGTTATCATGTTGAATTGACATGATTAATGATATTCCCCGGCAGTGGCACCGGCCAAGCCAATGCACCCGACATGGCAAACACCCGGCCCGAAACCCACTGATATCGGAAGTGTGATCCAATGATGATGACGGGAGGTTTCGGAGCCCCTGAGCTCTTCTCCGCCTTTTGATAGATCTTAAGCATTTCCCTATTCCGGCTTCAATGCCCGTCAAGGTCGTTACACAATGCAACTTTTCAGCCCGTGCGGCAAGTGACAACTGTGCGGGCGCGGCTGTGTGGCGTTGATTGTAACCTCGACTTAATTAGGTAAGGTAAACAGATCTTCGACGAATGGTTTTCAGCCTTCTCAAAGCAGAAGCGCCCAACTGAAGTCTTGGCAGTGGCCGGAGTTTACATAGGTACCGCCTGCAACATAGGCATCTGACGTCGAGGGTCCTACAGAGCTGCGCCGTGTGTAAACATCAAATATTGATATTCAAGGGCTTCAAATGGTCGAACACACGATAAAGGGGTCTTGGCAGGTCACCGTGGATCGAGGAGGACGGCTGGGACGGCGATATCGGCAACGATGTCGAACATGACGGCTTGAAAGACTCTTTCTTCCAAAAGTATAAAGCAGACGCTTCTGGACGCCCAAGACACATCTCTTACCCTTTCATCATCATCATCATCATCACCATCATCCTATCATCTATTATCATCATCATCCCAAGAACAACACAGCAACATCCACCATGAAGCTCAACCTCTTCCACACGCTCTCCCTCCTCTTCCTCGCCGCTTTCGCAGCAGCCCTTCCCCCCTCTGCCCTCCCCATCCCCATCCTGGAGTCTCGCCAGGCCCCGGACACGCAACTTACACCCCGCCAAGTCTCGGGCGTCACAATCACGTCCATCGCCTTCGGCGGCACCGGCTGCCCCGCCGGTTCCGTGTCGGCGTCCCTCGCCTCTGGCGCCTCCGCTCTCAACCTCGGCTTCTCCAGCTTCACCAACACCTTCTCTGCCAACAACAAAGCCTGCAACGTCGCCGTCACGCTCAACCTGCCCGCGGGCGTGCGCTTCGCCGTGTCTACCGCGCGCTACCAGGGCAGCGCCAACTTGGCTTCGGGCGTCACCTCTAGCATGTCCGAGACGCACTTCTTTTCCGGCTTGTCGCTGCGAGCTTCGACGTCGGCGACGCTGGGCGGGGCGTATTCGGGTGGGTTTAACTTGAACAGGCCGGCGTCGACTTTCTTTCCGGCGTGTTCGGCACAGACGTCGTTTGTTTTGAATGTGCAGGTGCAGGGTCGCTTGACGAGCAGTGTTGGTACGCCGGGGGGACAGTCGGCTTCGTTGGGGTTGCTTGGCTTGAATTTGGCGTGGGTGGGTTGTTAGTTAGGGGGTTTGTTGACATTCAAGTTGATGCCAATGGATTCTAAGCTTAGCACTGTGCTCCTGTTTAGGAATGGGGGCCGGTACTACAGAGCCTAAAAGACAACAATACCGCCGACTATGCGCTGCAAGACAAAAGGTTCCAGTGGACGCTGCACCGTGATGAATAGCTGTATTACTTGTAAATTGCTTATTCCCGATTGCCCGTAGAGTATTACGACCCCAGTCATGACCTTTACAGGACAGCTCTTCCGGTCAAGCCTCAGCATACCCGCATTCCACCAGCATCAATCACAGGACGGGTCCACAACTGCATGTCTGGAGGGGATTTAGACTCGGGGACACATCGGAGTCCGATGCGATTGGAAGTAGACGAAGCCAATATAACCCTCACCATCTGGTTTCAAGGGCTAAACTGCCCGGCCCTTTATAACACACTCCTCCCCTGGTTCCTATTCTTTTTTGACTCCATAGTTAGGTACACATGTATGTAGCTGGCGCACTCCGCCAAAATCCCAAAAATATTACAGCCCAGTCCACGGCCCCTCTTCCTTCCTTTCTTTTAACCATCGACTCATATTCTTAGAGGTGTGCTTGCTATTGCCATTGAGCGTCGGTGCCAGCTTCACTGGCTGTGGTTGCTCCCGTTTGGACTCTGATAGCAACGCATCTGAGGTTGGCATGATCGGAGGCTGCGACCAGGGGCGTGAGCACAGCCGGACCGTGTGATTTCCTGACGGGACGAGGAAAGCGAGGCTTACATTCAGATTCGTGCTCTTCACCCAGGACCCAATTTGAGTGAGATCGATTGCCGCTCTGCTTTGAGAGTACATTGCTGCCTGGAGGAGTAAGAAGAGGCCGGAAGAAAGGTACTCAGTTGCCGGTCAACGTGAAGGCGTGGTGAGACTCAAAATCATGCTCAATCGCAGGTGTCAACCTGGAAGCTGATATTTAAGGTGACTCGGCGGAAGGCGCCCAGCAACCTCCTCCTCCTCTCTGCCATCAAATCGATCTCATCCAGGCACTACGATGGGGAGCTGATCTGCATGCAACTATCAGAGCATGTGCAAAAAAAAAAAAAAAAACCTGCATCACGATGACAATATCCTCTTTTGGAAACTGTCCAGCTGGGGTGCAGTCTCGGCGGCAATAGGGCTGCGCACGCAGGATGGGATTGGTTGGAAGGCAGCCTCCTGCACCACCCTTCAGGCAGGGATTGATGCGAGCTTGCCGATAAGGGCGGCCCAACCTAGTACGAAGTAGGCAATGGGATAGAATGTGATGGGACGAGAAAAGTGCCGGTCTGAAACCGGAAGACAGCAGATGGATCGTATCAAATCTATCTTGTGTTGCATTAGGTTTTTCTTTCACTGTTGAAAGGCGTTCATGCTGCTTCTTTGCAGTTTCCAGGTTTTCTCGGCCACAGCCGGAGTTCCGTAGCCCAAGCACCTCCAATTACCAATCTGAGCCTAGCGGTGCAGGCGGCTGAGAGGTACTAACCGAAAATGGCGTTTGTCAACGCACAGACTTGGGCTGAGGTCCCGACCCTTCCCTGATCATACAGGTGCCGATCTTGACCGTCGCGGAGCCCCCATCTGGTGGATTCTGACTGTTCCTGACTGGAGAGGTCGACTCTCGTTCCTTCTCCTTCGTATGCCGCTGAAAAACAACCACCAAAAATGTTTCTCTTTGTGAACGGCCCGGCAGCGCACCGGGCGACGAGAATCTCACCTGAGAGATGGGAGGAACTCAAGGGCGAAATAGTGGAGGTGTACCTCTCATCCAACCTTGTGGAAGTCGCAACCCACATGGAAGTCAAGCATAATTTTCATGCAACGTATGTTCATGGATCGCAACAGTTCTCTACAATTCCATTTTACTGACCTTTGCGCCTACATTCAAGCCACCGACAGTACATCTACCAGTTCAAAAAATGGGGAGTGAAGAAGCAGCGCACAGATCCAGAATCGCTCAGCGGCACTGCTGCGTCGCTTCCCCTCGGTACCAAACCAGGGGCAGCGGCTCAGCTCATCGAAAGGCCGCCCAAACGCGGCCGGAGCACGTCGACTTGTCCCGACAACGATTCCATCTCCAGCGCCGACCGTTCAACAACCAAACCCGTCAAGAAGAAGCACGAATACCAGGGAGGTGCCAACTTGCCCGACAGAGTCACAGACTCGGATTCGACGACCTGTCAAGTCGCCGAACCGCCTCGGACGAGCAACATCCACGGTGCACTAGCAGTACCGCTGATGACGCAACGGACCCTGCGGACGATAGATCACAACCGGCCAGCAGACACGTTTTCGGGACAAGACATTGCCAGCATCAGGCGAGCGGCAGACTACTTTGCCATGCTGCACCTCGATCACGAAGCTTTTGAGATGTATATCACCCTGCTCAAGCACGGGCATCCGGGTTCAGATAATACAGATCCTCGGGGAATTTTGCCCACGAGCAGCTCCTGGTATTTGATAGCCCAGTGCGCGTGGACGGCCAGTAGTGCCGAGCACCTCGAGGTCATACAAAAGCTCATCAGGTCGGAGCTCTATCAGGATCGCCCCTGCGACAGGATTTTCCCCCTGAGACATTTCCTTTTGAATCTCCTTCTGGCCATCATCTGCCATCGAAACTCCGACTTTCCAAAAGCGCAGGACCACCTCGTCAACGCTGGTGTTTTCGCTCCTCACGGTCACCCAATCCTCGCAGAGGTCAACCCTCGGGATCGAGCGGCGCTTCTCATGCTGTATTCCACCACTCTGCTGCGCTTGGGCGAACCATGCCCTCTTACATCCCCAGAATCCCGGCATTTTTCCTGGAGCCTTCTGCAAATTAAACGGCTGAAAGATTGTGTCCTCGACCACGTAACTGGCCCATCCGAGTTTCAAGGCAGTATCGGCTTCGGCTTTGACAACACTTGCATCGTGTCATGTTTGGAGTGGTGTAAGCAGCAACTTGCCGACTCTTCCTTCGCAGAATCGTGGCGTCAATCTCATCTGCACAATGCTACATGCACGCATTGTTCAGGACCAGGTGGCGGAATGGAGACTCTCTTCACTCTCCTGTGGCAACAATGGGGCGCGGACGGGGTCGAGCCGCTGTGGGCTGTCGCAGCTCAATCGTCGACTGGCATCAGCGCAACGGAGATGCTCATGGTGACGGTTGCGTTGATTTACAATTGTTGCGTGGATAAAACGGAGGATTCGGCGGTCGAGGCAGTTCGCCTCTACTGTGAAGCAGTCGAACGCGTACTCGGACTGTCCGAGATGCAGCTGCGTCGCAAGTTCCTGATGCAATACGTCTCACGAAACGCGTTAAATATCTGGCCTTGTGCGTCGCAAAACTGCGCCGACCCTGGCAGACAACTTCGCACACTGCCCCTGTCCTGTGTCCTGCAGCATCTTGTTGAAACCCTCGGCGTCACCTTCAACTTCGCCAACAACCCACCGCCCGACTCGAGGGATTCAGGCTCCATATTTCCTCCTTATGCCTCTCCTCGAGCCTCCCATGCGCAACCACGACAAAAGACGGTTTCGTCGACTCTCGCGAGTTCCCTCAGCTCTGTCGATTTGTCAAACTTCAGAATGACTGGCCAAAGCGCGGCCTGGCGTCTTGGCCGGTTCGCACGGGGGTCCCTCTCGACCGAAGCATCGGGCACCAGGATGTCAATCGAGGATCAAAACGATCTGCCAAGATCGATGACTTCACTGAGCATATCGAGCGAAAGGCCGGAGGAGCGAAGCCACTCATCGCAACACTCAGGGCAGCACTCCCGCTCAAGCCTCAGCATACCGGCTCTCCACCGGCGTCAATCACAGGACGGATCCACGGCTGAGGAGGGGTTTGAGAGAAACTCGGGCGGGATGAGCACGATGGGATGGATATGAGGCTGGCAGACCCGCCACACCTTCTTGGAATAGAAATTATGAACATTGCGGTTGGGAATTGTACAATAATTCTTTTTGTTGAGTTTACCTTATGACCGATAGAATAGACATCCTCACCAGGCACTTCACACTTCGCAGTCACAAACCACTGGCACCACATTTACCAAGATCCCTTCCCCCCCTCCGATCCACTTACGGTAAACCCTCCCGCGTCGCGTAATCCAGGTACGACGCCCGACTGCTACCCTCTCCAATTGTCCCTGGTGGAAACATGCAAATGCGCGTCAATTAGCTACAGCCGGGGGGCGCGCCATGGCAATTAACACGGAGGTAGTCAATTTGCCTGTGGAGCGCCAACAAGCGCGCCAACCACCCGCGAGCGTCCCCATCGAAACGGGACCGCGGCCCATCGTTGTTTGGTGGAATCGATTTCGGTTAAACCGGGAATCTGGAGCTGCTGGCCCCGATGAGATCCCGGGGAATGCGCCGCGCCCCATCGCCGGTGAGGGGTCCGTCGGGGTTGGACATAAAAGTCGTCTTTTCCATGTTTGGTGCACAAAGATTATCCTGGTTCTCTAGTTGACCGAAAACCGGTGGCGATCCTCACGATGAAGCTCTCCTCCTTCCGTCTGGCCTTTGTGCTCCTGGCGCAGCTAGTAGCGCCCGTGTGGTCGCAAAACTCAACCTACTACAACCCCGTCCTGTCCGGATGGCACTCGGACCCGTCGTGCATCCAACACGAAGGCACCTTTTACTGCGTCATCTCGACCTTCATCACGTTCCCGGGCCTGCCCATCTACGCGTCCAAGGATCTGCTCCAATGGAAGCTCATCGGCCACGTGTGGACCCGCGAGTCGCAGCTCCCCGGCTACAGCTGGAACACCAACGGCCAGCAAGAGGGCATGTTCGCCGCCACCATCCGTGAGAACAAGGGCATCTTTTACGTTATCTGCGAGTACCTCGGCGTGTCTGGCAAGAAGCCCGGCGTGCTCTTCCGGACCACCAACCCCTACGACGAGACCACGTGGAGCAACGCCGTCTTCTTCGACGCCCCCAAGATCGACCCCGACCTCTTCTGGGACGACGACGGCAAGGTCTACGTCGCCACCCACAGCGTCGTCATCCAAGAGTTCGACCTCGACACCGGCCGCACCGGCCCCGCCATCAACATCTGGAACGGCACCGGCGGCGTCTGGCCCGAGGGCCCGCACATCTACAAGAAGGACGGCTGGTACTACCTGATGATCGCCGAGGGCGGCACCGCCACCGACCACGCCGTCACCATCGCCCGCGCCCGCAAGGTTACCGGTCCGTACACCGGATACGAGCGCAACCCCATCCTCACCAACCGCAAGACCCAAGAGTACTTCCAAACAGTGGGCCACGCCGACCTCTTCCAAGACACCAACGGCAAGTGGTGGGGCATGTGTCTCGCCACGCGATCCGGCCCGCAGTACCGCTCCTACCCCATGGGCCGCGAAACCGTCCTCTTCCCGGTAACCTGGAACAAGGACGAGTGGCCCATCCTCGCCCCCGTCCGCGGCGTCATGTCCGGCTGGGCCCTCCCCGCGCCCTCCCGCGAAGTCCCCGGCACCGGCCCCTGGAACGTCGACCCCGACGTCTACGACTTCAAATCCAACCAACCCATCCCCCGCAACCTCATCTACTGGCGCATCCCGCGCGACGGCGCCATCAAAGCCACCGACTCGGGCCTGCAACTCGTCCTCGCACGCAACAACCTCCAAGGCTCCCCCAACGGCAACACCAACGGCGCCACCCGCGCCATCTCCTTCATCGCCCGCCGCCAAACCCACAGCCTCTTCACCTACTCGGTCGACCTGACCTTCTCACCCACAGCCAACAACCAAGAAGCCGGCGTCACGGCCTTCCTCACGCAGCAGGCCAACATCCAGCTCGGCGTCGTGCAGCTCAACAACCAGCTCACCTTCCGCTTCGTCGCCAACGGCACCAACGCCGCCCGGCCCACGAGCACCACGCGCGCCGTGCCCACCGCGTGGGTAGGCCAGCCGATTCGTCTGCAGATCCAAATGTCGAGTCCCAACACGTATACCCTCTCCGCGATGCTGGCGTCAGATACCAAGACCAAGATTGCCATCGGGACGGGGTCGGCGGAGCTGCTGAGCGGAGGAAGCGGGTCGTTCGTCGGCACGCTGGTGGGTGTGTATGCGACGTGCAATGGCAACGGGTCGGGGCTGGATTGCCCGAGCGGGACGCCGAATGCGTATTTCCAGCGGTGGAGGTATACGGGGGCGGGGCAGTATGTTTCGGCGACCGAGACGGTGCCCAAGGTTGTGGATATGGCCAAGTCGGAGGTGTAGATATCATTCGTGGTAGATATGAACAATCGAGTAGGTATCAACTCTCTCCATGTCGTGTTCTTGTTTAGGTCAACTTGAAGGCACCCCATGCCAAGGAGCCTCTGATGTCGACAGCTGGACTTGCCTCGTGAGGGTGTGCATTGCCGCTCAGATGATAGTGACGACACGCCACTCACACTCCCGGTCGTTGAACCACTCTCGCTCCCCAAAGTACCATTCCACCTTTGTTTCGGCGGACATAGTCCCCACTCGGCGAAACACATCGACCTCCCCGTCCGCACTACCAGCAACAGGCTGCAGAAGCAGCCCCTTCGCCCGGCAACCCTCCCCAACATACTCGCTTGTCCACCTCTTCGACCAAACCTCCATACTCCAAAGCACAATATCCATCCTCGCAGGCCAATCCGTCTTGACATCGACCCAGAGCGCAAGCCTGGCATCTCCCCCAATTCCCGCTGGCCCCATCATCCGGGTCACGTCCTCATCCGCCATATCCGGATCCCGCCCCTTCCAATCCCCCCGCAACCCATCATAATTACACCACAGCACCCTCCTCATCCTCGCCCGAACTCGCACGAAACCCCCGCTCACCCGCCCGAAACGCATCCGTTTATCGACAAGGGCAGTCTCGGCATGCAGAAGCTCACACGTCACAACCCCTCCGTCTTCCGGTGGCGTAAACGGAGCGATCGCGCCTTCCAGGGCAGCCCAGCTCCAACTAGGTGCTCGGTATTGTGCGGGATGTCTCGCTTCACCCCCTGCACCCCAGAGGCATTGTAGAAGTAGATCTTCTTTCCACATCCCGGCGTGGTACTCGGTAACCGGCGCGAGTTGAGAGTATTGCTCTGCTACAGCGGCGATGGCGAGTAATTTGTCGTGTTCTACCGCGAGGGTGCGTCGTGCGTAGTTTTTGATATTGTCGGCCCAAGACTGGGGGTGGGATATTTCGTTAAAGCTGGTTGGCAATTGGGTCTCGTAGAAGAGGTTGGCGGCAAATTCGGGTTGTTCCTGCCAGTGCGGGTGCTCGTTGCCGCCGTCGCGGTGGGTGGAGAGGGCGCACCAGAAAACGAGGCCGAGGGGGGTGTAGATGAGGAGACGGGGGGAGAGTTGGTGTTCCTGGTAGGTCCAGCCGCGTGTGAAGAGGGGGTATTCGGTGGTGTCTAAGGGGCGGGAGACGTTGGGTTCGGGGGAGGCGAGGACAGTGCCGAAGGTGTTGGTCGAGAGGCGGGCGCGGAGGAGGAAGGGGGCATAGGTGGTTCGGGGGTGGAGGAAGCCCTGTGGGAGGTTAGCATTTGAGAAGTGCAAAAGGAGGTGGTTGGCGTACGTCTTTGCTGGCGGCAGCGGTGGCCGCTGAGATGGTGGCGTATGCGTTGTGATATACGGCGTGCATTTGGCCGATTTGCTCGGCCATGTCGTCGCTGTCGTCCTGGACGATGCACATAGCGTCGACCCAGAGGTAACGAAGGTCGAGGCCACGGGTGACCACCAGGGCATCGTAGATGGTTCGAGGCAGTGTGTGGACGGGAATGTCATTCTCGTATTCAGCGAGTCGAAATCGGACCGTCTTGACCATCTGGTCGCCTCCCCAGCAGTAGCTCAGGGCGACGTAGGGAGCTAGCGGAGCGTTTGTAACGAGACGAGCGCGAAGGGCCGGGGATGTGCCATGTAGTTGGAGGAGCCGTTTTGGCATGTAGGGATTCGTGGCGGCGTGCTTTCTGCAGTTTGCGTGGTTGTTGTCGCAGGCCTGGAGCCAGCTCCGCGCTCGAGTGAAACTGAGCTCTGAATCTGGCAGAAGATTTGGAGGCAGATAGTTGCCCAATAGATGGTGCAGCGGCTTGGTACCTGTCAGAGTTAGAGACACTGAAAGGGATACATCGCAAGGGTTCAACCATATTACCCGGAACTGTGTACAAGGTCAAACTTTGAGTTGGAGTACTGAGTCTCTGCTTCGGTCTCTTTGCCTCAACCCGTTGGGCCGAGAAGCCCAGGCTGATAACCCGCCGTACGGTCGCTGCCACAGTGACCTTGGAGTCGATGCCTGCCCAGCCCCAGACGCGGGTAAGGGACGAGAAGAATAAACACCCGTTCCTGGCGGCGGCCACCGCATCTCCGTACGTGAGCCCCGTGGGAAATTCGTGGATGCGCCAGCCCTTGGGGAGCTTTTCATCTCCTGCAAGCAACTGGTATGCACGCTGCCGGCGCACATCAACTGAGATGTTGCGACACGCGCCGCAGATGTGAGGCGAAATGGCGGGGTTCGCGCCATCGAGCAATCGATGTTGTGCAACCAAGAGCGGGTCATAAATGCCATCGCAATTGCCATCTTGGAATTTCTCGTGTGTGGTCAAACCCTTCTCTGATCCTTGCTGACGCACTACTAACCTCTTTCGCTGAGGGGTGTCGTCTTCGGAGTCGGAGGGTGAAGACGGTGGGGACCCACAACGGGGTAGCCAAAGGTGACGGCATTGCTGCTTCTCTGACTGCCTCACATGTCTGCGGTGGACTCTGTATGCTCGCGGTTGATAGGCGTCAGATAGGTCGCTCCGATAGCTTGGCACGACGACCTCGGGGTTGAGGCTGAAGTTCCATGCGTCCCCAGCAGATGAAGGTGAAAGCTCTCGGGAAGTGTGGGCGTCCATGTCGGGAAATCGGTGCTAACGATTTGGGCGGCAAGCCATCTGTTGCCAAATCCTTGGCACCAGTCACGTGTCGGTTCTTGGCGTCAAGGATTGGGCGGCATTTTCCACAGTGCTGGCGAGAGTGTGGGGTGCATTCGGCAGCCCGCGATTGCCCGAATTTTGCTGCCTCAAGACAAGTTAGGCAACAAACAGCAATGGCAATCGCACTTTATGAGCCGCCATTTTGATCGCCTGCCTGCGCTTCCGTGTCTCAAGTCTTGTAGCGCGGACGATCGCCCGGGCACTTAGTATTGTGCGTGGGGGTAAACTTCGCACTTACCGCCGCGGACCTCTACGGTCACCGCAATTAACGTTCGGACTCAGGCAGCTATTTCCAACCCCTCGGACGCTAGGTATCCACGTTTTCCGCAGAATGCGGAGTCGAGACCGCAGGCGGAAGGTGGGATTTAGCCGCTATCAGCTGAAGAGAAGGTTTGCTCGAGGGGTGCCCGGCAGAATGGCGCTGCCGAGACGAGACGCAGTTCTCATCCCATATTTGTCGACGGTCCAATCCCAAACAGAACTGCAAATGACCCCCTTCACGCAAAAAGACGCCGTGCGACAGTTGACTCACTCTGCAGAGTTGCTGGGCCGCAGAGGTGCATAGGGCGGTCAGACGGGCACTTCGGACTGAAGTTGCATCGTCAACTGTTGTTTGATCGCCTTGCAGCACCTTTACCGCGTTGCCAAAGTGGGAGCCTGGCTGGAAATTTGTGATAAATGATAGCGCCCCGATTGTTTTCGCGCGGCCCGCGCTGTTGAAGCGCAACCATCGTCCCGCAACCAAGCAATGGGGACAAAACAGGAAAAGCTCGACCTCACCGTGGCGGCGGCCGGACTCGCCATCAGCGGCTTGACAACCCTACCCGCTGTCGTCGCTCTTGTCACGTGCACTCGAGAGGCGAGGCAGAAGGATGAGATCTACCGTGACGAAGACGGAGAAGCTACGCCGGAATCCGTGGCTGCCTTTTCGACGAAATGGCGGCGCACATTCGTTCTTTTGTGGGCGGGGGCAGGGTTGGGTTGCCAGATCGCTCTTGCCGTGATTGCTGAGACGGGCAAGAACCGGGTTTCTTTGCACAATTGGCTCACCACGGGTGCTTGGGTTCGTTTTGGTCAAGTTCTGATGTGAAAATTCTTTCTAACGGCCTTTAGTCTCTTCTCTTCCTGCAAGCGATATCCATTGTGGCCAGCCGGGACTCGGTTCGCGCGTACAACCAAGGCCTCTCTCTGTCGGCGGCAAGTGTGGTCATTGGCAGCGGATTGCTCTACCAATTGATGACTGCATCGCGTGAACCATCTCAGACTGTCGTGGCTCTGCATCTCAGCTCCTGCGTCATCGCGTTTGGTCTCGCCATTGCCAGCCTCCTGATTCCTCGCCGTCCCGATGTGTTTTATCATGGCGCCCAGGTCGACCGTGCAGGCACCGTCAGCGCCTTCGATCGACTGACATTTCGCTGGGCAGCTCAGTTGATGTCTGTGGCCACCACCAAGGGCGACCTAGACATGGACGATATGCCGGCGCTTGGGAGCCAACTCCGTTCCGCCGATGCATCCGCTCGATGGAACGCCAAAAAGCACAAGCGCGGGCTCTTCTTTCCATTCTTGCGCCAATTCGCCCCTGCTCTCATCAAACAATGGAGTCTAGCAGTCCTTTACGCCATTTTCGGGTATTTGCCGTGGCTTATCACCCTGAAGCTGCTGCAGACCATCGAATCCACAAAGTTTGGAGACTCTACCGGCTCGCAAGTGTGGCTTCTGTTGATCTGGATGGGCATTGCCAAGATTACCGGTGCAGTAAGATCCAACTTTCTCATCTCCTCTCATTGTGTAATTGGCTAACGCATGCCCAGCTCCTGGAGTCCTTTCTCTTTTGGACCATGGTTACCGAGCTACAAATCCCCATCAGGAGTCAGCTGGGAACTTTGATCTTTGAAAAGGCCATGAGGCGCAAGAATGTCAAGGCTGCCATCGCAAAAGACAAAGAGGTGGAAGAGTCGGAGGACAACGACCAGAAAAAGGACGACGCAGCCAAGCCAGATCAAAATGGCGACTCGACAGAGCATGTAGACAGCGAGGGCGACGGACCAGCAAAACCAAGCGACGAGGGTGCCGGCGGCAAAACCAACGAAACAGACCAACAGTCCCGCCAAGCCGTGATCAACCTGATGGGCGTGGACGCGAGGAGAGTGTCCAACTTCAACCTCATGGCGTGGCTCATTCCCACCAGCGTCGTCCGACTTGTCATCTCCATCTGGTTTTTGGTCTACCTGTTGGGGTGGATTCCCATCACTCTCGCCATCTTATCGGTCAGTATTGTCGTCCCCATCAATGCCATTGTTGCCAAGAAATTCTTCACGACCAGCAGGAAGATGATGAAGCTTCGCGACGAGAAGCTCGAGCTGGTGAAAGAAGTACTCCAAGGCATCCGTCAAGTCAAGTTCTCGGCCCTCGAATCACAATGGGAGAAACGCATTCTCGAGCTGCGAGGCAGGGAGCTTCAGACACTCTGGTCGTACTGGCTCATTGACATCGCTTTCGGAGCGTGCTGGATGGTGGTGCCTATCCTCCTGACAGTGACAGCACTTAGTTCCTACGCGTTCATCAACGGCACTCTCACGGCTTCAGTTGCATTCACAAGCCTCGGCATACTCAACACACTGGATACGGCCATATCTTTGATGCCGGCGCTCTTTCGAGTTGCTGTCAACTGCTGGGTGTCTTTGAAACGTATCGAGAGGTATTTAGACGGGCCGGAGGTGGAAAGAATTAGCAAGGATGCACCCGACATTTCATTCGAAGACGCCTCCATAGCGTGGTCCCTTGACGAAAAGGACCCCGACGCAAAGGGGCCAGACAGCCCGAATTCTGACGACGAAGACGAGAGCAGATTTGTGCTGCGTAACGTCTCCTTGACCTTCCCCCGCGGCGAGCTTTCGGTCATCTCGGGGAAAACAGGGGCGGGTAAAAGTCTGCTGCTCACCGCAATCATCGGCGAAGCTGACCTCCTTTCCGGATCGATCTATGTCCCAACGCCGCCATCTGTCGAGGAACGCCACGATCACAAGGCAAACAAGGGTAACTGGATTTTGCCGACTGCCATCGCCTACATCGGGCAAATTCCCTGGATCGAAAATGCAACACTCAAAGACAACATCCTCTTCGGGATGCCATTTGACAAGGAGCGGTACGAAGAAACGCTTGCTGCATGTGCGCTGAACAAAGACTTGGAAAGCCTGGCAGACGGCGACGAGACGGAGCTCGGCATCAACGGAGTGAACCTCAGTGGAGGGCAAAAGTGGCGCGTTACCATCGCCCGTGCGGTGTACTCCAGGGCTGGAATACTTGTCATGGATGACATCTTCAGCGCGGTGGATGCCCACGTCGGCCGGGCAATTCTTGAGCGTTGCCTGGTCGGAGATCTGTGCAAGGACAGGACTCGGATTCTGGTAACCCACCATGTCGGCTTGGTCGAAAAGCACGCCAAGTTTATCGTCGAGCTGGACAACGGAGTGGTAGTGCACGCTGGCTTGACTGAGGACTTGGAAGAATCCCAGATTCTGGAACGAATCAAAAGTTCCGAGCAGCCGCTGCCCGATGTAGACGTTGGAGACACACCTCTTGACATTATCGACAACGGCGAGATCCTCAACGGCTTCGGACTGGCCAAGAAGGCCGAACCCAAGCGAAAGTTTGTCGAAGACGAGGGTCGGGAAAAGGGGTCTGTTAGCGGGCGCATTTACGGCATCTACCTCCGAGCCATGGGCGGCCCTGGCTACTGGATCTTCTTGTCGCTTCTCTACATTGTGTACCAGACGTCAGAACTTGGTAAGTCTAGCCCCTCAATCCCCCACGCTTCGTAACACTCACGACATGCAACAGCGGGGCCGTACGTCGTGAAGCTTTGGACTGGGGAGGGCCAACAAACAGCGAACACGACATCCAGCATGCACTGGCGACTTCATGACATGTCCTACCAAGGCCAACATCTCATAGCACAGACAATACCCGCGGCGGACTTTTCGGCACAGGGGCACAGCACCAAGTTCTGGCTCGCCGCCTGGGCCAGCGTTTGTGTCGGCGGCATCATTATCGGCATCATCCGGTACTACTTTACGTATCTCGCCAGCTTCAAAGCCAGCCGGATTCTGTTCCAAAAGCTTCTGTTCACAATGCTGCGGGCACCCCTCCGGTGGACCGACACGGTTCCCGTCGGCCGCATCCTCAATAGGTTCACCACCGACTTCAGCTCCATTGATGAAACCATTGCCGACTACCAGATCCATTTCTTTTACGTCTTTTTGCAAGCCGTGGGGATCGCAGCCGCATCGACCTTTGCGTCCCCATTGGTGGTTCCACTGGCTGTCATCTGTGTGGCGTGGTGCGTGTACCTGTCCAAGATCTATCTTGCTGCAGCAAGGCCTGTTCGGAGGATTGAGAGCACAGCCAACTCACCCATCTTCGATCTCTTTGGCTCCACTCTGACAGGCATCACAACCATTCGCGCATTCGGACGGTCTTCGCCCTATATCGATGCAATGCGCAAGAGAATCGACAATTTCTGCAAGGCAACCATGAATCTGTCCCTGCTTGGCCGGTGGATCGGCTGGAACTTGAGCGTGGCTGGCACTGTTTTTGCTGTCAGCGTAGTGGCGTTTGTTCTTGCGAGGGCTGGGAATGACGCTGCGCTTGCCGGCTTCATTCTCAACTTTGTGATGGATTTCTCCAACCTGGTTTTGATGGTCACTCGTGCCTACTCGACTCTCGAGTTGGAGATGAACGCCGTTGAGCGTGTCGTGGAGTACTCGGAGATTGAGACGGAAAACCTTGGAGGGGAGAAGCCGCCAGCAGCTTGGCCGACGCAGGGGCGGCTGGAGGTCAACGACCTGGTGGTCAGCTACGCACCGGACTTGCCGCCCGTGCTCAAGGGAATCTCGTTCGAGACCGGTGCTGCTGAGCGGATCGGCGTGATTGGTCGTACCGGTGCGGGCAAATCGTCACTCACGCTGGCGCTCTTCCGATTCTTGGAAGCACAATCGGGGACGATTCACGTCGACGGGTTGGACATCTCCAAGCTCAAGCTGGAAGATCTCCGATCTCGATTGGCCATCATCCCACAAGACCCGGTACTCTTCTCGGGAACCATCCGGTCCAATCTCGACCCTTTTGATAGTCACACTGATGAGGAGCTTCACGATTGCCTGCGGAGAGTCCACCTTGTCTCAGACTCCGATTCTGAAACTAACACAGTGGCCGCACAGAGCGGCTCCCTTCCTCCTGAGCCGGCTACTCTTAGCGTCCCCGAGGGCAGCTTATCCGTTCCCCAAGCAAGCGTCCCAACCAGCCGCGCATCGACCCCTGGCCCGAGGAACATCAATGTCTTCCGAGACCTTTCTTCCCCCGTTTCCGAGGGCGGCCAGAACCTCTCACAGGGCCAGCGTCAGCTGCTTTGTTTGGCTCGTGCCATCGTGGCCCGACCCAAGATCATGGTTCTCGACGAGGCAACATCAGCCGTGGATATGGCTACCGACACCCTCATCCAGCGGTCCATCCGCGAGGAATTCGGCGGGTCCACGTTGATTGTCATCGCGCACCGCCTGAGCACCATTGCGGACTTTGACCGGATTCTTGTGCTCAGCGACGGCCAAATCGCCGAGTACGGGACGCCCAAGGAGCTCTGGAATATTGGCACAAGTGGTGTGTTTCGAAGCATGTGCGAGGAGAGCGGGGAGAAGCAGAAGCTGAGGGTGGTCGTCACAGGCGTGTAGCTTTCGGTGGTGTTCAGTGATCGCAAGACAGGGAGCAAAAGAATTTCCCTCGTGGCATGGTAAGTTCGGGAACCAAGTCCGTTACATCTCTTTTCGTTGGTTTGTAGTGGGTCCGCAAGGTGCTACGGCGGAGGAAGTGCGTATATCCCGGGAATTCGAAGTTGAACTAAGAGCGCAAGTGCGACTTTTGGTGTTCTTGGTGATCACAGCAAGGCAACTCTCTCCTCTCACAACTCAGTCGCAACCTGGAAGTCTCCTCGGAGCGGTAGATAGTCACAAAACAAGCACAAGCCGGGAGGCAATGTTTTCCTCCGGCAAAACGTGGTTGTATTCCGTGCTTGCACTACTAGCCTACGCCCCGGCAATCTCTCCCGCTCCCCCGCCATCGCGTAACTCTAGCACACATGGTCAAAGTACCCATCCGTCACGGTAACCGCTTACCACGGTGTCACCTTACCGCCATCGCCGCGGGAAAGACCCCGCTTGCGACCTCCCTCTCCCTCGTAGCCCACCTTGTTGTGGGAGTAGAACTGCTTATCTTCGTTGAAGGCCATGCCGCGCTTATCGAAGGTCTCGTAGCCCACCTTGTTGTGCGAGGAGAACTGCTGATCTTCATTCCAGCCAGCGCCGCTCTTCTCCATGTCCCCGGCCTCGTAGCCAACTTTGTTGTGGGAGTAGAACTGCTGGTCCTCGTTCCAGCCAGTGCCGCTCTTCTCCATGTCTCCGGCCTCGTAGCCAACCTTGTTGTGCGAGGAGAATTGTTGATCTTCGCTCCAGCCGGTGCGACGCTCGTCGTCGGCTTCGTAGCCGAGCTTCTTGCTGGAGGAGACTTGCTTCCAGTCCTTGGCGTGGTGGCGGGTTAGGGGCCAGGTTGTGGCGGGGAGGTCTTCGATGGGGAATATGAGGTCTGAGGGTGGTGTTAGTTGAGTTCCATGTGGGAGGGGATTGTGGGGAAATCGGGGGTGGTTGGGTGGTGAGGGTAAGGGGTAAAGGGGGGTGGAACTACCGTCGTCATCACCAGGGACGGCGATGGTGGTCGCGGCTGCGAAGAGGAGGGCGACGATGGAAAGCTTCATCTTGGGTGAGACTGTGCGGGCTGCGTTTGGTATGGAGTATTCTTCGATGTTTTGAAGCGGTGGAGAGTGCAGTGGTGGTGAGTTGCCGATGTGAGGTCTTATAGCCAAGACTCTCGGACAATCATCAACATTCTTAGCCTTGCCCATGGTGGCAATCCAACGGCTGTGCTACCACTTATTGATAACCTGATGGGTCAATGGTGTGATATTTGCCCCGTTGTAACGTTGAAGGACCGCCGAAAATTTCCCGTTCAGGTACCTCAGAGGCCATTGACGGTTCCATCCTCGGGTTGTCCAACCCATGTGGTGTGTTTGCGCACTTCTCTTGGAAACAGCCACGCAAACTTGGGTGCTTTGAGTGAATACAGCGGAAAAGTTTTGTCACCTTTGTGTTTCAGCTTTTCGGTCAGTCCCCTTCCAGGAGCCCTTTTCGCCCTCATGACCAAGCTTTGACTCTATCCCTACCCGACGGGTATCGGGACTGCTCCCGTCTTCAACCCATTCCACTGACGACACCACCGTTTGACCCCTGCCAGCATGTCTTTGCACCAGAATCATGACATCGAAGCCGAGGGCCTGTTGGGTTTGAGAGCAGAGGAGGAAGTGAGGGAACTGCCGAAGAGGATACCTCAGAGCCGACACACAACAACGTCATGTGTCATTCAACTGATTGTGGTGGTCTGTCTGTCGATTGTCGTCTTCCTCCTCGGAAGATATTCTGCAGGTCCCGCAAAAAGACAAAGGGATAGTATCTTGTATTGCAAGTCAGATCACTGCCTATTGTCAGTTCTTTGTCACAGGCTAGGACCTGACATTACCAAGCCCCAGCCGAGGACCTCATCGACTATCATCTGGTCAAATTCGACAAGGGCTACGGCCAAAACACGACGAATGGACGACGAATCGTATACGGCGGACGCGCCAACGAGGAGATCGACGCAGCATGGGCAGATCTAGATTTCGGGACGTATATTCGCCTCACACCTGAGGAGGCTCGCCAACTTGATGAGCCCACGGGGGCCGTCCACCATGGCGGCGGATACATCGTCAGCCTAGATGTCTACCATCAGCTTCACTGTCTCAACTATCTCCGGATGGCGCTGCAGCCTGACTCTTACAAGTTCAAACAGCCCCCGGATGCTTTCGAGAAACACATTGGTGAGTGCTTACACATCAGTGTCTGAGAACAAGGATGGGTTGCTGACAGGCAGTTGAGCGCACTGCGTCAACGACCTCCGACAGGCCCTTCAATGCAGCGCCGACATCACGCCCATGACATACAGCATGGTGATGCTGGATGGCAGAATCGCCTACGATCCGCACTTTGAAGTGCGGCGAACGTGTAGAAACTGGGACAAGATCAACGACTGGGCGCGGCAGCGGAGCGTGAGTAAATGTCTACATCTTGAGATGCAGAGGAGATGATTTGACTGCTCGCAGCTGTTGAACGACCCTGAGATTGACCTCTTGATTGTGTGACGCAGCCGGGACAACGCAGGAGAGGATTGCAAGAAAGTCGTGCAGTGCTTTTAAATGTGGACTGTAGGTCATCATGGGTGAATCAAGGTGTTCCAAATGCGTTCAACTTATGGAATGAGATGTCTGCATTTGAATTTGGGGTTTAACTCTGTCGTTTGGATTTTGCATGTGTGGTGATTGGTGGGTCTTCCGAGCCAAGAGAGGAAGGCGCGTTGAAGGAAGGGACACGCCGGAGCCGATCTCGGTTGGCCTGGCAGGTACCTGCCAAATTTCTGCTGCTTGGTCCCACAATGTTGACGGCAAGTTTGCATACCTATACGTGGGCCCGTCAGCCAGACTGGATTGTGTGCCGCGCAGCCCATTTCTCCACGAGCTCCTCTGGGCAACTACCGTCCCCTGCCAAACGTGTCTGCGACACCAACTGACGTCAAATCCCGAAACATCCATCACTAAATCTTCCACACACGCGCACCTTTCTGCTCCAAGCCAGACTGGTCACGTCTAAACACAAGGTCACTTCACCATCCCCATACCCAACGAAACAACGCCGCCGCGCCGCGAATCGCTTGCGTCCCAAACCCTGCTATGTCCACCCAAACACCATGCTCGTCGTTATTCCGTCGAGATGTATGCGGCGTTGGCAGCGGCAGTCGGTTTCCCGGTCTCGCGGCTGGACGTGGAGGGGCGACACGAGTTGAAGAGGCGCTGACGTAGCCAGGGGAGTGCTGCGTGCCAGAGATGGCGCCGTACGTCTGCATCACACCGACATGGCGTTCGAAGCCGGACAAAAGCGCTTGTGCTTCGGATGCTGGACGACTCCTTGATGCCAAAGCAGGTAAACGTCCCGAATGGTCCTCTCTAGGCGACACCAAGACCGGCCGAGGTTCCGCAGGCGGAAGAATCGCAGCCATGTCATGGGATGGTGACTGCAACGGAACGGCAAAGCCGACAGTTTCGACTAAGGTCTGGTAGGACGACGCGGTCAAGGCATAGCGAACGTTTGGGCGATTGCCTTCGTACGAACGCAGAACGTCGAACGGGATTGTCGCTTGATTTGTCAGGTTGACGTACGAGTTTTTTCGCAGCACTTGACCGTCATCGATCTGCAGCAGGATGCTGAGATCGGGGTGAGTATTGGCAGGGTGGATCGGGAGGTACTGTCGCCGGCGCCGGGGGCTGGTCGGGAACTTTTCTTCGAGATCAGTGCCCCCAAGGGAGGTCAACTAGCGTCGAAAAGGGATTGTCAGTTACGACGGAGGCTGGGTCTAGGCTATCGCGGCGCTTACCAGCAAAATCACGACATTCTTGTCCACCAGACGAGGCGACAAGACTACGACGGGGTGGTTGTGGCATTCAGGGGGAAGGCTGGTGGGAACGACGACATCATCCTTCGACGGAAGCCACAGGATGGTTCCAGCGAGATGGGTTTGTTGAGTCCGATCACGCCGGCGGGTACGTGGTCGCGGCATGGTGTGGAAACGCAGTCGACATCTATCAGCTTGACGAAGCGGCGGGCAAACCCGAAGAAAGGGGGGATCGGACTTGGGGTCGAGGACGAGGGAGTGCCAGGAGGTTATTCCTTGACGATCCCTGCAGGAGGTCTCCGAGGGTTGGGCTGCGAGATCTGTTTGCTTTCGGCTCGGCTCAGCCATTCACGATCGCTGTGCAACGTTGGCGGCGTCCCAGCCATACAGCCACTCGACGCAAACGCGCCCCACCAGTCATGTTGCTTCACGCTGTCTTGCTGCAAGCAGCCGTTCGCTTGGGTTCTCGGTCAATGCAGATTGGGTTGATCTCGCGGGCCAACAGCGTGGCTGGCGGGAGTCAGGGTGGGCCTCGGGCCAACGCAGGCCGGAAGGTGCCGGGATGCATGGGGCCGCAAATATGGGTCTTTGGCCGGGATCCCGGAGGCGTCACTGGTCGGGGAGACTGCATGACGCCGACTCGACTCACAGTCTCATTGGTCAACACCAGGGAGGCTGCAAGCTCGATCTCGAGATATAAACCCCGGTTGGCGGAGAAACCCGTTTGGCTGAAGACAGCAGTTGATGACCCGGAGGCCCGCCTGGACGCATCAGAGCTTGTACGCAATCGCTGTGATCATTTCGACATCTGCACTATACCTTCCGAGGCGCTGCCTTCTTCACTAGACGGATCAATCGCAAAGTCGTCACGCACGTTGACACGGCGGGGCCACTCTTCAGAGCATGTGGGGGACTCGTTGTTTTGCGCTGAGCACACCGTCGCTACTCGACAACAAACGAAAACGAGCTCTAGCACCAGGCCTTTGGTACGGCTGTTGGCATCACTCTCCGGAGTAGCGTTGACCGAGGATTCGTACCGGGCGCACAGCCGCCTTGGTGTGCCCCTTCACATGGTCATGACAGCTTCGGTTCAGCCAACGCGAGCATCGCTACGAACAAGGGCGCACCGCCCAGCCGGGTAACATTGTCCCGGCAAGAGGGGCCGAATCGGAGAAAAGAGCGCAAAGACGATTTGTATGGCTATCTCCGCGTTGGGTCCGGACAGCGGCAGAGGAGGTCCGAAAAACCGTTGCCAATCCTACCCGATTTAGCAGGCTGCTGGGTCCGGTTGGGATGCGTACAGTGGGTATATGTGGGCTGGGGAGGGGAATAATCGTCATTGCCCCGCAAATGCGTCCTCGTCAACGGGTTTTGTACATTTTGCTGGCGTCGCATCCTTGGCGGACAGGGGGCTACTGCTAAGGAGATCAGGATAAATAGGCAAAAAGCAACGGCGCAACATTATTGATGGATTTATACGCAGGTGGGAGAGGTGGGATCGGTGCCTTAATATAAGCCCGCAGCAGACCTCGCCAGAAGTTAAAGTTAGTATTTCGACGTCGTCGTGATCTTCTCGAGTCGACATCGTGACCCCTTTTCGTTCACGACAACGAAACTCACGATGAAGGGTTTGCTGCTTCTCGCTGTCGCCGGCCTCGCCGCGGCGGAGGACGGCCTCAATGCCTGGCTGCGGTATGCTCCCATTCAAAATGCGCAGGCATTCCACGCCCGGCTGCCGACGGGGCTCGTCGCCCTCAACACCACCTCGGGATCGCCGGTCAGCACGGCCGCCAAGGAGCTCTCGCAGGGCCTCAGCGGCATCTTTGGCGTGCGTCTTGCCGCCAGCACCGAGCCCCGTGGCCGAAACGCCGTCACGGTTGGCACAGTGGCCCAGTTCCTCAACGCCAACCCGACGGTCCGCATCCACTTGCCCGAGCTGAAGGAGGACGGCTTCCACATCAACGTCGAGGGTGGTAGCGTGCGCATTCTCGGACAGAACGAACGTGGTGCCCTGTACGGCGCATTCCACTACCTCTCGCTCGTGGCGCAGGGCAATGTGTCGGACTACTCCCTGACGTCCAACCCCCAAGCCCCTGTCCGCTGGGTCAACCAGTGGGACAACACGCAAGACGGCGGCACCCACGGCAGCGTCGAGCGTGGCTACGGCGGCAAGTCGGTTTTCTTCTGGGAGGGCCGCATCCGCGAGGATCTCACTCGTGCCGGACAATATGCTCGTCTCCTGGCGTCCATCGGCATCAACGCCGTCGTTGTCAACAATGTCAACGCCAACGCCACCCTTCTGCATCCCGATCTTATGGATGGCCTCGCCCGCATCGCCAACGTATTCCGGCCGTACGGTATCCAGCTGGGCTTCTCGCTCAACTTTGCCGCGCCCCAGCTCTACGGCGGCCTCTCGACCTTTGACCCCCTGGACAAGTCCGTCATCAACTTTTGGCAAAACGTCACCGACAACCTGTACGCTCGCATCCCCGACATGGCCGGCTACCTCGTCAAGGCCAGCTCCGAGGGCCAGCCCGGCCCCCTGACGTACAACCGCACCCTCGCTGACGGCGCCAACCTCTTTGCGCGCGCCCTGCAAAAGTACAACGGCATCTGCGTCTTCCGCGCCTTCGTATACGACCACCGCAACCTCAACCAGACGGTCGACTGGAAGGCCGACCGCGCCAACGCCGCCGTCGACTTTTTCGAGGGCCTCGACGACAAGTTCGAGCCCAACGTCGTCGTGCAGATCAAGTACGGCCCCATCGACTTCCAAGTCCGCGAGCCCGTGTCCCCCCTGTTCACCCACCTCCGAAGGACGTCCACGGCCGTCGAGCTCCAAATAACCCAAGAGTACCTCGGCCAGCAAGCCCACGTCGTGTACCTCGCGCCCATGTGGAAGGAGCTCCTCGACTTTGACCTCCGCGTCGACTCCAAGCCCTCGCGCCTCTCCGACATCCTCAACGGCTCCCGCTTCAACACGACCCTCTCGGGCTACGCCGGCGTCGTCAACGTCGGCATGAACACGACCTGGCTCGGCTCCCACCTCGCCATGTCCAACCTCTACGCCTACGGCAAGTACGCCTGGGACGCCGCCACCGACCCCCAAGACGTCCTCACCGAGTGGATCAAGCTCACCTTCTCCGATGACGCCGACGTGCTCCGCGTCATCACCGAAATCTCAATGCAGTCCTGGCCGGCGTACGAAAATTACTCTGGCAACCTCGGCATCCAAACCCTCGCCGACATCCTCCTCGGCCACTACGGCCCCAACCCCGGCTCACAGGACGGCAACCCCTGGGGCCAATGGACCCGCGCCGACGCCGACACCATCGGCATGGACCGCACCGTCAAAAACGGCACCGGCAACGCCGGCCAGTACCCCCCCGAAATCGCCGCCATGTACGAAGAAGTCGCCACCACGCCCGACAACCTCCTCCTCTGGTTCCACCACGTGCCCTACACGCAAAAGCTCAAGTCCGGCAAGACGGTCATCCAGCACTTTTACGACGCCCACTACAACGGCAGCGCCGTCGCCCAGACCTTCCCCAAGCTCTGGGAATCCATCAAATCCAAAATCGACCCCGAGCGCTACGAGCATGTCCTCTACCGCCTCGTCTACCAAGCCGGCCACTCGCTCGTGTGGCGCGACAGCGTAAACAACTTTTACTTCAACAAGTCGTCCATCCCCGACGAGCACGGCCGCGTGGGGAACTACAAGTACCGCATCGAAGCCGAGAGCATGAACCTCACCGGGTATCGCGTGTACAACGTACACCCCTTTGAGGCCGCGAGCGGGACAAAGGCCATCGTGACGACGAGCAACAGCACGCAGGGGACCGCGACGACGGTGGTGGGCGTCGAGACGGGGAAGTATGACCTCGCGGTGAATTATTTCGACCAGGCGATTGGCAACTCGACGTGGGAGCTGTTTTTGGATGAGACGCTCGTGGGCAAGTGGAAGGGGGATCATGAGTATATTCTGGGCAAGGCGGCCAGTCCGTATATTGATGGGCAGACGGCGACGAGGATTACCTTCAAGGGGGTGCAGGTGGCCAAGGGGAGCACGCTCAAGATTGTGGGGACGCCGGATGGGTTGGAGCCGGCGCCTGTGGATTATGTGTCGATTTTGCCAGAGGGGGTCGTGGATTGAGGGTGCAGCGAGGTGATTTGCCAGTGATGTGCCAACTTGGTTGTCAAGGTGTAATGAGGTAGTGAATAAAAGTCATGAATTATGATTCGACCTCAGCTGGTTTTGCTGGAAAGTAAAGGGCGTTTCTCAGGATTGATTCCTTCTGACTTCTTATAAACCTGCCAACCTCTTCGCTAGAGTGATCTTTGAAGAAAAGGAAGCCACCAGAGGCTGAAGTGAGCTACCAAGTATTGAATCTCCCTGGCTGGCGTCGGCTTTCCCCTCTCCCGGAAGCAAGATTACTTCCATCCACTCAGAATCTTCTTCTCCTTCCCCATGTCGGGATATCAATCCGGCGACTATATCGGGCGGAAGGCCCTCCTTGATCGCAGTCCATATGTGACCATCTTGCCCACCAAGTGGATGGAGCAAGGGCAGCAAACGATCCAAAACTCCCTCAAGCAAGGACGCCTTGCCTACACATGGCCTGCCTATGAGCTTGTCGAAAAACTCTTTGGTCCTCTCTCCCATCTCCTTTGGTGCCGGAAGCTTCCCCGTGGCGATGAAGGCGCTCAAAGTCTGGAGATACGCGTGATGGTCAGGAGGTTTTAGCCGGTGGGAGAAGGCACCGTCGAGGAACATCTCCCAAACGTGACATGGTCCAAGGTCCCAACGAGCTTGAGGATTAGCGCCATGCTTGAGAAGGAGCGGGATGGCTCCGCTGTTGAGAACAGAAGAAAACAGGGCTTCATCCTTGAAAGCATGAGAAACGAACAACTCCCATGATGTCCCCAGTTCCCCTTGCACAATGGCGTCGCTCGAAAGTTCTTCGCGGCAAACGTTACTCTTCATAGCAATTTGTGCCATGCAGAAGATGTTTGGTCTTGGGGAATACCGGGGCAGCTCGCTTTGGGCCTCGTAACCTTGAAACGCCATCAGGAGAAATAGAATCCGGGGCGTAAACAAGCAATCCAGGTAGTGAGGATCGCCGGTGAGCTTTTTGTCGAGGTAGCCAACCAGCTCGGCATCAACTACCATCTCCCGGAAGAATTCCCCGCCTGCGGTGTTCCTGAATACCAGCGGTGCCCCATCTTGGCTGAGACGCCCCAATATCGCATCTACCTCGTCAAGTAGCGCATGGTGTGTTGGGGGTGTGATATCCGGGTGGTTTTCGAGCTCACGAGCCGTCAGTAGGATATTGCGTATGAAGAGAACAAAACTCTTGTTAGAAAAGGCTGAAGAGATGGATAGCGATTCTGCGGCCGGCCGGTAGTGCGCCGGGCCACTCTTGGTGAGGCTTATGGAACCGGGCCAACTTTGAACCCTGAGCGCTGTCGTGTAGGCTTTGAGCACCGAGCACTCCGGCATGAACCAACTGGGGCTACTGTGGACAAGGAAATCGGCCATCTCCCTAGTTTTGAGAAAGTCCATGACGGTGCGGTGCAGAACGTTGACCTCTCCTGATGCATTAACCTCCAGGAGACCTCGAGTCCGGCCGTTGAGCCGACGTGTCGTCCGCGCTTCCATCTCCTTCACCGTAGTCTCTGGGATACTTTCAGGTGGCAGATGCAGGGCATATTCCAGGTCTTCGTACTCCATGTCGTGGAAACGATACAACGTCCAGTGGAGTGGTTCTTTTGCGTAAGTCGCTATGCGGAGCGTTGTCGCCATCTTTTCGCGGTAGAATGGTTCCACGGAGTCGAGCATACTCCTGAAAAACTCCTCCAGTTCGATGGGAAAACTCTCCAGTCTCTTCCGCAAGTCGGAAAGGCTGTCGTCGTTTGTTAGCCCTTCCCGCAGCAGGTTGGCAACCAAGACGACCCAGAGAAAGACACCGCTAGACCTCTCGGTGATCTGGTCCAGCAGTCGTTGACATTCCTCAGCCATTCCTGATGACTCAATTCGGTTCCATCGGGGATGCTGCTGCAGACGGCTCTCTGCATACCTTCTGATGTCTTCACGTGTCAATTCGTGGAGGCTGATCTTTTGCGCTTCATCGCCGCCAAATGCGTCCTCAAAGACGTTCCAGGGTCGGCTAGAGATACAGAATTTGAAGTGAGCCGAATGAGACAACTCCTTTATAGCATCGCAGAGCTCGAGGTGGTCGCCATCGTATTCATCGGCACCATCGATAAAGACGCAAAACTTGAACGAGGGCCGGGAGGGGTCAGGCCGAGAGGCACCAGACTCGGACATGGGCACTTCTGCAACACGACGCAGCGCGTCGTGAAGTTCCGGGATGCACCACGTAGACGGGAGCGAGTCGAGTGCCCCAGTACAGCGATTTGGGCACGCTGACTTCGTGAGGCCGGGAAACTGCCGAAAAATCTCAAACAGTAGAGTCTGGAGAAGGCCCTGCTGTGATCTCTGCATGGCGGATCCGGCGGCCCAGAAATAGTGACTCACAATTACCACATCCGTGGGCCCAGCCCAGTGACGGAGAGCGGCCAATGTTCTTCGGTCATCAGCAACAAACTTGACAAGTGTGGACTTGCCTGATCCTGCTTTCCCCGAGACCCAGAAGATGCCTCTTCCATCCTGGAGCCATCGCAGGAATTTTCCCTGTGACCATCGGCGAGCTTCCGTGCCAGGTTCCGCGAACACCCATTGGTATGTTTTGTTGTGGGCCTGTGAGAGACTTTCGTGTCGAACCGGGCGCGCGGGAAATGTCAGGCTCTGAAGGATTGCTTGCTGTCTTGCAACATCATCGCTGCATTCTTCGACCCTAACCATTTTCCTCCGCAGTGCGTCAAGGCGCGTTCCGCTCTCAATGCTCTTTCTCAGGAAAGATACGTCCTTCCCGATAAGCGAAAGATCCTTTGCGATGTCCTCAAGCCGTGCGTGGTGGTCCGACCGAAGAAGCAAGCTGTCGTTCCGCAAGCACTCTAGCTGTTCCTGGTGAGATGCATGCCAGTCCCTGAAAAGGCATGGTCAGCACATGAACAGGGTGAAGGCCTAGGTAGGGGCAAGGTCACTTGCGCTGTGAGCTTCACAACACAGAGGATCAGAGTCGTCTGGGTGTTGGACAGACGGTACTCGAGATCTTGGATGTCCTTCCTCTTCCACAGGCTTCTCAGAGCGATACGGAAGCTCTCCCACCGCCGCCTAGAGCCAGCACCGGGCTGCGATTTGAGCTTCGCAACCACTCCCAGGAGTCGGCGGCAATCCTGCCCGCACTGTTGGGATAGCACCTGTATCGTCTTCAAGTTCGCGGCGGAGGCATTAGACTGTTGATCTGGGGGCGGCGGTCGACTGGCAGCGGAAAGACAATCGGACGTCGTCGCTGCGCTGAGCGCGGAGGCTAATTCAGATAACTGGCTGTAGACGGTTTCCATGGACAGCGCGTGCTCGGTGGTGCCCGACGCCGAGCCATGGATCTCAGCGGCACTGGAAATGAGGTTCGATGCGAATGTGGCGAATTGGACGGCGCTTGCTGCGACGCCCAGCGCAGCCAGGGCCTCCATGGCAATTGAGGACAATAACGTCGACCCTCGGATTTCTGCGTGTGGGAGTTGGTCTCATGGAGAAGTCCGTCCGGGCCGGGTGGAAACCACGCGGATTCGGAGGCGACAGATGTGCGCCCAGCAAAAATGCCTAGCGGGGCAGTGCAGATTCTTATCGTGCTGGCATGGGCTGTGTGTTGAGTTCTGGAAGGTGCCCGATTTGCTGGTGATCGCCAAATGAGAGGCAAGAGCAACCCACCCCGCGTCTGGTCGACCCTGAATCTGCAGCCGCCAACCTACTGAGGCGGCCCCGTCAAGCGTCCCAGCTGCCAGTCAAGACATGACACTCAGCTACCAGTAACGTTTTTGTTTCTCGATACTGCTTGGTAATTTGTGGGAATGGGGGAGGGAAACAGAGAACTTAAATGACACGTAGCTTCTTGTGTAAGTTAGTACCGTTGAAGGCGTGGGCACAGATGGAGTTCCGTCCCAGGCAATGTCCAAGTCCCCGATCCCGCTGGATGCAGTGGGCATTTTCATGTACGTCATGTGGACGGTACATTCGTAGGAGCACCAGGCGGCCGCCTGTCTTGACAGAATTCACCTCTGACCCCAAAAACAATAACCTTGTTGCTAGCCAGGCCTGAGACAGACCGGAATTGAGATTAACCTGCTTTGTCGTGCCCTTAATATCCCTTAGTCACGCAGACCCATTTTCTTTGTCCAATTCATGACAAGATCCAGGGCCGCCGGGGTCGCTTCCCATGCCTCGAGCGTGTGCTCAACGGCGCATATGGCCTCCTCCGGGCTCCCAGGCAGCGTTCGAAAGCTTTTGACGTGCTTCTTCATCTCGTCCGGGTGCTCCATATAGAACCAATAGTGCCCGTTGTACTGTCCAATGGTGCTAGTGATCAGGTTCGCCCCGATGACGATCTCTTTGAGGAGCATGGCCCTGTTCTCCATGACGTCGAACCACTCGGGGTGTCGCTTGAGGATGTCGATGGGGAAGACCTCTGCCGTCTTCTCGAAAACCTCGGCCGAGGTCCAGGTGGGGTTCTTTTCTTGGATACCGAGGGCCATGCGTAGGCCAAAGTACAGGCGCGCCAGGATCAAGACAACCGATGACGCCCTGATGATGTTCTCGCGAACGGCTTTATTTCCCTGGTCACCGTACCATTGTTTGGTGTTTTCTATGGGGTTCGCGCCTTGAAGATCCAGCATCGGCCTCTGCGTATCCTTAACCAACCAGCTGGTTTTTTCGCGCTTCGGCAGAGCTTGCCACCAAGCGCAGAAGTCGTAGGCCTCTTGGTCGCGGTCGAGGCGCAGCAGCAGCGGAGCAATGACTTGGTCGGCGTGGATGCCCATACCCACACCCTGCCGGTCGAGTTGCAGCATCTCGCGGTAGACTTCCAGCGATTCGACCACGGCCCGCTGGGTTTTCGCCTTCAATAGAGCCGGGGCGAGTCTGAAGAGCGCCCTGATGTAGTCCTGAGTTGTACTTGCCCCGCACGCAAAGAACACGCCGTAATACTTGTTCTGCGGTCCGGGAGTGAGCGCTTCCGAGTTCCAGCTCAAAAGAGCGCGCTTCTTCTCCTCGACCTCGGCCTTGGCAGCAACAATCTCTTTGCAGGCGTCTTTGTGGGCGGGGCGATCCTCGAGTTGGTGGTCGCGGCAGCAGTAGTAAACCACGCGGCAACCCCCGCACAGCGACAGGGGTACTGGCGCCGCCGCATCGCACACCTGGCACTCCATCAGCACCTCTCCGGCCGCCGGCGCGATGATTCCTTCTACACTGCTGCTCATGTTCGACTGGTCGGATGGGTTTGGCGGGTGATGTTGAAGCCAAGGGCCACGTCGTCTCGAAAAGTCCCTTCGAGCTGGCAAAAAGTCAAATGTGGACCTTAAAGCACGGGCCACACATCCCCGCTTGCCCATCCAGAGCCGTTTGTGATTGGCAGTCAATGCCCTCTTGCATCATGCTCCCGTTTTTGATGGGGAACTCTGTGAATATTAGCCTCATCCAGCTTATCTTTTGTCGCGCAGACTTGTAATGGAGACATGGTCAAATGGTAAGGCGGTTTCTCGAGTCAATTTTCAACCATGTTGCTCTGGTCAACATCTTGAGCCTGTGATTGGAACGATAACCACTAACAATATCAGGCTACTTACAGTCTCCAAAAATTGGGGGCCCAAAAAGGCGCTCTGGCGACGCTAAAAATGCAGTGACCGGGAGGAGTACTCGAGTCTGACGCTCTCCCCATTCTTGGCATCTTTATTCTTGGCATTGCGTCCTCACGACCCAAGTGCCACACAGCTCGCAAGAAAGAACGACTACATCTCCGCAATCAAAGCCAAACTTCCATGACAAAAATCTTATTTTTTTTTCCTCCCATGGTTTCGCATGAGCGTGTGGTGTGTTGGTGGGATCCCTACCGCGTACCTCTTTCGGCGAATGTCCAGACAGCTTTTACTTGGGACAATTGCGTCTGTAGGTGTCGGGATTGGAGCACACGGTATTCTTCCCGTAGTCGCAGCATCCGCCCTTTGGGTTGCACTCAAAGATGTCGTTCATGAAGGAGCCGCCCTTTCCTTGGGAAATGACCTGCGAGCACCTCCCGCAGTACTGTCCGCGCGGAGTCCCTTCTCTGCAGCGGCATCCATTCTCCCTGCACGCTCGCTTCTCGAGGATGGGTGCTTCAATGTCCAAACTGGCGTCGCGCGCCTGGAGCTGCTCGAGGTCGAGAGCTCGCTTCATTTCGATAGAGCCCATCTCTGGTGTTGTTGCGCTGTTAGCTTGAGTCGGGAACATGGGGTTGATCAATATGGATGAAATCATAGGCTCACCAGATTCAGGAAAGGACACAGCAGCAGACGCAACTCCCAAAAGGGCAGCAACGATAAAGATAAACTTGTACTGCATGCTGGCGGTGAGGATTGTTTCACTCCAGAAAAGTGGTGTTATTCGACTGGTGGGTGTGGCTGTCGACAGGACCAGAGCGGGTCTGAGTACCCAGTGCCCCCTTTTATTCTCAACAACAGCGCGGCGGTGCAGGGGTAAATCCAGAAACTTGGTGGGCTTGTAAATATGAAATTACTGCAGCTTGTTTTTAGCCGGCTGCTAGAAGGGCGGCGACCTTGGTCTAGAGTTCAGATGCTGCTGCCAGTCGGACAAACTCCAAGTCAAGCGAGTGTAAGCAATCTCGCCGTCGCCACAATGGCAGCTGTTCCGTAACGCCACCCAATCTGAACACATCTATCTCTCCAGACGATGCGCCGCTTCGAACAGCATTGATAGGGTCGATGGTCTTGTTCATAAAACCGCTGGGAATAGAACGGCGTAACATGGTGTCGCACTACGTAATAGAAATCACCCACCAGAGCTTCTTAGGACTCGATATAATCTTCCATCAAGTACACCGCGTCACGCGGTTGCTGCCGCATACGATAGTATCCAAGGCACCGCTGATCTCAACCTGGTTGCTAGTGAACCAAGTAACGCAGGCGCTCTTGTCCGAGGAGCCCCCTTGTTCCTCTAACTTAGGTAGTCTGCTCGAGCTTCTTTTAGTTCGATCGTCTCCACCGTAGTCCACAGTGATCTGATATTTAACAACGTAGGTACACGCCCTCTTTACACAACGTGTACCGGAGCCTACCATCGCATCCGAAATCCGTGCTTGGACACACCTGAACTTGCTTCTTGTCCTCGAAGCGGGAGACCCAGACTTCGTGCCCTACCATTTTATACTGCGTTCATCCTGCCATTCGCTTGAAGTCCTAATCCAAGACATATTATTCAACAGCCCATCTCATTCCACCACCCCCCCCCCCCCCCCCGCCCCCCCCCCCCCCCCCCCCCCCCCCGGCCACGAAGAGGCAAGAGGCCCACACACACAAACACCCCCAACCCCCCCCCACCCCCCCCCCGCCCCCCCAACCTTCCGAATCTCAAGATGAAGTCCATTCACAGGCCGAATACTAACCACCCCACCGGGAACGACATCCTCCTCCTTCATCCCCAAGCTCCAGCGAAATCTCATCACAAACGCCGCCAACAAACACCTCAACTCGGCCTTGGCAAACCCCTGCCCGATACAACCTCTAGGACCATGCAAAAAAGTCATGTTCGCAAAGTTACTCTCCACTCCCCCCGTAGTATTCGGTTTCCCATCTTCGCCGATCCACTTGTCTAGACTAAAGACGGTGGAGTCGGGGCCCCAGAGAGCCGTGTACCGGTTTACGAGCCACGGCGGGATGATGAGTTCGGTTCCCTTTCTAATAGGGTAGCCGCAGAGGGTGGTGTGGCGGGTTGCAACGCGGACCGTTACGGGGACGGTGGGGTAGAGGCGGAGGGTTTCGTTGAGGGTGGCGTTGAGGAGGGGGAGGTGTTCGAGGGTGGAGGAGAGGTCGTCGGGGGATGGGGGTAGACCGTGGGGGGAGTGGTGAAAGTGGGGGAGAGCGGTGGAGATTTCGGCGCGGAGGGAGGACTGGACGGAAGGGTGGACGTCGTTTCGTGGCTGTCGGAGAGGTGTGTCAGTAGTGGCGTGAGAGCGGAGGAGGGAGTGGACCTACCCGGCTGCGAGGAAGGTGAGGAGCTGGTCGACGAGTTCCCTTTCAGAGAAGTTATCGCTCTTTATTAACAAGGATAGGATATCAAAGTGGTCATCGTCCCCCTTGGCGATTGCGTCAATCGGGTCACGGACAAGCTGCCCGCAGATAGCCTTGATGTTTGTCGTTGTTTTCTCAAAAGCCCTTGCCGTCTCCCAAGGTAGCCATTTGACGAACCCACGGGAGAACGTAACGGACATGAGGAAGTACAAAAACTTGGCCTTCCCCGGCCTGAGTAGCTCATGGTAGTTTTTGATCAGCGGATCATTAGGGTTTGTTAGAACGTTGAAATCTCGCCCCAACGCAGCGATGCCAATCACATCGAGCGCGGCTTTGCTGGCCCAGGCATTCATTTCGATGGTGGCTGTCTCCTGGCGGTCTAGCTCGGCTGCGATGGCATCGCAAAAAGCCACACCTTTCTTCCACATGACAGGGCACAGCTTCTTGATGTGGCTGAACTTGAAAGCGGGCTGGGCATTCTTGCGAAGGAGCTTGTGGCGGTCTCCCTCGACGACGACGAGCCCATCTCCAAGGACGGGTCGGAGAAAATCCCGGATATAATCGAACTTGGCAAAGTCATAGGGGTGGTGCACAAGGACGTCTGCCAGCGCGGCGGGTTTTGTCAAGACGAGACTGGTTTCCATGCCTTGCACGACGACGATGCCATCGTTGGGTGTTTTCTCCGCCAGCTGCAGCATCAATTGTCCGGGGGGAAGCCTTTGCCGGGCGCGAGAAAGGAGTCGGGAGATCACGACGACCTGAGATTGTGTCAGCAGCGGCCAGCACGCAGTGATCGACCGCGATGCGACGCCGGCGACGATGGCGATGCACCCACCTTTGGTGCCGGGAAGTGCCGCAGCGGGTCGAAGCAGAATGGATAGATAAAGGCAACCCATGCGAACCAAAAAGCGTAATTGAGAAGGAACACCACAACAACAAGCGCTGGCAGATCTTCCGGGAGCCAATGCAGGGCCAACTCGGGATGCCGCCAGAAAGCCGCAATCTCGGCGATGGCAGCCAGAGTGACGTTTGGAATTGTGATGATGGTGGGCGCCATGAGATGAGGGAGCCGCAATAGCTGATGCCCGAGTAAGGGTTCAATGCGAGAGTGAAATGTCAATCAAGAAGAGTTGCTCAGTGGTCCCGAGTGGAGAGGCGATTGATAAACCTGTTGGTTGATGGTGAATCATGGTCTCGAAGGATGAATGGTTGCATCATCGGAGCGACTCCAGACAAGGGTAAGCGCCGCGAGCCAAGTCGGTGGGAACTCCAAAAGGTACTACCCTAACCCTAAGAGATGAAACAACTCCCACCCAGGCCCACAACGGTTGCCTCCACCAATGAGGTTTTTTTTCGGGCGTGTTGTGATTGGTTGGTTGGTGGGCCCAACAATCCTTGCGTTTCACATCGAATGACAAAATACTTCTCTCCTACCATTCGGGTTCCCAATGACGCCTCTCACTCAAAGTGACCATCAATACGAACGTTCCCTCTACACGTTGTCTGAAGACTGGAAGATGGTATACTGAACCCTTCGTCGGAAGTTCTGTCAAAAGAAATACATACTCTGCCGCCGAGTTGTGTCGCCGAGTTGTGGTTTTCCACAAAAAAGTTTTTCCCGTGCTGCCGTTCAACGGGCAGACCCGGCCCGCCAACCCATTTTCCAGCCTTGGCATCCGGGAGGACTCCGACAGACATCGACAGGAGATTCTTTCCAATAACAATCTGCGTACACTGGCAGCCGTCTCAAAGGTAGGCTCACTTGAAAATTACGAAGTGGCGCGGTGCTGCACCATCCGCCCGGCAGGAACGAAGCGATACGGCGCGGGCGGTGACGCGTATTGATTCAAATGAACCAAGGATGCAACAACGCGGCCCAGCCACAGACACGAGGAGTCTCGTCCACTGAGAAGTTCAGAGAAATCGGCACTGGGATAAACCAGGACTAAAGTCCGCATTTAATTGTCCGAGTAGACTTAGAGCGGCTATAAACCGCTCCCAGTATAGGCACAGGCAAAGTCTGCCAATCCAGAGGTTCAAGGCTCTCATTGAAACTGCCTTGCCTTCTCCTGCATAGCACAAATACGGCAGCTGTATCTCAGTGATACCAGTTGAGAACTGCGCCATGACTTGTACGGGCATAGTTTACCTTATGTATAAGAGGGGCATCCAGGAAAGCCTCTTCTGGGTTGCTTCCTTCATCAAGTCGTCATCACCCTTGACCTTCATCCTTCAGCCAATGCAAGCACTCTGCTCATCCTGAACATTGCCACAACAATGAAGTTTCTCATGTACTTGACAGTTCTCGAAGTTGCCATGGCGGCTGCTACTGGGCTGAAGGGTGGTTCAGAGCCAAAGATTCGTGACATCGTTACCGGCAATGCGGCTCCAAGTCTTGAAGTTCGGGATGAGCCAACGAATGAGCACGTAAGCATTCTGTTGAAAGCGAATCACTTACAGTCATCTCGCTGACACTATCTTCTAGTCCATCCACTGTAAGGTTGGCGAAAAGGCGGATGCATATAAAATCCACAACGAGCAGGTCCCAACCATCGAGGCAAGTCCCCATCCCACTTCCTGCCCTTCGTTAACACTTACTGACATTTACTCCCAGCGCGCCGGCGATCATGTTCTCGGCGAGAAGAGCTGCAGGCGTCTAGCGTGTTCGTGGAATTCAGCAGTGTTCCTATGCAACGACTCACGCCACGAGATTCGAATTCCCGGCCGTATCATTGGCGACAATGTCAGGTCTATTGCTCGGTACTGCCAGACCGGCACTCATCCGTATGAGTATATTTACGGAGAGGTAAAATTCTTACTTGGAATGCCAGCTTTATCAGCAAATTGATTGACAGCTGACGCGCTCTCTTCCTAGATTTGGTCTCTCGACTACACCTGGAAAGTGGTTGTCAGGGCCGACCCTTGCTGATTGCGCTGGCAGTTTCCTAAGATCTGGGGACTGTTCATAGGCAGTAAACAGGAGTAATACTGACACGCAACCCGGCAAGAGGCAAGAGTTATCTAGAACCCACCTAGCGAAAGGGAGCGTCAGGGAGCAGCAGATGTGGTGACAGACGCAGTAACCGACAAAGAAACGTGACGCAAGGCGATCTGAGATTGACACTAGCAACAAAAAGAGAAGAGAAGCTTACGTGGCCGGAATTCATCAAAAGGAAAATCATCGCTCCAAAACAAACCAAAAGATCCCCACTTGCGTGGCATCTAACCGGGAGACCGCATGATTCGATCACTTACCACCACTCCCATCCGGATGTCCACCCTGCCCACCCTGCGAGGCCTCGTAGTTCCCATGCCCCATGCTTGCATCAGCGTCCGTGAGGTACATTGAGGGGGGCGCAGAGGGATCGAACGCCGCTGAGCCCGGCCCCGGGTTCTGGTAGTAGCCCTGCTGCTGAGCATACGGTTGAGCATGTGGTGATCCGTGAGGCTGGTTGTAAGGCAATGGATACGTTGGAGCGAGATATTGTTGCTGAGCATAGTTGGGGTCCGACGACTGCTGCTGGTCATATCCATGATGATGCGGCACGCCTTGCTGGTGCCGATTGACTGGCTGCGGTGCAGCGATACCCGGCCGCGGGCTGTATTGAGACGCCTGTGGCGTCCGAGGGCGGTCTCGATGTGGTTGCTGCTGGTTGCCCTGCTCAGGGGTCTGTGGAGCCGCGGTGGCTCTCTGGGAGGCCGATTTAGCAGGGAGCTTGAACGTGCGCAATGGATTGTCGAGTCATGCCGCTTGTTGGGTCGACACTGTGCTGCCAGCCTTCTTACCCGCCTTCAGCGCGGCAATAGCTGTCTCCAAAGCGCGGATGCCTGACTCTTTTGCGTGGGTCTCCGCGTCTGTCCCATGGACTGCCTTCAAGTACTCCATGAACTCCAGGTACGCCGTTGAGACCTTGTCGAGGTGCTCAGCGCGAAGGTGGACCTTTGCGTGCGCTTCTTGTGTGAGATCATACTTTCTTCCAGGTGGTTGGGCATCGAATTCCGCCAGCGCAAGGGCCGTCTGGCAGGCATTCCGGATCTGGCGTCCGTTCCACCTTGCTTTGTCGTGGTTTCTAAAGAATTCGCCAACCATGTGATTGATCTCGATCTCGTCAATCTTGAGCTTTCGGCCGCTTTCCTTATATCTCTTCTTGATCATGCCGAGATTCAGTTTGAAGACCCTCATTGTTGATATCTCATCAAGTGCCGGGTAGTGAAGACTCATGTGGATTCTCGAGGCAAATGCTTCATCGAAGTCGCCGATGCGGTTGGTGGTGAGAAAAAGAATCCCCGCATAGTACTCCAGAACTCGGAGGAAGACTGGACTATAGAGTTAGCTCCCTCTGCCGGCAAGGAGAAGATAACGTCACTGACCAGCGACCAACCCATTCCTATTGAAGTCGTTCTGCCGCCGCTCCGCAAGGAATACATCTGCTTCATCCAGCAACAGAATGCAGTCCCACCTGTTTGCCAGTGCAAAGTTTGTCTGCAAGGCGAGTTCGACGTCCTTGGCAGTTGCGCCAAGGTCACCTGTAAGTGTCGTAGACTTAGCTCAAAATCCTTCCCACCTCAAAAACATTTGAGAGAGAATACCGTACCGCAGGTGATTTGGAAAAGGGGCTTCTTGAATTTCTCCGCAACTCCCTCTAAGTAATGAACCGATGTTAGTAATTGCAAGTCTACTTTGAGATGAGCATTCAATGTTCGGATTACTCGCCAGCTGTAGTGGTCTTTCCTACCCCTGGTGCCCCATGAAGGAGAAGAATCAACCCCTTGCCTAGCATATGATGTCAGAACCATGCCTGTGGTGAAGCAAAGCCTGGCTCTTACCTTTTCCTCGAACAATGTCAACCTGCTCATCCTTGCCTTGCTGGTTCTTCTTGTTTCTGAAATGCTGCGAGACGAGTGAGAGAACCATGTCCTTGTGGCCCCCAGGAAGAACAAGGCGGCCAAAAGCAGACTTATCGTCGTCTGTATCGGTTTCGTCATCGCTCTCGTTCGCCCCCAGTGCGTCATCTCCCGCTGAGCCAACGATATCTGTGAGGTGTGTGAGATCTAGCTGCGCTGAGTACACTGTTAGAACTGACCGAAAAGAAGAAATCAAGCAACAGATAGTTAACACCTACCCCAGGTTCGGTCTCGTAACACAAAACCAAAGATCCTATGGGACATGATGAGCAACTCATCAGCTGTCAGAGGAGTCGCCTCCGTCTTGATATCTTCCAAAGTTCGGGGGAAGACAGCTGCTGATGGTAGCTTCCGTGGATTGTCTTCCATTTCGGCCATCATGCTGTTGATGAAATCTCGCTGGCGCTTATCCTCGACATATGTACTGTCATGGTGCACTGCCTCTTGCCAACAGCAATCAGCTTCGCACCCTTTGAAGTCCCGAAGGCCCTCCTCGTCCTGGCCAATCGTTGTTCCCCCCAGAAGGGATGTGATTCGCGGGCGCCACCCTTTGTTTCGCTCAACAGCGAAAGCCTCCTCAAAGTCAATCATAACCTGGCTCTCAATCTCGTCGCGCGTGTCAACCGTCAAGCCTGAATAGTACATGTGCTTCACACCCGTCACTTCAACGAACAGCTTCCCTCGCTCGATGAGTTCCTGTCGGAGGTCGGCAACCTTGGCGGCGACTAAATTGTCGAATTCCGGTGCCTGCTTGCTCTTGGCCGTCCGCACCTCCAGATCTCTCAACACATGAAAACGCATCGGGTAGATTTCCAACGACGTAACGCTTTTCTCCCCATCAAACTTCTTGATGTTGAAACTCTCTAGGACAGGGCCCAGGTTGACAACGTCGAAATGAATGTAGACACAGTAGATGATGACGTCTTCGACGTACGGCTTTGCGTGTTTTCCGCGAGGCTCCGCGTAGGCAGACCAGGGGTAAGTACCTTTGTGCGGAGGGGAATGGACTCTCACAATCCGGAAAACTTGCTTTCCGTCGGCAGAGATGACGAACTCGCCCGGTTTGAACAAGTGCCATATATCGGAAAACGACACCTTTTCGCAGCTCGCGCTACTCAGGAAACGCTGCTTCTTTCCGATGTGTTCATCCAAGAATTCGATCAAGCAAGGAAGGTGAAGGAGCGTGGTGTCGGAGCGGCTGAGGTTCTCTGGATCCTCAACCTTGTTCTCCTCGCCGTCCCTCTCCTGTGGCTTCATGTCATTCTTGTCGTCTAAACGCATTTAGAGTGTTAGAACATGCCATCAGTCTGGTTGGCTGCGGTAGTCAAAAATGTGACTTACGTTCCTGGGGGGCGTCTGGAATAGGCTTGCCCCGTGTAGACGCGTCCGATCGATCCGCCTTCAACTTCGAGTGCCATGCACGAATCTCCTTGTCGTAGTACGTGAGCATTTTGAACGGACGAGTCATGGCAACTGTTATGTAGCCGAGGGTAGTATCAAGTTCGGCCCCATGAATCATCGACAGGACCTTGATGAGCTGCAAGGAATGGATCCTGATTCGTTCAGGGAGAGGGGCTTGTCCCGTGAGGTGCTGCTTTGACAAAGGCTCTGGCTTTGGCGCAGCTGCAACAGCTTGGTGTCCTTTAGGCCGAGAACTATGATAGGGCCAACCCGTTCCGATTTTGGGCTCTCCGATCAATACATCGATGGCGAAGGATGCGTGGGTGGACAATCGCTTGGCTGCGGTGAACGACTGCCAGTCCAGGGGGTTCAAGGCCGGAGTGCCAGATGCTGAAGCCTGTGCTTTTAGCCGGTCCACGATGAAGAGGCGCTCATCCTCCGACTGGGGTTGCAAAAGGTCGCTTTCGCTCGCATCCCTGTTCTTTGCGATACCGTCACCGGTCGTAGTCGACTCCCTCTCCTTTTCTTTTTCTTCAAGTTTCTCTCTCTCTGCTTCTTGCGCTGCTCTCAACGCTTCCTGCACCTTCCGTGTCTCCTCGAGGGCTTTGGCGGCTTTCCTTTCCTTGTACTTCTTGTATCGTTCCTTTTGATGATTCAATCTGTCGAGTTCCCACTCGAAATCACCCCGAAGCCTCGCACGGAAATACGAAAAGTCGCGCGAAGCAATCGATGAGGTACTGCTCCACTGTTCGCTGTCTGACGTGTCCCATTTGGTAGCTGGACCCAATTTACGCGAATCCTTCGCTCTCAATTGCCTTGGGGGACGGATGCCGCGATGGGGCATAGGTACGACGTTCGTCCAGAGGTCCTCCTCAGATTCCGAATGAATGCCGACATCGGTGTCGGTGCCAGCCGCGCTTTCGCCCCGAGGGCCGATATACATTAAATACCTAGCGGAACGAAGCTCACACCCATCGCCGCCCCCAAGATGCTCTCGGCTGTCCGCGGTGGCTTCAGCGCGCTGCTCCATCTTTGCGATTTGTCGCTTGGCCATGCGAGCTCTTTGCATTCGTTTCCGTGCCCGCTTTTCTTTGTCGAGGGTGCTCATTCCGCTCGTGACGGGAGCGCCGGCTGGTGCTTGCAGTGTGGATGTTGCTTGCGTCTCCAGCTGGGACAGCCGTTCTCGAAGAGCACGTATCTCGTCGAACAGCATTGTGGGGGCATCGGCGGGCTGGGTATTGCGCTGAGCTTGCGTGTCGCCCATGTTTTCGATGGGCGGCGTCTGGCCTGGTCGCTCGTCAGACCCGGTCTGATTGACTTGCTCGGTGTCGCGCTCGGGCGACGGAGCACCATCTTGCGCGGATTTCGGGTTATTCTCAGGTTCCAAGTCGCCAGAGAGACTTGGCGGACCGGACGTGCTTGCCGTGTCGTCGGCTTTCCGGGACGTCGCCATGACCCAAGTCAGATTCCTGGGGATTTGCTGCGTGTGGTCGTCCTAGAGCAAGTGGAATGGTTGCCGGGATGTTGTGAGGAAACTCTGGGAAAGCGTCGCAGGGGGCGTGTGCCGGATATCTGTCAGGGTCGTTCTGTGTGGTAGAAGAGGACATGAGGGGGATCGTGACCGCCTAGGCGGCAGCGGCCCGAAGCGTCGCCTCAATGGACCGAGACGTGCATGCACGGTCCCAGATGGCGTCCTGTCACCGGGAGGTGCGACCCTTCATGCAGGATTCAGTCTGCGGCTCTGTCCAGTCAGACGCGCCAGCTGTTTCCCTCTCCGCATGATGGAGAAGCGGGGAAGCGTCGGCCAGCGCGGTTGCCTTCATATTTTTTGCCCGAGCCCACAGAAGAAGGCATCGAGCCGCGGCATTTTGTCACTCCCGGTCAAAGGCTGTCGCAAGACGGTAGCTCAAAAGCCCAACCAACTCCATTTGTTGAAACCTTCCACTCTGCACCCCAGTCCCCGTCCCTCGAGATGGAGCCTTCACGGTCGTTCATTCCCGACCTTCATGTCCAATCTCCAGTCGTGGACTTCATCGATAACCACGCCGATCAATATCATCCAGCATTCGCAGTTCCACCCTCCAAGTACGACCCCGCATTCAGAATGTACATGGTTGAATCCCGACCCCCGAATTGGGACCCTCCACTCTCTTGGCAGATGATGGCGTCAACACGCCCTGCAGCTTGGCCGACTTCCTCATCGAGACTCCCATCACCCCCGGAAGAGCCACCACCGCCTCCCAGGCCTCTTGCGGAGCCCGTCAACGCACTCAAGTTTTGGGACACGTTGTTCCCGCTCGCTATGGGTCAGTTCAAGGCCGAGGGGCTGGTTGAGCCCGAGGAGCTGGTCAAGAAAGGCCTTGGAATCCGGGATGCCCATGATTGGACCAGCGTGTTTGACAAGTTTGAGCTCGCCAAAAAAGCCTACAGTAACGTGGACAAGGGATTCAAGGCCAAGTTCAGAAACGTATATCGGTCCATCGCCGACACCGGAGTGCAGCCTCTGATGAACGTGACGAAATTGGTGCCAGACGTCGAGTACATTACCCCCGTCCTCGGGATCGTCGAGATTCTTCTGGAAGCAGCCATGACGGCGGCAAGGGTGCGGAACGAAATACTGAGCGGCCTTGACGATGTCGACATGATTTTCTCGCAGGTGGAGCTATTCTTGGAGCTTTACAAAGCAGATGAAAACATTCGGAAGGCTTCCATCAACTTGATATACGCCATCTTTCAAGCTGTCGAGTCAAGCATGAGGTTCTTCCTTCGGGCCAGTTGGAAAAAGGCATTCTCTGCTGCGTTCAAGGCGGAGGGCTACCAGCAGGATACCGTGGAGACACTCACCAATGTCAAGTCTCTGAGTACAATTCTAATTAACGAAGCCGAGAACTCGCACAAATATGAAATGAGCACCAACATGAGGGAGATATTAAGACGTGAGTACAGCGCACACCCCTGCCTCGTTTTCGATGGTTTTGCCAGAAACACTGCAGAGCTCGTCACACTTACCATCTTCCCCCCCTGAAGGAACCAGAGAATGGCAAACAACTTGTGAATACCTACGGAGGATACCTCACGACCTCCGAAATGGCATCAAGGTACTTCTCGACGAGCTTCACGAAAGTCGATGAAGAGATGACCTTCTGCTGTCCCTCGTCCACAATCTCGGCGAGGCGCAGTCCCGAGCGCCCTCCCCAGTCCCACCAGGTGCTCCCGCGGCGATCCACGAATACATCTCCCCCCAGACGCTCCTTGACTGGATCGACATACCCGATCTGGCTTCCACCGACATGGAATACATAACCCAACGTCGAAGTGCGCGTCTTATTCCGCTTCAAGAGCAAGCCTGCGCGGAGCAAGTTGTTCGCACTCGGCAGTTCAAGAACTGGCTGGCGTCACCGTCATCCACGCAGCTCTTGATCCACGGCATCTACGACCGCCAGCGGTATATTTCAGGCCTGTCACTGCTCTGCCAGACATTGGCCCAATCTCTGGCTGAACGGACGCCTCACTTTCTGTATCTCATATTCTTCTGCGGCTTGCACATCGAGGGTGAAAACAGCGGGGGCCGTGCCATGATTCAAAGTTTCATCTGCCAGCTGCTCTGCCAGTACGATTTTGCCGGGACATTGAGGTCCTCGGAAGTCGTTCGACAGCTGGTCGAACTGGGCGATATCGAAGAGCTCTGCGAGCTGTTTGAGATTCTGGTCCACCGTCTCCCGCGAGAAGTGGTTCTACTTTGCGTCATTGACGGGATTGTGTATTATGAACGGGATGAATTCGCGAGCGACATGGGGCTGGTTTTGGTTACGTTGCTGAACCTTTCTGGCGGGGGAGACACGCAGGCTGTACTCAAGGTTTTGATTACTAGTCCGACGAAGACGGTGGATGTTAGACGGCCGTTTGGTGATGAGTTGATACTTTCTATGGAGTCCTTGCCGGGGTCAGGGTTGGTGGCTAGTAGGGAGAGGTTAGTTAGGGAGTTGAGTGAGTAGCAAACACCCTGGATGATTGCGTCAATGCTGCGATGTGGGCGATAGATCAACCTCGAACGGAGCATTTGCTTCATGGGCGATGGGTGGGGCGTCGTCGTTTGTGTGCTCCCAGGATTTCAGGGGCCTACAGGTATTTTGGCCCAATAAATTGGAACACTTCCGTAATACACATCTGCCCAAGATCTCTTGAAGACGAAACAGTTATCCATAATCAATGGGGATTTAAAGCTGGGAGGTTTACTCTTGGCAGTGCTTCATCATAAAGGCGGCAACTGGGGGCGCTTGGCAGGAAGCGATTTTCAGTTGCGACCAAAACAGGTCCCGCTAGTTGACCTTCACGGAGTTGTCGTTCAAGGATTTGAAGCAATGCGGGCAGTGACTTTGTGCTCCGCAGCTGAGTGGTGAGGCTGCGCCCCAAGAGCCCAAACCTTTTGCAGCAATGTGCACATATCGGCGTGTCTGACTCACCCGGCAAGACGCGCGCAACCCGTGCTCGACATTGACAACTGAAAAGGGTCAACTCTCAAGCGAAATCCATTTCCCCAACTCACCTCGGTGCTTCATCATCTGACCTCAACCCATAATACCGCCCGCCCATCCGTAACTCGCCGCCCTTCACGACAATGGCCACGCCACCAGCCCTCTCCTCCAATCTCAGGACCCTCCTCGCGCCCATTGCCAAACCCAAACTCCGCTCGCACGAAACCTCCCTCGCCTCCCACCTCCCACTCATCCAATCCAACCCCTCCAACCCCCCAACCATCATCTTCCTCGGCGACTCCATGTTCGAACGCTTCATCACCACCGGCTCCTCGCCCAACTTCCCCGCCCCCTGGCCATCTCCCACCCTCCTCCCCTCCCTTCCTCCCCCTTTCCCCCCCTTCAACTCCCCAGCAGACCGCCTCCCCCACGTCCTCAACGCCGGCGTAGGAGGCGACAAAATCCAAAACATGGCCTACCGCCTCCTCGGCAACGACGCCCCTGCACAACCTCTCCCAAGCCTCGCGGCGGCAATTGCCGACTTGAAGAGCGTCAAGTTGTGGGCTATCCACGCGGGAACGAACAATCTGACGCCCAAGAAGGGACTAGCAGATGGGGATGTGCAAGCGCTAGAAGCCATGCTGCGCGTTGTGCTTTCCATTGACGGGGCGCCGGGAGTGCGCACGAGGGTGGTGGTGACGGCGTTGCATTATCGGAGGGATGTGCCGGATGGGAAGGTGGATGAGGCGAATGGGAAGTTGAGGGGGTTGGTGGGGAGGTTGGATGGGGATGAGGAGTTGGGAAGGGGGAGGGTGTCGTGGTTGGGGCCGGCGAGAGGGGTGGTGAAGGAGGAGCATTTGGTAGATCATGTGCATTTGTCGTTGGAGGGGTATAGGGTTTGGGTTGGGGAGGTGTTGTTTCCGGGGGTGGTGGGGGTGATGGGGGAGATTGAGAGGGAGGAGGTGGAGAGGGGGGTGGAGTGAGGTTTGGATTGGGTAGACTTGGAAGTTGGGAAGGAACGTCTTGCAAATTCTTCCTCCAAATTTTCAGGCATCACCTAAGAACGAGGCCAGGCCAACAACGTTGGTCAACCGTCTGGCTTTTTCACATCGCCTCCTCCTGGCGAAACGTCTCCATTCTCCTGCGGAGAGCTGTTCTCTGCACGTACTTTCCCCTCTCTGCAGCCCTCTGCATGCTGCATGGCCGCGATGCAACCTGCCTTGTTTATCGCGTCAGTCCGCTTGCAAAATTCCGTCCTCATTCTGTTCGCTTGCCAAAGCGCCTTCCTTCCGACCATCATCGCGCGACGGCATTGACGGGTTTACGGTGCGATCTTTGGACGCCGCAACCGACAGTTTTCGGAGGACAGAGCTGAGTGCCGCCGCCGCAACAAACTCCTTGTACGACGACGATTGCTAACAATGTTTCTTATAGGCGGGAAATGCCATGGCCGAGCCTATATGTTGTCTTCTGGATCCATAATCAGCCTGGTCTAGGCGAGTCCCTAGGCGACTCCCTCCCGAAGAATGCCGTCGGCAGGCCGAGCCCTCGGAACCGGTTCCGTGGTGCGGGGGTCGGCCGCCTTCGATGCAAGGGCCTTTTGGGTGGGCTTCATGAAGTTTGGAAGATCGCAACGAAGGATTTCGATGTTCCATCAGATGCATCGAAACCCGGCATATCTGACGGATTTGATGACACCATCGGGTGGTGCAGAAGGGATGCCAATATGCTCACGGCTAAAGCAGCACAAAGGGGAGAACAGTGAGCTTGAAAGGCCCAGCAGCATACCACGGCGATCTGCGATTCATGCTCCGGGGATTGCATTGCGGCGTCGCATTCGACCGTTGCAATGACGACGAAAACTGCCACCGCGCCGCAAAGCTGCGTTTCGGCAGCACAAGCAAATGCTTCTGCGAATCTTCCAACGCGAGCGTCGGATTCATTGTCGAGAGGGGCACAACGTCTTTGTATTGGGGACCCAATTTATCCAGATGACGGGTTCTGTTGCGCAGCGCCTCTCCCGCCTTTGACAGCACCACGGCAACATCCCGGCCCACGGGTTACAACTGTCTTGGCACCGCAAGCAGCTTCGCGGCGGCAGGATCACAGCCTAGGAAGATTGAGATTAAGATTGGCAGGAGTATAAGATGTCGTCGAGAGGCACAGCTTCGTGCCTCCCCTACAAAACACCTGGCCAGCTCCATTTCTCGTCGTGATCTGCACTTCTACCTCGACTGGTAGCAGCCACGGCGGACACGATGCGAAGACTTGCAGTCACCCTCTTGTTCAGCGCTGCCCGCGCGGCGCTGGACTTCGAATCGGTTCTCCTCACCGACGAACACACCAAGGCTTTTCCTTCTGTCGACTTCGCCAAGGGTGAAGGGAAACTCACCCCAGCGCAGTGCAAAGCATGGCCTGGCGGCGAAGACTGGCCTTCCGATTCCGAATGGAACTCCCTCAATGCGACTCTTGCCGGCGGACTCCTGAAGCCGACACCGCCATCGACCGTGTGCTATCAGGGCCCCAATTACAACGCGGCCCAGTGCTCGTATCTCCTCACTAACGCCACGAACAACGACTTCTGGATCGAAGACCCGGTCACGGTCCTGTCGCCATGGCTGCAGGGATCCACTTGCATGCCCGCGTTAAATGCCACCGGGAATTGCACCCAGGGTGGATTCCCTGTCTATGTGGTAAATGCGACGACCGTCAGGGACATCCAGGCTGCGGTCAACTTTGCACGCAACAAGAACGTTCGGTTGATCATCAAGTAAGTCCTAATAGCTATTCCACCGCCGCATGTGTGGATGCTGACAAGAACAGAAACACTGGCCACGACTTCGGCGGACGTTCTGTGGGAGCCGGCTCGCTGAGCATCTGGACACACAACTTGGACGCGTTTGAACTCATCCGGGGGTACAAGAAGGGAAACTACTCCGGTACTGCCGCTCATTTCGGTTCCGGTCTGCAGGGATGGCAGCTCTTCAACCACATGTTCCTCTCCAATCTCACCATTGTCAGCACCGGAGCGCGAACCATCGGCGCCAACGGAGGGTGGATGGCCGGCGGTGGCCATGGCAACCTTGCTTCGTTCTACGGCTTGGCTGCAGACCAAGTCCTCGAACTCCACGTCGTGACCGCTGACGGCCGCTACCTCATTGCAGACGAGGAGCAAAACACCGACCTTTTCTTTGCCCTCCGAGGGGGCGGTGGCAGCACCTACGGCGTCGTCACGTCAGTCGTCGTCAAGACATACCCGCCCACCACTCTCACGACCTCCCTCCTGAGCATCGCCTGCAACCCACCCCCTGACACAAACGCCCGCGCCCGCTTCGCCCCCATCGACAACAACACCAACTTCATCAACAACACGGCTCGCTTCTGGGACGCCCTATCTATCTACTTCCGCTTCAAACCCACCATCGTCCTCGCCGGCGGCGTCGATTGGGATTACCTCTACCCCCTCGGCAACAACTCCTACTCCTTCCGCACCCGCATCACCTACCCCAACACCTCCACCTCCACCGCCGAAGCCCTCCTCCAGCCCCTCTACGACTCCCTCACCCGCGCCGGCTTCCCCTTCACCCTCAACCGCACCGAACTCGTCCCCACACCCTACGCCGGAACCGCCATCACCCCCGTCTCGCCCGCCTCCAACGGCCTCGCCAACACGCGCTACCGCTCCCGCCTCATCCCGCACGCCAACTTCGCGTCCGACTCCATCTTCAACGCCACCTTTGCCGCCATCCGCCACGTCACCGAAGACGGCGGCTACGTCCTGCACGGCCTCTCCATCGGCCCGTCCCCAAAAGCAGCGGGCTACCCCGGCGTCACGGCCGCTGTGAACCCCGCGTGGCGCGACAACGTGCTGCATCTCGCGTACATGACGGTGCAGCCGCCGAATCTCACGGCGCAGCAGGCGCGCGAGGAGGAGGAGCGCGCGAATGGATTTTTGAAGCCGTTGCGGGAGGTTACCAAGGGCGCGGGGAGTTATATCAATGAGGGGGATCCCGGGGAGCCGGAGTGGCAGCAGAGCTTTTTTGGGGCGAATTATGGGAGGTTGTTGGAGGTGAAGAGGGAGAGGGATCCGTGGGGGGTGTTTTGGGCGCAGACGACGGTGGGGAGTGAAGGTTGGGAGGTGGTGAGTGTGGATGGGTATCCGAGGAGTCAGAATGGGAGGTTGTGTAGGGTGAAGGAGGGGAAGGGGAAGGGGAAGGGGAAAGGCCCGGGTGATAAGGGGGAGTGAGGGGAAGGGGGAGAAGGGGGCGTAAGGGGGAGTAAGGGGAAAGTTGACGAGTGAGGGGATAGAGTGGAGCGAGGGAGGTGTAAGTGGGGGGGTTTGGTGCCGGGCTGCAAGAGTTTTTGGAGGTAATCGATCAGGAAGTCGTGAACAGGATTAGATCTCGCGAAAGCAGTGTCAAAGAAGTAAAAAATTTGTTGCGTTTTCCCGAGCTCAGGGACGGTCCGTCGGGGGCATTGTTTTGCGCACTGTGCGCGCTGCACGGGATATCCACAACGGCCGCAGCGGATGGCCCTCCGGGCGCCCCGAGCAATTTCTATAGGCCGCAAGCCCCGCTCTAGCTTGAGGGGCCGGCTCCCTTTTTCTCAGTATCTCGTGTTCATGTTGATGATAACCTACTCTGATTGGTCCTTTTCCCATCATGACTTGCATTTAACGCCCAACTGAAAGCCTGTTAAGCCCTGGTTCAACGTTGCTCAGAGCCAGGTAGCGTTATGCTTATACCAGGTTTAAAGCCAACAGCTCGCTTACTCGACTAGCGCCTCGGCAACATTTGTTTGTCGTTTTCTTGTCCTCCCAACAACCACCAACGAACATGGACCAGACATCACACAATGTTCGTGTTATGCTCGCTGTCAATTGATCCCAATCTACACCACGCTCTCTGGAGTACGCGACCAAATCGCATCCACAATGGATCTGTCGTTAATGTTGTGCGAGACGGGTAAGTGCGCCCACTCCGGGGCGTATCAGAGAGGGATTATTTCATGTTTCTGACTGCTTCTCAAGACTCCAAGACGCAGGTTGCCAGGAGGGAAGCTACCAGAACGGCAACGAGTGACAGCCGCGCCTTTCCATTTTCGCGTCTCCCTGCCGAGATTCGAATCAAAATCTGGGAAGAGCGCATCGGCTCCGACATAATTACCCCAACCGCCTACCAACGCTCGCGATCCGTCGACCCTGATCCAAACCCGGCCCCGCGCCTATCGTATCGGCGTGCGAATGGCGAAATATTTGACTTCGGGCGCGATACCGCACGGGATCCACCGTGGTACTCGCCTACATGCCCCCGTCCACCCACTCCCTTCGCCGGTTTCGCCTGCCGCGAGGCACACGCTGTGGCCTTATACCTCATCAAGAAGGTTCGCGACGGCGCCCGGGCTCAATGGGCCTGTGACCCGCTTATCCAGCTCAGCTTTAGGGCATGGCCCCAAGCCAGCCGTCGGCTACTAGCCCCCTTGGTCCCTCCCGACTCTAGCCATCCACTCAGCCCCAACCCCTACGTCGCTTTCCATCTCCCGGTAGACTGGGCTGAGCCGATACAGCATGATCCGTGGTTTTGGGGTCCTGCAAACGAAGGGAAACGGATGCAATTTCTCCAAACCATCCTCGCCGCCCGGGACTACGACATCAAACTCGTACTTCCAACCGCACATACTTTCCAAGTGCGTCGGAGGTATAGCATCATCTCGCATCCAGACCCCCCCTGCGTGGCCCGCTGGTCGTCATGGGATTGCCAGGCAATGTTGCTCAGCATCAATGATGCCAAAGCATGGGATGAGGTCGCCGAGGTGCTCAAGTATCTCATCCCTGGCGACCAGCCCATGCCACGCATCAATCATCCAAACTCGCCCGAGACTCGCCAGGAGTTGGAGTTGGCGACCCGGCAGGTGAAGATGATTTGGCGTTATGAAGATGAGCGAGACAAGGCGAATGGCGGGCCGGGCTTGAAGCCGCTGCCCAAGATGGATGTGTTGAAGTCTGTGACGGTGGCGTGGTTGTTGTGATTGTTGGAGGCGGGGCGCAAAATATAGGTCTGAAGATAGGATCCTCGGAAACACCCCCAGTAGCTCTATTCCGGACGCAGTCCGGTCTGTTCTTGGTGCTCTCTTGCGGGGGTTCAGGCTTGGCGGCTACCTGTTCACGCCGAGGAAATAGGATCTGCGTATCAAAGCCCCTGCCAACATGGTGGAATTCAAAGTCATGGAATGGGAGTTGATTGGCTAGCTCACCTCTCAACATGGCACAAATCTCAAATAAAAAAGTGGTTCTAAACGGTGACTTGGTAGTCAATACTACCATACATTGCGCAAGGCTCGTCCCCTCCTTCTCATTCGCACGCTCGCCAGAGACATGGTATTCCCAATGTCCCATGACAAAAGGTCCTCAACCTCTGTGCTTGCTTGCCCAGCTTCCTGACAATGCAACCCGGCTGCCTGGCACAAATCCCATGCCGGTTTGGCCGACATATCCTTGGCACCCGCCCGTTCCATTCCTTTTGCATGTACCCCTGGATGTCTCCAAGCTTTCGGCTTGCATTCTGATTTCCTTCGGCTTCCTGCCCGAATAATGACTACCAAGACTTAAAGCTGCCTTGTTCTTTTGATATTCTCCACTTGTGATTACCCGCGCTGCCCGCCGCTAGGACCCTTGGCTCATGCTGAACATTGTGACGTGAAGATCGGCCCAGGGGTTCGATCCTACGCGGGCCAAGATCTCTTGGACGCGGGGCGGATTACGTTGTTTTGCTGTCCCGCCGCTTGAAGTGGTGTCGTGATGTTCATGTTGGTGAGCTTGGACATTGTTGACGAATCAGGAGAATATCGGGCTTTGGGATACTTGCTCTTGCCGAGAGGGCGAGTCGCGATACACACACATTGAGTGTACTCCTCCTTTCATTATCAATTTCATGTAGTATAGCTCCCCTGTCCACACTGAGATGTACCGTAGGTGCCAATCACAGTTTGACCACCTGAGGCGTTCTTGGACTTGTTGAGCCTCAACCCCTGGAACCAGGTAGGATTCCCACCACCATGCAGGAATCCGAGAAACGGGAATAGCAACGGGAGGTGCTGGGATACTTTCCGGTGAACGACACGGGGTCTACCCACATTTTCGCCCCAAAGGGAAGGAGATACACCCAACAGCTCAATAGCGTAGCAGTTTTAGATTAGCCTGAGACGGCGAGCTAGGCTTATAGTCTGGTCTCACTCCACCGGCTGAGGAGCATGAGTCTGTATCCAGGTCATAGCTACCGCGCTAGGGACAAGAAATGAATACCAACCTAACAGGAGATAGTTGCCCGGTGAACTAGTAGCTGTGATTCGGATATACGGCAGACGATGCCTCTCAAAGAGCAAGCATCAACTTCCTGAACGGTGACGGCACCTCTGACCGTAGCTACTGAGCTACTAATTGCTAGTCTACATCCTTCTTCAGGGGCAGCTGCATGTAAGCGGCTGGGCCGGGCGGATATGACGTATCCAGGCGATTCTTGGCATTATGTGTTTCTCAAGCTTCAGTTGCAGACGTCTGAATCAGATGCCCCTTTGTATTTTGTAACGTGTGTTCTTTGTATTGTGTTCATGCTTTTCAATGTTCGAATTTCAAAGCAGTCTATCTGGAAGCAGTAACGGCGAAGCCCAACATTCTGGGAAGATGCCGCATGGGCGTCTAGTAGGTCGGGTGACTCGAGGAAACAGGAAAGTAGGTGTAGAAAACAGAGCATGATTGTGTATAAAGAATGGTTTGGCAGCTACGTGCAGCTTGTACGACCTGAACTATCCAGATGCTTGCAGTGAATCATGATGATGATGCGGCGAGAGCTCATTGTCGGATGATGCACATGACGGTTGCGGCACAGCTTGATCCTGATAGCTTGGTAGTTTGTCTGTGCGATGTCAGCGTAAGGGTTCAGGTAGCAGCAGGCGGCAACACCAAGGTAAAATGTGCATAGACGAGCGGCGTAGCAAGGCTCGGTCGACAGGCCGGGATGAAGCGGTCCGACTCTAGGGAGAGAGGTAAATCGCACCGAGCCGCAGTTTCTCGCTGTCACAAGGCTGGGCATTGCTACGCCGAGTGGGAAGTTGGCCTGGGCGACGGCCGCTTTGGAGATCAAAGGGACGCCAAGGGAATCTTCAACCATGGGAAAATACAACAATGATGCCAAGAGTCGGAGTTTCGGAGCCACACTACGGCATGCTGCGTATACCTGGCCGAGTTAGGACGTACTCGTGCCACTGCGTACCCCCCCTTGTTGGCAGTGATATGTCCGCCTGACCGGCTGGGCATCTCGAAAAGGGGCTGGATGTATTCCCAAGGAAGCTTGGTATTCTCTGCGAGGAAGGCGTGAAGGAAGATTCGGGCTTTTCGGTGGCTCCGGTCGATTCGGAGTAGGGAGATGTGCTGGGCATCAGATGTCAAAGATGTTGGGCGGTTGAGAATGCCGAGATTGGGCCTGGAAAAGGTATAAGAAGGCCTCAAGTTCCTCCCAAACATCCCGCTCTTTTCTCATCACCACCATCGCACTCCTCTACTCCTCTCATCAGCCCCTCAACACCAACAACGCCCTTCACCATGGTTCAAATTTCAACCCTCCTCGCCGCTGCCCTCAGCTCGGGCGTTCTTGTTTCCGCTTCGCCCGCCTTTGCCGGAGATGCGGACTTGGTAGGACAAACCTATCCTCAAAGACAGATAGAAACACTCATGCTGACACCTCTCGATTCAGGCCCGCAGAGCTTACACTGTCGAAACCGGCCCGATCCAGTGGCGCGGAGAGTTGGAGGAAGGCGGCGAAGTCGTCCAGCTGAGCGGCAGCTCGTTTGAGGACATTGAGGTCCAAGCCAAGGCTATCAACCCGACCTTTACCATCTTTGACAACTCGACTGCTGCCATCGAGGCCCGCGACTCCCGCATTGCCGCCCGCCAGACCGTAAGTCACTCCACTATGTGAACAGTCAGGGGTAATCGTTTGCTAATAACATCTCTAGGAGGCTATCCACTGCGGCTGGCCCCCCGGATGGTCCCACACCAAGGACTTCACGGCGCTGCACTACGGCATCGAGTACCTCCGGGGCATCAAGGGTGACTGCCGTGGGCGTCCCGGACCGGGTGCTTGCGACCGCGTAAGCTGCTCGTGGGGCTCAGCCATCTTCTACTGCAACGACAACCGCCACGAGATTTGGGAGCCTTGCCGCTGGATTGGCGACGTCGCTGCTGCCATTGTCAGCCGCTGTGGCGACCAGGGCCACAATGGCCGCACCCTTGGCCAGGCATTTGACCGTCGCCAGTGGAACACCATTGTCGCTGGCAGTGACTGCTAAGTTGCACGCTACCTTACCTACCCAAGTGTAAATGGGTACGCACCGTTGTCGGGTTTCATTCTGTCGGAGGATTGTCTGCATTGAAGTTTGAACAAGTGGTGGTTTGGAGATATTTCCGTGTTTGGAAAAAAGGGGTCAGTGTGGGTCGGGTCTTGTAAATAAAGCAGCCCCTGAAGCTACTTCAGCCGGGGCCCTAGCTAGCTGATATACCCGATTGACCACCTGATCTCTCTTCTGAGCTGACCTTTTTTCACTGAAATATCGTCCTGCTCAGTTCTCGAGGCTAGAGGCAGACAAGCTCGACTGCGCCCCCTGAAGATGCATGCCAAGACCCAGGCATCCGAGCACTCAGCCCCATCAACCGATAATATATCAGCTACCCCCGCCTAACTTTTCCCAAACCCCATCCCCAACTTCCAGACACACGACCTTGCTTACCGCAACAGAGTGAAATCCGCAACCATGAGGGATAGCGACTGGCTCAGCGCCGCGGGAGAATACCAAGATCTCATCAGCAAGCTCTGTTCCTCCGACCCCCGTCTGCGCTCCCGATGCAGCAAGAATATCGCTCAGCAAATCCCATGGCCAAACCCGCACGCAAGACTTGTCATGCTCGAAAATGACAACACCAAGGCAGGAACTTTTGGCAGCCCGGTACAGCACACCTCAGCATCCCTGAAAGAGCATCTCAGCGCGCAGCCCGCTCCCCAACCAGGCGCCGGCCGAGTCTTCATTCTCGAGGGCTTGCATCCCGAATACATCGCCGTGCTGGGCGCCCACTGCAAGATGCACCCAGCTGTCTTCATCGACCAGGAGCGCACCGTGGTGATCTCGCCCAAAACGCAGAATAGCAGTGACTTCTTCAGTCTGCCGAGTTCCGTGCGGACAGCGGAGCACTTGACCATGAAGTACTACGAGCTGCTCAGTCTCCCCCAAAAGGTTGTCAACTTCAGAATGTGCTGCGCCGAGACGGGCCGACACATCGGCATGACCAGGATAAAGGGGGAACTCCTCGACGTGGGCGTCGTGCGCCGCAAGTGCACAATCTGGAATAAGAAGTACCCAGACGGCGGATGGGACTGTCAGTCTCCCTCCCCCCTGTCATCCCGTTGACTCCTTGACTAACATCACCCCCAGGCCTCATCCTCACCGATCCCCCCCTCCGAGCCGTCATGACCTCCAAAGTCTCAGGCTACACCTCCTCCAAACTCAGCTACACCACCCGCGAAAAAGTCCACATCTCCTCCTCCCCCTTCCAAAACGGCTACCTCGACTTCACCCCGCACTCCACCCAACTAACCACCCTCCGCGGTCCTCCACGCACATGCCTCCTCGACGACCTCGCCTTTTACCTGCAAACCCACCCCTTATTCCCCCCTGGAACTCCCAATCCCAGCACCCCTGGACCCCCCAACCCCAGCCTCCCCCCTATCCCCTCTCCACCCACCAATACCCCCGCCATCTTCGCCCAAAAAATCATCGCCTCTCACTACCTCCAACTCTTCACCTTCATCCGCTCCGTCACCTCCGACGTCCAATTCCAAATGTCCCGCCTCGACCGCATGGGAATGGACTACTTCGACACCACCTTCGTCGAAAGCGGCCAGTGGAGCGACGCCCAGGCCCTCGAGCGTCGCATCTCCGAGTACACATCCGACATGGAATCCCTGATGCTAGGCGTCGGCATCCCGCTCGACGACAAACCCGATGTACCAGGTTGCATCTCACCTGTAGTCGCCAGTGGTACCGCATCGACCATCCCGTGGTACGACACCGCAGCAGACTTACAAGTCCTGCGCATGCGCTTCTGTGATGTACGACGACACGCGGAGATGCTGAACGCGGCGATTACGGGGTTGACGAGTATTAGTGGGAATCAAAAGGCGCTGCGGGAGGCGAGGAGCACCAAGGCGTTGACGCTGGTGGGACTGGTGTTTATACCGCTGGCGTACACGGCGACGCTGTTTAGCATGACCGAGTCGTTTGGGCCGGGAGGGGAGAGGTTTTGGGTGTACTTTGCTGTTTCGGTGCCGTTGATTGTTTGCGTCTTGGGGGCGTATACGGTTTTGGATCGGTTTGGGGATCGTATTCTGGAGAGGGTTGAGGGCTTTGGGGTTAGCCGAAGGAGATGACGATCATGTTGGTAAGGTCTGGATGCAAGAGCGTTTTGGAGATGGCCATCGAGATCTTAATGGGTGCGGTCTGAAGCACTTCATTGTGAAAACGAACCAAGATCTTGTTATGAGCTACCACCGTAGATACAGGCACGCGTCTCTTCCGTCAGAACCCCCCCTTCACAGCTCAGTGTGCTCCCTGGCGCCAGCCAATTTGGCCCTTGCCTCCTCAGCTTCGGTCCGCTTGGTCTTGACACACGAAGGCAGGCAGTTGTCAGGATCGCACAGCTTGTCAAACCTGTACCGCGCAATGCCGTACCACCAGTTTCCGCCCGCCTCCGTCTTATATTTGCCAGTTCCCTTGGGCCACTCGACAGTGATGGTATGCTTGCCCTTGGGGATGCGGAAGTAGCCTCTCGTGTAGCCGTTGAGCAGACACCACTCGGGGTCATTGTAGTTGCCCACGTACTGGTTCTTGTATCCGACCTCGCCGCCCGTCTCGCCAAAGAACTCACCGTCCAGCTTGATCAAAAAATGTTCGCTCTGGGCTTCGACGTCGACAATGCTCATGATGACGTCAAAGTTGAAGTCGACTTGGATGTCGTAGGGCTTGGGCGCGTTGGGGTGTTGGTAGTTGCCTCCCCAGTCCAACTTTGCCGGCCGCCATTCCTGCACTTGCTCACCGCGGCAGGGACGTTCACGACCAGCGCTGCACGGGAAGTCGGCCGGGTTGTACGAGGTATCTCCAAACTCGGGCCGGGTTCGGTCGGCGCAGTCGGTGATGGGGAGGTAGCATTTTCCCGATCTCCATGACTGGCCAGGAGGACATGTCGCCGTGACGCCCGTGGGGGGTGTGACAGTGCCGGTGCCGCCGTCGGTGGGAGGGACGACAGTACCGATGCAGCTCTGACCGTTCCAGGTAGACCCGTGGGGGCACTGGACTGACGGAGGATTGGTGCCAACGCAGTTTGACCCATTCCAATGTGAACCCGCCGGACACTGGACGCTGGGCGGGATCACTGGTCCACCTGTGCTGGGACCGGTGCCGGGACCGGTGACCGTGGGAACACAATTGTGACCGACAGGGCACGGCTTTTGGCCCCCGGTCCAGAGACAGTTGTTGTTGACATCGCGAATGTCGCATGGTACGGGAACCAGCTCGAGGGGGACGCAGCTCTGCTGGTCAAGCGAGTTGAAGGTGACGGCCGGGTCGTCGCTGGGACAAGTCGGGCCGACGCCGCTGTTGAAACCGCCGAGGCAGTACTTGCCTGGAGTCCACTTCGTGATGGTGAAGACGCCGGCGGTGGAATAGTCGGGTGTCTTGGCAATGTGGCCACCGTTTGCGGCCCCGTTCAGCCAGTGGTTCGGGTCTCGTCCGCTGTTGGCCTGGCCATGGAGATCTTGGATCCGAATAGCGTCGCCGGGATTGACGGGAGCTCCGTTGGGGCAAGACTCTTCCTTGCAGAGCTTGAACTTGCCTGGCTGGAAGCTGTTGGACGGCTTGCTGGCAGAGTACCATCCGCGGTTGTGATAACCGAGGTACTCGCCATTGTCCATCTTGAACAAATAACATTTTCCTAGAAAGACACCGCGTCAGTGGTGCCGAGAGTAACATAGGAGGACGAGCAAAAATACATACCTGCCGTGACCTCAGACGGGCAGGCTGTTGCGTTGGGGCACACGCTGATGGGAGTCGTCTGACATCCGCCACTGGAGCTCTCCACGGTACCGGCAGGGCAAACACACTTGCCATCAACGAGAAGCTTGCCATTCTGGCAGACGGGCGTAGGATCCTTGCACTTGGCGCCGTCGAACTCCTGGCCTGACGGGCAGCATCGGTAGCCTGCCTCCTTGCTCCCGACAAGTTTGTGGCCCGCACCACAGCAGTCAAACGCCGTCTCGCGGGAGCCCTCGAGCGTCTGGCCGGGGAGACAGCAGCCAACCCACTGACGGTCAGCCGAGTAGGTGAACTGAGTGCCCTTGTCGGGATTGCACCCCATGTAGTCGGTGAAGGCACTGTTGGGATCGCGAAAGACAATGAGCTTCATGTCCTCGTTGATGACGGTCGTGGCGTCGAGGTTGGCGACCTGGATGTTGCGCTGGCCCTCCTTGTAGATCTTGCCCATGCCCCCAGGCAGGGAGAGCCCGAGGATGAAGACACCCAAGCCAAGGTTTCGGTACTTCATGTTTTCGTCAAGATTGTGCGTGCCCTGAAAGGCTTGATGACGAGAGAGATGGGATGTGGTGTTGTGCGAGACAGGACGATGCTCTTATACGCGTCCAAGACTCTATCCCAAGAGTGGTTTCGTCACCACTTCGAAGACGGGCTGGTCGGCGATCTCAAGTCTTGACCGTGAGAGTCCGCATGAGGGGCAAGAACCGCCATCGTGCGACCGCGCAGCGAACGGTCCAACGAGGTTCAGAGTGTTGTGCAAGGCGACCGGCTCGGGGACCATGGTGTTCGCCTCGAGGGAAGCATCACCGTCAATCCCTTCCAGTTTCAACCATCTCTAATGCGATGCTCTCAGATGGTAAGGCATTGGCAAACAACGACTGGATAGCATGATGGAAGATCGTCATGGCTTGGCTGGAGGCCGACGCAGTAAAGCACAAGGAGCTGCTTTCGACGCATGCAGGAGATGCAGCCATGTCTCGCGCAGGCTCTCGGTGGCCAAGCCGCCTCGGTCGGTGTCAATCTGGCCAGAGTTCGGCCGAGCCAGAAATTGTGGAGGAGGCTGGTGGAGGAGGCGGCCCTTTGTTTTAGAAGGATGGGCAATGGTTGGCTAGAATCGATGCTCCGCAGTCTGCAATCTGGACGAGCGGGAACGGCCGAGGAGACTGGAGATCAGCTGTGCTGTGGGGAGCAAAGAGAGGTCGAGTCCGTGCAGCTTCGCAGTTGGCCAGCCCCGCAAACGAGGTCTGCGGACCAGTGTCCAATGGGAGTTCGATGACAATAGGGCATCCAGAAGCTCGTCGCTCTTTCCTGCTTCAGTTGTTTTCATGGAGTGGGGCGGTTTTTTGCCAGCCGAGGGGAGCGCGCGCCTGGTCAAGAAAGAGGAAGGTGCGGAGTGTGGATCATACTGGGATTGGTGTCTTTGGCTCAGCGAAGATTTCAGCTCCCTGCAAACGACAGAAAAGGGCTGAGCTTCCGTCCCAATACCCGGCCCCCATCCGAGACCGCATCTGGGCCGGTGCATGCAATGATCGTCGCGACCCGCTGCCGGGCGGGGCCCTATGGCTGAGGTCACCAGTCGCGCCTTGAGCGGATGCCGGTTCCTGCCGTTTGCCGAGGGCACCGATGAGAGGACAAGAGGTCAAATGAGAGCCGAGGGTAGACGCAGGCTCGGAGCCTGTCAAAACTGATGACGGCGCCGGAAGCGCCAGCGCATGTCTCACTTGTCGATCAGGTTTTATTCTGGAGGCTGGCAGTCTCCGCTTCACGCGCTGCTGGCCGATGCTGTGAGCGCCGGCCACCGGACCATGTTTGTTTTGACAAGATTGAAGAAGTTGGCGGGGTGTTGACTGCAAACGGCGTTGGCCATTCATCGCGATGAAGCCTGAGCCCGGATGCCAGAACCGGCAAGCCAGCTGTCCCGTGCATCTCACGTGACGGACTCTCCCATCAACCCCGCTGTCAGGTTGCTGTGACCTCAGCTGGGGGCCAATTTTCCAGAACCACATCAAAGGATTCGGCCTCTTTCATCCGGAACCAACAACATGACGCCCATAAAAAGCTTTCGGAAGCAAACTCCCAGTCTCAATCAATTTATCCGGAGGGGCGCAACGAAGGGCCTCAACTGACGCCAATTCTGACATCTTCGCCCATCGCTCAAGATGACTCTTCAATCGCCGGACCCGTCGACCTGGCGACAAAATAACACCCAGAGACAAAAAGGTCAAGATTTGAGTTGAGCATGAAGCTGCGCACAGTCATCGCCGCCACCGCCGCTGTGGTTGGGACCTGCGTCGCCGCACCCGCCACGACCCACTTCGTCGCGCGCCAGACTCGGGCACTCGCACAGGCAGCAGCCGAGTCACAGCAACACACCGCTGTCTACACCACGACGGTCGCCAGCAATCGCGACACAGCGCCGCAAATCATCACGACCATTGTCGTCACCCTGCTGATGCCCGTGGAGGATGCGCACTACCCATCGCAAGGCGCCCCGCTGACGGGCACGGCCATCTCGCACTTTTCGGCCGCGCCTTCCTCTTCCTGGGACAAAACTTCCGAGCTCTACTGGACGCTTTCGGGCAACGTTCCACTCGGCGTCGACACAACCTTTGCGCCGCTGCCGTTGGGCGCAACCACCACGCTCACCTCGGTGCACACGTGGACCGAGCATCGCACCAGTACTTATCGCAACATCATGTATGGCAACGGACGCTACGACTGGTTCTCGACGGCGCGCGTGACATTTGTCGAAGGAGTTGGTCCGAAGTATCCGGCCACCATCATCCGCACCGGATACACCCAACTGGAGGTCACCCGCACCGGCGGCAACGAGGCCATCGGATTCACGAACCGCAACGTTGTGACAAATTCGTACTGGAGGACCACAACCATGGTGCAGGTTCCGGCTCGGCCGACACCGTGGCCCCGGGAGGAAGATTGAAGGATACGAGAGAGTGATCGGAGGTCGGACTTTGGTCGTCGAATAAAAGCTTGTTGCAGCCTCAGATGATACCCACGCCGCTGACCAACGTGACAGGGTCGCGTCTGCGCCCCGCCATGCGTCTGATGTGCTCGACCATTTTCCTGGGATGGGGGGCTCAAAAAGCCTTGCGCCGCTCTGTGCCGCCAACAAAACCCCGGCCTGGGTAGCAATGACGTCCCCAACAGCCTTCAACGCATTGATGTCGCCCTGTCAGGTACAACACGTGAGAAAAGGGGGAAAGCCGTTTGACCTTGTATAAAAACAGACAATGTCGCCTTGGCACTCGGACAACATCATCACCATTGACCCAAGTCATTCTTTGTCTGCCAGATCCAACCATGGCTAGTTTCAAGTTTTCCTTGTTAGCCTGCGGGCTTCTTTCCCTTTCTCTCCTCGGGAATGCCCTGTCGGTGCCTGCCATCGCCAGACGGCAGACCAACACGCCGATCGCCCAGCTCTGCAGACAGGAGACGTTTGCAACCGTCTTATCGGAGCTCGGAGGCCAGCACTGGCCGGGTTCGCCGTACACCTCACAGACTGAACCCCAGCGTAGAGATTGGCCGGGACAGGTCTTGATATACGCCACGGGGCTCGATATTTGCGGTGTCCGCATCGACATCACAGCCAACATAGCCGTTGAGATATTCCTCCCCCACCCCGACAAGTGGAACAACCGCACCCTGATGGTCGGTAACGGCGCCTTTGCAGGCCAGACCAACCGTGTCGACATGTTCAGTCGAGCGCTCTACGGATGGACCACCATGTCGACCAACACCGGACACGAATGGCCCATCACTGCTGGGCTGGGATGGGCTGCCAACAACCCAGAACTACAGAAAGATTGGGCATGGCGAGCTATGAGCCGTTCCGTTCCGTACGCCAAGCGCATCGTTGAGGTCTACTACAACACCACCACCAGGGACATCCCCGTCAAGCACTACTACTCGGGCTGTTCCACCGGTGGCCGTCAAGGAATACGCCAGACCGAGGTTGACCCCAACAGCTTCGACGGCATGCTCCTCGGCGCCCCGGCCTGGAACGTCAGATCAGCCATGCCCGTCATCTCCCGCATCGGCTACATCTCGCGCACCTTCGGGCTCGACGATCTCAGCGAAACCCAGCTCATCCAACGCCTCTACAACCTCACCGTGGAGAAGTGCGACACCCTCCCCAACACCTTCGACAACGCGCCCGACGGAATCGTCAGCGCCTCGGACGCCTGCCTCGAGCTCTTCCGCAACAGCGACATCCGCACCGGCGCCGTCTGGGAAGGCCTCGGCTGCCTGAACAACGACACCCCCTCCGACACCTGCGTCACGATCGCCCAGCGCCAGGGCTTCCTCGCCCTCCTCGGCGCTGACGTCTTCCGAAACCCCTCGGACAACACGCCCGCCGGCGACGGCTTCGACATCACCTCCATCAAGGACATTAGCCAAAACTGGCTCGAAGCCGACATCCGCGACTGGTCGTCGAACCAGTTCTCAACCTACTTCCTCGGGCGGACCATCCCGTGGAACTCTGACGCCAACGGCACGGCTCTCCTCGAGGCTTCAAACGCATGGGACCGCGAAGTCCGCGCCAACGCCGACGGGCGCGTCCTCAACGGGAACCCCAACTTGCGAACTATTCTCTACACCGGCACCGCCGACGGGACGGTATCCAGCTACGGCACGGACCAGCTCTTCAGCGATGCCGGCGGCGATGGAAATGCCAACCTCGCGTACTTTAAGATCCCTGGCATGCCGCACTGCGTCGACAACGGCAACGGCGCGGTGAATCCCCCGTGGTACATTGGGCAGGGCGGGCTGGCGATTGTGAATGCGACCAAGTGGTACATGCCCAACGACACGGGGCTGGTGGATGCCGCGCACGATGCGCTGATTGCGTTGACGGAGTGGGTCGAGAACGGGCGGAAGCCGACGCAGCTGATTGCGACGGCGTTTGTGAATGCCACGAACAACGATTGGAGGATAAGGTATCAGAGGCCGGTGTGTGCGAGTCCGCGGAGGCAGACGTATGATGGGGAGGGGGATGTGACTGATATTGGGAATTGGAGTTGTCAGTAAGGGGAAGGAGGTGGGAAAATGGATAGCGAAACTGCGTCGGCCGGATGGTCAAGCCGTCGCCGTATGACTGGGTTTGCTGACTTTGTGGCTTGTTGGAGGTTAGGTTTTTTCTTTGCCGGTGACGGGGTGGTGTGTCATCGATTTTTGTGGCATTTTAGACTTTTTGCAGTGGCATAACGAAGCCGTGGCTACGCGGCCGCCACTCACATCTTTTTGGTACTCAAAGCGCATGCGGGATGTTTTTTTATTCTTTTTGGACGCCACATTCGGCGTTACTAAGATCCTCATTGGGTGAAGGGGACGACACGGCAGGGTCTAACCGCACTGGAGGGCGCTGTCTTCCAGCCCCCTCCGACGGCTGAGTTGGATCAAAATGGCGTCAGAGACTGGCCGCCAGCTTGTTCCTTCATCCCATCATTGGCAAAATATCTTTTATTCACAATGTCGACCTTTATATATCGGCCCCTTGACCAGACAACACAAGAGTTTCGTCTGGTCGACATCCTCCCAAACACGGAGTTCAACTCTTCACTCGAGCTAGTCATCTCTCACGCTGCATTCGCGCCACCGCCGGAAGAAATTTTCAAAGATAACCGACCGCCGCTGGAAGAAATCCAAAAGACTCTCCCTGTCGACTGGTATGTGGATAAAACGCAGGAAGGCCGTCTTTTGTACGAGGATGATAGAGGGGTCACCACTTGGGTCCATCCCCGGGGGCTCGACTTTGGAGACCCTCCTCTCTGTCCACCTGCGGGTTTCGAGCCAAGCTACGAAGCTCTATCCTATGCGTGGGGCGACCCCAACAACACAGAAGGGGTCGCCGTGTGGCTAGAAGAAAAGAAGGAGGCTTCCCATCATGGCAGCATTCAGATCACACGTCCTCTTGCGGTTGCGTTGCGTCATCTCCGCTATGAAAGCGAAGCCAGGACCATGTGGATCGATGCCCTCTGCATCAACCAGCAGGACCTCGTGGAGCGCAGCAACCAGGTTGCCCGAATGAGGGACATTTACCGGCTTGCCGTACGCGTTGTTGTCTGGTTGGGCCCTGCCGAGAACTACTCCAACTTGGCAATAAGAGTGCTACGAACAATTGGAGAGCGGTCACAGTTCGTGACGAGAGACGCCGATGTACCCTTCAAGCCCTGCCCCGACCATCTCGTGAGCCCAGAAGCCTTTAATAAGATAACCTGTGGGGTGCAATGGACTTCGTGGGTCGAAGAGGCAATATACCACCTCGGCGGTCGAGCTTGGTTTTCTCGCGTCTGGACAATCCAGGAATTCCAGCTTGGCAATCAGGCCTCTGTCGTGCAGTGCGGAACCGCGACCATCTCACAACGCTGTCTCAGAATGGCCTGCATGCGTCTTCTGGACCCTCAACTCCGTGCCCACGACTACAGGTTCCGGGACAGGATAGCAATCATGATCCGATCTATTGCAAACTTGTCCCTGGACACGTTTTCCATTCTTCTCGTCCGAGTGTCCGAGAAGGCCTGCACAGATTCCCGAGACAAGATTTACGGCATCTTGGGCCTTCTTCAAGGAAAGACTGCCCTGGATATCCGACCCGACTACACAATTCCCGTCGCCGACGTCTACAAGACGGCCATGCTTCAGCACGCCAACGCCGTGGGACGGTTAGCTCTCCTGGACCATTGCAACATTGGTACCAAACTACCTCATGCTCCTTCGTGGGTGCCCAACTGGGAGGTCGAAAGCGATGGCATGTCCATCGGGGAAACCGGATACCTCGCCGGCGGCTTCTCCTCCAGCTCCTGGACGCAGCCCGACGACAGCACACTGAACGTGGAGGGTGTCCGTCTGGGAACCGTCACGGCCATTTCTCCACTCTTGTCCACCCAAAAGGCCCTTGTCGACTTCATGCGGTCGGCAGTTTACGGAGGGCACGCCAACAACCCCTGGATTCCAAATTGCACCGCCCGCCATCGGGATCAGTTTGTGTACCTGTTCAACAGCGGGCAGACCAGGACGTTTTATCCGGGCACCCATTTGCCCTTGTGGCGCGAGTGCCAGGAAAATTTCTGGGACCACATGGAGGAAGTCCCAGGTACTCCCTGCCCCGAAAGAACACCCGTCGACTCTCAACCCCCAAGGATACCGCCACCGAGGCTCTTTTACGGCTCAGACGGCCGAATCGGATGCGGGCCCGCCGAGACGGAGCCGGGCGACGTGCTCGCCGTGTTCCCAGGGGTTCCTCTTCCGAAAATTCTCCGCCAAACAGTTGAAAACTCCCGAGCTTACCAAGTCATCGGCTCATACAGGGCCCTCCGGTTAGGTCACGCCGAGGCACTTTTGGGCGACGTCTTTCTTCCGTACCTCCCCGTCTTCCACAGGGATGACTACCTGAAGCCACACCCGACCTTTATGGATTTGGAAGTTGCTGTGGGATTCACCGTGGAGATCGTTGACGATCCGCGGTTGGAGAAGCTAAAGCCTGAATGGGTTGTGAGACGGCTGCGTGTTTTGGATGGTGAACTCAACGACGGCATGCCGCTGTTTGAGTTTAGCAATGCCAGGACTGGCGAGGTCAGGAGGACGGATCCGCGCATGTCGGTTGACGCTTTGAGGGATTTTTGAGACGTTTACCCTTGTGTGAGGTTTATGCTGTGGACAGTGCCGATGGTGGCGACGGCGAGGGCAAGGGAGCTTTGGGGGATGGGGATTGAGATGGGGGTTGAGTTCGCGCTTCCGCCCGTGTTTGCTGCGGTCCCGTGCTCGCCATGCCACGTTCGCTTCCCAAGAACGAGAGGGAGTACTTCAGCTGGGCGTCAAGGAACACGTTTTTAATCCTAAAACCGTGTGGTAATGGTGACCTACCGTAGGTAGACATGGCCTCCGTCGTGACCGGCGGAGAGGTGATGGCCACCAAGTCAGTGTGGAACATTTTATCAAGGGGAGTGTGTGCGTGTGTGTGTATGTGTGTGTACTGAAAAGACAAATAAAAGTCATTACTTGAGAGTACAATAATGGTCTGTTGTGTCTCAGTCAAGATGTGTTTGTTTGTGTCCCTTCCTCTAGATAGACGATGCTCTCACGAGCAAACACGTATCATTCTCTCTTCTATCCCTCATCATCAAATCCACTACCTCCTCCCCCCCTCCCCTCTTTCTCACAACCCCCTCAACCCCCTAGTTACTCCCAATAATACTCCGTCATAAAATCCTTCGGCCCCACATACTTGACATAATCCCCCGTCGGCGTCACCCCGGAGACAACCTGAATCTGCTCATCAGGAATAAAATGTATCCCCCTAGTATAGCTCAACCTCGACACCTGCACGCTCACAATCAGATTCATCCCGCCCTCGGTCCGGCGGACATCAAACGTCCGCGACGACGGCAGACACGTCCCGCCCTGGATCTCGGGGAGGGTGCCGGGTCCGCCGATTCCGGAAGCGGAGCAGTCGTAGCCTTGGGTGTCCATGGTGCCGGGCATGAAGGCGTTGAGGGTGTAGCTGGGGGGTGGGAAATGTTAGAGACGTTGGAAGGGAGGGGGGGGGGTAAGCACGTACAAGCACATTGCGCTGTGGGGAACGCAGGAGGCTGTGAAGTTGCGGACTTCAAAGGGGTGGTATTGGCGTTGGTCGAGTTGGATGGTGGCGGCTGCGGCGGTGGCTGCCAGGGCGAGGATGGAGAACTTCATTTTGGTGTTTGGTGTTTGTTGTATGTATTGGTGATAAAGTGATGTTGGTTTGGTCGTGATGGATGTTTGAGACGGATGCGAAGGATAAAGAACGATTTATACCTGGCCAGCGGGCCAGGTCGTTCCATTGGGCCGCGGCATGGGAAAATCACGGCTCGGTATTTGGTTGATGGGAGCGGGTCGGTCATTGGTGGAACGGGTGCGGTGCGGTCCACTGCGCGTTGGCGCGCTTGTTAGCGAGGGGCCTAGTGAGGTTGCGAGCCAAGCTTTGGTCGTTGGAGAAGGGTTGCAATATGTCGTATAATGGCGTGCCGGATAGCCAAAACTGGATCTGCGACGTATGTACGTCATGTGGTTGCTGATTTGTAGTGGAGATGTGTATGAGGAGAGGGTCATGGCATCAGGAGAGACAACTGAGGCTGTCAGGAGAAGGCTCGAAGCAGGCCCAATCCCGCAAAAGCATCGGCGTGTTCAAAATTGTGATTGATCATGTCCAAGTCAACTGTGACTTGCGGCGGCGTTTCAAAGGCGGCAAAAGTGCTGATGATGTCGTCCCGAATGCTCTTGGCCGCCTGCACAATCTCGTCTTTGCGCTGCACCACGTTGGCCCAAGAGTAAAAGTCCAAAGGCCGAAGCAGCGCGGCAGAGACAATTCGGACGAACTCGCGCAGGGCGTCTGCGCGCTGCGGGCCAGTGCCCTCCTGAAGTAAGTGGAGGTTTCTCCCGAGATCGGTGAGCGGGTGAGCCGACGACGCAGGAACGAAGCGGCGGGACCGAAGTCTCTGGTAGAAGAAGGACCTAGAGTCCTTAGCATTAGCGCGCAGTACAGTTTCGACGAAGAGTATGGTAAATGCTTCGAACAAGGCTACGTCGAGGAGCTGGACAAGGGCGCGTATCAGTTCTGGGCCAGTGAATGGAGCGCGGTGCAGCATCTCTACCAGGGGGCATAGCCTTTGCAGGCCGGCGGGCATAAGAGGTATTTGACGGTCCGCCAGCTCCCTGTCTTCCCGTCTCCTTGTCCTTTCGGCGTCTCCCCTCAGCTCACCGGCCGTGACGAATACGTCGACGAGACGGTGGTATTCCCGGAATAGACTGACCCGCGCTTGTCGAATGTTTTCCTCGCGTGTTTGATGAAACGGAGAGTTGGGACCATAGATCATGAGATCGTCGTGTGCAAGTAGCAGGCAATTTTCCATTTCCCGCCCGAGCTCTTCCAGCCGTCCCGTTTCAACAACCAGTGAGGGCATTTCGGTCAGGAGAGACATTTCGGTCAGCGTTTGAGCTGCACTAGCTCCTGCAAATCGAGCGGGTCGATGGGATGTAATAATGGACTCGGAAGTCGCGGCGCTGGAATGCGCGGGTACATGCAGGCAGTGAAGACGGGCATTTGATGGTCGACGAGGGGAGTTGGCGAATCGAAGGCGAGGGAATGATGCGACTTGACAGGGAAAATATCGTGGGATTTGCAAAACTTGACATCGACGGGACGGGAGCCACCTTTTAAATCTATGCAAATGGGCGGAAAAAAGGTTTCGGCAGTTCTAGAACTATTAAAAAAAAAAATTCTACAGGTAGTCGACGGTGGAGGTACATGTCTACTAACTACAGTGCGTACCGGAGGGTAAAGTATATAGGAGAGTTCTTGCCGTTCTTCAACTATTGTACCTAGGCATCACAACGGTTTCTCTTCCACGCTGGTAGGTGTACACAATCTGACCAATATAGCAAAATAACTGGCCATCTAGGTACCTAGGGTTTCGATTGAAGCACGTTGACGACTCTGTTTTGCACCTTCGCCTTTGCCTTTGCTTCACGCGCTCCACAGCCTTCGCCTATTGGAAGGGATCGCTTCGAATTCGAACTCTTCCGAGTCGCTGTGCAAAATCCTGCCCGTCGCAACAACTGAACTTCCAACCTTCACGACGCGCACTTTCGTCCCCCTCGCTCCACACGGCCCTCGTAACGCTCCAAGCTCTTGCGGCCCTTGCTCTCGACACGAAGCCCACACCCGACGCCCTTGCCCACAGCCTCTCCTCTCCACAACGCTCAGGCACCCAGGCATCCAGGCACCCACGCACCCAGACACACACGCAGAAAGGCACAGAGGCGCGTGGTCAATAACCCCCCCCCCCCCCCCCCCCGGCTGAGCAAACCTTATCCTTCCCGCAGCCAGCCAGCCAGAGCCCATGGCCTTGGGGAAGTTGCCAGCTGTTACGCAACTGCCGTTGTACAGCCGTATGTTGCAAGCCCAACAGTCAACGCTCGTATGAAACAGCTTTTCCTAGGAGATGTTAGGCCCAGGGCGGCCGTTCTCCAACTGTAGGCTCATGGTTTTGGGCCTGCAGATACCGGTCAAACCGCCGCGCCGAAAGGGAGCTGTCAAGAGGCAAACATTTCAGATTTGCACCAAACATGGAGATACCAAACATGGAGGATTGGCGACGCATGGGAGGGAGTGTTGGAGATGGGTGATGAGGATCCTAGGATTTGGCGGTTGGTGTAGGTATATAAGAGGGTATTTTCCAGTGCATCGTTCCAGGGCTGTCATCTCTTCGGGCAACGAAGGCAGGGCCTACCATAATGTTCAACTTTTCCACAGAATTCGCTATTTTTTTGCATTGTGCGTGCCTTGAGGGTTGTATCGGCGCTCTTGTAGTTCCGTCAACGGCCTTTGCCGGTGCAGAAGCTGGCGTGTATCAACAGCGGAAAGAGCTTGCTGGTTGAAGCTCATATTATCTTGCCATGCAGACGTCAAGGGATGGTGACGTTGGTGGGGGGAAACACGGTTGTATTGATCAAAGAGAGCCATCGAAGAATGGCATTATACGCTGGGGTTGGCCATGAAAGCAACATCCCTCCGCCCCAAACCACCCACTGACGATCACGCTAGCAGGATATTGACCCTCGACGTGTCACTCATCCTCCAATTCCACATTCTGTCGTCCACACTGTTCACCCGGAGGATGACATGGTGCATGTTTTGCGCTCGGAAGCGAAGTTCGCCCTTCTGCTCAAAGATTCTATCCATCCTGTCCAAGGGCTCGACCATTGCTGCGTACAGAATGTCCTCCATACCGGTGGCTGCCGCGATCTCGTTCATCCTGTGACGAGGTCAGCTTATTTTGTCTTTTTTTTTTTGGAGATATCTTTAACTGCCTCCTCGGGTTTGACTTACTTTGTGCGGACTGCTTGGGTGTACGGATACAAGTCGAGCCCCCTCTCGGTGCGGAAGTGGCCTAGACCCGATGACTCTGCAACGAGACGATCGTGGAACAGGCGGTATTTCTCGCGAATCATGGCTGCAATCTGGTACTCGGTGGAATTGCGGATCTTGTTGCCGGGATGGTTGCCGGCTCTCAGTCTCGCAATGTCGTTGAAGTAGACGGAGCGGTTTGGATTGTTCAAGCCGGAGAGCATGCTGCCGGGATTGTATAGGGCTCTCTCAGAGTTGATCAAGCCAGCTGCGGTGAGGAATGCCATGGAAAACTTGCTGAGGAGGCACGTCAATGGGGTGATGAATATTTCGTCCGGAGGCAGATGCTGTATGTCGGGAGAGATCAAGTCTCTTGCGACGTTCATCCCGTTGCCGATGGAGAGCATGTTGGTCGAGGTTGTGGCCTTCTCAACATGGTACGGGACGAAAAACTCATTGCCGTGCTGTCGTGCCTCAATGATGAGCTTGACAAGGTCGTAGTATACTGTCGCAAGCGTAGCGCGAGTATTGAGAAACTGGGCTTCCAGGGTGGCGCGATTGGGTGAAGTGGCACCGTGGGTATCGGCGTCGTCCTGGAGCTGATGAAAGGCAATCATGGTTAGCCGGGCGGCGTTGACGATGAGGGTTGGGTTTGCGCCGGGCGCCTGCGGCCCAGGGCCGGGGTCTTGCTGGTTCATGGCGGCGTTGACGAAGGTCTCGGTGGTGGCCTTCGGCTTCGCAATGGTTTGTGCAAGGCGGAAAAGTGCTTGAATGGAGGGAGAGGCGGTTATAAATATTTCCGCAGAAGGCGGCCGGGACCTTGGTTATTCACCTTGAGGGAGGTCGGCGGGGTTACTGAAGTTGGGATGAAAATGTCCCGCTTGACCGCGTTTTTGTTTACATTCCCTATTCACTGACGAGCAGCTGACCTTGATTTCTCCCGGTGTTGGCCTGGCAGTTTCTCAAATATCTCATGGGAGTCGACCGGTAGCAGCACCTTCTTCTCTCGCTCCCACCATGGAGAGATCCTTGGGCCAGCTGCACGCTGTCATGATCCATTCCCTCCGCGAGCTCGACGACGACGTCTCCGCCCACAGTTCTGGCGAAAGCCTCAACCCACAGGAGCTAGAACACCAGGTAGCCCTCGAGAAGTCGTTCTTCTTGGCACGCAGACCAGTGGTCGCCAAGTATTTCGATATTGTGGAATCTATCGTAGTCGCAAGAAAGAGCCAGCGTCTACCCAAGCCACTCGGAATTCGGTTGGATGCCGAAGCCACCACCCGTTGGCTCGCGCGGAGTCTGTCGGCGCGTCGGTCGAGCGAGATTGTTGTCATCAGGAGCCTGCCCAGCACGAGAGGAGTCCTAAAACCCGACACTGTATACCTCACACCACTTTGTCACATCCTGATGAAATTCGCATGCGTCGGCGAGCTCGCCGACGCCGTCATCGCTACCGAGGTCGAGTTATACCCCGCCGCATCTGGGGAGCACCGCTCCATTCATTTTGACGGCCTCCGAAAATCACAGTCGCCGCACAACGAGAAGAGCTTCGGCAAGACAGTCAGCATCTTCCACCGGCTAGTCAGCGACGCCGTCGAGGAATTCCGCCAAGCAGTGATGGGCTGCGACGAGATTGAGAAACACCATTTGCTGGGGACAGTCTTTATGACCAACACCCAAGACGTTCTTGCCCAGCTGCAGAAGCTTTCCTCAAGGCTTGAGAGCACCCTCTACTCAGCGCTTGTCGACCCTTTACCTGTTATCTCGACTGCAAACGCGCACGTAAAGAATGAAAAGGTTTACGGTATGCTCCAAGGGCTCTGGGATAAGGGCTCGCTGGTGGGCGAGGCGTCCACCAAAGAGCAGCTGTGGAACCATAGGCTCTCGGACCAGATCGAACACATCTTCAATCTTGACTGAAGCAAACATGGTCAAGCGCCAAGGGGGTGGATTGATGGAGAGGGGAGATGACGACTTGGGAGGTGAATAGTGGTGTCAGTGATTATTCTGAATGTACTGTATAGTGTAAAAACATGTCGATATACCATCTTTGCTTTCCGGCCACGCGCTAGCTAGCCCTATTGTTTTTTTGCAAGAACCGAAGAATTTCAAGAAGACCGTCGACGCCTTCCACCGCCTGGTTGGTAAAGCCGTCAACGACTTCCAGCAAGCCGTGGCGGACTGCGAGAAGTTGGAGAAGCACCACCTGCAAGGAGTTTGGTTTATTCCCAATACACCGCAAGTCCTCCGTCGATTGAGTTCAAGAGTTTGAGCGGTGGAAAGGCAGCCAGCGTATGCGGGATGCAGTGGATTGCAGATATGTCTGTCGGTCTTGTCGGGTTTGAGAGAGAATGCCTAGGTGGAACATCTGGTCCTGAAGGTATACTTGGAGGCGGCGGATGGATGACGAGATGGGAGGAGACATGGGGATCTTGTCGAGCGAATTGGCTGGGAGCCGCATTTGGCCAGCCGGGATTATATCTGGTTCATTAGACTTGTTGTATATACGATGAGGGAGTTTACTTTGTAGGAATGCGGTAGCATGGCGGGGGGTGAGCGTCTTATGACATGGCATCTGGCGACGGTGGAGAACTGGACTCGGGAAGTGCTCGTGTTTGGTAATTGCACTTTTGTGCCTCCTTCTAGATGGAGACAATGCGATTGTTCATGTATAAAGACCGGGGTGCGCCCCCTTTGTTGATAACCCCTTTGTTGACAACCCCTGGATGCCAAGCAGAGCTGGAATGGGCACCGCGCTGCCAAGTGCAGGTTAGCCTCCAAGCTTAGCGGGGATTGCTTCGAGCTTACTGGAGGGCATAATTGTGGTCTATCCATCCAAACGCCCATGCAAAGGATGAGAAGGTTCACGGTATGATGAAAAAGCTCTGGGACGAAGGATCGCTGGTGGGCGTGGCGTCTACAGAAGAACAGTTGTGGAATCATAGGCTGCCAGACCAGATCAAAACCATATTCAATCTTGATGACTGAAGCGACGTACAACTAAGAATTTGATCTGGGGTGTTGAGAGTGCGGGAGGAAGTATGTTGTCTGGTTTACCTGACTTCTTGGATTTATTGGGGATGGCCTGTAGGGTTAGTGTTGCATAGGCAAGGGAGGAACGTCTTATATCTCCCGAAATTCGCATGTAACTACAACGAGAAAATGGAGCCAGGCAGTGCTCATATGTGATAGCTGCACTTTTGACTTTCTGTGCCCGGAATGGGAAAATGCGATTGTTCACATACCGACCAAAAACTGGATTGTCGGCAAGGAATCGCCCTTTGTTGACAATCCCTGAATGCCAAGCCGAGTGGACGATACCATCAGTTGAACCGAGGCCTCTAGGTTGGAGGTGGGATGCTTTGGGGGCATTGAATGGCATGATGGAGAGATCTGGTCATCACGACTCTCCCATATATTGGTAATTGAGGCCTGCGAAAGTGAAGAGATAAACTGAGCTTCGGGGCCCAAAGCTATTGTTCGCACGAAATGATTGGAGCCTCCTTTGTTCATGCCCCCTCCCCCGTCAATCTGTGGGAAGCCCTCTCGTCCTTTCCAGTACGCATCCATCCCGCATTCTCCCACTCCCATCAAAATCGCCGATGCAACCGAACCAGCCGTCCAGCTGGCCCCAACACCGCGCCCTCGGAGAACCCCCTTCCTCCTCAGCCCCCAGCACCACACAACCTGAACAGTCTAATAAACCACCACCCCCGGCGGCCTCTCATAAAAAGCATACCAACCCTCCCCCCAATCCCCCAAGCAGCTATAAAACTCGGCATTCAACGTATCCACACTGACCCTCATCCACCCCTCATCCCCATCTTCAACCTCCCAACCCCCCCTCTCCTCCTCCGTCTCCCACTCCCACACCAAATCCATCCTCTCATCACACCGCACCAGCTTCACAAACCCCGGCTCCCCCCCCTCTCCGTCCCCACTCCCCAACACCTCCCCATCCACCTGCACAAAATGCAAATACCGCGACGGCGGCCCATGCGGGGCGTCGATTTTTGGTTGTTTCGCAACCCACTCCATAAACACCAATCTGAGGTCATATCGACTCTTGTTCTGCAGCGCCTTCTCATCCTCCACAAAATCCCATTTTAACCCCCTCACCACCTCCCCGGGGACATCCGACCTCGCCATCTCGGCCGCAGACTGGGACAGTATCCGGGCTTTGAGTTTTTCCCATGCGGAATCGAGCTCCGGGGTGCCGTAGGCGGTGCGGAAGATGGCCCAGCCCCAGTGGGGGATGCCGTAGTATTCGAGGTCGAGCTTGATGCTTTGGACGGCGGTTTCTCGGACGACGGGGGTGTTTGGGGGTGGGTAGCGGGGTTCGAAGGAGCTTGTTTTGAGGGGGCCGGCTCGGGATGGGAATGTGGGGGTGGATGAGGAGGAGCGGGTGAGGTGGGGTGGTTTTGGTGGATGGCGGAGGTGGGGGCTGAAATCGGGGCGCGCTTTGGGGTGGAGGACGCGTCGGAGGGAAGGAGCTAGGCGCAATGGAGGCATGTTTGGGTTTTATGATGGGAAATGCAGCAATAAGATATTATATTCGAGAACAATAGACCGGCCCTCTTTGTTTGCGGGGCGCTTGTCAAAGCAGAAGAAGGCAAAGGTTCATTGATGTGTGTTGAGATGTTGTTGCAATAAAGTTACAGCGCTTCTCCATCCGGTTTAGTGGACTGTTTAGCGCGCGTCCCCCACACTTCCCCAAAACGCCGCGGCGGGATGATTCCTTCTGCTCCCCACACGCAACGACAACGACAATCCAAACATCCGGCATTCTGTTCCACCGCAACGACCGCAAAAATGTAAGCAAACCGACCAAACGCCCGCGTACTGTGAAAAGAAACAAACTAATCACGCCCCCTCTGCAGCTTTCAGCAAACCCTCCTGAGCATGCTTCCCCAACGCGTCGATCGAACCCAAACCCAACATCTCGAGCACGGTAATGTCGAAACCCAGCGCCTGCCTCCACCATGCGCGCATCTCGATCGCCACAAGCGAATCCATACCAAGATGAGCCAGCTGCACCCCCGTCGACGCTTCGAGATCGTCCAAGGGCCGCAGCAAGAAGTCGAAGACGCGCTTTCCGATTTCGAGCGTCAGCGTGCGTGCCGCCTCGGGCGTCTTCAGCACCCGCGCATCGCCTCGCGCCGTCGCCAGGAACGTCTTGAGCCCATCGTTGCTCCCCGACCCGCGCGAGTCCCCGCCCTTGGCCGACCTGTTGTGGTAGGCGGCCATGCGACGATCGGCGCGCCAGATCGCCCGGCTCTCGGCCAGCGGCGTGTGTGTGCCGAGACCGAGGACAAACGTATTTCGAGGAACGAACGTGCCAACATCAATGCCTGGCGACGTCGCCGCTGGGAGAGACCCGAACATCATGGCTGCCCCCACTGCCTCTAGCAGCTCCACCTCGCGGACGCTGTACGCGCTCGTCGACTTGACCTTGCGCAGCAGCTCCTCGTTGTTCGCCATGACGCCAATATCTTCGACGCCGCCAATATCGATGGCCGACGCCGCCAGACCCAGCCTGTTGCGGTACTCGACAAACGCATCGAGGAATGTGTTGGCGCCAGCGTAGTTGGCTTGCCCCGGCTGGCCGATGATGCCCGAGATGGACGAGAAGAGGACGAAAAAGTCAAGTGCAGCCCCCGTCGCGGCCGTGGCGTTGTGCAGGTTCCAGGTCCCCTGCACCTTGGGCGAGGTGGCACCGTTCCATTCCTCGAGCGTCATGCTGGGGAAGGCTTGGTCGCAGAGAACCATGGACATGTTGATGATCCCCTTCAGGTTCGGCGCCTGCTGCAGGGCGCGATGGACGCCGGCCTCGTCGGAGACGCTGCCCTTGACAATAACCACCTCGCAACCCATGCTCTCGAGCTCGCGCACAAGAGCGCGGTCTTCCTCCTTGCCACCGCCGCTGCGAGACAGATAGACCAAGCGCCGGGCGCCGTGCTCCACCATGTAGCGCGAGACCGCCCGACCGAGACCGCCGAGGCCGCCAACGAGGAGATAGGATGCCGACCCGTCCAACTTGAGAGTCTGGGCTCGGCCCGCGGGAGGGGGGATGTTTGACTTGGCAGCGGCGCCCGGCGCCGTCTCCTCCCTCATCTGGACAACAATCTTGCCGATATGCGTCCCCTTCTGCATGTAGCGAAAAGCTTCCTCGATGGCCGATGCCGAAAATGTCGTGACCGGTCCGATGGGCTTGACGTGTCCTTCGCGGAAGAAATCCATGATGGATTGCATCAAGCTGAATGGTCAGTCAGCACGGCTCTCACAACATTCTGCACGCGTACTTACTCTTTGCAGAGATCCGGTTTCTTGAAGCACAGCTGGTCGACGTCGACACAGCAATAGCTTCGGTTGGCCAGGAAGACGTCCATGTCCAACTTGCCAGCCCCAATGATATCGCGCTTGCCAATCTCCACCATCTTGCCGAACTCTGCGACACATCGCCACGTCGCATGCAGCAGCTCTCCGGAGAGCGAGTTGAGGGCCAGGTCGACGCCCTTGCCAGCTGTCTCGCGCATGACATCGTCGACGAAACTAGTGTTTCTCGACTGGAAGATGCGGTTCCTCGGGATGCCAAAGTTGGTCATCAAGTGCTGCACCTTGTCCTCGCTCCCGACGGTCGTGTAGATCTCGGCGCCCACCATGCGAGCGATCTGAATGGCAGCGAGCCCAACACCGCCGCAAGCGCTGTGGATCAGGATCGACTGGCCCTTGCGCAGGCCGCCGACGTGCAGCAGCGAATACACCACCGTGATGAAGACAGCAGGCATTGTGGCAGCATCCACAAACGACAGGCCGTCGCCGAGCTTCTCGCACATATTCTGGGGGATGGTGACGTGGCTGGAGAAGCAGTTTCGGCCCATAAAGAACACCTTGTCGCCGATTGCGAGATTCTTGACTCCAGGCCCGACGCGGACAACCACGCCGGACCCCTCAAGACCGAAACCTTCCTCTGGTGTCTGCATGAGACCCATCGAGCTCATAATGTCCCTGAAGTTGAGGCCCACGGCGTGCGTCTCGATCTCGACAGCATCACGTTCAAGCGACTTCGGGCCAGGTTGTCGCGCCCATCCCAGCGCCCCCAACCGGCCACGCTTGCTGGTGCCGAGAACGAACCTGTCAGTGCTCTCCTGGACCAAGAGGTCGTCGGCGAGCGTGAACGGGTAGAGTCTGCCAACGCTGACCACACCGTCGATTATAGCGTACTCGAAGTCGGGGTTGAGTGTGCCGTCGCTTTCTCTCGCCCAGAACGTCTCAAAGACATCGGCAATCTGCTTCGTCGATGCAAAGTCCTCCACTTCGAGCGTGGCCGCGTCCACCATGAGCTCAGAACGAAGGGTGCGAGCAGTTCCAATGATTTGTGCCCAGCGCGGATTGGGGACACCTGACTGCACATGCGAGAGCCCTGTGACCCAGAAGATGCCCACGCCCTTGGCCCCCGCCTCGGTGAAGATACCCTTGAAGGACTCCCAGCTCGCAGCATCCATGTTCTCCAGGAATGGGCCCCGGAGGTCCAACAAGGAGACGACGTCCTGGCCAGCGGGCAGGCTCTCGCCCGCGTGGCAGACGTCGACCGTGTATCCCCTGCTGTGCAGGTCTTCCCTGAGCTGGACCACTGCCGTGTCCTGATCCTCTCCCGCGCAGCAAAGCAACGTGATTCTCTTTTCCGCCACCGCCTTAGGCGTCGTCTTGACAGGATTTCTCGCAACCATGATCGCGTTCATCTGGAACGGCTCGGTTGAGTCGAGCACGGTAGCGTCAAGGCCCTTCTCGAATCCCGCTGCGACCAGCTCCTCCTCCCAGCGCTTCGGGTGGACGTAGGGCTCATCAGCACGCCCATCGGCCTCGCCGTACCACCATCCCGGCAGCGTGCCGTAGATGTAATTGACCCACTTGGACGAGGAGCAGAGCTCGTGCAGCAAGAGTCGGCCTCCGGGCGCAAGCAGCTGTCGTACATGGCTCAGACTGTCGCGGAGATTGGGTGTGGCATGGAGGACGTTGGTCGCAATGACGAGGTCGTACTGGCCATCCTCAAAGTCCTGCTCCTTGGGGTCCTTGCTGATGTCCAGCGCCGTGTACTCGATGTTGGGGAGGCCCTTGAGGCGCTCCTTGGCCGCGGCGAAGTAGCCCGAGGAGATGTCGGTGAAGGTGTACTTGGAGTAGAGCCCGTTGAGATCCTTCAGGACACTGGCTGCGGACGCGCCGGTTCCCGCGCCGATTTCGAGGATGCGGAGGTTCGGCTTGGTGTGGGCAAGATGACGGATGAAGCGTGACCGGTCGGACTGGTCTGTGAAGTTGTCGATCCTCGCGAGTGTCTCATCGGCCAGCAGAGTCTGGAGGGCGTCGGTCAAGCCCGAGAAGATGTCGGCGATGTTGGTCAGGACCTTGTGCATTCCAATGGCCGCATCAGACGCCGGAGTGTCCGACAGTTGCTTCACCATGGAAAGGACACGGTCAACGATGGCTGCATCGGCCATGATGGCCAGGGCCGCTGTTGCTGCCGCGTCCAGAGCTTGCACCTGGCGGCCGACCCAGTCACGGAACTTGGCCATGTGCGGCAGCGTTGTCTGCAAGCCCGCGAGCTGGCGATGCGAGTACATGAGGCACAGCCGCGTCAACTCGTCCAACACGGGCGTGTAGACGGCAAGGTCGAGGGCGGGCCCGATGAGGTCGGCCGGGTTGAGGAAGTCAATGTGCGGCCCCCATACGTGGCGCGCAGTCGAGGGCGTTCCCCCTGTCCCGGCCCGAGAGTCGCCCTCATCGATGGCCGACATGTGCGCGTTGACCACATGCATTACCTGTCGTCCGCCAGCGTCGATGCACTCGCCACTTCCGACGAGGTCGCCACGGCGGCTGGGCTCTGCGGTGCAGTCCACATCGACCGCCCTGGCTGAGGTGCGGAAGATGGTCAGCTGGTCGATCTTGGTCGGCACCACCTTGATGAGCCGCCCCGTCGTGTATCCCTTCGTGGCGGCCACGCTTAGCAGCTGCAGGAACGCGTCGATGATGGCCGGATGGAGGTGGTACTCGGCCTCGTCGCTAGTCTTGTCGCTGAGGACGGCCCTCGCTGTCGATGCGTTCTCGAGCGTGCCCGATCGGATGTCCTCGAGGGTTTGGAAATTCGGACCGTACTGCAGACCCGCACGATGGAGTGTGTCATAGCACCGCCCCTTGTCAAGACCGCGAGCCAGGGGCTCCTTTTCTGCGGTAGCTCGCGTTGGCGTGTCCTGGCCTTCAGCTACCGCCGCAACCTCGCCGGTGCAGTGCTTTGCCCACACATGCCCGTTGTGCGACGCAATGCTAAACTCCCACCATTGGCTGTCAAGCTGGTCGGTGAGGCGCCGGGGCCGCAGCGTCGTGATCAGCTCAACCGGCTTGCCTTCGGTGAGCACCAGCGCGGCGCTGATGATGAGGTGCCGCAGCTTGAAGCCTTCCTGCACGCCCGTGACCTGTCGGATGGCCTCGCCGATCATGCCCACGTAGCCAGCGCAGGGGAAGATGATGTCATCTTCGACGCGGTGGTCGCTCAACCAGGGGGCGTTCTGGATGTGCAGGATGTTGCGCCAGCTGGGCTCGAGCTCAGTGCTCTCGGGTGACTTGACGCCCAGGAGGTCGTGATGGGCAAACTTGCGATGGCGCCATTCCCGCGAGAGACGCGTCTCGTCCCAGTAGCTGTCGGCATGGTTCCAGGGGTAGCGCGGGAGGTCTGGCACGCAGGCACCTTTGCCCATCAGCGCGTCGAAGTTGATGGGCACCCCCAGCGTGAAGAGCTTGCCGACGGCGATGAGCAGCGACTCCTCACAGTCCTTGCCACGACGCATGGTGGCTGCGTAGGGCGCCGAGCTCGACTTGAGGTTCAGGATCTGCCTCAGGGGGCCGTTCAGGGCCGAATGCGGGCCCACCTCCACAAACATGGCGTTCTGGCCGATGGGGTGGTCCAGGATGCTGGCGACGGCCGAGTTGAAGAGGACGCGCGACTCCAAGTTGGTCTGCCAGTATCGTGCATCGAGGTTCTCGTCATCGCCGAGGAGCGAGCCGGTGACGCTGGAGAAGAAGGGTTTGGTCGGACGCCGGGCAGCAGCAGGAAGGTCGCCCTCGATAGCGGTGCGATACGCATCACCAATCTCGACCATGTGCTGCGAGTGGTACGCCTTATCCACCTTGAGCATACGCGCCAGCACATCAGGCCGCTCCTTTTGGATGTGCGCGACGACCTGGGCGACCTCGCCTGTGTTGCCCGACAGCGTGACGCTCTTGGGCGAGTTGTCACAGGCAACCGTCACATTGGGCGTGGGAACGAGGAAGGGCTCGACATCCTCGACGCCCATGCCGATGGCGGCCATGGCACCCTTGCGCGTCTGTGTCTTGGTGATGGCTCCGCGACGCCAGGCAATGAGGATGGCCTCGGATGCCGTCAGTGCACCAGCTGCGTAAGCTCCGGCGATTTCTCCGCTGGAATGGCCGACCGTCGCGGCAGCCTCCACGCCAATGGAAGACAGGACGTCGACCATGGCGATCTGCACGGCCGTGCACAGGGGCTGGGAGAACTCGGCCTTCTCGAGCCGACTTGTGGGACCCGACTTGAGCAGTTCCTCCTCGATGGTCCAGGCCGGTGCCCCAGGGGTCGCGTGCAGGTGCTTGTCGAGCGACCTGATGGTGTTGCGGAAGACGTCGTTCGACTGCAGGAGCTCCTTGCCCATTGCCGGCCACTGCGCACCCTGTCCCGTGAAGACCATGACCAGCCGCGGCGGACCTGTCGGGGCCAGTTTTGCGGCAGGGAACACAGTGCCGCCGTCGCTGCTGCCCTTGCTGGTGACGACATAGGCACGGTGTGGGAGGTGCTCGCGGCGAGTGGCCAGCGTGTATGCCACATCGCTGAGCTTGTCGGGATTCTTGGCGACAAATGCCTGGTGGTTGGCTATCGCCGTCTTGAGCGACTCCGAAGTGTTGGCCGAGCACACCAGCAGCGCGGGCTTGGACGCGGCGGACGTGGCGTCGGCCTCGGGAGCCTTGGGGACCCAACTGCGCGCCGACTCCAGGATGACGTGGGCGTTGGCGCCTCCGATGCCGAACGAGTTGACACCCACACGCTCGAGACGCGTCTCGGGCCACGGGGTAGGGTCGACCGGCACCGTCAGCTTCCTCGCCTCGAAGGGGATGGCCGGGTTGGGGCTGTTGAACTTGATGTTGGGCGGGATGATGCGGTTCTCCAAGGCCATGACCATCTTGATGACCGATGTCAAGCCCGAGGCGCCCTCCGAGTGGCCAAGGTTGGGCTTGACAGACCCGATGTACACGCCTCCGTGGTTGCCAAATACGCGACCGACGGCTTCGACCTCAATGGGGTCGCCAATGGGTGTTCCGGTGCCGTGGCACTCGACGAAGGCTGTCTGGGAGAAGTCGCGGATTCCTGCCGCCTTGTACGCGTGCCGGATCATGGCCTCGTGGCTGTCGGCGCTGGGACACGAGATGCCTGGCGTCCGGCCATCGCTGTTGGTCGAAGTGGCTCGGATGACGGCTCGCACCGGGTTCCCGTCCCGAATAGCGGCATGCAGCGGCTTGATGTACAGGGCGTTGATGGCCTCGCCGCGGGCGTAGCCATTGGCGTCTGCCGAGAAGGTCTTGCAGGAGCCGTCAGGTGACAAGACGCCCTGCTCGGTCATGGCCTGCGTCATGCCTGGTGCGAGGATCAGGTTGGCGCCGCCCACAACAGCCGCTTCGCAGTCACCACGTCGCAGCGCCTGGCAGGCCTCGTGCAGTCCCACCAGACCGGCCGAGCATCCCGTCCGGATGGTCATGCTGGGTCCGCGCAAGTCCATCTCGTACGACACACGGTTGGAAAGCATGAAGTCGCCGTAGCCGCTGACCCGGTACAGCCCGTGCTGCTGAGTGTCCTTTGCGAAGATCTCGATCCAGTCTTCGCCGAAGCTGCCCATGTAGCAGCCTGTCAGGGAGCCACGGAAGTCGACAGCGCCGGCGTCGTCAAAGGCCTCTCGTGCCACCTCGAGCATCTGTCGGTGGTGGGGATCCGTGCGCTCGAGCGCAGCCCGCGGCAGGCTGAAGAAGGAGGCATCGAGACCAGCCAGGTTGACGACCTCGTCATCCAGGAAGTAGCCGTACTCCGTCTTGACCGTGCCTGGCTTGACCGTGCCCGGCTTCTCTGTCGTGGGGTAGTATGCTGACACGTTGTAGCGCGTCTCGGGCACCCGGGTGCGGGCATCACCCTTGGCCAGCAAGAAGTCCCACAGCTGCGTCGGCGTCATGAGGCCTCCGGGCAGTCGGCACGCCATGCCGCAGATGGCTATCTGGAAGTCGTCATCGGCGGCCGTGTCGCTGGACAGTGGCGTAGAGTGGCCGGTGGAGATGCCGTTGTGTGCCCCGCTGGCATGGCCATTGCCGTTGACATGGCCGTTGCCGTTGACATGGCCGTTGAGGTAAGTTGTCCCGTTGATGTGGCCGTTGCCGTTGGCGTGAGAGTGCCCGTTCATCTCGGCTTGGCCGTAATCTCCCATGATTGCTAGGGCTTTGAGGAATGCGTGTGTGTCTTGGAGATTGGTAAGATTTGCCCGGTGTCGATGCCAGCGTCGTCAAGAGGGAGAAGGTGAAGTCGTCGCTGCATCATTGGGGTGAAACATCCCGTCTTCATATCATGCCATACCACCTGCTGCCTGTGATCAGACATCCTCGCCCTCGCCGGCGATGCATCCCGTCGGCGTCCCGGGGAGCTTGATCCCCGATCGCGCTCCGGGCCGTTGGGCGGTTGGTGATCCGGTCATGTGGGGGTCGGATTTCCGGCGGGCTGCTGACAGTTGTCGGGTCCCGCGTCTCGGATCACCGCGCCGCAAATTCGCCTCCGCGATTCGGGTTCCGAACCCGGTAAGCGCCCCCACGCAGCCCGGCTCCCGGTAGGAATAATCCGGCCACGATTCGCGCCGTTGGATGTTTTGTCGGACGATGCAAAGATGCTTGAATGTGGCAAAGTTGAGGCCGACCTGAGTTGACTGCCAGAAATACAGGTGCGCTGCCAGCCCCTGCTGCCCCACCTTCCCGCTCTGCCCTTGGATTCCCAGCCGCACCTTCCTCCAGTTCGCCATTGTAGCGCAGCAGGACCCTGCACGCCTGGTTCTTTGACTTTTGGCCCATCTAATCATTTCACACGCATCGACCGATTCCGCCATGGCCCTGGGCATGACGCTCGCACACTGGGTGGCGCTGTCCCCAGCCATTGCCTACTTCGGCACAGCCTTCTTCTACGATGCTGTAGACGCCCTCGGGCTGTTTCCCCAGCACCGCATTCGGCCCAGCGACGAAGAGTGCAAGAAGAATCTCACGTCCCGGTCCCATGTGTTCCGCCACATGGTCGTCTACCACGCCATAGGCACCGCTCTGCTCCTGGTGGGCGGGGAGATGTCCCCGCCGCCGGTTGCAAAGCCGGGTAGCGTGGGCACACTTGAGTGGTTCGCTGTTGTCTTGAAGGCGGCTTTTGAGTGGGAGAGAGACTCGAGCGCAGTGTATTATTGGAGTTGGATACTGAGAGCTGCTTACCTCGCTGCTCGGCAGTTTGCAGCGCTGGTGTTTTTGGACACTTGGGTGTTTTGGTGTCATTACTTTGAGCACCAGATTCCTTGGCTCTACCGTATGCTCCTCGCCGGCGTGTTCCTCTTCAGAGCATAACTCGTCTGAGTCTTCATGCGGATCTGACTGTGAATCATAGGCAAAATCCACTCGGTGCACCACCAGCTGTACACGCCGTTTCCCATGGGTGCCCTGTACAACCACCCGGCCGAGAGCATTGTGTCGGACAGCATGGGTGGCTTGCTGGCCTCGATCGTTGTTCGCATGACGGGCGCGGAGCAAATTGTCTTCTTCTCGCTCGTCACCATGAAGACTGTTGAAGACCATGCCCCGTTCGAGCTCCCGTGGAGCCCCTTTGTCATCTTTGCCCAGTGGACGGGCGCCGGCGTGGTCTACCACAACATCCACCACCAAACCTGGGGACTAAAGGTTAGTTCTACTGCCTCCCTTGTGTTAGTAGTACTGAACTCATTCTGTTGTAGAGCAATTACCAGGTGTATTTCACCTACTGGGACAGATGGATGAACACAACCTACAAGGGGACCAGGACGTTGAATGACAAGGCTCAGACCTCTAGCGCGGAGTCCTACCCCAAGTCTTTTCGGGAGAACGGGGTGGCAAAGAATGGGCACGCGGGAACCGGACACGCCGGGAATGGACACATGGTCCACTTCAAGGAGGCGATGGTGTTGGTCAAGGAATAGAAAGTCATTCTTTATTGTCAAGTCTAGTGTAAGATCGAGTCTTCGATTATCTTGGGTAGATCTAGGTGCCGCGTCTTGAAGTACTCCCTTCGTAAAATAAAAGCATGAACTTACCGCACACCTCCGCATTCATCATCCTCGTTTCTATTCCGAAGCCGCGTAAGCAGTATTCAAAGTCGTCGAGAAGATGAAAAATTGACGCATCGCCAGTTAAAGGCCACATCTTCAGCAAATGAGTGGAAGAATTGTCAAATTAACCCGAGCATCGGTCCGACTCCTGTGTCGACTTTGCTTTCCGCCTCCTTACGTGAAGTATTCGGGCAAAACGTTCATTGAGGAGCCTCAACCCAGAAGTTGTATTGTTGTCACGCTCTTTCCAACAGGATGATAGCCAACACCAAGACCAAACCGCCAGCTACGATATATGGCTGTGTCTGAACAAGCTGCTGTCGATCAGGGGCCTTTGCCTGCGGTGCATACGCTTTACACGTCCTCTCAAGCCAGACTCTGTTCGCCACAGGCCAAACAAACATCAGCACCAACCCAAGAACCGTATCTACAATGCCCAGTCCACGTCTGGGTGATCCGCCCATCATGGCGGGATAGAGCAGCTGCGAGTCAAAGTCGGGACACACGGCAAAGTCCCCGGCTTCGACTCCGGCGAGGATGCGTCGGGCCATCTCATCACCAGACGGAAACCGCTTCTTCATCTCCTCCATCGACATGTCAGTACCCTCGAGCTGCTTTGTCAATAAAGGCTTGGTGGCCTGCTCGTCAATAAAGCCCGGCGAGATAAAGGTGGCCGGATATGCGCAGTGGATCTTGTAAGTCGATGCGGCGTTGGACAGCAGCATCGCCTCCAGTCTCAGCGTCTCGGCTATGGCGCGCACCGCGTATTTGGTGGCTTTGCGAGTCAGCAAATGGCATCATCGGGAGGTGTATCCATGACACATACGGGTGTAAGCATCGTAGCCGGGCAGCGCAATGAAGGCGGCCGCGCTGCTCACAAACACAACTCGGCGCACTTTTGGCTTCTGCGTTACCGTCTCAGCTACGTGTTGGAGCGCTTCAGTGTCAGCCTCCCTCCAGATCCTCAGGGCTGCCTGCGCAGCAAACACAGCAGTGAGGTAGTTGTTGTCCATGGCCTGCTTCAGGTCGCTGGACTTGATATCTGCCAAGAAACCGTTCTCCCAGATGGCACCCCCTGTCGAGCAGTAAACTTCATCAGGGATCCTCCTTTGGCTCCGAAAGACTTCTTCGACCTGTTACATCATAAGCGCAGTCCTCTGAGATGAGAAAATGGGGCGAGAAGTCTCACCTGGGAGCCATCGGCCAGATCAAGTGACACAGTGTTCAACTCCTGCTTCTCATGAACACTAAGCCCCAGAATATCTTTCTTGGCCTTGGCAAGCCGCTCTTCGTTTCGCGCAAACAAGGTAACGTGTGCCCCTAATTTTCGGTTGTCAGGTCCGCTTGCCATAGGAGGGGGCAACAAAGGAGGGGACAAACCTCTTGCAAACAAAATTTTGGCCAGCCCCTTTCCCAAGCCTCCCGAACCCCCAGTGATAAAATAGTTCTATCATCAGCAACGTTAGCGATGCTACTCAAAATTTGAACAACACGGCCTGGGAGCAAAATGGACCCAATTAGTTGATCGCCTACCTTTCCAATCAGATCGCCCATGATAACGGTCACCTTCCAACCGAATCCGAGAAGTCAATCGGCCAGTGAGGATCGGGAGACCGAAGGCTGATCATCCTGCTGACAATTCGGTCCTGAAATGCACAATCCTCGGACATTGGTGTACGGGTGCAAATGGAGCTGTCGGGTCATTCTTCCTGTCATTTTTTGGTGTGTCGGGTTCCGTCGGCCGAGCTGAAAACCTTCAAGTTGGCGGCAGTCGCGACTTGGCTTCTTATCCGCCTTCGGGACCCTGCGCCGCGGATGGTCCGAAAGATCGGGTTCCGTTTTCAGCAACAGGACTGGGACGATAAGGTAGGTAATGAGAATTATGTTGAAAGCGATCAAGTATTTACTTGGATTTCGTCTGCGGAGATAGAGATTGGTCGCACAGCACAGCAGTCTCAACCCGCGCTTTCCAAGTTTCCACTAGTTTCCATTTGACCCAAGAGCAGAGTCTTCAGCTTCAATTGAGAGTCGATCTACCAGACTGCCAAAATGTCGGCTACTGCCAACATCGCAGCCTGGATCAAGGCGCAGCAGCCGCGCAGCGCCACGACCAAGGCAAAGACGAAGACGGAATCCATCTTCTACCACAACCTCGAGGAGGAACTCGACGCACGCCGCGCCGACCACAGCCTGGTGACGTTGCGCATGCGACGCGACGAAGTTGACTTTTCCTCCAACGACTTTCTCTCGCTGTCGAGCACCGGTCTCTTGCGCATGGCCTTTTTTGACGAGCTCGCGCGCCACCCCAACTTTGAGATCGGCAGCACCGGCTCCCGGCTTCTTGACGGCAACAACACCTACATCGAGACCATCGAGCGCGAGCTCGCGGAATTCCACGGCGCCGAGACGGCCCTCATCGTCAACACCGGCTACGACGGCAACGGAGCCATCTACTCGACCATCCCACGCCCCGGCGATGTCGTCGTCTACGACGAGCTGGTCCACGCCAGCGTGCACGACGGCATGAAGGACTGCCTCGCCCTGAAGCGCCTCTCCTTCCGCAACAACGACGTCGACTCCTTCTACGACACCCTCCTGGAGGTGCGCGACACCCAGCCGCAAATCCGCAACGGCGAGCGCTCCGTCATCATCTCGGTCGAGTCCGTCTACAGCATGGACGGCAACATTTGCCCGCTGCGCGAGTTCGTCGCCGCCGCAAAGGAGATCTTCCCCGGCGGAAACGCCATCTTCATCATCGACGAAGCCCACAGCACCGGCGTCATCGGCCCCCGCGGCGCCGGCCTCGTCAACGCCCTCGGTCTCGAAAAGGAAATCGCCATCCGCCTGCACACCTTTGGCAAAGCCATGGGCTCCACCGGCGGTACGTCCCCTTCCCCCTTCCCACCCACAGCAATCCCCACTAACAAATCCCCCCCCCCCTTAGCCGTAATCCTCGGCAACGAAACCGTCCGCACCATGCTCATCAACCACGCCCGCCCCATCATCTACACCACGGCCCCCTCCTTCCCCATGCTCGCCGGCATGCGCGCCGCCTACAACCTCCTCCGCTCGGGCATGACGCAGCACGCCCAGGAGCGCGTCCCCCACCTCGTCCGCCACTTCTTCACCCACATGACCTCCAAGCCCATCTGGACCAAGGCCCGCGACATGGGCGTCCTCAGCATCCCGCTCAGCGAGGACTGGGAATCCCGCGAGCTCCTGACGCAGTTCGTGCCCGTGTGGACGCGCCAAAAGTACAACTACTTTCTCGTCTTTCACCTGCATCTCGCCGGGTTTTGTGCCTTTCCTATCGATCCGCCTGTTGTGCCCAAGGGGACGAGCCGCGTGCGGCTTGTGTTCCACGCGTCGAACACCGAGGCTGAGGTCGAGGGGCTGGCGGAGTGCATTGCGACGTGGGCTGAGGAGATGGTGGATATTGAGGAGTCGGGTAAGGGGGTGAGGATACCTGCTGCGGCGAGGCTGGCGTATTCCATGTTGGGGACGGAGGAGGTGAAGAGTGGAGGTGTTGCTGCGCATGGCGAGAAGCGCGATCTTGTTGTGGGGAATGGGAAGCCGGGTGTTGGTCAGGCGGTGACTGTGGGCAATGGGGATGGAGTGAAGTTTCATTAGGTTTACGAGTTTTGGATACATTAGAGAAGGGTTGGTTGGATAGATGAATCTTTTAGGTCGAGAAATACACTGAATTCGCTGCTGGAGCCTTGCGTTATGCCTCTTATCTTGTTTTGCTGTCCCTTTCGCTCCTTGGCTGGACGCAACATGTGTTCTTCCGATCCCTAACGGGCCCTGCTGAGCTGTCTTTAACCCTTATCCAATCCATGACTGGTTCTACGGCCCTGATGATCGAGAAGCCACATGTGCAGGAGAAGCCTACCCCTCCAATTGTGCGTGCCTGAGAGTAAACGGCTGCTGTGATTCGCCCCTCGCGTCGACAACTACACCCAATCGGTTGCAGGAGCCTATCATTCGCCTTGCCAAGCGGCAGACGCGCTGCGGCTGAACCTGGGGTTATCGCGACCCGATATCATGTCCCGTTTTTCCTCAACCCAAGGCTCGCGTCCATGTCGTCGCTGTTCTGCTCAGCATATCGTTCCCAGCCCATGAGTCGGTAACAGCTTGACACCTATCCTCATGACGGCTACAACACCCGAGACCCCCCGGGAGCCGCCTGGTTCCCACGGCCCAGAGGAGGGACAGACAGAGGCGTCGCAAGTGAAAGTTGCCGAGGGGTCCGGAGGAGATGATGGCGCCGCCAGCTTTCGCGTGTCGCGATTTGCCGAAAAGGACAGGCTGTCGTGGTGGTTTCCCCAAATCCTCGATGATGAGCACAAAAGTTGGCGGATATGGCTCTCTCGGAGAAGCCGCGCCATTCTGATCCAAATCGGAGTTGTGGGCGTCATCCTCTTCACCAACCTCGGGTTCACCATCTTCGCCGTCTCGCGATATGGCAGCGACAAGGGCGTCGGCCTCATCTACGAAGGGGATTGCGAAAGGGTGCGGACGCTGGACCAGTGGCTCCATCTTTTGATCAACCTCCTCGGGACCGGCATGCTCTCGGCGTCAAACTACTGCATGCAACTGCAAGCGGCACCCACGAGGGCAAACATTGATCGAGCCCACAAGGACAATCGATGGCTAGACGTCGGTATCCCGAGCCTACGAAACCTCCGATACATCAGCAACTGGAGGCGCTTATCTTGGGCGCTGCTAGCCCTGAGCTCTGTCCCCATTCACCTCATTTACAACTCGGCTGTCTTCCAGTCGCTGTCCTCCAACGACTACACCGTGGCCGTGGTCAAGGATTCCTTTCTCGACGGCGCCTCCTGGAATCTCACTGCGGCTGAGGAGCGCAGACGAGGAAGCGCCGGCTGGGAGCTCGTTGGGGATCGACTTAATCCCCCGTCCTTCAACTACACGGAAATCATCCTGGGTATGCAGACCGACGTCAGCCAAAACCTGTACATCTCGCGGAACATCTCGGCATGTTTTGCGCTCTACGATGACTACTGGCAACCGCAGGGCAATGCCATCGTCTTGGTCAAAAATGAATCGCTTCAGTCCACGTCAGACGACAGCCTCCTGATCTACGTCTCGGTCATCCCACGGCTGGATGACTGGGCCAAGAACATGTGGGCGCTTGAGAACGGCACAAGCGGATGGGTTGCCATCTCACCTCCTCAGCCCGTCACCAGCTGGTACGTTGGCCCGAACCGGTACCAAGTATCGCATTGCCTCGTCCAGCCACCCGATCAGATCCAAACACGGTGCCGGCTCGAATACTCGCCGCCCATCATGTTTACTATATGCTTCATGAACTTTGTCAAGGCCTTCATCATGCTCAGCATCTGGTTTCTGAGGAGGTGGCAGGAACCCCTAAAGGCAAAAAAGGACCCGCGCGAGACAGAGGTCTTGTACACTCTCGGCGATGCTATTGCCTCGTTCATGCGCTTCCCAGACGACACGACACAAGACATGGGTCTCGCCAGCAAATACGACTTCATCCGCCGGCGGACATGGAAGAACCGCTTCGTAAAGCAGGCGCCACAACCCCCGTCAGAGCCCAGGGAATACCGCCCCTCGGTCAAGCGCTGGGGATCCTCGGTAAGCCTCCGACGTTGGTTCACCGCCATCTTCATTTGGCTGCTCATCATGGTCACGGCATCCATCCTTCTCGGCCAGGGCTTCGTGAGCCTGGGTCATCGCCGGATCGCCACGACCATGTCTTCGCTCTGGGAGCTCGGCTTTGGCGCCCTGACACCCTACACCTACCTGGTCATCAACCTCCCTCGCTCCGACCCAGCGGGTCTCATCTCCAACGTCCTCATCGCCAACTTGCCCCAGCTGTTGCTCTCCATCATTTACATCATCTACAACATCATGCTCAGCGCTTTTCTCGTCCAACGCGAGTTCAGCCGCATGTACAAGATCCGCAAGCCTCTGCGAGTTTCGGAGCCAACGGGCATCCAGCGGTCAAGCTACTTCATTTCCCTGCCGCTGAGGTACGGAATACCGCTGTATGCGAGCTCGGGCATCATGCATTGGCTGCTTTCGCAGAGCTTGTTTCTGGCAAGGATCACGGCGTTTTATCCCTCGGGCGAGATTGATGCGTTGCATTCGTTTTCTACGTGCGGGTATAGCCCCATTGCCATTATCATCTGTAAGTTTTGCATCATTGATATCGTATGCCCCCTCCTCGGCGAGCCGCATGTCTAATACATGTTAACTTTCTCTTGGTAGCGATCATGGTGAGCATTGCACTGCTCGCTGTCGTAGCGGGCTTGGGCTTTCGGCGTTACGATGGCGTCATGAGAATGGTGGCGACGAACAGCAGAGCCATCAGTGCGGCATGTCATGTCCTGGAGGAGGATCGCGAGGACGGCTACCTGCTCCCGGTGCAATGGGGTGTTGTGTCGATGAGCAAGGGCATAGGAAAGTGCACTTTTACGACGGCTCCGCGACAGGGGGCTGGGTTGCACGTGAACGATGGGGTGTTGAGAATGCCGCAGGAGGGGATGAAGTATATTTGACCTCGGCATTTGATCTTATACCTACCAACAGCCAACTGCATACCCTATTTTGTTATTCTATACCTTTGAACTTTCACTGGCCTTCACAAAACGGAAGATGTAGAGCTCGAATCAACGACGTTCAAATCAGCTGAGGGAAAAATCAAAAGAAGTTCAGGACAAATCAGCCACAGCTCACCCCAGCTCTAGACGACGAACATAGAAGGAAATTTCTTGTGCCCAGGTTTGTCGCAGGAAACTAGGCCGTTTCACAGGATGTTCACGGAACATTGGCCTCAAAATTCCTTCAACATTTCAGCCGATACACCACACGGTTTCCATCTAATGCATCAATCGCACACAGTACAGGCATTTTTCTTTCAAGACAATCCTATCCCTCCTCCGTACATGACACAATGCTGTGCTATGAGTTCTGGACAAAGATGTGAGTTCCAACCACGCAGCCACGGCTTTTCGTGCCGCTATGCTACACTACCTATGAAGACTCCTCCTCAAATCTCTGCCTCCCCATCTCCTCCTTATCCAACGTAATCTCCTTCGTCAACACCGAAGTCGCCAGCCCAAACAGCGAAAACCCAACCAGCACATACCAAATAGTGCGCAACGACTTTGTGTACACATCCAACAGCGGCGCCAAAACCTCCCGCGGCAGCTCCAGCGTGCGCAAAACAGGAATCAGCTCAACCGCTGCTTTCCCGCTCCTAAACGGCTCCAGCACCTCAGGCAACGCCCCCAGATCCGCAATCGTCTTGTCCCACGTGCTGCTGAAGACGGTAGACCCGACCGACAGGCCGATCAGCGCGCCAAACAGCCGGAAGGAGATCAGCAGCCCGGCCGCGAGGCCCGCGTCGTCCACGACGGGGGCGCTCGCCTGCATGGGAAGCACAAGCACAAAATACAGCGCGCCGATGCCGATGCCCGCAATGACCTGCGAAACCACCTTCACCGCCGTGGACGCGCTCGGCCCGAGCAGGGACAGCAGGCCGAGGCCGACGCACTGGAAGACCCACCCGGACCAGATGTTCCAGCGGTACTTTCGCAGGTAATTGACCGACGCTGCGGACAGGAAGGCAAACACAACAGACACGATGCTTAGCGGCAGCAGTGAGACGACCGACTGCAGGGGGGTTTCCATCATGGTAGATTGAAAGAAGAGGGGGAGGTATAGCATCAGGCAGTACACCACCATGCCGTGGATGAACGCGCCGGTCAGGGACACGGCGGCGGTCGCGGAGTTGAAGAGACGATGGGGCATCACCGGCTCGGCCGGCCGGGACTCGTAGTACCCGAACACGGCAATGACCGCGACACCGATGAGAAGCGGGAGCAGCGTCCGCCAGTCGCCCCAAGCGTACATGGCACCCGCCCAGCTCAGGGGCAACACAAATGCCGTGGAGCCGACGGTGAACAGCCCCATGCCCGTCCAGTCGAGGCGGCGCAGCTTGGAGGTGAAGGATGCTTGCAGCGGGCGCAGGTGGAGGAAGAAGAAGACGAGCACCAGGCCCACGGCCGCAATGGGGAGGTTAATCCAGCCGATCCAGCGCCAACTTGCGCGCTGGCTGAAGAGCGCGCCGATGGTGGGCCCCAAGACGCTTCCTGCCAACATGGGGATGGCAAGGAGGCCGAGGTACAGTGGACGCTCCTTGAGGGTGGTCATGTCGGCCACGATGATCTCGCCGAGGACGTCGATGCCGCCGGCGCCGAGCCCCTGGAGGATGCGGCCGACGATGAGGACCGTCATGTCCTGGGCGACGGCGAATATGATGGAGCCGGCGATGAAGAGAACGAAGGAGGTGTAGAGGGGGAGTTTGCGGCCGAGGACGTCCGAGGTGCTGGTGTAGAGAGGCTGGGTGACGACGACGGCGAGCATGAAGGAGATGCTGGCCCAGAAGGCCTGGAGCGTGGTGCTGTGCAGCTGGCGGGCGATTTCCTAGCGAGGGTTCCACGGCGAGAGTTAGCATGCGATTCTACAATGTGATCTTGTCCCCCACAGAGTTGGAGCGTGGGGAGTGGGGGACATGGCGGGGACCAGAAATTCGGGGGGATGGTAAATTCAGGGGCTCAGAAAATACGGAGTACGAACTGGGATGGCAACAGCGAGAACCGTTGCGTCTAGTGACACAATGAAGACCATGATGTTCAGGGCGAGGAACGACATGTGGAACGATAACGGTTTCTTGGCACGGCGCGGAGTGGTCGGAGCATCGGCGCTGGCCACACCGGTCCCGGCCTCAAGCGGCGCTGCGCCTGGTTTCTGCATGGCTGAAAAGGGAAAATCGCTGCGATTAAGATATTATCCCGACTCCTGGCCTGTCTGATGCGGCGGCAGGCAGGACAGGCATGTCCGGCAGAATGAAATGGGAGCTTCCATCGGGGATGTGGCGTTTTAACGTCCTTGCGCCAGACATGGCTGTGATTTCGCGAGGCGACGGGATGGTCCGCAGGCGGGTGGTTCGATCCGTTGTGTGACGCGAGAGACGCGGCCCAGCGGTGCGGCGCGCTTCTTGGCTTCAGTTCGGGCGCCCGCGGATTCCGGCGCCCGAGAAGGTGCCGGGTAGGATCGCGGGATTGCCTGAAGGATCGAAAATTGTCTTGACTGCCTGAGTTTGCACTCCAATATGGAGGCTTTGCCGTCGCAGTGCATACAGGTCGGTACGACGCCTTGTTGAAACGATGAGACGATGCGGCGGACGGAATCCGCATTGGCTCTTGCTGGCGTGAAGATGAAATGTTCAGGTTGGTTGGAAAGGAAGGTGCGTTGTCAGAGCAGCTGCCGCAGGCTGACCTGGAACCGATGAACAGCCGCGCGAGCGGAAGACACGGAACTCCACCGCAGCTGCACTACTACCCCGCGCTCTGATTTTGTCCTCTCCTGCAGAGTCTGCAGAATCTGAGCAGTTTTCGGACCGTCGAAACAAAAAGCAGAGCAGCCCCCACGCCGGCCAACGGTGAATCCCATCCGCTCCTCTCCCCAAACCAACCCCCTAGTATCTACCGCCAACAAGACACCCTTCAACACCTCGCCTCGGGAGCCGCATGCAAGCGAACCACAATGGGATACCACAAAGACCCCTTTCTCGGTGACCCTTTTGCGCAGATGGGCTTCTGGAGCCCCTCAACCAGCGCGGCAAAGTATGTACGCCCGTTGCATCGCGGGATGCAGGTGGTTGGCGCAGAATTGTGTTGGATGCCCACTGACCGTGCGGTCCGTTCTTCCGTCCCACCAGCTTCTGCGAGGAAGATTACGCTGTCACCATCTACATCGCCGAGTTCATCAACACCATCTCAAGTTTAACCTACTGTAAGTTGTCTCCCGATTCGGCCGCGAGCCCACCACCACAACACATCTCATGCTGTTGTCACACAGATCTGACCATCGCACAGCATATCAGGCGATCCGGACCCCCGGCGCCCGTCGGAGACATGACTTGCTCTCGTACTCGCTGTTTCTGGTGGGCGTCGCATCGGCGGGTTACCACGCCACTCTCCGCCAAGGGCCACAGTTCGCGGACGAAATTTCCATGCACCTTCTCGGCGCCTGCCTGCTGCAGCCGTTGTACACCCATGGCCAAACACGGGCCGTTGCCTCTGTCATCACGGCAGCCGTAACGCTGGGCACAGGGTTCATGGTTGTTCTCTATGTCCAGTCCGCCAAGATTCTCGTTCATTTGTTGACGTTTTCTGCCATGGTAACTTTGATTGGTTTACGCAGTCTGTACCTGATCTATTTTTGTCCCCGGCCGCCGCATCAGCAGTCCATTGTTGTGCGACGGTTCTGGAAGGCCGCGGCGCTCCTCGTCACCGCGTTTGTGGTGTGGAATGTCGACTCGGAGTGGTGTTTTGAGCTCAGGGCAATCCGCCATCGCCTGGGCCTGCCGTGGGCATGGGCCCTGGAGCTTCACGGTTGGTGGCATGTTCTTACCGCTTTAGGCGCCGCGGAGTACGTCGTCTTGGTGCGAGCCTTGTGCGGCGGCTCGTAGGGCGCGTTAAGGTGTGCACGCCATGCAGCCCCTGGATGGCGATTGGCGAGCCCTACGTCGGATCAAAAGCCCTACTTGGGCTCATCCTCCGGCGGCAAGTACCGCATAAGACGGACCAACACGGCGTGGCATCTGACTCAATTGGGAATAGTTGGTCGGTGTACATACAACGTACAAAGATACCTTCTTGGACAGATCCTGCCTGGGCGGATCCTTCTTGAACAGATACCTTCCTGGACAACCGTAAAAGTAGGTAACACTTGGCAACGTCCGTTCACACCGTAAGCTCTAGCCACTCGTGCATCCGACGGCTGATACCAGCTCCTAATGTTGTAGTGGTAAATACTCCCTGACGTGAGAAACTGGCGCATATGGGCTCCTCTCAGTGAATCCTGGGGGCTGAATAGCTGAGCTCGTTGGCTGGCATGTTCGCCGAGGAGAGTCGGCCGTTCTGACAGATGCAGGAGGAACAACTGCTATTACATTGCCTTGGCAGGGCGAAGACCTTCCCGTTCTGCTCCACCCAACGTAGCATTGCCCGCATCAGTCACTGCCTACCAGTGAAGTTACTGCTTGGGCTCGGAATACTCAGCTGCGAACCAGTTCAGTACACTAGGTATTTTCCACATCGCAGCAGGCAACACGGGAGACAAGTGCCCTGCCGCCAACAGTTCATGTCGGCCGATAACACGGTAGTATCCTGACAAAAACGGTCGTACCAAAGGCGGGGCTGCTTTCCCAGCGCCGCCTGTTGGCGTGGTATTGCAGAACGGTACCGTTCGCTGGAGCGGCTGTTCCGCCCGCTCCTCTTCTGGTGTGACTTAAAAGAGACGCCCGGTGAACCACTCGGATGCCCTTACCTCTCCTGCCATGTTAAGTGTTATGTGGAAACACTCTAAATTCTCATGCTGCCAATCCCGAAAATACCACACCTGATCCCGGCCAGACCTCATGTCCAGCGTGCCCACCATGCGTCCTGTAAAGCGAGGTCGCAACGAACCCGACGAGGTGGGAAGCACACCCAGAGAGTCGGGCACGACCCCTGACATTAAGGGATACTCGGGTAGCTTATACCACCCCATCTCTGTATGTTGACATATTAGGACTAACAACTCCGAAGTCTGCGACCAATGTCGCTTCAAAAAGATTCGCTGCGGGAGGGAGCGACCTCGCTGCCTCAACTGCTCTCGGGTACGTTACCTATGTTGCAAATGACAATGACGGACTCAGGATGGAACCTAAACACTCACTCTGACTTGCAGGCCGGGCAGGAATGCGTATGGTCCGGGCAAGGCAAGAAGCGGAACCAGATAACGAATTTGTGAGCAGCTCCACAACTCTGAATTTTGGGGATCATTGAGAGCTAACCGATTTTGTGATCTAGAAACCAAACAACAGTTGCCCTTGGGGCTCGGCTTGAGCGAGTCGAAGGAGCACTTGCAGAGATCCAAAACTCGCTTGCAAACGTGTCCGCCGGCGGCCCCAAGGCCTCGGTCATCCTCTCCGAGACGTTTTCTTCGCTGGGCGAGCAGTTTAGCACGGCGGAAAGCTGTCGGTCCTCATCGGCGAGCGATGCATCCGGTTTGTGCCGATGCCGGCGCCGGCCCGGTCGTCGACACAGTGCCTACGATGGCAGCAAAAATACAATAAGCGGCGGCTCAAAAAGCGAGGCCTATCCTGGGCCTACTTCCTTGCTGAGCCTGATTGGTGACTTCACCGAGTTCGTGCTGGAGTCTGCCAGCGATTCGCTGCCGACCGACGATGCATTTCGAGGTGTGGCAAATCACGTCCGCGAGAGACTCGGCCAGCTGGCGGCCACCGTTCAAAATGAAGGGAACTTTCTCGGTGCCGACGAGCCCCCGCCTTCGAGTCCACCATTGGCCCTGCTGGAGGTCATGGTGGACCCCTACTTCGACTTGGTCAACCCGCGCCTCCCCATTTGGACAAAGCAAAGCTTCCGGCGGCTCGTTGACGCTGCCCAGACAATCGACAATGATGATCCTGTCCACGACCGCGCATACGTTGTCTGCTCCAACAATCTCATTCTCTTGACTCTCACTGCAAAGTCCTTGCAGAGCGCAGAAAAGAATGCAGCGCCCGCGCAAGGGAGGACCACGCCCCCTTCGCTGGATCTCGATCTTGTCCAGTCCTTCGTGGGCAACGCCAAACGAGCAATCAAGTCTCCCGAGCTGTTGCTGCAGCCGCGCCTGATCAACGTCCAGGCTTTCCTTTCTTTGGTTTGTCGCCGTGCGTGTCCCATTACCGCAAGAAGTTGAGAATCTGACAAGAGATGCCTCAACCAGTGTTTAGTCGCGCAGCAGTACCTCGGAGACCATGCCCTCAGCCTTTTGTTCGGGTTCGCCGTCCACGTGGCCAAGTCCATCCGGCTGCATACGCCCGAGTTCTCCAGCTCCCAGCTTAGCCCGGAAGATATCCAAGAACGCCAGCAAACGCTTCACTGCCTGCACATCATGAAGGCCGCGGTTCATTGGGCGCACGGCTGGTCTCCGGAGATATCCGGCTCGGACCCCATCGCTGCCAGAAGGCTTAGCGTCATTATCGAGCCTTTGAACGCTAATGATCCTGTCGCTCGCCATCTGACGGCCCGAGTTAAGTTGGCCCAAATCGAAGAGCAAGTTTATGCCAGCCTCTACGGCAGCGAATCCCACCTTGGCGGGTGCGGCGGCACTGCGCGAATTGTCTCGGAGCTGGAGGAGGTAGTCCAAGACTGGTGGGACGAATACGGAAGCGAGGACGCTGAGGATGAGACAAGTGATACCTACGTCGCCGAACGCGCGCTCATGTTTCGCCTCACTCGGATTCTCATCCTTTGGCCTGCTGCTGATGATGCTGACATCGGCCAACGCCTCCTCGACGACGCACGTTGCAGCATGCGCCAGTTTGTTCGGCTGTGGAGAACGAAGGCCGACTTGGGTCTCTGTGCAAGTTTGACATGGTAAGCGCTCTGGAAATGTTCCTGGGATGGATGGCTGAAGCTGACTCAATTCGCCACACAGGCTCATCGGTCATTATCCGCTTATTGGAGTACTCCAGCTCGCTGGAAACGAGAGTGCGGGGTGTGGCGATGCCGGCGACCTAGAGCTATTGCAGCTATTCGTCGGCATTCTTCGCATCGTTTCAGGCCTGAGCGAGCCCTTTTCTCACGTCACAAAGCTCTACGAATTCTCCCGTATTGCCGCCGACTTTGCAGGGGCTTGCCGACACGGGCATGCTATTCGTGGTCAGCAGGAGCTGTCTTGGACGCCTTCGAGCTTGGAAAACTCGGAGGCTTCTACTCGTGTGTCGTCGATAGCTGCTAGTGTTCAGGGCGACGCCCTCATCGCTAGAGTTGCCAACCCCGCGGTAGCAGATTCGGCGGTATTGGTGCGCGATGGTAATCCGTCAGAGTATACGTTTAGTGATAATATGTTGTGGGATGCTGACTCGCCGGAGTTCAAAGCCATCTTTGGCGATCCGCTGCTGAGTTCGCTTGGAGACAGCTGGGAGGGACAGACGCCGGCTTCGACATCAAATAAGAGTTGGAAAAACGCGTCTTGGGAATCGCGCAGTTAGAGTAGAGGCGTCATTGTCGATGCATCATGTTTTGTGTAAATCAGACTGGGTTGGGGACTCGGGGAGAGACATGAAGAAACGACTAAAAAAACCAAGAGCTCGGGCAGCATAACAGACCGAGCATGGAAAGATATGTATGATCTGATGGCCTATAAAAGAAAGAAAAACGGTGGATAGTTGTGTGTGCGGAAGCAAGGGATGACGAGCTAGCTGATTCTTCAACTCGACATGGAAGAAAGATAAAGCAAATTTAGCAAGAATACTCAACACTTCTATCTGCAGTTTAAATCACATGCCTCCTGTCTGATCCGAGGAATTCGCAGTGCAGCAGCTTATGCATCACGTTATGCAATCATCTCAAGCCTTATAAGCAGAATAAATCCGAGTCAGCCACAGCAGTCCCTCGTCCTCTTGGCTATGTCATTGACGAAAATTGGTACACTAGTAGTCATCTCCATCTTTCCCTAGGGTAGTACATCTATAGTGTTTACAATCGCGGCCTGCTTCAGCGGACTTCACAACCCCTTTTTCTCTCCGCATAAGGGTTAGGGTCCAGGTCATTTCTGAGTCTGCGGCCCTCCTGTATTTTGTAATCACCAGGTTCCAATGTGTATTTTCATGGCATTCTACTATTGAGCTTCATTTTCGAACTGCGTTCACAATGGCTGCAATGAAACCCCATGAGTTTTCTCGTTCGACAATCGCCTGTCGTCGATGCGTTGGTGGTCTTGGATGAAAAACGAAAGGGGAATGGCGGGGAAGTGGGGTGAATGGAGAAAGCGGGGTGCAGGGGTGAGAGTGGCTCTGTGAGGATGACAGGGGTCTGATAAACGCGATTCGGCGCGTCAGAGCAGCGCGTTGAAGGAATGGGTGAATGGAAAGCAATTTGCCTTTGTGTTGCACACAATGCAGCAATAAAAACCGCAGGTGCTTGGGCCAAAGCAAAGGGCTTTCATGGAGCTGCTGCGAGTGTTGGTGTCGTCGGATCAAAGTTGAGGCTTGCTTTGTTTGGCTAGTGGCATTGTTTAGCGCGCCCGCCAAACATCGTGCTTCTGGGTCGCCTCGGAGTTCGGAACGCGTTCCAGAGAAAACATCACGCTAGGGATGGTGGCTTCAGGGTTTTGGGCGAGCTGGGACTTGGGCGGTTTGGCAATCTGACACACCGAGGATTTGCGGTTTGGGAAGTGCGGATGGAAAGCGCGTGGGATCTGGTCGATTTCTTTGCAACTTGCTGGCGAAGAGAGAGTGCCGCCATCGGCTGGTCCGGCCAGCACTGATGGCGTTCGTGGACAATACAAGACTACAAAGACAAACGACACAATCCAACAAACAAAGAAATCCGACGAACCCAGCGCAGCGCTACCCGCTTGCCTTCTCAACATCTCTTTTCCCCTCGCTGTTTTGATCCAAATGATCGGCCACTGCTTTTCCGCCTTCGCCCGCCTCCCTTGTCTCGAGATCACTGCTATCGCTGCTGAGTTGAGTCTTGTTCCCACTGGATAGGGTGATGTGATACAGTGATGGGCGCATCCGCGATTCCCTCGGCATGCTCTTCGCTGTGGTCGTCCTTGTCCCGAGGCTGGTCCTCAGGCTCGACACTGACAGCCGGAGCTTGTGGAAGAGAGGGCGTAGAGTGACGACGCAAGCGCAGGTGATACCAAGGTTGGCTTCGATGACTCCGTACATTCCGCTCGGTGTTTTATCCCACGTTGGGTCCTTCGAGGTGGTCGATGGCAAGAGGGTTTGCAGACGAAATGCCGAGACGATGCAGGCACTGTGAAAAGGGGATTGGGGTTAGTATTTGCTCAAGAGCGTCCACCAGGGAGAGGAGTTACTTACGCCCCGCCAAAAGCGAGCGCGATCCCGAAAAGCAGCCTCTGCTGGATCGGTGCCGACGAATGTCGCAAGATGACGAGTGGCCCAAACAAAATGATCAAGTCCATGACAACGTTCAACCCCTGAGCCGAGAAGTAAAAGGCAGTGCTGTTGATGCATACCGCCCCGGGGTATTTTGGTGTCCATTGCGCTTCGAACGGAACGCATCGAACCATTTCGACGACGAGGATGGCGACGTAGCCGGCAGTCAAGAGGGCGATGATGGCGAAGCACAGCTTCTTCTCCCACAGCAGCGTTGCTACGCGATAATACTGCAGCATGATGGAGAGCTTGAGGAAGAAGTGGGTGAGGGCGTAGAACTGAATGACACCGATGCCGACCTGCTCCTGTCAGTGTCCCGTCCAACGCTACCAGCGTTAGAAGATTGCGCCCACTCACCCTCGATATCTCCTTGAGATCTGCGGCGCTCACGGCTTCGATGTGCTTCCCTGACCCAAATATCACGGCTGAGAATGTCAGTCGTCGGCCCGGCGGAAGTCTCCGCAAGGGCGGGAGGGACGGCTCGAGAGGGGCAGTGGGGCGTGGGATTTAGACTTACTGAGCCCCATGAAGACCGACATGGCGATAGCGCACGCTAGCGCCGCTAGAATGCTGTAGTCTTCGAGAAAGTGCTTCTTGACGAGGACAAAGCGCGTGTAGATGCGCATGGCGACGAAGATGAAAGCGACCGAAGGGCCGACAGCGAGGGCGCCGATGAGTTCTGGGGCGCGGGTCTCTTGGAGACGCGCCGGGTCTAATGGTGTGGATGAGTTCGTCGTCGACATGGCGGTCGAGGGGCCGCTAAAACGGCGGCATCAGGTTGATGGAGCTCGCGATGGACCAGAAATCGCTGGAAAAGGGAAAGATTGGAAGCATGGCGATTTATCAGTCTTGAGCTTGCTGCCGTCGAGATTCCCTCGAAGCAATCGTGCCGCACCGGGAATAGCTACCGGTGTGAAGCGTGCGGTGGCATGGCCTCCCCTTCGGGGCAATCATGCGGCTGTGGCGTTCAACTGTTGGATTACCCACCAACAACGGTGCGTTCCGGGCCGGTCCCCTGCCCTGGCAAGTGTGATGAGTCCAGGATGGTGCATGCGGGCGCACTTCCTTTAGTGGCCCGGAAAGCTTCCGGCTTGAGTGATCTGCAGGTTGGTCGAACCCCGGTAATGAGGAAATACGACACCTGTTTTAGGGATCTGAGCGACCACTTCCCCTGAGGAGGGCTTGGGCAAGGCCTGGGCAAGGCCTGGGGAACTGCTGTCGCCGCTGTGAGACCCGACGCACGTGGCATTCCAGCGTCGTGGTCGGCGCGCTTCCGGTCATGCCTTGCGGCTTTTTCGGGACTGCACTTCGTCCCGCATTGACGGGAATCTGCGGCCAGCCGGAAGGAGGTGCGGGGGGAGTGGACGCTATTGCCGACGCGCATGCCGTTGCAAATGGGCTTCATGGGTGCGAAGCCTGGTGCTGACGGGTCCTGCTCTGCTTGACAGATAGATAAATAGACCAAAGTGTTGGCGATGGAAGAGGATTTCTCTGCGCTCGCACTTTCCTGTCGCTCTTGCCATGTTTTCGCGGGTCCCAATCGCCACCGCCCTCTGCGGGCTCCTCGCTGCGGGGTTTGCCACCGCCCAAGATGCAGAGCCTGAATCGCAAGACTTGATCCCGACAACCGTCAGTGGAACCCGTTATGCTTGCAAATGCTACCCTGGAGATGCTTGCTGGCCGAAACCAAAGGACTGGACCAAACTCAACAAGACCGTCGACGGAAACCTGGCCACTGCGATTCCTCCAGGTGCCCCATGCCACAACACCTTCAATGGCCTGCTCGGGAGCCTCCCAACTTACAACGCTGCGGAATGCGCCGACGTAACAGCGAGCTGGACTAGGGAGCAATGGCAGTAGGTAACCCTGGAAAACGCTTCAATTTGAAGCTTGCACTGACACGGCCAGAATTGAGCACCCTATCGCCCTGATGTGGACGCTTTCCACCAACGAAACATGTCGCCCAACGACCAATCCCCAGGACACCTGCACCTCTGGATACTACGGCGTGTATGTTATCGAGGCCAAGACCAAGGCGCATATCAAAGAAGGAATCGACTTTGCGAGGAAGAAGAACTTGCGCCTCATCATCCGCAACACTGGCCACGACTTCATCGGCAGAAGCACGGGCTGGGGCTCTTTGATCATCAATACCCATAGTTTCCAGGACTACAAGTTCCACAAGAATTGGAAGGGCCCTGGGGGTTACAAGGGTTCGGCAGTGACAATGGGGGCGGGGATCCAGGGTCGGGATTTCCTCAGGATTGCTCATGCCCAGAACCCGCCTCAAGTCGTTGTCACTGGCGAATGTCCTGTAAGTAGCTTCATGCGTCCATGCCTTGCCTTCGATCTTGATTGCTTACCAAAGTAGACCGTCGGAATAGCGGGTGGATTCCTCCAAGGCGGTGGACATGGCCCCTGGACTCCTCTTAAAGGCTTTGGTGAGTCCAGTCGTGTCGTCTGACTTGCATTGACTTGCACTGACCCCCACTACAGCTGCCGACAACGCACTTGAGTTCGAGGCCATCACTGCCGACGGGAAGTTTGTCAAGGCCAACGCCAAAGAAAATCCCGACCTCTACTGGGCGTTGAAGGGCGGAGGCCCCGCCACCTTTGCCGTCGCCATCTCCACGACCGTTGCGACATATACCGACCTCCCATCTGCCGGCATCATCCTCGACATAAACAGCACCCACACATCGGACCTGGAGCTTTTCTGGTCCGGTGTCCGCCATTTCACCAACTACTCCAACTCCTTCGCGTCCTCCGGGCTCTATGCCTACTTTGGAGTTCGAAACTTACGTCTCCACGTCCAGCCTCTCACGGGAATCAACAAAACGGCCGCCGAGGTCACCGCCATTGTGAAGCCTCTTCTTGAGCAGTTTGACGCCATCGGTCTCAACTATACCACTGTAACGAAAGAGTTCCCTTCGTTCTTCGACCTCTACATCGACATGTTCGAAGATGAGTTGGCCGGTTCGCCGTCCCTCACAGGTGGTTGGACATTCACTCACGACAACATCGCCACCAACACCGACGGTATGGTCGCTGCGTACAGAAATACCCTCGATAACGGGGGCATCGTTGTCGGTCACATCTGGGAAAGCGGAAAGGGCGTGACTGAGAGCGCAATCCATCCTAGCTTCAGAAACGCCGCCACCAAGATCATCGCGGCGGTACCGGTTGCCGTGAACGCGTCCCTGGCGGAGAAGCAGGTTGCCCAAGACAAGCTTGCGAATGTGATTGATCCGGTGCTGAGAGCAGCGGGGCCGGGTGGTTGCGCATACATCAACGAGGTAAGTTGTTTCTCGCACCTTTTCCAAATCTGAAGCCCTAACATCTTGTAGGCCGACCCCCTCCAGGCAAACTGGCAGACCAACTTCTGGGGAAGCAACTACCCCAAGTTGAAGGATCTCCGCAAGAAGTGGGACCCGAAGGGTGTGTTCTATGCCGTTTCGACGCCTGGGACGGAGGAGTGGGAGGTCATCGAGTACGGGACGCGTCTTTGCAAGCGACTCTGATGGCAAGGTGGATGTTTTGTTTCTTTGCTTTGTCCTTATCTCCATGTTGGCAGTGGGAAGGTTGTGGTTTGGCTTAGCATGTCGAGGTGGCGTTGGTCTGAAGCTGAGTCCATCGGGGTTGGTTCAGAGATGAAGGGCTGGAGGGGATACCGGGCGATATCATCATTGGATGTACCTAAGGTAATACTGTACGCTCTTGTGTTGTTCAGGTCGGCTGATACGCTAGGGCTCGTCATGAAGCAGGAAGCCCCTTTTGCTCCCGCAGGTGTCAAATGACGTCATCATTTTCTTCTATGTTACTCGCCGAAAACCGCTGGCATCTTCTCCCTGGAGAGATAAAAGTGAGTCGTTCAGTGTCCGTTGGAGTCACCCATTCCGGCTTTTGCCGAGACGAAGAATGGCTGAAAAGACACACAGCCCCATGGTGTTTCCGGCTAATTGAGTGGGTCATGCAAAAGTGTGGCAAACATCCGCGTCCACCAACCCGAGCAAGGTACGGCCCACGCGCCCAACGGCCAATCTGTGTTCCACAGAGCAATCAGTCAAGGACCTTTGTACAACATAAGCCCGTTGGCAGGCGGCAGTCAGTAAATTGCCGCGCCGTTGGCAGACAAGCGAGGCAGACTTCACTCCCGCCCCAACCCTCCAGAGCATGAAGTTTGACGAACTCCCGACACGGGCGCAGCAGCGCGTGTTGGCGGCGGGATTGATGACCACCGAGTCGAACTTGCTGTGGCCGAGATTCCCCACCACGATTTCTGATTTTCTTTCTGGCCTCAACCGGACCTCCTTCACCTCGTTTTTTACGACGGGACCGAATCCCACATGCCAGCGCTCAAGCAATTCATCGTTCCGAGTCAGCCGCCCTCTTTCTCAATGAGTGTCGATGTGGAGACTTGGAGACGACGGACATGCATCGGAATCGCTATGGGTACCGCAGGCCAAGATCCCTCCGATGGCCCTTCTTGGTAACCCAGGTGGTGCTTCTGGCGGCTGCAATCATTGCCCTGGTATTGTTGCTGAACGCGATGCCCGATAGCGACGACTCGGCTCTCATCGACGGGCGGCCCCGCGGCGATCTGAGGATGGCTCACAGCCTGAGTCTTGTCCCTTCTGCAACACCCTCGGGGACTGCAAAAGTACATTATCGACGAAATGAAACGACGGCCATTTTCCGAGTCACGATCCAGCCTCAGCCCTCCGCTTCAGTCACTTCATCTTCAAGTGAAGAAGATGAACCAGAATTTGCGCCAGGGCTAGAACCGGCCGAAGAAGATTATCCTGTCTTGGACCAACCAATGACAATATCCGCAACAGGTATTGGCCCTGGCTCTCAGACGGTTGATGAAGACGGTCCAGATGATGACGGTCCAGGCGAAGACGACTACTTCGCACTCAACACACCAATGACGATATCTTCAGCAGGAGCCATGCCTGGAATGTTCAGGGAATCAAGTCTGGTGACTCTGGCCGAGAACGACCGAGATCGCCCACCGCCGTTCGAAGTTACGGACTCCGGTGTCCATAGCTTTGCCACTCACTCACCAGCACCAGCAGCAGCTCCTGCCGTCCCCACACCCGTAGCCCCCGCCGCGCCACTTGCCGCCGCACCAGAAACGTTTCCAACGGTTTCTCCAACAGACATCGCCATCATCATTCCCGTTGTTGAGACGATAACAAGAGTTATTCAGGGCAAGGAAACGACTATCACGCCCACACCAGTCGTTATCACCACAGTAGAGAGGAGACCAGTGACGCGAACATCGACCCCAGCGCCGTACATCACTATGCTGGGTGGCACAACGGTCACCATCACGCCCACGCCAGTCGTTATTGCCACGGTCGAGGACGATGAGACACCTATAACCCGAACATCAACCCCGAAGCCGTTCGTCACCACACTGGGAGGCACCACCATTACTATCACACGCACAACCACGAGAACGACATCGTCATCCACCAACGATGACAGAACTTCCAACGAAAGACCCACCATACCGCCTGCGTCATTCCCGTCCGATACCACCGGCCACGACAACAAAACGTCCGATTCGGACCCTAAACAGCGAGGAGTGCGCGTCTTCCCACCCATCAGCGAGATAAAATACTTCAGTTTCGCCTTCCTACCAACTTTCCTCGCTGCGGCCCTGACTGTGCCGATCTCCATCATCGACCTCAACGCAAAGCTCGTGCAGCCATTCCGAGCTCTGAGACGGCCTTCCGGAGCGTCGGGTCCTGATTCGATGACTCTGAGGTTCGACGGCCTACAGGCAATCCTCACTCCGGTCCGGCAGCTGGTGCGGGCGAAAGACGCCGTTACGTTGATCACCACGCTGCTGGTCGGGCTCTCGTGGCTTCTGGCACCGCTTGCTTCTGAAGCTGTGGAGATGAAGGTCCATGGTACCTGCTCACACGTCAGCATCAAGGGTTGCGCCATTGCGGGAGGGGTTTCGGAGCTCCCGGCTTGGACGTTGATTGGTGTTTTGGCTGTGATGATTGCATTGCTGCTACTGCTAGCGGTACTGCTGCACTATCAGTCAGCCGATGTGCCCATGGGTGACAGTCTTTGGAGTGTCGGTAGCATTGCGGTTCTCACACGCAATTACTGTGTCCGGGACCCCCTCTTGGATATTGGCGATGTCAACGAGAAGCAGCTGGATGCGGTGTTCAAAACGGCCCGCTTCAAGCTGACACCGTCGATTAGCGCCGACACCCAGAGTCCAAGGAGACAGGGCGAGAGAAGTTGTGTCAGTGGATTCACTGGCAGCATACCGTGTATAGTCCCCCATAACGGCTCCATCGGCAACATCCAGACCCGGGACATAAAAACCGGCACAGGGCCCAAACCCAACAAGACCAACAAAGCGCCAACCCCCCAAAAACACCGCACCCCTTTCCTCGCCCTAACCTACACCTGCCGCGCCGTTCTCGCCACCCTCCTCCTCTCCCTCATGGCTTTAACGACCTACTACCGCCTCCTCCACGAAGACAATGCCTTCGAGCTCTTCATGAACAGCCAAACCTTCGGCGTAAAATTCCTCTTCGCCGCCCTCGGAGGCATCTTCGGCATCTTCTGGTCGTCCTTCTTCCTCAGCGTCGCGACAGCATGGCCATTCCTCGTTCTCTCCTCCCGGCGCGCATCAGCAAAGAAGACGCGGGAAGCGATAGACTATCGGCCCCCTACGAATGCCTTCTCGGGTATGCTCGAGGGGATACGTCAGCGGGATATACTGCTGTTTGTTGCTGCTTTCATGGCTGCTGTGGCGGATGTGTTTTTGCCCATGTTGCTGTCGAATATCCCGTACTCGCTGACGCAGACGGTCAAGACGCATCGGTATTGTTCGAATGCGGCGTTGGCGGTGCTGGGGAGCATGGTGGTGGTTTTGGTGGGGAGTATGGCGTTTGTACGGTGGCCGCACATGCCGGTTGATCCAAGGACGGTGGCGGGGATGGCGTATTATGTTGCGGATTCGGAGGAGCTCAGAGGGGAGGTGATGGCCAGGGTGTCTGGAGAGGATGGTGGGACTGGAAAGGGGTACTTCTACGGGAGGGTTGTGGGGTCGAATGGGCGGGCAAGGATGGTGATTGATAGTGTTGGTTGAATCTGGGCCTTCAGATACCCACCCCCTGGGGATATAGGGCAGAGGGCCTGATGAAATATGATACCGAACTACATGTTTCGAACTAATAACCAATCTTTTGCAATCTCGGCAGAGAGAATCACATTTTCATTCCATTGTTACTGGTGTTGCTTTCAGTCTGAGGCAATTTGTTGCTTCCTGCCTTTAGTAAGTTCCGCTGCTATCACAGCGACTTACGACCAAGTATGAGATTCTCGAATTCATTGACTAGACCCTTCAACATCATCGAGCTGGGCGCCCCTCGCCGGGCCTCTCGCGAAACTAAGCCAGGAAAATGCTCTGTGCAAAAATGGGGTGCCAGGTTCCTAAATACGGGCAACAGTTATTTGGAATTCTTATTGTACCACGGAAGCGCCTACAAGAACGCACAGATTCCCTTACGCACATTTGGGGTTCGGGCTACGAGCTCCTTGCCAGCTGTCGTCCTCTTGATCGTCCTCTCCGGACTTCCCCCGTGGTCCCAGCTGCGGCGGTACCGTTCGAGCTCCTTCGCGAATAGCAACTGTGGGGGAAGCTGCGGTGCTCCTGCCATCGAGCTAGAGGTGCTACTGCCGGTGCCGCTTCGGCGGGCCTTCTTGTCGCCTCGATTCGCCGCTGTGCCGTCTTCGAGCCCCGCGAAGTAGTCGAGCACTGCTTTGTGGCTTTCCCCGTCGTTGAGAAACCTGAAGATGGAAGGGCCATTGGGCAGAAGCTTCATCCTCTCCGTTTCGAGGTCCCGGTTTCGCGGCACAAGAATTGGGTCCCACTCGCTGCGCCTTATGCGATCCCATCTTGTCGTAACAAAGGCGACGCGTGGGAAGAACTCATCTCCGCAGATCTTCTTGAGGATGCGAATGTTGTCCCTGTCGACCCCCGACAGGCGCGCGCCCTCAATGCTGTGGAAGTAGATGACGCCGTTGACACGCTCTTGGTCAAGGTTCTGGAGTTGGTCGGCAACCTGTTGGAGGACGTCGAGGTTTTCCTCTATTGTATTTTGATCTGCCATGCCAGGGGTGTCGATGATGATAAACCGTCGTTGTTTGAAGTCGACAGTGTACTTGTTGCATTCCTTTGTGTCTATGCGCCGCAGTTAGCATCATTGCCGCTCACATAGGTAGTGTATGTGTAACAAGGGTCATCGAAGCAAAATCAAGGTAGGCACATTGCGAGCTGTGGTGTTTGAGTGGAACACACTTACAGGCATCAACTCCGCCGGTTGGATTAACTTTGACATCTTGTCCTGTCGCTGCTTTGGCAAAGGTCGATTTGCCGGTTCCGTGAAGCCCAATGAGCAAGAGCACTACATTGGAGGGTGCCATTGGCCGGGACAGAAGAAGCATACCGCGACAAAAGAATCGTTCTGTTTTCTTCAAAAACGGGAAAATAGAGGGGAAACGACGGTACAGATTCGCCGGACTGAACACATCGGTCAAGGGTGATATGTAAGGTAGGTAATGTCCATCAGCTTCGTATGGTTGAGAGGGGGGATGGGTTGGGTGCCGATAAAGGCTGCAAGTCGCCTTGGTATCACGAGGTTGCTGTCTGGTTTATTGGGCTGACGCATGGATTTGACGTGTCGGCTCTCTGAGCCAATGCATTGGGTGGGAAGGGGCAAGCCCCGTTCAAAACCCGCAACGAATGGGTGTGTGTGACTCGGTGCTGCCCGATGCGAGCCAACTGGCCCGACTCTGACCTCCATCACAAAGATTGGGAGTTTTCGGCCAAGAAGAAGCGGACTGGGTGGGCGCAAGTGCGGGGGTTTGGACAGTTCTTTTTTTTTCTCTCGTCTCCTTTATTCCCAGCCCCACCTGAAATCAACATTCACTCTCCTCTCTGCTTCAAGCTCTATCATCTTGGAAGTGACGGTCTGCCACAATAAACTCACCGGAGTCATGGCAGGGTCGGTAAGTGTGGGCAAAAGCGACGTCTTGATCGCGTTGCTGGGCTTGACTGGGGCCGGGAAAACGACGTTTGCGAGTGTAGCATCAGGCGACAAGACCTTGAAAGTCGGACACAGCATTTACCCATGTGCGATAATTCCAGATATTATGTCGTCAGCCGGGCTGACTGATGGCTAACTGGTCAATAGGCACACAAGACCCAAAGGCCATTCCGTGCAAGATGCCAGATGGCCGCAAGGTGGTCTTGATCGATACGCCAGGGTTTGACGACGACAACCGGTCCGATGTGCAAATTCTCGAGGACATTGCCAAATGGATGGCTGCGCAGGGTTATCTGAAGAGACACCAGCTGGACGGCATCATCCTACTGCATCCGATCACCGTGCATCGAGTGGGTGGTAACGAGAGGGCGCGCACCAAACTCTTGCAGAAAATCCTCGGCGAGAATGCCTACAAGCGCATCGTTATTGCAACTACCATGTGGGAGCAGCTCAATTCCGAGGTTGACATGCAGGAGCGGTTAGACGGCCGAGAGAAGGACCTTTGGCACGAACTTGTCACTCGTGGCGCAAAGATCAGCAAACATGCGAACAATCGCGAGTCGGCATATAACATTATCCAGGAGATCATTGAAAGGTCAGAGAAATACGGAAAGCTGGAGCCATTGCTGCAGGTTGAGCTGGCTAAAAACCCAATGCTGGTGGAAACAACAGCCGGGAGGACTGTGAAGGAGCAGCTGCTGCTGGACATCAAAAAAACGAGAGAGCTCGTTAGAGACCACGAGCATAAGAAACCAAGGCGAGCGACGAAGAGAGATCAAGTGATACGACCGGCAAGGTGGAAAGAATGGAAGGAATGGGTCGATGAGAAGAGAACCCTGGAGGAGAGGATCGACATGAAGGAGGTCCAGTTAAAGAGGTTGAACTCGTTGTCTGTAAGTTTTAGCCCTGCCACTCAACCCGCTTGACGCTTACCAACTCGCATCCGGCACAGTTCAGACTGAAGAGCTTCTTCGTTGGCCTTTTCGGTGGTTGACTTGATCCCGGCGCCCCCTTTATCGACGTTTCCACACTCTGATTTGATCGAGTGGCGGTGACGGCGACCCGGATGAACGGAGAGATTTGTGGAGGAAGTGGTTGGAGTCTGCAGATGGGAGGTAGATTGACTTCGAGGCTACAAGCAGGCCTAACTTACGTCATCAAATGTACTGATATCACGGGGGCTTGGCCAGTCCCAATACTTCCAGGGCTAAAATGCAACTGAGCGTATCTTGCCTACATGGTACGGTGCGTAGGTTGCCTCAACCGCTTACAATTCACCTCTCAGTCCCGACCATGCTGCTTTTCCAGACCATCTGAGCTGTTGAGAATGAAAACGACTTCCCCACCCTGTGACTACACCAAATTCGCACCCATTATCGATATTTCGCATTGGGTCCAAGGAGCTTGAATCCTCCGGCCGGAATAGAAGTAACAAAAAGAACTGCAAAAACACACTGGGTTCATTTCCGATCCTCATTCTCCGTGACATCCTCGATCCTCCTATCATCCGCAACAACATGCCCAACCGGCTGCTTCGTTCCCTCAATCAGAATCGGTCTGCCCTGAGGATCATACATCCTTGTCTCCGTCACAGGCGCATGGCCCAGCTTCTGCTTCGTCGTCCGTGACCCAGAGCCGTGTTCGTTGGAGTATGCCTCGTGCTTGTACGCCCATCCCTTCGCCGCTTGATGCCCATTGACAGACGCGGAGCCCGCCACGGTTGCCGACGTGGAGCTGGAGAAGGAGAATTTGAACGGCATTGTTTTGTTGATATTTTGGAGTTTTCTTTGGGGTTCTGATGTACGATGTTGATCAGGTGGGGCCAAGATTGTTTGATAGAGAGGTGAAGTTGTTTTAAGGTGGGTTAGTGGTTGCCACTTTGGCTGGACGTCCCGATGACGTCACCGCTGAACTTGGAGAAGCAGGATCCCGTCCTCACCCCACAATGCACCCGCACCGACAATTGTGTTCAAGCTTGCATCTACACGTTAGTCTACTTTAACGACAACCGGGCAAACGCCTGCGACTGGGTGTTGATCTCCCGAATGGGTGAGTGCGGAGGACCTCTGCCATCACCGAGAGGGCATTCGGGCTGGGCTCCCGACACACCAGCGCTCTGTGCATCCCTCATTGCGCACGAGCGCAGGGCCTGAGCCAGGCAGAGAAACCTTAGCAAATCGAGCTCCTGTCAGCTTTCACTGGTGTTCGGAACGCAGAATTCCGGTGGTAGGAGCCGATCCCCTCTCGTCAGCTGTCTGAGCTTGGTGGACACCCCCGTCTTGGCGGCAGCACTCGAGCGGGACAACCGTTTCAGCCCTACCGGGTCGTACCCGTCTGGGCGCTTAGACTTCCCCTTGAAGCACATATCAACCTGATCAGCCCATCGCGGAGGATCGATTGTAGATGTTCTCCCTTTTGCACCTTGTTACATGCCTCTTGCAAGAAAGAACACCAACTCCAAAATGACGTCCCGAAGAGATACCATCAACGCCATCCTCGATGCGCATAGGGTGCAAAACATCGACAAGATCCTCAGCTACCACAGCGCAAGCTGCACATGGGAAGTGCGACCCAGTAAGTCAGGTCTTCCCCGCTTCAAAAGTGAGGCAAGACGGGCCATCTGACCAGTATCGCAGAATCCCTGGGCCAGTCCCCACTTGACAACACAGCGTACAAAGCCATGTTCCAAGCCATCTCCCCGGCCTTCAGAAACTACCAAATGACGGTGACCGATATTTTCGAGGACGAAAAAGACAACAAAGCCATTGTGTGGATTGATGCTGCGGCGGAGACGGATGCGGGGCCGTACACAAATGAGAAGATGCTGGTGTTTTACTTTGATGCGGAAGGGAAGGTGTCGAGGACGCTCGAGTTTATCGATTCGGCGGTGACGATTGCGTTTCACACGAAGTTGCAGGAGGTTGCGGCAAAGGGGAAGGAGTAGGATTTGGGTGCGAATGACTTTTTGTGGGCCTGGGCCGTAAAGAGCACCCGATGAAAGAAAGAACACTGCCAGTGTTGTTGGTCGTCGATTATTGCCGCACAAAGAAACCTCTGATGAGAAAATCGCACCGCGACGTAGATCTGCATCGGTCGTGGCTTCCGCGTTGGCGTTGAACTGCATGTCGCGGCAAACGCAACAATTGAACGCATGACGGCGTCGGGACCGGGCTTGGGGCCGATGGACTTGGCTGGCAAAATACCACTGGTCCAACAGGAAAACGGTCACAACTCAGCCCCGGATTTTCTTCCGAAAACACGCATTGAACCACGTTGTCGGAACATGCCGAGACCTCGCCCCCGCCAACGGCAGACGAGAGCTGACAGTAGCCTCTAAATTCAGCATTAGTGAGACCTGTCAGAGAGGCGGGGTCGTCAGCCTCCAAGCATGGCATTCCAGGGCCAGACTCTCAGATTGTCGAAGCCCATTGGGCTGCGCTTGGGTTGCACAAAATGAGCGGACAAGGTCCGGAGGGGATTTCCGCCGCCCAACTTTCGCTTTTGAGGTCGCAGTCCCGCGCCTCCATCGCGTTTCCCGGACGCACCGCGTTTGTTTCGCAATCCCGTCTGCAAGTTGGCGCCGAATCCTACCATCGCCATGTATTCATCCATTCGAATAGTTGCAGTCTTTTGCTGCTTGGCGGGCGACATACCCAGGGTGATTTCCGACACAGCGTCAGATTTGGCGACCGCATTGGCACAATACCCGTCGCTGTCGACGCTGCGACAATTGGTTAATCAGCAGCCGACCGTCATCAGCACGCTGTTTGGCAACAACAGGAATTTCACCGTCCTCGCACCGAGCAACGAGGCCTTCACCGAGTACACGGCCAAAAATCACCAACAACTTGCAAATGTTGGGACCGAATTGCTCTCGAATACGCTCTCGTACCACATCCTCGCTGGAGGTTTGCCGTATTCTCGCTTCGATAACCCGAGGGGACTCACGGTCCCGACGTTGCTCACCGGTGAGCTATACAACAACCGATCGGTTGGTGTGAGTCTTGCAGCAAGTTTCGGGCCAGGGGCGAACGGCCAAGTTGTCTTGATCCAGAAGAACTCGGACGGATATGTTCAGGTGCAAGCATCACTGCTGCGGGTGAACTTGACAGGACTCGACAAGCAATGGTCGGGTGGATACATTCAGATGGTCGACAAAATCTTCGACCTGCCCAAGAACTGCAGCGAGACGATGGAGGACACTGAGGGTCTCGGGACCCTCTACGATGCGTTGGAGGACAGTGGGGCTTATGGGCCGATCGACACCATGGCGAATGTCACCTGCTTGGGTCCGAACGATGGTGCTTTTGAGGAGGCTGGGAACCCGCAGAAGGGCTTCAACACGTCGGAGACGAACTGGATGGTCCGGTAGGTCTCCGAGAAATTCTTGACTCTGTTTACCCCACTGACGCAACCAGATCGCACGTCATACGGGAACCCTTGTACCCGGACCAGATCCAGAACGGAATGGTGTTGCAGACCCTACGAAACACCACCATCAACGTGACCGTCAGTGATGATCACATCTTCTTCAACAACGCCAGAGTCCAAACCACTGCTCTGTAGGTTTTCTTCCCCTCGGGTCACCCTTCTCTGCTAACCTTTAGCAGCACAAACAACGGAGTTATTTATGTGTTGGACAAGATCTTGGCGAGAGATCCGGCTCCTGCACAGAGCCCAGACCCTACTCCGTCCGCCAGTCCATCCCCCTCACCGACAAATAATGCTGCAGACAAGCCTTCGACCTCCAAGCACTTTTCGCTGGCGCTCATCCTGGGCGGTATATTTGCTCTGCTTTGAAGCTATGGGGAGAGCGAAAGATATCATCCACAGGACGGACCACTTTGACCACGACACATTGATACCAAAGACGAGACGAGTAATACAAAGCACCATATTAGGGCCATGCCACCTCTAATTAAAAGTCCAGCTCACGCCATAACTACACCCAGAAAGTCTCACAACACCCGCTCTCTTTTCACAAGTCCAGAGGCCTTCCCCCCCCTTGGCCAATCCCTCCAGTTCCTCTTGCTCAACTACCCTCCTCCTTCCCCCCTCCCCTCCGATATTTCCAAATCCTAAACCCCACCGCAAACACCAACCCCAACACCGAACACCCCACCGAAACCGCTATCCCCACAATACTTGCCACCGAAAGCCCACTCGCCGACCCCCCTCCCCCCTGCCCCTGCGGCTGCGCTTGTCCCTGCTGCACAACCACGGCCGACGTAGTCGTAGACGTGACGGTAGTCGTACTACTCGCGTCATCAACAACCACTGAAGTCAGTGTAGACTCCACAGCGGTGGTTGTCACTGAGGTAACAACGTTGCGGACGGTGGTGCATGCGTAGCTCGTGGTCAGCGAGGTGCGGACCCATGTTTCGGAGATGGTGACGGCGCGTTTGCGGAGGAGGCCGACGTCTTGGAGGAGGCGGTCTAGGATGTCGGAGAGGAGTGTTTGCCCGTCTTGGAGTCCTGCGGCAGGAATGGGCGAAGGTGTTAAGTGGAGGGGTGGGAGGGAACTGGCGGTGGGGGCGCGTTTGCCGAGGATTTGGGTGGTGGTGATGGTTACCCAGATGGTGAAAGTGGAGATGCCGCCGCGGGTATGGGAAGTGGTAGTTTGGTAGTTGGTGAGGGAGAGCGTGCTCCAAGAGGTGGAGGCTGCGGTGTAGATGGTGGAGAGGGAGGTGGTGGTTACCCATTGGGTTAGGAAGTAGGAGACGGTGACGCTGAGGGATTGTCGGTTAGTGAGGGACGAGACGATGTGTGTTGGGTTGGAGAAAGGGCTTACACGTCGGTGAGGTAGCAAGAGAGGCCGGCGTTACAAGCGTAGCCAGAGGCGCAGCAGAATGTCGCTCCGCAGCAGGAGTAGTCGGTGATGCAGCATCGGCCGATGGGCGGGAGGCAGTACAAGTCGCCTGTATTGCACAGCTGCTATCGTTTGTCGAGCTGGCCCCTTGGTTGGAGCCCCCGAATGGAGAGGAAAGGATGGTTTGCGGGGTAGGATGTCCCGTTGGAGGAGTCGAACTCCGAAGATGCGTTGACGAGATAGGGTGTGATTAGCGACAAGGCGCGAAGGGAAACAGATAGAAAAGGGATAATTTTTCTTCTCATGATGGGAACCATCTTCACCAGGAGCAAGAGGGTCTGGCCTTCCAGAAGCAAATGAGCAGCACGGTAAGACGGGCGATGCTGAAATGCAGTGTGCGGGGACACGGTATAAGTGCGAGAGCATCTGCGATATATGTTGCTGCCCACCAACATACATCACTGGCACCCCATAACCTCAGCTGGCATGATAAGGGTCCAGATGCCAGAATATTTTTATCTTGGAGGGCAAACCCAGCAAGATCGGACAGGAAGATGGTTGATTGTGGAGAGACATGATTGGTCAGTCTGCAAGACCAGCTAGCTGAGACGCCACAATATTGATATCTCTGCGTCTAGACCACCCCAAGAAGATATCTTTCTGAACAAGGCTGTAGAAGTTCCCCCATCTTGGCGACACACTTCCCATCATTCTCAGCTTGCTTGCAGATAACGGCATCTCCTGACCTTTCCTTCTTGGCAGTGATAGCAGCTCCCCCTCGACTCCAGCCCTTCAACGTGTTCTCAGGACTGGAGTGCACGATCAACCAGCGTTTGCCACATTACTGGTAAAGTTAGCTCTGGCTCAAGAATGCCGAGATAAATATGGTAAAAGGCTCACAATGTCGATCCATCTCGCCATCCACTTATTGACTGCCTCCTTGGCTTCATCCACAAGACCGAGTTCTACTCTCTGTTAGCAAACCCACCCACCAGGTCCTTGGAGCTGATCACTCACCCAACAACAGCTGCACCGCCCCCCTGATCCCTGAATCCAGCGCCGACGAAATCCACGCGTGCGTATAACTCGTATGCTCCCCCACAAAGATCAACTGCTCCATGTCAGCATCCTCTTCCCTTCCACATACTCTCAAATCAATCCTCAAGAATAGCAACCAGGAGAAAGAAAGCAAAGACTCACCCCATCATACGTCTTGAAATACTCCGGGATATACAACTGATGCATCCCCACCCCCGGACTCGCCCAACTCCCACTCTCCAACGGATCCTCCATCCAACACCGCCTATCAAACTTGCCCGTATACAACCCCCTCACCTCCTCCCCGTGAATCTCCACCATCGCATCAAGCACATACCGCACGTGCTCCTCTTCACTCGCCGAAATCCATCGCGCGCCCCAGTCTCCGCTGACATAACTCGCCAGAATAGTCGCCGGTCCGGTACCATTGATGTTATACGATGGGTAGCAAATCGATCCGATACCTGGGATGTCGGAGGTAGTCGAGCATCCGCCGATGATGGGGTTGGCGTAGTGCTCCCAGAAGCGGGTGGAGAACTCGAGAGCGACTTTGCAGGCGGAGGTGTATGGGAGTTTGTTGATCGCGTTGGTGATTGTTGTGGGCAGGGAAGAGGGGAGTCGCCATTTGCGCACGATGGAGAAGGGGACGGAGACGATGGCGAAGTCGTATGTGTTGGTGTGGAAGTCGCGAGAGAGGAAGGAATCGCGGTGGTGGAGGTGGACTTTTCTGTTGGCTGTGTCGAGGGAGACGCGCTCGATCTTGGTGTTCATGGTTGTGATGGGGTCGACGAGGGGGTGGAAGGCGAGCGGGAGGCGGTTGAGGCCGCCGTCGATGGTTTTCCAGGTGGCGGCGGAGAAGTAGAGGCCTTCGTAGAGGGAGTCCCAGAAGGTGCCGGTGGGGGAGGCGCCGAGGACGTCGGTGGTGTTGAGGGAGGCGGAGAGGTAGTGCATCATGAAGGCGTATTCGGACCAGACGTCGCCGCCGAGGCCGTGGAGACCGTTTACTGGGGGTTGTTAGTAGACGGGCAGAGAAAAAAGTGGGGACAAGTTCAGGGGTTCAGGGGTTCAGGGGGTAGGGGGTCAGGGTTGGGGTTGGGTCGGGACCTACCGAGCCATTCTTTGTGAGCCTTGTACATGTTCTTGGCCATCAAGACACTGAAGTTGGCACCGGGCATGTACTCGTCGACCGTGGTAGCGATGGCTTTGGTGGAATTGTCCTGAATCCTGATCGGGCCGCCGAGTGAAGCGTTGGCCAAAATCTCGGCTCGGGTTGGGGGAAGGCCAGTATCGAGCTTGAATCCATTGCGGTACACCAAACCGTTAGTGTGGCCTTGAATCCAGGGGATAAAGTCCACGCTCCAGTTCTTGTTGTAGTCGTTGAGCTTGTTGAGTTCCTCGGCAAGCTGAAACACAAGCTGGTGATCTGTGATGTTCATCACTTCCCCAGACTCTGGATCCTTGTAAGTAGACGGAAAGCGCATAGGACCCATCTCCTGGTACGAGTAGTCGAAAGGACCGCCGCTCAGGTATTCGGTGTGAACACGGCCTCCAAGTCGCTCGCCAGCCTCGAGGATACTGACGTTCGTCATGCCAGCTTGCTGAAGCACAAGGTAGCTCATCAAACCTGACATTCCGGCGCCGACAATGGCGATCTCCTTTGATTTGGCGGCCTCAACATCGATGGGCCCGGGTTGCTTATCCTTGAGGACATTGACACCCTCGAACCAAGCCCCCAGAGTGTCGATTCCGGTGGTCTCGCTCATCTCAATGGCTATATGGCCTGTGTCAGTCAAGTGTCAAACCTTGGGCTGGGCTACATACCGGCTCGCTTCTCAGCCCTCCGCTTGTGTCTCTTGTGCAGGAACTGCGGCTCACTCCTACCGACAAGGATGCCATCGGTGTTCCAAGCAGAGATACACCCCCCTGAGCTTGCATCCTCGGGAACAATCCAGACAAGTCTCTTTGAGTGGGATGTTGCTCCGTCAGCCCGGCCAACAACGTGGTGAGCATGCTGCGAGGTGCCATGGGAACAGAGACCGTAGGTGAACGTGATATCCCCTTCCACAAGTCTGTCGAAAGACAGATGAAGGTTGGCAAGACGAGATGTGACAGGGGACCGAGTCTCAATCTGGACGGGCAGGTTCCCAGCAACGGCCAGAGCAGCGCCACCGAGGGCTAGAAATGATATCCGTGGGACCATTGAGTACTGAAACGATGTGAATGGTGGCTGCGCAGCCACGGCTTCGTTATGCCACCAAAAAGTCTAAATACCGGCAAACAAAAAGCCAAACCTTCGATAAGCCACAAAGTCAGTCATACGGCGACGACTCACTTCCGAGGATGATTCTGCTGGCCGAGCCGAAGAACCTTAATCGAGAGATAAAAAGGCCCTCGTCGCTGGTAGTATTTGGAGAGATGTTTGGACTGCATCTTGACCGTCGGCTCCGAGAGCAATCGTGCAGTCTGTTATAGCTTTGTCCGCTGTCACCTACGGATCAATTATTGCCGATTATCTGCAAGTTGGGCGCGCCTTGACTTGACAAATGGAAATTTTATCTTCGCCCTTGTAGGTACTTGCAGCCATAGAATCTGGTTGTGGACAAGTCAAGTGACTACCTAGATAAGTGGGTGGTGCGAGATAGGAGCCGGCCGTCGGTGCACGCGGGACTACCATTGATACGGTTGGGGCTGGTGAACAAGGGCGTGGGAGCCCGTGGCGAAGTTTGCGATAATCGCATACGTATTCGGTATCCTACGCCTTTCCTTTAGCGATATTGTCGTTATCAGTGTCAGTTCTGCGTTCTCGTTGGACGTTGCTCCATTGGTGTGGGGTACGTCGCCACATCGGGCAGGTCCTTGGCTTCCTGCATCTAGGCTAGTCAAAGTCAAGTTTAGAGGAACGTTAAAACCAAAAGCTTGGAATCCATCTCCGTTGTTCCCGAGGAGCCGGTCTGGCCGCCGAGGGGTGCGGGGATGATGCTGTCTGCTTATCTGCGGAGAGCTGGGTTGGGGGTTCATGAACCGTAGGCGACCAATCACGAAGACAACTGGGTTCCACGCCCTTGGAAAGACCCCTGTGAGATGATGGAGGGGCGGATAGATAACAATGCACAAATGACAACATTCATTAGTAAAGTCAAGAACACGTCAAGAAAGAGGACCGGTTCATGGGGTACACATTTTATGAGAGGAAAAGGAAATTTCAAGATTGAGAGAAAGTTAGGACAGATTACCTGTCTGTCCCGTCCATTTCAAGAGTTGGCCAGCAACTCAACTCACTCACCAGTTACCCACCGGGGGTAAAGCTCTCCGAACTTAGCGTCCAGAGTGGCGAGTCTCAACTACGTAGCAAGCACCGCAGGTGTGGCCGCGCCGATCTACCTGCTCGTGGAGGCAGCGGGGGTTCGTGCACTGATACGGATGGCTGCGCATGTCGTTGTAGCGATTGCACTCGCAGCAGCTCCACTCGTACGTAATAGCCGTTCGAGCCATGATTTCTTTCTTGTCTGGGAATAGATAAAGAAGTAGAAGGTTCCGGAGAAATGCTACTTGAATTCGGCTCTTGGTGTTGCGAAGACAAATCTATCGAAAGTAGCAGTGCTGAGTGTTAAAGATGTGTTGATGAGTTGGTGATGGTGGTAGAAGGTTCATGTTAGAAGTGGAATGACGGCTGTTTATAAACACTTTTCGGCGCTTCGGCGTCCTAGTTTCTCTTTGTTGATGTATTCTTTCAGAAAACAAGACACTTTAAGGCTTTCAGAGGTTTGTTGTTGTAGTCGTGAAAGAGATTTCATTTCCGCAAAGGGCTCAAGTCAGCAAAAGCGACTCCGAGGAGCGACAACGAGGAGCGACAACAACGAATAGTTTTCTCTCTTCGTAAAATAATAGCATTGAACTGGCGTGTCTGTTTGTCGGGGCCTTTTGTCTGATTTTTTTTTGACGCAGGTGTCTTATGAATTGATGCCTTTGTACGGTCCAATTTTTCTCAAAGCCCACGCTCGATTGTCCTCACACGGGCGATCCCTCCCTGCACCTTGCCCTTGATGTGCCACAATCGTTGGCCCTTCCATAGGAACAGCATCCACCGGATGGGTTGCACTCATAGGCGTTTGTTCTGACCCTCCCTGAACTGATGGCATATGTTCCCGCTCCGACAACACAATTGCCACAGTAGACGCCTTGAGACAGCCCTCTAACGCATCGGCATCCTTCGGTGCACGCACGGGCGAAAATTTCGGGCTCGACGGCTGGCTCTGCCGCGGTGGCGACAGCCGCGAGGAATGCGAGGGCGAGGAATTTGAGTTGCATGGTGGACTCAAAGTTGAGGAAAGGAGATAGTCTTTTGGTCTTCGTGTCTTGGGTTGTGGTGACGTGCAGTGGAATTAGAGTTGTCAGTTTGCGGGGAAAGACCATTTAAATCATCTCGATGTCTCCAGAAATAGCAGTCCGCTGCAATTTTCGGCCGGTCTTACAGCGCGATGTAACTCTTTTTCCCTTGGGCCTTCCATGAGGTCTCGGTTGACGGTTCGCTTAAACGGAATGCCACCAGACCTGCCGTTTATGACAACATCAAAACAGGGATGGAGGTTCGCTGTGCAAGTCATTGGCCGTGCAATGTCACTTTAGCCGTTGCGGGGCCGCTCCCAAGAATGTTCGGTCCGGGTTTCTCTCCCGTGCATGGAGAGACTTACAGGCTATAGTTGCCAATGTATTCAGGAGGACCAGACAGCCGGAAATGCCAAACGCGCGCTCTGGCCTCGAATCGGGCTGTTTGGTGCTCATCACGGACGACTCTAGAGAAACTGGATAGAACGACAAGGCGTTTTCACCTTGTGGGAGATGAAGCGAGTGTGTAGCCCAATCAGCAGGTCACCAACAGTTCAAGGTCAGGCACTGTGGTTTCGTTCAGAAGAAAGGGGCATTCCGGCCAGTGCGAATCGAGATGTTCACACTGTGGGAGTTTGCTTCGCTCGAAGCCACTCGTAACTGCCAGCGCATCTTCCGAAATGCAAACAATGGTTATCAGCCCTATAATATATTCTATGAGAGACAGAAAGTTTTTCAAAATGCGCTGAGTAAATCGTTGCCCCTGCTGAAGACCTAGGTGCACCTGCATCTCGCAACGTGTTGTCGCACGGAGCTGATGCCCCCTTTGGCTGGGCTGAGCTTGCACAGCCGCCGCGAGCATGACTTTCAGTGCCCGATAACATTCACACGGATACCATCTAGAATAAGTATAAAGATGGTACTGAAGCTGAAGAAACCTAGCCCTGAACGGATTTGCGACTTTCCTCCTTCCTTCAACTTCAAGTTCGTGAGCCAAATTCATCTCACTCAAACCAACACCTCCAAACCGCAACTATGCGTCGACTGATTGACCCCGAGGAGTACCGCAGAGCATGCGGTCTGGCCGACGACCAAGAACTTCCCATTGTGGCCATCTCTGGCGGCCATCTTCTCTATGAGGAGATCATGCACCCAGATGAATGCTTCCTCAAAACATCGGCTCGTTTTTTTCTCGGGCAGATGACACTTGACAAATACTTTGACCGCTTGGTCGGCCACCTCAAGATTGGGGCTACTCTGCACGAGCCTGACAAATGGGAGGCCAACGCGCAGCATTATCTCTCTCACGACTTGATCGGGGCATGCATCAAACTTTGGATGCAAAACAAGGACTTTGCGCCACTCGACGCATCGAGCACCGCTAGGCTCAAAGAACTATGCATTGCGGCGTACTGCTCCGAGACCGTTGAAGACATTATCCGCGAATCCACGGCCGCTGGTGTACCCGTTGAATCGGCACCCCCTGAATGGATCGACATCATCACCGTCATCGCCTATGCGCGCCGCCGCGTCAAACTTGTCCAGCACCTCGCAACTTCTTACCAAACACCCGCGAAAGTCTCAACCTTTGAGAAACTCTCGGGAGGCCACATCCGGTACATACGCATTTCCCTGGAAAACACCGACTTCCAACACTCCCCCTGCACAGCTTCCAGCCGTCTCATGGAAATCCTAATGTGGACCTCCCTCATCCGCAGCGGCTGGGTCCATTCTCCCATCCCGCACGACCGTCACGGGATTGGAAGTAAGGGTATCCGCGGGGTACTGAATGAGCTTCTCTCACACTGGACCCCCGAGGATCACCATCTCCGATCGTCCCCGGAAGTAAAAGAGTTCTGCGAAGCGTTACACGCGATCGACTTCATGCTCGATATCAGTGCGATCGCGTCCTTCCTCTCTCCTGGAAAAGACTGGGGCGAGGGTTTGACCGAGCGGTCTGTAGGGTGTGACCTGAAGACAGCGGAGATGTTCCTCGACTTGTTTCCTCTATCGAGGCTGGAGGAAGGTGGATATAATTCAAGCTTTGCAACCTTCTCTCCGCCGTTGCGATTGGGGTGCTCACATGCCTTGATGAAGTCGGTGGCAGAGTGGGGCGTGGATAACCCCGACCGGTTGAGCATGATGAAGATGTTGTTGGAGAGAGGGTGCTACGTGAATGACCGGTATCCGAAGTGGGAGTGCCTTGTTGGGCCGGAGGAACCGGGGCAGAATGATACCGTGCTCCATGTTGTAGCTGCTAGGGGGGACAGGGAGCTGGCTTATTTGTTGCTGAAACATGGGGCTGAGAAAGACGGCCGGGCGGGCCAGGGCCGGGACCTTGACACTTCACCAGCCCAGAGGGCGAGGAGTAGGGGCTTTGTGGAGACCGCTGAAAGAATCGAGAGATATCAAGGTTAAAGATCACCGGGGTGGCTCGCTAGAGACGTTAGGGAGGCAGTACAAGGAAAGTACCTTACACACCAATACACCCAGTCTTCAGAACCCTTCTCGCGTAGCCCACCACCTACTTGCCCCGGCCACCGCAGCTACCACAACCCACGGAAGAACCTTGACTGCCAACCTCTTCAACATGATCACCTGCTGATCCAAAATCTTCCTCCGCAGCGCAGCCGCCTCATTGGCATGCGGAAACGGCATAGGTACCCCCTTCTCATCCCTCGGAACCTCCTTCCCCAGAAACTCACAAAGCGGCTCCCACCCCTCCCCAAGCTTATAATTCAACAGCCTCCCCGGCGTGCCCGCGCACTCAGCCCTGATACTCTCATGATGCCGCTCCCACGCGCTGCGCAAATTCGCACGAAGCTCCTTCACATCCTTAACTCCGGCCCATCCGAGCAGCATCTTGCGATTCGTGAGACCCGTCGACGATCCCAAAAGCGGCTCCACGAAGCCGACGAAGAATTCCGGAATCGGTCCCCAGAGCGAATTCAGCACCGTGTCGACGGATTTACTCCACTTCTCGTAATCCCGCTCGATGAGAATAACCTTCGCGTCAGGATACGCGCGCGCCAAGGTCGCGCCGTAGACGCTGGCGACGTCGGTGACGGCTTCGCACGAGCCCCAGATTTGATCCCACTCGTCCCGTGTAAAGGGTTTCCCCGGGCCGCGGTAGGTCGGGAGGGCGGGGAAAGTCGCGTCGGCGGCGTTGTTGAGGACGGCCCAGTCGTCGCTGTTGCCTAGCGAGTTGAGGCCGTGGTAGACGTTTTGGTATCCGAGCGTCGTGAGGGCCTGCGCCATGCTGTAGGTTCCTGTGCGGAAGAGTCCGAGGCAGAGGACTTGCATCTCCCGCTTGGACTGGGTGGGTGTTTGGGCCATTTTGGACTGTTGACGTTTGGTTTGCGGTGTTGTTGTTGCAGAAGGAAATTGATCACGGTCGGATTTTTGCTGTTTGTTCAAATCCACGTGCCCCACTGTCGTGCCAAGAAGCGTCGTTGTGAACCCCTGAAGCGACGGCTAGCGCTGACAGACCAATCCTTGTTACGAATTACTTGTTTCAGACCGTATGTATTCCTGTCAAGTTAAGGGCACTGAGATGCAAACTTTGTCTCCATATGTATCCTAGCCAAAATGAGGAATGTTGCTCGCCCATGTCGCGGCGTATGTTGACGGCGTGAGGTAGTACGTCGAGCGAAACGCCTCGACCAAAAGATACAACCTAGCGGCGGGGAACACAAGATATACCATAATGGCAGCCACAATGACGTAAAAGGTGTAAATGACAGAATTTGTCCTGCTTTTGGCCGCCCACTTCTCATCAACCCGATCCGCATTAAGCGGCGCCACAAGGAGAGGAACGACGGTAACCAACAAAGCCGAGATGCGCCAGGCCCACCGCTCCGTCTCGTTAGGAAACTCAAGGTTCCAGGCGATGAGATGGATGGCGCCAAAAACGATCAAGCCCCCAAAGACGCCATAAGTTTGAATATTTCGATACTTGCCGCTGGAGTGTGGGGCGTAGGGCATCGCAGTTGTTGGCATCGTATACGCGACTTGTGTGGTGCCGAATCCGTCGACTGGGTGTGATAATTTGACAAGGGTCGCAAACTCTTCGTAGCTCGCGTCACGCTGTGCGCGGACAATGGCAGGCGTCTGAACGTCCTTGGGGCGAGAGTAGAGGAGAAGATATGTGACGAAGGCGCACACTGCAAATGCCAGCGCTGTGATCTCGAGTTGGGACGACTGGAGGCCAATGCTCGTACGGATGAGCAGTTGGACAGTCAGCCACAGGACTTGGAGAACTGCCAAGAACTTGACCACGCCATCGCCCTTATTCTTGTCGCCGATCTGTGCTTGACTTATGTTGGGCAACTTTTTGACGATGCCAAACTTTCGTGCCTCGAGGAGTTGTGAGGCAGAGAGAACCCAGACGTCACCGGCTAAAGCTCTGGCTGCGCGGTGATCTAACGTATAATCGTCGTTATCGTGGCTGCTCAGCCATCGCTTAGCCATTTGGTAGTGCCCTGCATGGACTTTCCAATCAAAGGGACCCAGTTTGGGATAGCCGCTCTCGCATCGATCGATGAGACGCTTGATGAATTTCCTCCACTTGTCGTCGCCGTCCAAAACGCTGGGTTCGGCCGGGTCCTGCTCGAACTGGACGAAAACGCCGCCCATGTTGGCAAGGTGCGTGTGGGTGGCGGTCCAAGTGATCTCATCGTCGTGCTTTTCGCCGCTCTGAAACTCGGCCATCTTCTTGGTTAACTCCCGAGCACCGAGAAACTCAACCAAGGCCTTGCCGAGAAAGTACTCGGGGATCATAATATTAAAGAGCATCCACATAGTCCTTTTGCGAAAGAGGTACCACGCTTCGAAGAACCCGCGACGGCATTCTTCCCAGAAACTCTTTGCGGGCGGTAGAGGGCGCAGCTGTGGCGGGACGTTGAGGTGGGTGATGGACCAGGTGCAGAGGAAAATGATGGACAGAGAGCTCCAGACGATGTCCATGGTTGACCGGACGTTGGGCTGCTGGATAAAGGCGGGGCCCTCCTCTGGGAGGGTACACTGCGGCTGGAAAACCCGCATGGCTCGAATCGCGCGACTCCACTCGGGGGCGGAAGCTGATTGGTAGGGTGTGTCTGTCGAGGAGGGCGTTTGTCGAGCTTAGTTCGACAGAGGAAAAGTTGAAGTTTGCTGAGAGCCTCGTTGGGCATGAAATATCCGACAGCACCGCCCGCATGTGACTTCGCGACCGGACTATTGGCTTGCATGGCCCCGTTCAGCTCATCGATTTTTGCGCTTCTTCCTGCGTGTCGAGCGCGCCGCCGAGACATCGGCCAATGGGATGTCTACCGCTGCCGCAAGAAGCGCCATGCTTTGACGGACTCGTCAAAGCAAGAATGTCGTTATGCGCAGGGTTGGTCGAAATTCGGTGCTTGAGATCGAAATTCGAAAGGTGAAAAGATGAAGCGTGAAGATGTTTGCGAGCATGCGATTGCCGTCCTGGCAATATCCAGTCATTGTCGCTGCCTCCTTCAGTTTCCCCGTCGCGTCGAGGAAAGAACGAACGGGTTGCCCCGCACACCCGCGAAAAATCTGCCTTCATTCAACAAAACCAGCAATTTGGTGGCATGGACGTTGCTCTCTTTGCGCGCGCATTTTTTCAGCAATCAGCGGTGCGATTTGTCGGGTTGCTGTCATGCATGAGGCGCCTGTATGAGCCCCTCACCAAAGTGCAGTTCCTCAACACCCCTTTTCTGATTGGTACAACGAACTCGAAAGGCAGACACTCTGGGCATCAATTTGGCCTTGGCTTGGAGTTGGGTTCGTTGCTGAGATTAAAACGCAGAATATCTTTTGACTGCCTCCGTGTCATGCATCGGGGGCAGCCCAGCTTTTTGTTCGACTTGATTGTCAACGTTCGATGACAAGATGGCCGGCCTCGACATAAGAGCGGTCCAATACAACAAAAAGGAGACCGCCGATTACCAAATTCGACAGTCACCAACGGAATCGACGTTATCCTCGCCCGACTGGGACGAAGTTTTTTCTGGGTTACATTATTCGAGGCCGATCGTGCAGAGGCGTCGTCCCGGCCAAGGAGCAGCACATTTCGTCTGGAAAATCGATCCACCCGCTCAATTGAAGGGTGCATATGTCGCCTATGATGAGTTCGGATATGATGGGGACGGATACATCTGCAAGCTGATGCCAGAAGCTGAACGTGATGACGAGCTAGAGGGTGAGACCGATCATGTCGGTTCGTGCAGAGACATCGAGGAGCATATCGTGAGTTGTCGCATATCCTCATTTTCAAGTTTGTGAACGTCATGCTGATCAGTGGCAGTCGGTCCCAACACCAGGCTCTGGGCCACCGGGATATCGCTGGTCAGGACAGCGTTTTGGGAGGGAATGGTGAGCGAAGTCCAACCTCTCTTACCTCGGAAACTTAAACCTCAGCCCCCCGCTGTTGTGACTGACCGTTTCAATGCAGGAAGTTTGGGTTGAATGGCATTTGTGACGAGACCCTCTTTTCCATTGCAGCCCTGCAGCTGTGCCGTGATGCGGATATGGATAAGAACGGCCCCTTGGGTTTGTCGAGACAGGGACTAGCCAAATGCTTCCTCGCCCAGTTCAGAGATACATGGAGCCCTAGTCAAAAGCTCTGGGGAACTTCCGACAAGAGATGGGCAAACTCAGCAAGATTTGATAAGATGAAGGGGGAAGACGTTGTCTTTCAATACCACATGCGGACCTTTACGGCACCGAGTTGGTGGCCGAGGCCCCCTGGGTCGGGCGTGAGACGAGTGTCTGGACCGCTACCTAGCAACAGGTATAAACCCAACCCCGGCGATGATGCAGCTCAACGGGTATCCGAGCTGCGATACTCTGTTGGTCTGAAGACGACATGGAGGCTCGACTTGCCCGTCTTCACCCTGGTTACAATGGCTGATAGCGATACGGCGAGCCATTTGGAAGCCCTCGTGAAGATATCGGACAGGAATGAGTGGGAGGCTGTCAGCATACACCCTTCGATTCGAGCAACCGGTATGGCCGCGTTCGCCTTCCGGATCCGTTCCCTGCTTCCGCACTGGGAGAGGCAGTGGTCAAATTTGATCGACGAAATTGGCAAGGCCTTGAACAATGATGTAAGTTGGAACCTCCCCGCAGTGTCCTTGTATCTCTCTCCAGTTTCCCCGTTTTCTTGCCTATTCTTTCCACTTCCGGCTCTTCTTGCTGACACCGGTCAACTACCCAGCTCGAAAGCATACTGTCACCAGACCGCCAGCTTGAGGCCATGATCGATGGAAACGACCTCCAGTTGTCCAAGTTCTACTTCACAATCATCCAGATTCTGCGGGCAGCAGCCGAGTGGATACGTGACAGCATGGATGATCTCCGACGGACCGTTGACGACATGGAGCGACTCTACTTGGCCAAGACCGCCGGCCAAGGCGCGACCTTTCTGCCCCAGAATTCCGACAAGGATGCCCGTGACGCCGCCGTTGCCATGTTCAGGCGAAACTGGGACAGCGTTTTGTCTGAGCAGAAGCGTATCGGAGAGAATCTACTTCGTCGGATCGCCACGAAACAGGAGGAAACAAAGAACCTTAGGGATGGGGTGAGTCAGGGATGCGGAGCGCTTTGAGAGCTTGAGTTGACCGGACCACATTGAACAGCTTTTCAACGCCACTTCAGTCAGCGAAGTGAAGAACTCCACGCAGCTAAACCGCTATATCTTGATTTTTACCACTGTTACGATCTTCTACCTACCCCTGAGTTTCATCACGGTATATTACCCCTTATCCCTCTTTTCCTTCACTCTCTCCTGGATGATGCTGACGGACGTGTCTTCAAGTCCCTTTTTGAGTTGGGCCTATTTGACTGGCGGGACCGAACACAAGTGGCATGGTCCGCCGTAACCATTGTCCTGGTGGCAGGCATTACTTATCTCTTCTCTGGCATTTCAATGTGGCTTGCAAGTGGCCCGGCTTCGGGGCCCAAAGTTGGAGTTACGGGTAGGTCTGGACCGAGCTACAGATACGTGCTGGACACAGTCCGCGCAGTGTTGTCAAGGGGACGGAAACCTTCCGAGTATAGAGATGTTGAGATGGGAGGCTAGATCAATTTGAAGTTTTTAGTGCCGGTACAACTTCGTAGTGGAAGGGAAACCACTCAAATTCTTTCAGTGTTGCAGTGTAGGTAAACTCCAAATAGACGCAGTCGTCACCTCTTATTCAGTGTTTTAGTGTTAAATGGAATGTTTTGGGCGAAAAGCACGGTCTTTACACTACCTGTTGCGGTTTGGTTTGTATTTTTGGAGGCTTTGCAGTGGTTCACACAATGGTTTCGACCCATTTCCGTGAATCCCGCACAGCCATGTTCTAGACATCCAAGAACGGAAGGAACTACTGACGATGTAAAGAATGTACCAGGAAGGATGACAAGTGCCAGTGGTTGTGGCTCATAGAATGGCACACGAGCTCGGGCCCTTTTTCCCCTGCGCAATCACTACTTTCCCTGCCGCGGTTTTCCGCACAGCACTCAGACTCGATCCCAGGGTTTTGATCTCCTCCGCAAATAGCAGCTGCACCTGCGCCTGTATAGATGCAAAGAAGTCCAAGAATCCCTCAGCGCTCTTCATGGTGTTGTGGAATTTCATAGCTCGTCCCTTGTTACTGCCCAGACGAAAGTACCTGTCTTCCAACTCCTTGTGGTTCGTCTGATATCCTCCAAGCTTGTCACAGGCTGCTTTGTCCCACATGGTAGTTGCAAAAACAACTTGGTGCACAAAGCTGTCCCCACAGATCGCTTTGAAGACGTCAAGATGGGCTCGGGCGCTGCCCCCAAACCTGCCGTCGGTGATTCGATGGAAGAAGATGGCCCCGCCCACCTTTGGGTAATTTCCATCTCTCAGCAACTGGGCAATCTCTTTGAGAATGGCGAGGTTTCCTGCTGGGAAATCGTCCAGCCCTGGCGTGTCGATGATCCGGAAGTGCTTGCCGTGGCATTTTGTCGTGTAAGTGGTGCAATCCGTTGTGTCTGAAGAATCGGTATCAGTGGCCGCCCTACATCAACAACCCAAGAGATCCACCTTTGCACTGTGGCACGTACGTGGTATCTTCACTGACACATTCTCACCAGTCGCATACCTAGCAAAGGAGGTCTTGCCAGAACCTACGTCACCGATGAGGAGGATGACAATGTCTGCGGGCATGATAATCCGCGGCTAAGGAAGATGAAAATATCGACTGCCCTTGACAGAATGGTTGTGTTTTCGTGGTGGGCCATTCTGGAACCGCCTCAAACCATGTGCAGCAAAACAATGATGGGAGTGTGCCTAATTTATCTTCTACTCGTGCCCAACATCAACATCGGCTGCGAGCTCGGCACCCACCTCTTGCAAAACGATTCGATTGGGGGCCGGCTGGCCAATGGCACAAGTCATCGGTTCAGGTACCTTATCGTTCCGATTTTCTCTCCAGACGTGGCTCGTCTAGTTGGAGAAGGTTGCCAAGCCAACCCAATCAGCGTCAGAGTCACCCCCAAAGTGTGGTTTTTACGGGATACCCGACACGGTAGGTCTGCAGGATGGCCCGATCCGTATGGCTCTGGCTCCCGGAAACGTGTAACCGCCCAGACACACACTTCATCAAAAACCCCGTCATCGGGCATCTGATCGGAACCCAACGTCAATGACCCTTAAAATCAACACAAATTACGAGAACATCAGCGAGCACAAACCTAGCTTCGATCTATGTGTTGGCGCTGCAATGGACCCGGTTCTTGATTTATATTTTTCACCCCACTGACTAGACACTTATCGACACCTGCATTTGTTAAACTCATGCCCCCCACACCTCAGCCATGACGCAACAGAAAGCCGACAACGTGTTCACAATCGTGCTGCTTGGCGTCACTGGCGCAGGAAAATCGACGTTCGCCTCCATCGCTTCGGGCAAGCAAGTGAAGATCGGTCACGGAGTGGACCCCTGCACCCAAGACCCTCTGGCCGTCACATTTGAGATGGGCGATCAGAGCATTGTCCTCATCGACACACCTGGGTTTGACGATGACACACGCAGTGATGTGGAGATCCTTCGCGACATCGCTGAGTGGCTGGGACATGAAGGATTCATCTCCAAACACCGCCCTTTGGATGGCCTCATTCTCTTACATCCAGCCACACACACCAAGATCAGTCGCAACGAGCGGAAGCGATCACGGCTGCTGGAAAAGATTCTCGGCCAGGATGCCTACAGCCGTGTCGTCATCGCAACTACCATGTGGGAGAATTTACCCGACCAGTTTGAAAAGAGCTACAACAGCCGGACGGACGAAGCAGGCCCGTGGCACAGCTTCCGCACCCTGGGGGCTACCGTCACTAAGCATAACAACACGCCAAAATCTGCACATGACATCATTCGTACCATCATCTCCAACGCTGCCAAGCAGAAATGGGGTCCCAGGACCAAATCTCCCGGTCTTCTCAATAGCGACTTGGCAAACCCACTCGGAGATGAACTCAGGTTGCAGTTGGAGGAGGACGCCGACCTCGCCGCACGACTACTCAGGGATCACAAAAAGCATCGTCCCACCAAGGAAGGGAAGAAATCCAAGGACCTAGATGAGCGGCGGAAGTACCAGATTGAGGAACATAAATGGAGGCTAGAAAAGCAAGAGTTGGAAGAAAATCTCGACGCCCGACAAAAACAAGTGAAGAGGATGGACAGGACTATTGTGAGTTGCACCTTATTCAACTCACCCCTTTACCCCTATTCAGGAACCCTTGACATGGACGAGCCTCTAACGTCAACACCTCACAGCGTCGGGCGATAAGAGCTTTGGCGAAGCTATTTTGGTAGCATGGTGGATTGGAGATTATACCCAGTGACTCTGCAGTCTGCCTGCCCTCCCTGGCACCGTTGGAATCCAGGCATCTTGTAGTTTCCCGTGTAGCGTGCTCCCCTTTTTAGGATCTGGGGTTAATATGAGACTTGTTGATGAAGACCCCCTGATTTAGTAACTGTAATGGCTCCCCCCTGTCGCGTTGCCAGAGCAACGGGAGTGCCCAGTGACAGACGTGACCCAATAAGCCTAATACGAGCCTGTTGAACTGGCTTTTACAGTTATGAGATTCTTTATAACAACAATGTGGAACAAAGCAGCACTGGGCGAAGCGAAACAAAGGTGCAGTGGCAGAGAATTGGCGGACGAGCATCCAATTACACCTGACCTCCACCTACCGAAAGGCTTCCGGTTGAGGTGCTACTGGGCTACTTTGCTGTGAAAATTGCGTAAGTGCAAATGTGCCAGTGCAAAGAGTTAAAGCTCACGAGATCAAGTTTAAACTCTTCTCCGCTCTAACTTCCACAGGCTCTGCGTCTTGCTGTCTTACCCGTCAGACTAAGTCCGAGGTATCCCTTCAGATCGAGATTTAACCGTCCCGCAGTCCGAGCCATCCCACACGTGCGGGCCGTTTGCATCCAGTCCGTGTAACCCTGGTATCCCGCCCCTCCATCATGTAATCCAAGTTCGCCTAGGCAATCTTAACTAGGCTGAAAAGTCCTCTCAGTCATGGAAGTATTTAGCTTGCCTCACATCTCAGGACTGCTGGTATCGACATCCCCTACTCAAATCCCATCAACCCATCACAATGAGACTCCTCCCCCCCCTCCAGTTCTTCCTCGCCTGCACGGCCAGCACACCAACAACCCCCACCCCCCTAGCCAAAACCCTCAACGGCACCTACACCGGCCGCCACGTCCCCACCCTGAACCAAGACCTCTTCCTAAACATCCCCTTCGCCCACGCCCCGCGCTTCGCCAACCCAACGCCCCACAACCAATCCTGGCCCGACGTCCGCTCCGCAGAGTGGTACGGCCCCATCTGCCACCAATCCATCACACCCGCCCGCATCGCAGAAACCAACGTCTCCGGCGTCCACGAAGAGTGTCTCAACCTCAACGTCGTCCGTCCTGCTGGACATGACACCGCAAAGGACGGGAAGTTACCCGTCCTAGTGTGGCTTCACGGAGGTGGATTCACGAATGGCTTCGCCGCAGATTTAAACTCGAATTTCTCGTATATCGTGAAACACAGCGTCGAAATCGGCACGCCGGTCATGGCTGTCACGATAAACTACCGGCTCGGTGTGTTCGGGTTCCCAGGCGGCGAGGAGGTGCAGAGGGAAGGTGTGGCGAATTTGGGACTAAAGGATCAGAGGATCGCGTTGCGATGGATTCAAGAGAATATCGAGGCGTTTGGGGGGGATAGGGACAAGGTGACGCTTTGGGGGCAGAGCGCGGGGGCGTATTCGATTGTTAACCAGATGTTGGCGTATGGGGGACAAGATGAGGGGTTGTTTTCGAGGGTGGTGGTGTATAGTGGGGGCTTGGGGCTTGCGAATTCGGGGAGTGTGACGAGGGGGGATCGGGTGAGGGTGATGGAGGCGGTGGAGAAGGGGACGAGGTGTGAGGGGAGGGGGTTGGCGTGTCTGAGGGGGGTGGATGCGGGTTTGTTGTTTGAGGTGGCGAAGAATGCGAGCTCGGCGACGACGTTTTGGAGCGCGGTTGATGGGGACTTTGTGAGGGAGGTGCCGTCGGTGCAGCTGATGAGGGGGGGGTTCCCGAGGAACTTGAAGATACTGACTGGTTCGAACAGCGATGAGGGGTTGGCATTCCTGGGGACGCTTCCGGAGCTGAATACCGAGGATGATGTGACGAATCTTCTGCGGCAACTTTTCCCGCAGGCCAGGAACGAGACGTTGAGGAAGTTGATGGATGCGTACCCGGTCGAGGCGGGAGGGCCGCCTTTTTCGCTGCCGGTCGATGAAACGGACTGGCTGTGCAAGGGAGTGCAAGCAGTTGGCTTCCGGTGCACAGCACAGTCGAGAAGAGTAGCCGCCATTACGGGGGACTATGCATATCTGTATAGTCGCAGGACCTTGGCGAGGACTGCAGCAGAGCTGGGGTTGACATCATATTCCTACAGGTATTCGTTTTCTTTTCTCTTTCATGTATTCTTTTCTTTTTTTTCTTCGTTGCTTCTCTTTAGCCCCAAAAGTGCACAAGTTGACTCCCTGTTAGATTTGACACTTGGCCATTCGGGAAAGAAGTCCAAAATGGCAAGTTCAGACCGGGGTTTGCCGTTCACTCGGCCGAGTACTCGTACTTTCTTGGATACGGACGAGAACATCATTGGTTTGAAGACAACCCCGTGGTCGCCAACTCCAGTTCCCACCGAGCCTTGTCTTACGGAATCATGACCAAGCTTGTTTCGTTTGTGCACTCGGGGGATCCGAATGTCGTCAAAGGTGTGTCAATGTCTTTGTCCTTGTGGGTATTCCCCTATTCACCCAACTAATGTTTTGCTAGCCCCAGGGTTTCCCACGTGGCCAAAATACAACATCAAAGAGCCGACCAATCTGGTTTTGAATGCAACTGAGAAACCGGATATTCTGAATGTGCACGTGGAGCCCGACACATTCCGCAAAGAGGGCTTCCGATTGTTCGAAATGTATCCCTATGAACTGGACCTTACTTCCTGATTTGGACAGGTATAAATAAGTTTCGGCATGTTAATACTAGTGCCCGTTAATCAATTTGTTGGGCTTTGAAAGATTGTTCCATTGTTCCGTAGCACGCCCATCGTCGGACGTTAACCCTTTGTAAAGGCCCATACAGGAGCCTCTTACATTTCATACCTCAGTGGCAATGATCAGTCGCTTGCTGAGTTCGACAAGGTGAGAAAAAACTGTCAGGATTCCAAACCCCAGATGTTATCCTGAGAACAGACCGTACTTGTGCACCACCCTCCGTCTACAAATGCTGTCCGCCCCTTTTCAGCTCAGCCCCACTTTTTACCCCTTTCGATCACGTAGGAAGACGCGTTCTTGAACACTCGATGGGATATAGACGCGATGTGGACAAAATACAGCACCAATCAGCTTCTCAGACACAGAGCTCTAACGCGACGACGGAAACATTAACCCGGCTAGGTGTTTGTACCCCGCAGCAAATTAAATGCACAACACGCGCCCATTCCAAAACGCAACACCGTCAACCTAGACACATTGCACGACGAGGTCTTGATCAATCTTCAACACCTTCATATTGGGCAGCGGGGGAACGATCGAAATTGCAATGACACGCATCTCTTCTTGTCCCGTGGAGATCCTCCACAACATCTTGACCTTCCTCCCCGCACCTGACCTCAAAGCCGTCTGCCTCACAAACTCACATCTCCGCGCCGTCGCCCAGCCCGTCCTGTACACGTCAATCTCAATCGAGCTACCCTCGATAAAAAAAGGCATCCCCACCATTTCCTACCTCATCTCGACTCTCCTTCGAAGACGCGATCTCGCCGCCCACGTCTCGACCCTCAAACTCAACGGCAACCACTTAGGGATGCACTTCAGCTACTCGAACCCCCACCTCCCCCAGTTCTTCGCCTACATCAAGACCCTCCACCTCCACTACCACAACGTCTGGATCTCCTTCCTCCAGAAAGGATGGGCAGACCCCTTCATGGCCCTCCTCCTCGCTCAGCTCCCCAACCTCCAATCCCTCCACCTCGACTCCGACTCCATCAAGGAACTCCAAGTCACGGGCGAACTCCTCAAAGTCGCTCTCTGCGATAACAACACCGACCTCGTAAGTGCAAATCAGAGCGGTTTCCTTCTATTTTGTCCCTTTTATGTCGTCAAAGGATCCACAACTCTCTCCCACTCCAGAAACAAAAACAAATTCCCAAAAGAGATAACTAACCTGGAATTTAAAATGTCACAGCCCACATTCCCCCACCTCCGCACCGTCTCCTTCCGCCCATCCCACACCATCCCCGGCAAACCCCTAACCTACCACACCCCCCCAAACAACCCCACCGCCCTCCCCCTCTTCTACCTCCCCTCCCTCCAAACCCTCCACGCGCGCATCGACCCCCCGCGAAAGCTCATCTGGCCTGCCCCCTCCCCGCCAACCTGCACGCACCTAACAACCCTCCACCTCGAACACATCCGCGAAGGCGGACCGCTAGGCAGCATCCTCTCGGCCACAAAGAACCTCCGCACCCTCCGCTGGGACATTTGGTACGACGCCGCCGCCCGCGACAGCCCGGAGCTCCGCTCCGAGCGCGTTAGCAGTCCGATTATCAATCTCGATAGGATCGGGAGTAATCTATTCCGCGTGTCAAAGACGCTGGAGAAGTTGACGATAACTGCAGAGTGTGAAGCGGATGATTTAGGTCTATACAGAGGGGTAAGCACGCGGGGGTCGCTCAAGAAGCTGCGGGGGATGAAGAGGTTGGTGGAGGTGGAGGTGCCGCTGGTGCTGCTGGTGGGGATTGCGGCGAGCCCGGGGGTGCGGATGGAGATGGGGTTGCCGGAGTGTGTGGAGAGGGTGGTGGTTACGGATGATTTGGAGGTGCTGGAGGAGTTTGGGTGGACGGATGGGATGGTGTTTGGGATGGTGGAGGCGTGGATGGGAGAATGGCGGGTGTCGACGCCGAGGTTGAAGGGGGTGAAATTTTGGTTGAGGGAGATGAGCGAGGGGTTTGGGCCGCTGTTGAGGGAGAGGTTGGCGGAGGTGTTTGCGAGGGAGGGGGTGGAGTTGGAGATTGTGAAGGAGAATGTGGATGGGGGCCTTGGGGAGTGGTGATTGTAAATGGAATGAAGCAACACCTGATGTTGTGTTCTGGAGTTTGCCTGTTGTTAGTTCAGGTTGCCGTTTTCTCGGCTTATAAACCCTCCATGACGTGGTAGCGGACGCAGTCATCTCCACCCCTTTCCAAACCTCAACGCACCCCCTCCCCTTCCTCCCCCCTATACACGCCTCGCATCATCATCCCCCCTCTTGGCGCCGCCCCCAACGCCATCTCCTGCCATGCACTCTCCCCAATCCTCTCATCCCAATCACTAAACATCACCTTCCCCTCCCCCTTGGACATAACTCCTTCGAAAATCCCCTCAAAGTCAAACCACCGCACCGTACAAACCAACACAATCCGCATCTCCTCCATCGCCAGCTCCTTCCCAATGCAGCTTCTCAACCCCCTTTCGAACGGTCTCCACGCGAACCGATGCGCTTTCGAACCAGTATACTCGGGCATGAAGCGCTCGGGGAGGAACTCCGTCGGGTTTGGGAACTGCTTCTCGTCGTAGTGCAGGGCGTGTTGATGCGGGATGATCATCTTCCCCTGGACGGGGTAGGATACGCCGTCGAAGATAAGGTGGGTTACGTCTGGGGGTGCTTCGCGCGATGTGAAGCCGGCGGGGAAGAGGCGGAGGGTTTCTTGGAGGATGGCGGTTGTGTAGGGGAGGGAAGAGGCGGAGGTGAGGGCGGGGTTCATGGTTATCGTGGAGACGGTTTCGGCTAGGCTGGGAGGGAAGAGGGAGGAGTGTTCTTTGCGGAGACGGGTGAGAATGGCGGGGTGGAGGGAGAGGAGGAGATGGGTGTGCTGGGCGGGTGTCAGTGGGTGAGCTGAGTATTGAGAGGAAAAGGGGGAGGGGGCTTACGCAAAGGGCGTCGGATGTGGTGGATTGGCCACCCGCGAGGAGGCCTTTGAGGTTCGGGGTAACGAGGTCGATGAAGGGTTGATCGAGACGGAGTGGGGTTGAATCGCCCATCTCTTCGATGCGTTGGATGACCATCCTGTCCAGGACGCTCCGGGCGGACTTGCGGCTCGGGATAGCACTGTTTTCCCGGAAGAGCTGGTATCGCGCGTCCAACACGCTGTGAAGGTACGCGTCGGTGCGTTGTTTAGCGCCCCGTATCTTCCACCAGAGCATGGCTTTTCTGATCGGGTTCCACGTGTCCATGTACGGCTGTGTGAGGGTGAAGATGGTCTTAAAGTCTTGGAGAAGCGGAGATCCGTTTTGCTGTGCCTTCAAGGAGAAGCCAAGAACCATGTCCGAGATGATGTCAGATGTGGCACGGGAGGTGATGTCGACCATGGAGAAAGGTTTCCCTGTTTTAATGACTTTGCATAAGTTCTCGTGGAAGAGGGCGGCGTGCCGGGCGATAACTGGCACCTGGGCCTTGACAGCCACGGGGGAGAAGCTGGGGCCCATCATGTGGTGCAACTTCTTCCACGCAGGTCCGTTGATGGCGGCAATGACGTTGGGACCGAGCATTATCCTAAACCAGTAGTCGACCCAGCGATGCATCAGATATGGTCGCTTGCTGAGAACTTCAAAGGATGCTTCCGCGCTAGTGATGATGACTTGGGCAGGTCCAAATGGCCAGAGATCGAGATACCAGATTCCGGGAAGGTTGTATCGCTTGGCTAATTCGGTGTAGAAGAACTGCGGATGGGTATTCGGCGGGAAAACTCCGATAATGTCCTTGAACACCTTGAGGTGACCCCACAGGAACGAATGCGGCGGTTTTGGGCGGCCATGATAAGACAAGCGGACCCGAATGAAGGTGATGATGAGGTAGGTGATGAGGGGGGCGATGACGGCTACCAAAGTCTCGGGATAAGAAAGTTTCTGCATTGTTAAGGTAGCTTGCGATCAAATGCCAGCCGAAGCCACAATGTTGGTATGGAGGAGAAATGGAGGAAAAGGAGGGAAACTTCCTAAGCTGTGGTGGTGGAATTGGATTGGAGCAGACACTTGAAGCAACCGTAGCGCCGTCGCATTCCGATGGTGTGCGTGGCAAATGCGAGCATTGTCCGATCTTGTGCGACGTCGGATCCGTGGGCTCGGCATGACACCCATAAAAGCGCTGGTCACCGAACCCAATCAGTACCTAGCTCCCCTGGTTTGCAGTAGCACGTCATGTTCGAACGAACAGGCTTCGTTGCCTCGAACATGAAACCATGGCATCTGTCTGGGAGGCGCTTGGAGGCGCACCAAGTTCCACTTGCCGCTCAGATTCCACTGGAGGGGAAGGAATTTTGCTCAAAGGGCAAGGGCCCACAGTTTCCCCAGCTCCTGCGGTGACGAGGTGAGTCTGTTTTATTCTTACCTGAGCCTACCATGGACGGTGCTTGGGTAACAACCATCCCCTTCCCACCACCCCCAGACTGTATTTATTTGATGCATCTTGGCCGTCATGTGACCAAAATGAATACAGGGTGAAAAAAAAACACGCACGCCACAAAATAAAACAAGATTCCTAGCCATGGGTTTTACAACGTAGGTAAGGCCTTTATAATAGCAAAGCGAGGTCTCTTTGTTGTTTACACGGACCAGCTTACAGTGTCACGCACCTGCACAACCGCCAATAATCGATGACGTGACAACAGTTCGGTTCGCACATTCCCTACCTAGGTAGGCTGCAACCCCTCGGTCCCGTTCTGTGACCGAGGCTTTTGGCTATTTTACTGCGCATCTCCATTTCGCAGCCGCAAGCTTTCCATCCACATCAATTGATCCATCGCGCAAGCCCTCCATTCCACGCAAAGGCCTAGCTGTCGACTATGGCTCTCAACGAACCCAATCATAATGCCAACACGGTCGACATGGAGGCATTGGCGCCCAAGATTGAAGAAATCCGCAAGATTTGCGGCCTTGTCGGCATCTCGATCGGCGTGGCTCACAAGAAATTCAAGTTTCCCACCGAAACGTACTTCAGAGGCTTTGGAACTTTCTCTGGCAAGGAGGGCGACCAAGCCGACCAAAACACGCTATACTACATTGGATCATTGACGAATTCATTCACAGCCACGGCAATTGGGATTCTCGTTGGCGAAAGAAAGCTGCAGTGGACAACGCCGATCAAGGACGTGATACCCGATTTCCGCCCCGACAACGATACCGTCCACGAGACAGCCACAATTGCTGATCTCCTCAGCCACGGCACCGGGCTCGAGGGCACCGACGCTCTTTGGTCGCAGGCCAACAACAAGCCCCTACTTGATCGTGGCCAAGTACTCCGCACCATCGAGCAGCTGCGCGCCGCAAGTGGATTCCGGGCAGAGTTTCGATACAATAACTGGGGCTATGAGATTGCCGGACGCGTCATTGAGACGCTCAGCGGGCGCTCGTACGGGGAATTCCTCAACGAAAGAATCTTCAAGCCCCTCAGAATGCATCGCACCTACACCACCGCCAGTCAGCACCGTGTCGGACACAGCATCGCCACGGGACACTTGACACAGGACGATGGCAGCCCCAGACCTGTTCCTGCCACAATGGTCATCCCGGGGGACCTGATGAACGCGGCCGTCGGTATGCAGAGCTCGGTGTCCAATCTACTCATATACTACATGGCCATCAACAAAATGCTGAAGCGTCCGGAAAAAACAGCGGCCATCACAAAATACATCCCCCCGGAGGAGGTGGTGGAGTTGACGAAGGCCCGAGTACCTCTATCCACAGCACCGGGGGCCCCACAACAGGCCCGGGGGAAGTACGGAATGGGCTGGGCCGTGGCGCAGCTTCCAAGCAGCGTTGGCGATACGTACATGGACCGGAATCAAGGGACGATGCCGAACATGCCCATCCTTGGCAATGCAGCACACGCCTGAAAGGTCTTCTATCACCACGGGACACGAGTCGGCTTCAGCAGTGCCGTGTACCTTATGCCCGAAACCAAGAGTGTGGTGCTGGTTCTGTCCAATTCCGTGGGCATCAGCAACGGGGCCGACTGGATCGGCCAGCTCATCGTCCACAGCCTATTGGAAGACGCGCCCCCGTGCGACTTCGTCTCGCTGGCCCGAAGCTCGCGGGACTTTGGCCTTTCGGCATACCAGCGCATCGAGAACGAGTTTAGGGCCGAGTTGCAAGGCCAGCCCGCCATACCGCCCCAGCCGCTCCATTGGTACACCGGCAGGTACTTCAACAAGACTAGGACAGTGAGCATCCGCATAAGGATCCAGAAGGTCAAGGGGGGTGAAGAGCTGTGCATGGCGTTTGAAGGCAAGACTCTGCCGATAGTTTATCCCCTGAAACACCACAACGGCGACGAGTTCAGCTGGCACATGCCGCGCAACAAACAGGTCGAGCTCGGGCGGATCCCCGTTACCTAGATGCAGTACTGGAAGGTCAAGTTTGACTTTGCCCAACAACGCGCAGCCCAGAAATTCTTGTGGGCTGTAGACAAGGACGTACCGGACGGCATTGTGTTTGCGAAAGATGTGATGAATCTGCATATGTTAACGTCGTAGTAATAGTAGGTAGCATCAGCGGTTTTGTACTTTTAACATTACGTAGCGGCGCTAATATCAGACTCTACCTTGGGTAGTCTTACCCTAGGTATACAATCCCCATACGCGACCGCTGCACAGCCTCAGAGGCCTGTTTTTAGTCCCCCCAACTAAAATTTCCTGCCGACGGAAAAGACATGTAACCTGGATGGTGACCCCGCTTCACCCGCCAAGAGTAACTGGGTCGCAGCGAGCCTCCGATTGGGAGGTGCACCTGACTGATGTTGATCACATTGTCGCTGGGGATTGACACTGAGCGTGGCACACGTTGGAATTTTCATTTTCCCATTCGCACATCAAACATTGAACTTGGACACTTCTTGGCTCGCACCTCGCACGCCGCAACCTCAATCCTCGGTCGTCTCCGGGTGCACACCTGCCTAGTCATGGTACTCCTCTCGGATATGCGCAGTTCCCTTGCGGATTTTAAGAATGCGACAGGATTCACTGCCGTCATTGTCGGCGGGACGTCTGGCATCGGCGAAGCCATGGTTCGGGCGCTGGCAAGACATGCAAACGCCGCCGTCGTCTACGTAGTTGGCCGCAACGCCGAAGCAGCCAACCGCATCCTCAACGACTGTCGGGACCAGTGCCCTTCGTCTCGGTTTGAGTTTTTGCAGCAAGATATTGCGTTGCTGAAGGGTGTGGATGTCGTGTGTGCACAGATTCAGGCACGCGAGCCCAACAAGGTGGACTTGCTATTCATGACGCCTGATTACTTGTCGTTTGGTGGGAGAGAGGGTAAGTACGCTTCTACTTGCTGCTGCATCATCCTGTACCTTGAGGGTCCCATCAATCGCGGCCACTAACGATTGAACTACATGCAGAGACGCCTGAAGGGCTAGACAAGGTACTCTCCCTTCGCTACTACGCCCGCATCCGCTTCATCCATAACCTCCTCCCCCTCTTGCGAAATTCTCCGTACCCGCGTGTCATCTCGGTATTCGCCCCTTATTACGGCGAGTTCAACTTCTACCTCGACGACCTGTCCCTCCGCAAACACTATGGCCTTCTCCTCGCCACTTCGCACGCAAGCATCATGACGACTCTCGCCCACGAGGTCCTGGCCGCGCGCCACCCTGCGATATCCTTTGGCCATGTATTTCCTGGCGCCGTATGGACTCCTAGCGTTGCTGTTGGGCGCATGTCCCCGCTGCTCCGGTGGTTTTTGACTTGGGTGGTTCGGCCGCTGGCTTGGATCTTCTTGCAAGGGTATGAGGAATGTGGGGACCGGATGTTATTCCTTTCCCTGACGGCGACGCTTCCTCCTAAGAATCATTCCAGGGTTGCTGCTGGCGGATGGGTAGGCGCGCTCGGAACAAGTGTCGGAATCGATGAGAGCCATGTTGTTGTTGGGTCGGACGGCGAGAGGGGAAATGGGTGTTATTGTGTGAGTTCGGGGGCGAAGAGGCTCGCCAGTGGAAAGAGGTTGAATGACTTGAGAGCGAAGGGTGCGGGTGACGTCGTGTGGCAGCATACCATGGATATATTTCGGGCTATCGACTCTTGAGCTCGCCTCCAAGGGTACCGAACTCGGCTAGAGTTGAAGCTATTCAGCCTATTGCGGCATACCCTGCCAAAAATGGCAAAAGTGAGCAAGACTGAGCAAATTCTGAGCCAATCCTGAGCCGGAACTGAGCCGGGTTGAGCATCGCCACGTGGAAGAGGTGCGAAAAAGGGAAACTTTGTGTGCCCAGATTCGTCGCACAAAACAGGTAGTGCACCCCTAGCAGGGCCCTTGCAAAGTGAGGTGAGTAGCCCGTACGTCAAGCACGTCAGTCTGTGACTCCAGTCGGTGGCGTCAAGTTGAGTCGCAAAGACAAAAGTTGGCACCATCGACAAACATGCTCAACAGTGACACATGCAAGCAATGTTTTTCTCCGTGCAGGACAAAAACACAATCCTGTTGTCATGGTGTCAAACACCCATCATATCTACCTATAACTACCTGCCCGATTTCCATCCTTCAACAGCTTATCCAGCAGTCTCTCCATCAAGTGTCGTCCATCAGCTTTCTAGGTACACTGCAAGCTTCTTGGCTCCCGAGGTGAGGTTTTCAGCTGGCAATCACACTTCTTCTCAATACTACCTTACCAGCAACCATGTGTCTCAGGGTAAAATACATCTGCCCTGCCTGCCCTCAGGCTGACGGCCAAAATCGAGTGGGAGAGTACAAAGTCCATCTTTGCCCCTGCGTCGGCCTGGCCAAGACATGGCCTGGATCCAAATGCAAGGACAAGAAGACTGTTGCCGTCCCTACAGATGCTTGTGACAAGGATGGCTGTCTCCTAAACCCAAAGGTCCGGGAAGCTCGTGAGAGGGAGGTGGAGGAACTGCGTCGGAAGATTGGGGATCTCAAGCCTGACCCGACCGACGATGAGTTGGAGGATGGGATGGTTATGATGGAAGAGACCATTTACCCTTCCTCTGAGTAGGACCAATATGCTTGGTTAGGGATTGGGGGGGTGGGTAGGCCCCAGGTCGACCACGGTCAGGGGCCAATACTAGCAGGCGTGGTCGTGATGTTTGTATTTCGTTCATGACAAGAGCATTCAGGGCTAGATCATGAGTACCTACCTACCTAGGTAGCAGTCATAAAAATCGACCTGATGCCCCCAACTGTTCTGTTTCCCCAAGTGATGTGAGACGTGACTGATGCGCCCTCAAGTCACATCATCTAGCGCAATCATCACCTGCGCCGCATCTTCCCCGCAACCCCAAAGCCAAACGCAGCGAGACCGTGCATCTCAAACCCCTGCTCGCCCTCAGCGTAATCGATGGCGATCCTCCTCTCCCCTGAGACCCCCCTTGCCAAGCCAAAGCGATACATGCGCGCCATGCGCTTTACACGGCGGTCCCTCTGTTCGGCGTTCAGCGTTGACAGCCTTGAAAAGTCTTTAACCATGCTCGAGGTACAAAGATAATATATCCTTGCCGCAAGCGAATCCGGAGCCAGGTGCATCTGCGGCCACTTGACAAAGCGCATGTAGATGAGAAGGGCGATGATCAGGGTGATAAGCATGCCAATCGTCGTCCATGTACAGATGACGTGTACTTTCCACGTCTGTGCCGGGGCGAACGGTACGGTGGAAAGCAATGCCGGCATTATTTTCGACAGCAGGCTAGCAGAGGCGATGCTGATAGCTAGCGGGTCTTTCCAACGCACAGCCCGCCAGAGGCTCGATATCGGATTTGTGGGGAGCGGTTCCAGCACCGAGAATTCGGCTGGCTGGGGCCGCCGCGCCATCCGGGAATAGATGGCGGTTTCATCAAAGTCTGGTAGGAGTTGCGTATCAGTAAGGTAGGTATGGACTGCACCGGAATGGTGGTCATGGGAGAAACAAGGAGGAGGGATTTTGAAAACGCGGGGAAGAAAATAAGATAGCACTTGCCAGCACAGAGATGGCCCCACCCAAAAGAAACCACCTCACCCAAGACGACAAAGAGCATCGTGACGCCGAACCCCCCGCTATCCATGAACCACTCAAACGGCGAGTCTGTCGGGTCCTCATACTCGGTGTTCTCATAGTACAACACCACCGTCAACAACCCGCAGAGAAAAAACAAGAACGAGCTTTGCATCACACGCTTTCCCGTCGGCACATGCAGCCCCACCTTCCCACCTCTCGTTCCTTCCTCCTCCTCCTCCTCCTCCTCCTCCCTTCCATCCAGTCTCGAGCCGCCACCGTGACCCCTCCCCGCAGTCCCAGCAGTCACAACCACCAACCCATAATTTTCCGCCGGCGGGCCGCCTTCAACCCAACCCAACCCAAGTCTCACCCCCTCCAAACCGCACAACTTCTTCTTCTTCTTCTTCTTCTTGCCACGCACCCTCAACCGTCTCATGACCTCCACCGTCCCAGCCACCTGCAACAGCGAACAAACCGCCGCGACGCTCGAAGGGTTCGCCGCCGTCCCCGTAGGCGTGCTCTCCAACGCCCACGCCAACCCGAGCACCAGCACCATCATCACGGCCAAAACCGCCTCCACCGCCCTCGCCGGACGCGGGAACGACGCAACCGTGACGAGGCAGGCGCTGGTGTCGAACCGCAGACAAGAACCGCGGAGCTTCAACCCGATTGCTTCCCCCGAGAGCGCCACGAGCGCGGAAGCCGCAACGACGAGGGCATCGCCGAGCGCCGAGACGGCATCGCTGTGGGCGACGAGCGCGCGCCATCCGGCGATGCGCGCGGCGATGCCGCTGGTGCGGATGGACAGGACGGCCTCGGCGGGGGGATATGATCCGCGCCGGCGGTCCCGAGGATGCCGGGAGAGGACGCGAAACGGGAGGAGCTGCTTGATCTCGGCGTCTAGCCAGAGGATGGGAGCCAAGAGGGACAGGGTGATGAGCACGGGGAGAAAGTAGACCAGGAAGTAGCTGGTGCGCTTGTTGGCCAGCACGAGATCGGCTGGCTTCGCGCCGGGGATGCGGGGGAAGGCGGGGAAGAGGGTGGCGGTGGTGGGGAGGCCGAAGAAGTTGGTCAGGGTGGTCAGAGAGGAGGTGGGTGGGGCAAGGGTGGTGATGGTTGCCGTGGGTGAGCCGTTGGCCGGATTGGTGAGGGTGGTTCGGGTCGCGACGAGCCAGGGATCGCCGGGGATGGTGGTGATGGTGGCTGTTGGGATCCCGGATGCGTCGGTTTGCGTGCTGAGAGAGGCGGGGACCATGGCGGGAGGCAGGCCGATGAGCATGGACGTGGTGAAGCTGCTGGTTATGGTGGAAGTGATGAGTTTGCCCGAATAGGTGAACTGTGTTGTTGTTTCGAATTGGGGAGTGTAGGGGACATTGACATATGAGATTGGCATGTCGTCGGCATCAGGTGATGGGGAGAGGGGTGAAGGGGAGGTTGTGGTGGCGGATAAACTCTGGGATTCGGGTGCCGGAGATGATGTTTCTGTCGTCTGTGATGGACCAGGGTTGGGAGGCTGGTTTCCCGGCGTTTCCGAGGTAGTTTGCGACTGGCTGGGAGGTTTGCTTTCTGGGGCTTCTGTGGCTTGCAACTGGCTGGGAACTGGAGGTTGACTCTCTGCTGAAGTCACTGACTGAGTTGGGGGCGTCTGCTGCGGCTGAGGGATCGGAGTTGAGTGCGGCTCCGGCTTGATAGCCGTACCCTTTGTCAGCAGGCCCCCGCGAGAGCCGACTATCGTGGTTGCAGTGCTGGTGATGAGAAACTCCTGGAGGTAGCCGGTCCTCTCAAATGTCCGGAGGTCCTCTGGTCGGTATAACGTGCTCAACTCGGCCCCGCTCTGCACCTGCGTCGAGGGCCCCGACTCCCAACTTCTGAGCCGGACGAACTTTGGGTCAAAGTACTGCGAGTACAGCATGACGATGGACCCAACTGTAGGATCGGCATTCGTGCGGTACGCGGCCTCCTCCTTCCGCCCGTCGTCCCAAGTGCACCTTGCGACACTGTTCCTGAAATTACTTGGAGCGCGCCACTCGTTTCGGAAAATACTGTCAAGCGGGTCAACAGTACCGACGCCGTTGTACCATTCCTCGTAGCTATCGTAGCACCGGTCGCCTACGGGGAACAAGATGTCATTCCAGAGCCACCTCGCCTGCCTCCAACCAGGCGGCGGCGGCTGACGATAATCTGCCCCAATTATCGCCCGGCAACCGGAGCTATTTGCCGTGATGACGATACCGGGATAGTCGTAGACGCACTTGTTCCTGACAGGATGATCGGGGAAAATCGGGGTTCGAGAGAAGGGTTGATCAGGGGGGCCATGCCACCGAAGGGCCCTCGTGATGTACGTCGTAATAGGATCGGTGTTGGCATAATGGTGCGGCGGCGGCCGAGGACTCGGACTCGGTTCAGGATCCGGATCAGGACTTGGATGTGGATCAGGATCTGGTGTTGGGGCCGGCGCTGGTGCAAACCTCGCCCGAACTTCAGGGCCAGTTTGCTTTTCCTGTCGCTTTTTAGCCGGGTTGAATGGTACATACGGCGAATCGTTGGGTATGCCAGCGCGGTCGTGTTCTTGGGGAAGTTTGCGGAGCACGCATTCCAAGGCGACGAGGAGTGAGCAAAGCAGCAAAAAAAGGACTGCCAGAAATGATCGTCGTAGTGGGAGCGCCCGGAAATTAGGCATGTCGCGCTTTCTCTTTGGTCGCTGAGCACTTTCCATTGTTCAATCCTAAAGACAAGTATTGTTTGAAACAATAAAGGAGTTGCAAGCTCCCTGCGCGCGGGTTGGTCTTTGTACCCCGGGCCATGTCTTGGTTATTATTGATGGTGCAGAAACCGTCAAAAAGCGATGGAAGGGTTAATTGTCGGTGGAAGCCTAACCAGATGCATGTAATTTAAGCGTGTGATCCGATGTCCGAACTATCCAACCGTGTGTAAGCTTGGAGGGTCGCATCTGCCGCCGCCTTGTCGATAACTGCTGTAGTTTCAAATTACCCGGTTACGTCAATTCCTCCCGTCCTTCCGAGTGTGTTTCGTGCGGCGCATGCAGGCTTCAGCTTCTCGGTGTGCAGCTGAAGTAGAGAGATGACAGCGGCTAGGACCCCTGAGTTATTAACTTCCCATAGTGCCCAACACGGCAAAAGGCCATCTGGGTCGGACTATAAGATCGGACTAAAAGAAAGTACATGGAAATGTACAGGAACGCTCTTTTTACTTTCTGCCTTACCACAGTAAGTTTTGATCAAGCAAAACATGCATTTTAGAAACTGCCCAGTACGTTAGTAAATGTAACCGGAACATGTACCTGTATGAATCTAATCAATCAAAGAATATACTAGTTACTTTTGCTTTGCAAATATTTACTTGGAGGGATTGTATTGTCTTCTCAAGTCTTCATACCTCTACTATATGGAAATCGACTATATAGCTTCATCGCAGGACTTGAACCTAAAAAGCACAGGTTTTTATCTCTTTTCACTCTTATTCAAAACCCAGCGCACCTCCGGCGCCATCGGATTCAATTCTCCACTGACTCCACCAATCTCAGGTTGTGGTGCTGTCCTCCCTTCTTTTTGTCATGGATACCGTAGGCGCAAAAGTGAAGTTCACTCGGGTCCAGAGATCAAAACGATGCATCGAGCTTCTAGGTTGCATGGGTTGATCTTAAACAGGACTGAAGTCATGGAAAGCGTTTGTGCCCCAAAGGAGGCTACCTTAGATGGCAGAAAAGGGATTCTGACATTCCATAGCATAATTTGGACCGCTGAGTTGACGGATGCACAGGCTGCTTATGACTTCCAAGGTTGTTTACAAACGCGCATCAGGTTTGGAGCAAGTCAAGTCCACGCAGGGTCAACAACTTTGTCGGAAACACTGTTCATTGCTACAACACGTTTATCACCTCCGCCTTCGCCTCTTTGGAAGTTGAAAAGCGTCAAGTCTCCGCCTCTCCGGTCTGAACAAACTCTTTAACATCCGTTGTCGCAGTTCCTCCAGCGCTTTCACTGTCACCCATAACCTCCTCGATCTTGCGCCATGTCTCATCGCTCAAACCCATAATAGTAATAAAACGCGGTTCTAAGTGAGGCGGTGTTGACTCGAACAAGCTTTATAAGGGCGGTTGTTGAGATGTACATGCCTGTCTAGCGCAGAGCGTGCCGCTCTCCACGAGAGCTCCTTTTTCCACCCGCAAGCTTTCCCGCCCCGAAAGCAACGGCGTCACCGGCGTCATCATCGGCCACATCTACTTTTCCAGGAGCTTTGGATTCCAAGGCCACGAGGGACCGCATCAAAGGCGATGCCAACACAGTCCGAGTCGGCAATACAACATCTGATTCTTGATGAAGCCGCTCATACTGGTGGCGCCCCCACGACAAGACCTCTCCTGGAATCAAGAGAACCTGCCAGCGTGGTGCTAGGAGGAGTGGGCAGCATTAGTGCTTTTTATTTATCACGACGCGGTTACCACTGACGTGCAAGATGGAACTTTGCAGATTTTTGAGCCAAAGTTCATCTTCAACAACTCTCATCACTGACCATTTGGCGCGTCACACGCGACAATCTCGTGTCTTTTCCCGTCCTGCACGGGTATGTGACTGACGTCTAAAATGCGAAGACGCATCACTCAAGTCTCCCGGTGCAAAAATCAACGCCAGCCAAGGCTCGCTGGGAATGCAGCGACGCACGTGCTGCCGCAAGCCGACTTATTTCACCCACCACCACCACCACCACCACAACGTGCATGGCTAATTTCTGCTCGGGAGGGGTGGCAGTGACCTCGTAATTGTCGGGAAACGGCACCCAACCATCCATCCCAGCCGCACATTTCGGACATGGCACTGCCAGCAAGCCTTGGCATCAACGATTGGCCAAGACGGGCGGGGATCGACCCAACTGAGCCACACAAAAGGGGTTCTTCATCCCGCTTGGTGTCACAAGAAGACCCCTTGACCCCTCTTGCTGAAATCGCGTCGTCGTCCTTGGATCTTTCGCGTCGTTTTTTTCTCGCGGTGGAATCGGTTCTCTGCCCGCGGCGCGCAAAATGGATCCCAACGCCTTGCGACGACGCGCACCCGCGCTTCACGTCCTCGCACGACAGGATGGCGATTATCGCGGTGGCTGGCCCCTGGGTTACCTCGGTCCTCAGTGCCTGGCCGACGCGCCCGTGGTGTGCAAGCGATCCAGCGACGCCGAGCCTCAGGGGTGCTGCCCGCAGGGTCAGTACTGCATGACGACCATCTCGGAGGTGTATTGTTGTCCGACTGGTACGTTGCAATATGTCTAGTGTTCTTTTGAGATTGCTGATGGGCATTTCTACAAACAGAAGCGGACTGCGGGACGGCGGTGAAGAACCGGCCGATTTGCGCCAACGGCGCGTGGACTCTGTTTGGGCTTACTTCGAATCGGTATTTTTGCTGTCCGGCGGGCTTCTTTGGCGTCAAATCCGTCGAGCTGAGCGGGAGGGGGATATGCGAGCCCAATTTGGACGGGCTGCCGCTCACCAGGATCGCGTCGACGATTTCTAGCGGGAATCCGGCTGCCACGGGGACGGCGGCGACAACTAGGGGCGGGAGCGGACAAACAACAAGTCCCGGAGGAAGCGCGGGGGGCACAGGGGTGCCGAGCGACAGCGCAGGCGAAAGCAGCGGAGGTGGGTCTGTCTCGGCGGGCGTCATCGCAGGAAGCGTGGTGGGAGGTGTCGTTTTGCTGCTCCTCGGCATCGCGCTGATCTTGTGGCTGCATCGGAGGAGTCTGAGGAGGGATCCCGGTCCGGGGCAGGGGCTTGTTCCGGGGCAAGCAATGGCCGAGACAAAGCCGGACCCGTCTCCGCCACCGCATCCACAGCCATCGCCTTCTCCAGGAACAGTCTCTCCAGGAACGGCCGCCCAGAGTCAGTATCAGTATCCTTCTCCAGCGACGGCAGCGACACAGCATCACTATCAACAACCGCCTCCGCCTCCGCCCCAGTTTGCGAGCCCAGCTCTCGCCACACCGCCTCCGCAGTACTCGGGTGCTCATCATGCGCAGCCGCCGGAAGCGGATGGGGTTGGGCGGTTCGAAATGGCTGCCGATAGGTGACCGGGAACTGCTGACATTTATGGACCTGGCATGCAGGCGAAGGGATGCCGACTGATCTGCACAATCTTGTGGGCATTTTCTCGAAAGGATACCAAAGTCAAAGAGCTGGATATGGCTCTTGGGCGTGCAGCGAGCTTGGCTCTAAGTTGTAAATATTTCAAGAGACATAATAGGGCGGATTGATGTTTCAGAAGAGACTCCAAGACTTGAGCGCAACGCGATGGTAATGTTCCTTGAATGGTGGTACGCCTGCAGTGAGAGCAGAAGAATAGAACGGCTTGACGAACCTTGATCAACAACCCAGGAGAGCGTTAATTTGAGTCCTCAATTGCTCTCATTGCGTTACAAATAAACGCAGGACGACAGAGGCTGTTGACTTTTGATGGATCAAGACAAATGGTTGCCAAGACTTTTCGGCTTTGTTCGCAGCGCCGTCTCCGTTCCGATTTGCGGCTCGGAAGGTTCGGCGCATCGCGTTACCGCATGTTAAACCATCTGGGCGACAAACCAGCAGAACTTCATTGCTAGAGGGTTTTGCAACATATTGACCGAGGGCGGGTTGAGCTTTGCGCTTTGCTTGATGCCCTCCACGCGTCCCAGTGCAGTGCTGGAATGACGGAACAGGGCGGCAGATTTTGAACCCATCACGATTGCGATGGGTCCTCAAAAACAAGTGGGGCCCTGCCAATCAACGACAGCCATGACTGCGCACAGGCCACCCCATGCTTCGCAGGGAATTGTGGGCTGTGCACTGTGCGGGGCAGCGCCTGAGGCCTCACCAGGCGAAAGCTGAAGCCGGTCATAAAGCCTGCCATCTTCAACCTCAGAACACAATCTCCGATCACTGTCATTTGTGATGGCAGACCCTCTCAGCATCGCCTCCGCCTGTCTCGCCGGAATCGAGACAATTGCAACTGTCGCCATTGCCATCCGCAAGTTCGTGAAGGACTGCCGCGCCGCCAAATCCGATCTCGAGAACGTCCAAGAAACTCTCGCCAAACTCCAAACCGTCTTCGATGGCATCAAGACCGAAGTCTCGGGCCCAAGCAGCCACTTGATAGATCCGAGTATGCGGGGCGGAATCCTCAGCGGAATCAATGACTGCGTGGGCGTCATCCATCGAATCAATGAAGTCGTCGCCGAGCACGTTGGGCTCTCGTCGTCCAAATGGGTCCGCAATGGGAAGAAGCAGGTCGCAGATCTTCAGTCTTCTCTGGAGACACACCGCACCGTCCTTCAGTTAGCTGTCAGCAGCGCGAAACTGTAAGGCCATTGTCCTCATTGGCGGCATGGTTGACTCACCGTCATTTTCCCAGCTCGCTGTTGATTTCTGTCAAAGCCGACACCGCCGCTCTCCGACGAGATGTTCAGCAGCTGCTCGCCACGCGCCGCCGTCAAAGGAGGCCCAGCACCGAATCCACATGTGAGACTGTCATAACCATGGCCGCAGAGAAGCTGATCAAGGCCGATCCTTCGGCGGCCAAGAAACCCCTGGTAAATTCCGACACCGAAAACGCCGACTCAACTGACTACGACAACGACAGCGACGACAATGATAGCATGGTGGCCGAACCAGACTCGCCTGTTAACCGTGGACCCCCAAAAGAAATTGATTTGTTCTTGACAACCCCCTTGCGGCCTAAAGGAACAAAAGAGATACCAACCCTGAAACAGAAGCCCAACGACATCACCTGCTCCCGAGTGCGCCAACTTGAATGGTACACCGACTCACACAAGACACAATGCGTTGCCATCTCTCCTGAGGGCGACATTGTGGCGATCTCTAGCATGAAGGAAGTTTGCGCTTGGGACTTGAGTGAGCCGGATGACGACATGATGCGCCCCCCACTACAATTCGACAACGGCCTTGTCTCCTGGCACGTACCAACCAAGCTGGTGCTTGAACGCGACGAGGTCGCCGGTCTCATACTTGCTGCCAGCTCCAGTCGCATCTCCAACAGCGGATTGGGTGGCAAGTCTGCAGAGACCAAGCTCCTCGTTCACAGCTACGAGACCGACAAGACGCTCTACACACACACCAAGTCCCGGCGATCGGTAGCGCTGGCTCTCTCGTTTGGTCTTGATCAGGGCCTGACAGTAGAGGTGCTATCACCATCGCTGCGGCGTACCTATTTCACCCGCTTGGTGCGTCAGTCCGGGGGCGACATGAAGAACGAGGAGGATGACACCAAGTTTGAGACTGGTGATTTCAATCTCGACGATATTCCGACCGGTCTCTCTGTGTCAGGCGAGTTCTTCTTGGCGGTGACCAAGAGGTCAAATAAGCACGATGCCCCCGTGGCGTTCTTCCTCAACACCGTTACAGGAGAGGCAGTAGGGAAGATCGCGCTACCGGATGGGTGCGCACCCGTGACTGGCATTCCAATCCTTTCTCTCGGTGGCAGGGCCGTCTTGATCCTATGGCACGAAGATACTAAAGAGACAAAGATCTTCCGTTGGGATGTGAAGAGGGGACGGCACGTGAGTGTTAGGACTCGGCGTTTTACTTATGCGGGGGCCGCCTGGCAGCGGTACTCTATCTCGCCAGACGGTCGATTCATCGCTGTGTGTGTCTCAAATCGCGAGGTAGAGGTCGTCGATGCTAAGAGCGCTGAACAAGTCGCGTTTCTTCGCCTCAAGGACAGCCTCCCGCCAGACATTGGAACTGCGAAAACCGGCCTCGACATCTCCAAGGGAAATTGCAGGGGCAAGCTCATGGCGTGGTCGCTTCTCAAGACACGGCTAGTTGTTGCAACAAAAAAAGGGGCCGAAGTTTGGGATATCCACGAAGGCGATTAGTCATACTCAATCGTCGGCGTTTGATCTCACAAATGTCCAACGTCAAATGCAAACCACGACAGTTTCAGCTCTGCTCAAGGCTCAACGAGCAATGGGGCATCCCGTGGGAATTGACTTCGTTCATCTTCAAGTCAACTATTTGACTGAGATTTGTTAATCTTCAGCCGCATTTACGACCTGCCGGATGCGTATGAGTATACGGCCATGCGGCCGTGGCCTGTACTGCGACCTTATGCCCGTTGACAGGGGACATCGTTGCTCGCCAACCGCCCCTTATTCGAGTCAGCCGACGAATCATGTCACCATTTCAATCGAAGTCTTCAAGGCACCGATGTAGGGATAGGCCCTTCCAATCTGCCCCTTGCAGACCAATCTGGGGACCCTTGCGGCTCTGTTCACACATACGGCGATGACATACGCCGCTAGATCTGTGACAGCCATATCTCAAGACAAGCGCCCGATCATTCAGAATACCGGGATTCCACTGCACTCGTTCTTTGAACTCGCGAAGCTCGTCCATTCCTTTGCCAACACTCGTTCATCCAAAGCGCTTGTCACTCATTTGTTTTCTTGCACCCTTTCAAAGTTGAGAAATGAAGCATCTGTCCCTGCTTCCGCTGTTTGCGGGAGGCGCCGCTGCGTTCTTAGTCAACGGGCTGCACATCGCTCAAGAACGAGTCGACCCAATTGTTCAGCCTGGTATGACTGTCAAGCGTTTAACAACATGATAATTCGCCGTTGCTGATGATCCTACAGGCGTTGTCAGCGGCCATCTGCATACTGTGGTCGGCGCATCAACCTTCAACCCAACATTTGACAAGAATGTCTGGTCCAACGCCAATTGCTCGTCCATCATCGTCCAGGAGAACAAGTCCAACTATTGGATGCCCAGTTTGATGGCTCGACATGCGAATGGGTCATTCTCGTCCATTCCGGTCTTTGAGACGCGCATCTATTACCTCAACAACGTTCGCCTCCCCTCCGACAGCAACGAGAAAGACCACTGACGATAGGTTGCAGCATCCCGAAGGGTCCAAGGTACGCGCCTTTCCTCAAGGCTTTCGCATGCTGGCAGGCAACCCCTTCGCCACAGCCCCGATCCCGAACGAGTACCAGCGTGTTGGCGGTCGGATCGGCTACCAATGCCAGAACGGGTACAACGACGGCCGCGAGTACTGGACAGACCACCTTCCGTACTTCAACTGCCTCCACTTCCTCCGCGCAAGTGTTGCCTTTCCGGATTGCTGGGACGGGAAGAACCTCGACAGTCCCGATCACAAGAGTCATGTCGCATATCGCTTCGGAGGAAACCAAACGTGTCCGCCTTCGCACCCGGTACAAATGGTCGAGATAGATCTAGAGATGGGGTATTGGACCGAGGGGTACAACTGGGACCAGCTAATGCTGAGCACGGGAGACAGGGCGGGATATGGCGAGTCATTGTTGGTTGCTGGCGCGTGAGGGACAGCGCTAACCTAAGTTATAGGCCTGCACGCCGATTACCTCAGCTTCTGGGACGTTGATCTTTTGCAGCGCGCCCTGGATGATCCGACCTGTCAGCACCGGGAGAACATTGTCTCTGACGGTTTCGCCCAATGCCAGACCCTTGTCCCGCACCGAAATGACGCTGCCATGCAAGCTTGCCGACTCGAAGCTCCCATTCCCCAAGAGGACGCGGGACTGGTGACGCCGAGTGAGTGCTCTGCCCTGAGCTAGCTGCATATCCGACATCTCACAACTTGCAGTTCCCAAGCTTCCCGGTTGCAATCTGCCTTACAATTCGACGAAAGGGGAGAGCAGGCCCGTGTGCCCACAGGTGCCTCCTACCCCTGAGCTCGGCCCTGCATCAGGTTTTGTCAATTTCAGCTGGCAACGGCTACTCTTCGGGACCAAGCAGGTGATGCTAGCTGTGTACAACGGCTTCAATCCCGCGCCACCTCCGGCTCCCACCACCTCAAAGCCTGCGAGCAGTTCGGTCAAGCCTACTACGGCCCTTATTCCAACAACCCTATCCACCATCAAGACTACCACGACCGCAAGCACCAAATCGTCCTTGACATCGTCCACAACAAAGACATCTACCAAGCCTACGTCCACCACAGCACCTGCGACTCCCACTTGGACCTCTCTCGGCTGTTACACCGACTCGACGTCCAACCGCGGTCTCCCCATCTCGGCCACGGTCTCTGGCGGCATGACGCCTGCCAAGTGCCAATCCGCCTGCGCCAGCAAGGGCTATTCCATCGCGGGTGTCGAATACGGAGTCGAGTGCTGGTGTGGCAGTGCCATTGGCGAATCGTCCAATAAGGCAAAGGAGTCTGATTGCAACATGGCATGCTCTGGCGACAGTTCCCTGGTTTGCGGGGCGGGAAGCCGGCTCAGCGTCTATGTCAAGGGGCCATTGTCTTCGGCTACGAATGTGAGTTGTTTTATTGCCGTATCTCGTATTAGTCATTACTTGTTTTGAACTTGAGGCCTGATGATTCGCGCAACAGCTTTACATCTGCCAGCAGACCAACTGGGGCGGATCCTGCCAGAACACGATGGCCAAGCATTCGGATCCTTGCGTATTGTTGAAGGGAACGCCCTAGTGAGATTGCCACCCAGCGCTCCTCCAGAGCACCACCCCGCTATTTTTAGGCGCCGCCAACTGATGTTTGACATGTGTAGCTATCACGGCTTTCGCTCTGCCGGCCCGGATCGCGGCAGTTGCTTTCTTTACGCGTGAGTTTACACTTCAACATCGGCGCGCCAGACGCGTTGCAGTGGCTGACATTCCTGACAGAGGCAACAATTGCGAGACCTCATCCGAGACGTACGGCCCGCTGTCTCATCCCGGCGTGACGACATTCGGCTCGCAGAACGCGCACTGGGGATCATTTCGATGTTTCCCGTAGGACGCGCTTGTTTCAGGGGAATTGCATGCCGAAGTTGGCAGCATGCACTGCATTCCTCGCGCAGGTTTTGGAGGTTGGTCGTCTGTGGCAAATACGAGAATTGCACAGCCTTCGAAAGTCTTGGCCGGCAAATGAGGGGCGATGGAGGGAGTGCCGGGGTGGCGGGACGGAGCGGAATTCGTCCGGGAACGCGGTCAGCTTTGGCGCCGCATGTCATTGCCAATTTGTGGGGTATGCATACCCGTCAATATATGAGATGCAGGAACCCTTTCCCACAGCCATCAAGAGAAGTCTCCAAACATCATCACTGTCGCTCTCGAACATCATCGCGCCGTACACTTGAATTTTCACCATGAAGTCACTCGCTACCTACCCCGTCGTCCTCGCCCTGTACGCAATCCCCCCTTCCCCCCTCCCCTTTTCCGCCCAACTAACTCCCCTCAGCGCGGCCCTCACCACCGCCCAATACAGCGGCTCCTACACCGGGCCCCTCCCCGTCGAACCCCTCCCCACCGACAACCCCGCCAACCCCAACCCCGACCCCAACTCCGCCGTCATCATCACCCTCACCCCGACCAACCCCCTCCCCCCGCCCCCGACGCAAACCGGCTGCCCGACCGTAACCACCACCGGCGTCCTCTGCCCCACCTGCCCCGTCCCCGCCTGCCTCGGCCTCGCCACCGTCACGCAGCGCTGCGGCTGCCCCGAAGCGATCCCCACCGTCACCGTCAACTTCCCGTGCGAGGATAACTGCGCGGGCGTGTGGTGCACGACCGTGTACGAGACGGTTCCGCTGACGGGGACGTGCACGGTGGGGGGGACGCCGCCTGCGCCGACGTTTCCGTCTGCGAGTGGAGGGGGAGGGGGAGGGAAGAATGGGACGGCTACGACGAGCGCGACGTCGACAAGGAGTACGTCATCTGTGGTGGAGGTAAATGCGGCGGGGAGGATGGAGATGCCGTTTGGGTGGTTGGGGCGGTTGTTGTAGGTGATGGGAGGTTGAAGAGGGGGATATTAAGGGGGGTGTTAAGGGGAGGGGATGGAAGGCATTGAGTTACTTCTCGGGAGTAAAGAGGTTATTATGGGGATGGCTTGGAGGTTAATGGGAGGATGAGATGGGGTTGCTGGTCTGGAGGTTGTGCGGTCCGGCGATGGTTTTTGGGGGCGCTGTCTTTTGCTACCATGTTACTCCGTGTTCGCTTGAGCACAGGGTGGCCGGTGTCAAGAGATTGGATCGAAGGCTTGGAAAACGATTCATATGCCGCCAGCTTTGTGGGTCAGAAGAACGGAAGGAAAAAAAAACACAAAAACAAAAAATCGATGACTTTCAACGTCACCGGCAAACAAGTTGTTCTTGGATGTATGCCTTGAAGCCGAGACTTGTTGGCGTTGTTCCCGACGGCAGAGTGAAACCGAAATTATATGCTTATTTGGCGTCTTTACCGACGCTTTTGTCGGGAGGGGGTGCTCCTTGGCTGCCTTGCTTATACAAGGTATCTGGCAAGGGTTATCCAGCTCACAGCAACTTACTAGAAGCTTGAACGAGCAAGTACACAGTTGCTTCTTACCAGCCAGACCTACTGATCCACCACCTCCACTCTCTCAGCATACATCTCCCCCTTTGTCCCTTGCGCCAGACATATCTCCCCCCTTTTCACCGCTTCCCCGACTGCACCCTCCTCCACCGCCGTTGCCTTCCCGCCCGCTTGCACCCTCTTCGTTACACTGCACCTCACCTGTCAGCTTTCACCTCACCCACAACCTTTTACCCCTTTCACACTACCCAAACAACAGAAACTCGCAACTCACCTCCCCTCACCAAGACAACTCCACTCCTGATAAATCTCCAACACGCCCACCCGCTCGTTATACGAGAATATCGTCCCCGTATCGTCCTCCTCACCCTCCCCTGCCGCTACGCCATCTTCCTCAACAAGGATTCCAACACACAGACCATTCGGGAACGGCCCCTCGCGGAAACATTCCGCCTTGTACCCCGTCAATGTATTCGTCAAGTTGAACAGCACGGTCTCTTCGTTCGAGACGGTGAAGTTTGTAGACCAGTTGGTTACTTCCCAGAGCGGAGTCGACAGGTCGGCTGGTGGGCAGGGAGGGAGGGTATGGGATAATGTCACCGGGGAAGTAAATATAGTGGGGATAAGGGATAGAAGAACGGGAAGAGTGTAAACAGCAAGTCGAGGCATACTTCAGATCACGACTCTGTAAAGCCAAGAAGATGCGTCGCGGTTGTGATGTGGGGTTGAAGCTTTGGAGATTTCTTGGCTAAATGCCAACATCACTCGACGTAATAGGGCTGGTAGAGTCGAACAAGCCGCCCCGGCTGAATGCTCGGCATGCATAGTGCACGTGAGCATGCGTTGATCTAAAAGGGTTGCACAGGAATGAGGCGGCTATATTTAGCTTGTCAGTTGTAGGCTGTTGTGTGTTTGCATCAGATAGGGGGTTGTTTGTTGTAACAAGGGGTGGACCTTGTTGTGGAAAGTCCCATTACACCGACGGGATGTATAGGTTTGTTTGTCTTCTTACTTATCGGGATAACTCCAATCCGTCAGCCCTGTTATTGCGCCTGTTCGGACTCACCCTCATCCGCGCGCGCTCTCGCTTTCGAATAGATTGAGCGGGAGATGACGTGGGAGGTGCAGGCGAGATGAACAACGTCACCATCGGCTTGACGCTGTGCAGCTGGCGACTCGACTTCCAAGGCAGCGTCCTCGACAACACGACCCTCCGGGCGGCGCAACTGCGGAGGATGCTTGAGTGGTCTGATGCGCGAAAAAGAGTGGAGGTTGAAGCTAGAGAGGCTGGGCATCAACCAACGCCTCCATCTCACCACCAGCCTCATTTTCGGATGCATGTGCTCGGGCAGGAATCCGAAAATCTCATGTTTTCCCCTCACAACATGCCATCTCGAAGGTTCGTCATTACAAGCACGTCGCCAAATGCGGGTTCTTCCTCCTGGAATCTGGAAACAATAAGCACGGTGCCAACATGAAAAAGGGGAGAGTCTGCGATTATTAGGAACCTGACAGCAGCGCAAAAACGGGAAAATACTCACCAAAAACACCCGAGACACGTCCCCAAAGCCAAGAATAATCCAAAGCGATAACCTCGTTATCTCAGACGCGCCGGACGGGTCACGTCACACCCGTACTGGGCAAGAACCCAGAGGCTAAAACAGGATGCCAATTCCGCCTCGATCCTGCAACGACCTCCCAAGACGGGAATCCCATTTCGCGATCGGAAAAAGTAGGAATCGCAACTACTATGAGGCATATTATCGAGACGACCGGACGACGACGACACGTAGCGCGTCGCCCAGTGGTGGAGCTTGCGCTCGGGAGCAACCGCCGAATTGCAGAAAGAAGACGGCCGTCTCAGTATTAGCCTCACGCTCCGCCCGCTTGAGACGGCGCGACGACTGGCGCGCGTCTGACTTGGCGGTGTTGGCGCCCTGCGATGCCTTGCCAAAGGCCGGTACGTACTGAACTCCAGCTGGGCGCTGCACTGCGAACAGAATACCATGGCCGGGCTGGCGTGGGGGTCCATGTTTCGTTCATCCTCCGCCAACGCCTCCAGCAGAGAGCACGCGAGCTGCTTCCCCAAAAGGCACCGCAACAGATGAAACAGAGTCCCAAACCAAAAGAAAGGCAAAGCCAAAATGGCATCTAGACCCGGATTTGCATTTTCCCCCTCTATTCATAGATCCTCCATGGGGAAAGGCAAGTCTTGACGACACCCGTCTCCAAACTCGCAAACTGAGACAAAGTCCCATCCAGACTCCAGCAAAATCCCATGCTCGCCCACTGGCAAAAAAGGAGAGAAGCACTGCAAAACCGCTGGAAATCCAGTCAGCATCCCAGCGGGCGGCGCGCCACGACGATCCCCGTTTCAACCCACCCTTGCCGAGCCCGCCAAGTCCGCCAAGCCGTCTCGGCGGCGCGGCGCCAAGCGCCTGTCGGTGCTGCTTCTGCGGTGATCCGGTGCCGAAATTGCCGGCCACGGCGGATTTCGACGGCCGCCAAGCGGCGCCAAGCGCCAGCCAAGTCCCCATGCGACGAATCCGCGGTCTCCGTCTTGCGGTCTTGTGGGTCTGCCGTGCTTGGGGCTCTTGGGGCTTCTTGACCTCCCCTTGAGAGCCCCAGGAAGTGGTGAGACCGGTGGTGTGTCTCTGGGCGTGACATCGTGTGTCGTGGTACGGATAGGTACCCGAGTTCAAGCTTTCTGTCCAGCACAAAAGCAGTGAGCGGTTTTTGTGGTGTTTCCTTTTTCGCATGTCCCAGGTACCAAATCGAGTAGTGGATTCGAGGGTGCGGCGGTTGGGGGTGCTGCTGCCCTGACCGCCGAGGCGCAATGTTTCGGCGCGATACACTCCACCGCAAAGTGGCCGGGGTTGAGACAGCACTGTCCCTGTTCCTGTCTCTTTTTGTTTGGCGTCGATCAGATCCGCCTGCCCGCGCATGCCCAGTGCCCAGTGCCCACGCGCAGGCGCGGGGGGGTCGTCTCCGGCTGAGTTGAGGGAATGAAGAAGAAAAGGCGCCGACATTCTTCATTATTTTTCCCCCCTCCCAACCGGCGATCCCGTCTTGGGCCTCGTATGTTTTATTCCTGCTTTCTATTCGTACGGGCTCTGGCAGCTTCGCGGCGGCAGCATTGCGGCTTTTTTTGACTTCGCTTCTGTCCTGTATTCATATTAACGCCCTGCTTCTTCTTTCCTCTTCTTTTTCGTTTCTCGATTCTTCGTGTCTTGTTCCTCGTCCTTTTACAGGCTTGCATCCCCCGCCTGCCCTGCACATCGTCATCTCCCACTCTTGCAGGTCAAGCACAACACGACAACACCGCCAAAATGCCGACGCTAGACCTCAGCGAGCTCAACATGGTGGTGACGGTGCTGGGCGCCTTCATCATGTTGTATGGCATCATATCCGTCAAGATCAAGAGCAGGTGGTTTCTCGGCGAGGCTTGTGAGTTGGTTCCTGAGTTCGATCTCCATGCAGCCAAGGTCTCGGCAGCATGACCTGCTTCTGCATAACCTTCGGGGCATCTTGGCGGAGAGCAGCCACAACTGACAACCTGCCTTCACTCGTAGTGCCCGCCGTGGCCATCGGTGTCATCCTGGGACCTATATCAGCAAAGTTTCTCGACAGCACACGCTGGGGCTCGGCGGCCGACGGACAGACCAGCGACATCACGCTGGGCGTGGCCCGCGTCGTCATCGGCGTGCAGCTCGTCATCGCCGGGTACCAGCTCCCGGCCAAGTACCTCCTGACGCGATGGGTCGACATGGCCCTGTGCCTGCTGCCCATCATGACCATCATGTGGCTGTGCACGACGCTGTGCCTTCTGGCCACGGTGCCCAAGGTGACCCTCCTGGCCGCCATGGTCATCGGCTCGTGCGTGACATGCACCGATCCCGTGCTCTCGCAGGCTGTGGCCAAGGGTCCCTTTGCCGACAAGTTTGTGCGCCGCAACCTGCGTGAGATCATCTCATCCGAGGCCGGCGCCAACGACGGCTTCGGCTTCCCCTTTCTCATGCTCGCCACCTACCTCATCCGCCACGCCGACCTGCCCAAGACGTCGTCTGCTGCCGCCGCTGCTGGTGGATTGGTTGCCCGCGCCGGTGATGTTGGTCGTCTCGGTGGCGGCGTCGCCGAGGCCATGAAGAACTGGATCGTCGAGACCTGGCTGTACTTTGTCTTCATGTCAGTGGCCATCGGCGCCCTCGTCGGCTTCGCTTCCGGACTCGCCCTCAAGTTCGCGCTCAAGAGAAAATGGGTCGACCAGGAGAGCTATCTGCTGTACCCGACCGCCATCGGCGTGAGTTACCACCCCACTTCCAAATGCCCCCCAAGCTGACAAGATACAAAGCTCTGGCTCCTTGGCATCTGCGGCCTGATGGGCACCGATGACCTCCTCGCGTGCTTCGTCGCTGGCTGCGCGCTCAACTGGGACGGCGAGTTCCTCCGCGAGACCGAAGAGCGCCACGACGAGGTCAACTCGTGCATGGACGTGCTGCTCAACTTTGGCGGCTTCATGTACATCGGCACCGTCATCCCCTGGGCCGAGTTCCACCAGCCCGACATCACAGGCATCACCGTCGGCCGCCTCATCGGCCTCGGAGTCCTGGTGCTGCTCTTCCGCCGCATTCCCGCCATCATGATGATGTACAAGTTCATGCCCAAGACGGTCAAGGACTACAAGGAGGCTCTCTTCATGGGCTACTTTGGTCCCATCGGCATCGGCGCCGTCTTTTACGTCGAGCACGCCCGCCACCTCTTCCCGGACCTAGGTGAGGGCGACGCCGAGGAGACCAACCTCGTGCGCGCCATGGTTCCCTGTGTGTACTTTCTCGTCCTCTTCTCCATCATCGTCCACGGCCTGTCGATCCCGGCCCTCAATGCCGTCTACAGCTGGTATGGCGTCCAGCCCATCACCGAGGACGCCGTCGAGATCCGCCGCAAGTCGATGCGCGTCCCCACTCCCGTCAACGCCACTGTTGCCGACCCCGAGATCTTTGTCGCCTACAACCGCTTCTCCCGCCCCGTCTTCAACGACGACGACCTGCCCCGGGTGGAGCCGGAAAAGACGAGGATACAGAGGCGGTACTCCCGGTCCGTGTACTAGGATCGGTGAGACTTGCTTGTTTGATGCCCCGTAAATATCCCAGAAAATTTGTAGACATAGATTGTTTGCTTAGATAGATGATGTAATGCCCACCCTAGCCTCTCATTCTATTCTCTGCGCCGTACGTCTGCCGTGTGCTGCCTTGTCTCAAATCTGTCTCAGTCAGTAGAGTCACTGACGGACCCCGAATCATCATCGTAATCGTCATCATCTTCATCCGAAATCGAGTGCTTTCGTCGAAGAAGCGCATCCCTTCCGTCGCGTCCAAAGGTCTCGCTGCGCCGCACTGCTTGTTTGGCATATTCCGTTTCCTCAAAAGTCGAGGGGTCTTTGAAGCTGCCCTTGAACTTGAACGACTTGCCCTGGTCTTTTTCGTCCCAGAACGTGGCCGAAACCCGACATCCACTCATTCGCAAATTCATGCAAACCGCGGGGTAGAGCTTTCCAACAATTCCAGCGAAGGCGCGGCCTGTGGCGGTTCCGAGGTCAGCGTGTTTACTTCAGGGGTAAAGGTGGTGGGGTGAAAGGCGGGGATCTGACCAATGATGGTGCCATTTTTGGTATAAAAGACGGTTCCCTCGTCGAAATTAACACCACACCCGATGACGTCACCCTCACCGTACTTGGGACCATAAGGCAGATTGACACCAAAAATGCGGCCGTCGTCGCCATGGTATCCCCAAGCCGACTCCTTGTGGCCGAGCATGGAGTCGGTCTCGGCGTGATCCTCACAAAAGCCGACACCAATCTCTCTGCGTGGGTCTGTTAGCGGGGCAGGAAAGTGGCAGGAAAGAAGTCTATGGGAGACGCACCCAACGCCGCTCACGCCAGTGAACTTGACCTCAAAATAGTAGACACCGTCCTTAACTGGTACCATGGGATGATTCGCACGCACAGTGCCCCTGACGGCACGATAGGACTCGGCTGAGTTGGATGCTATGGCCATCGAATAGTCGGCAAGTCCTGATCCTATGTCAGCAAAGCACGCAAGCAAGCAAAAGCAATCAGGGGTTCCCATACGGCCAACAACGAGGGACTTTCCGTCTTCGTCTACCGAAACACAAACAAGTGAGTTCCGATCCCATTCAGACGGTAGCTTCAGATCTGGTTCAGCAGCAGAAGGTGTTACATCTTCGATCACGTCCACCCAGTCGCGCTGATACCTCTGAGCGGTATACAGGGCTGTCCAACCATCTCGATCTTTGCCGGTGAGCCGTTGGAGTCGATCCAACAAGGTGGTGACAATCTCGGGTCGGTTCGATGCAATCGCAGCCATGATAGCACGCTCGTACGCTGCGCCGTCGCTCTCCGTGCTCTTCAGTATTTTGTGGAAGACGTCGGTCCCGGATCTTCGCGCCGCCAAGTAAAGAGCATCACGTCCGTGTTTGTCTTGGATGCCGACCTTGGCTCGCCCCTTGTCCACAAGGGTGGTTACGATGGAGCCGTAATCTTTGCAGACAGCGTGCATCAATGCCGTCCGGCCCAAGCGGTCTTGAGCGTCGCAGTTCGCACCACGGGCAATCAACTTCTCCACCACCAAAGGATCGCCCTCACGCGCTGCAATCATGAGCGGAGTCTGCGTCTCAACATCCTGCTCGTTGATGTCGACCTCTGGACAGTCCCAGAGCAGGTCAAGCAGGTCGGTGCTCTTCCAGCCAATAGCATGAGACAGCACTCTCCGCCGAAGTGGACCAGTGTATCCAAGATCTGCCCCATGCTTCACCAGAGTCTCGAGGACGTTGAGGCGACCCCTGCGGACGGCGACCTGTGCGGGCGTCTCCGTGTCAGCAGCTCGAGTGAGATTCGGGTCGGCGCCACGCTCGAGGAGAGCCTTTATGCTATCAATCTCTCCCGCATCCACCGCGGCAATGAGCGGGGTGCCAAGACGCTCATTCTTGCTGATGGCGTTGACGTCGGCCTTTCGTTCCTTCTCAAGCAAAAGCTTCACGATCTCCTGACGACCGTGGGCTAAGGCCCACTCGAGAGCGGTGCCGTTTGCGCTGCCGGCAAAGTTGACTTCTGCACCAGCATCCAGAAGTCGCTTCGTAATTGCCAACCGATGCTTCCGGCCACCCATGATAGCCGCGAGCAAGGGACTTCCGAAATCCTTGCCCCCCGTCAGGTTCGCGTCAGCCCCAGCCTCCAGGAGTGCCTCAACAGCGTCTTCGTCGCCTGCGTGTGCGGCTCTTTGCAAAGCGGTAAAGTGGCCGTTGTACTCGCTAGTGGCATTGACATCAACCCCTTTGCTGAGAACGAGCCGGACGGCCTGTCCGTCGTCTTTGCGATCTGCTACGGTCATCAAGACCGTACCCTGGACGTAGCAATCCGCGTTGAGGTTTGCCTCTTGCTGGCTCAGAAGAAACTCAATCGCATCCATCTTACCTTGGGCCAGTACGGTGTGGAGTGGTGTGACCAAGGTCGCATCATCGGCAGCATTGATGTCTGCGCCGCGCTCGAGAAGCAGCCGCAACGCTCCCACAGTTCCACCACCTGCAGCAGCGTGCAGGACTGTCCACCCGCCCCTCATTCGCCAGTTTGGATCTACCTTGGCGTTTGGATGATCCAGGTAGATCCGGAGAATTGCTTCTCCATCAGCTTCGTCGGCGGACATAAAGTAAGCGGGCCGACCATTGTCGGTGAGGGCATAAGGGTTGGCACCCTCGTCGAGAAGGAGCTTCACGATCTTGGCATTGTCGAAAGCCGCGTGGAGAGCCGTCCATCCCGAAGTAATGTTTTTGATCTCAAGGTTAGGTTTCCACCGCAGGAGCTCCTGGACCACCTCCAGCTTGCCTAGATAGGCTGCGAGGTACAGCGGCGTGATACCTAGGTCATCCGTTGCGTTGATATCGGCCCGCTTGTTGAGAAGGGTTTCAATAGCGTCAAGTCTCGAGTCTTTGACGGCAATGTGAAGAGGTCGGGAACCTGTGGTTATTGCCGCATCCTCATCGCCAGTGTCCGGGTACTTCGCGTTGGGATCGGCGCCAGCCCCGAGCAGGATCTCCAGCATTGAGGTTCGGAAAGGTGATGCTGAGCTGGCTGCCAGATGCAACCCGTTGGGTCCGACGGCGTTTCGTGCATTAGGATCCCAACCACTGCCAATGAGGAATTGAACCAGGCCTTCGTCATTGGAGGCGACAGCAAGATACAGCGCATCTTTCTGCCCTTGCAGCTTCAGGATGTCGGCAATTGGTGAACTGGAACTTCCTGTCGACAATTTTTTGATGCCCGGAGCGGGTGCTCTGATGGGTCGGACAAACTTCTCAATGACCACCGCAACGTCTTTCTGCCCTTTCTCGACGGCCCGAACAAACGGCGTGCGACCCTTGTCGTCCTCAAGATACAAGGGATGGCGGTCGTTTTCGAGTCGCAGTTGCGCCAGGGCCTTGAGCAGCTCGTCAGTTATGAAAGCCCACCCAAACGCGGCTGCAATGTGCAGTGGTGTTTCTCCATTGCTTGTCAGAGCCTGAGCGTTGGCCTTGCGGGCCAGGAGTTCGCGAACCGTCAAGAACCTTCCGCCTTCTGCGGCGATGTGCAGAGGCGTCCATCCCTCAACGCCAGCCCCCGAAGTGGAGCCGGTCGTGACAGAGTTGACGTCATAGACGCCGACAGTCTTGGGGGAGTCCAGAATTTTGGTGATGATGTGCGGGTAGTGATACTTCGCAGCCACGTGCAGGGCATCAAACCCATCCTCGTTGCGAACCACGGCCGTGAGGCTTGAACGGTTCAGCAGCTCTCCAACGACCAGATCCCAGCCGTGGGCAGCTGCAAGCATCAAGGCGGTAGCTTGAGTCAGCGCGGAGTTGAAGCGTGGATGTTTAAGCAACTCTTTCATCGTGTCGAGGTGACCGTACAGAGCGGCCAGTTCCAGCGGCGGGCGGGCCTCACCATCTGGGTTGTGCCGATCTTCGGAGTTTCCTCCATGACCGAACCGAGAAGCGGTGCTTTCCTCTATCGCCGTACCCACGTATTCGTCTCCGAGTCTCTCGAGTAGCCGCTTTAGAATACGAAGATGCCCCCCCTGTGCAGCCAAGTGAATGGGAGAGAATCCCTTGTGTGACTTGGCAAAAATGTCGACGCCCGCATCAAGGAGGACGTCGCATGTGGAGACCTGACCTTGTGCAACAGCCCGGTGAAGCGCAGTGAAACCCTTGTCGTTTTTCCTGTTTAGTGACACCTTGCGTTCGAGAAGAATCCTGACGACATCGTCGAATCCTCCCTCGGCGGCCAGCAGAAGGGCGTCATTATCCCACTGGTCGAGCGCCTCGAGGTCGAAGTCGGAGTTGATCAGCTGCATGACTTTGGACTGGCCAGTCCTGGCTGCCACGTGGATGGCTGTGCTTTTGTTCGTGAGTGTGTCATCAACGGCAACCTTGGCCCCCTTTCCCAACAAGTACGCCCCGATGGTTTCGTTGCCATTCAGGGCGGCAAGCAGGAATGGAGACCTCCCTTCGTCGTCTTTGTTGTTGATGGCTTCCGGGCGCTTCCCAACAAGCGTTTTAACAATGTCGAAGAAGTTGTTCTTTGAGGCGAGGCATAAAGCATTGACGCATGGTGCGCCTTCTTGGAGGAGAACATCCACCACATCCTTGTGATTGTAGCCAGCCGCTAGATCCAATGCCTTCCCCAATGCATCTTTAAACTCTGGCGTGTTGCGGAGTGTCTGTAGGAGGCTGCGCACAATCCCAACAAGCCCGTGTCGGCTCGCCAGTTGGAGAGGGGTGTTGAATGGAGGGAATCTCTTGGACTGCTTCCCGGCGTACAGTTCATGCAGCTTGTAGAGGAGGGAGCTGTTGGTACCCGCACTGACAAACTCAACAACGCGGTTTCGTGAATCTTGGCTGAGACGATCACGCACACGCCGATAGTGATAAGGCCAGTGCGTGGCAGCATACCCGAATAAACCGAGAGCTCGTCGGTCGTCAGTCTTCTCAGAAGAAACCAGATCGGTTGGGCTTGTGGGATTCGAGTTTGCGATGTCCGGCAGGTGCTGCAATGCCAGCTCAAGATAGTTCAGACATTGCTCAAAGACGACGATCTCTGGGTCTTCTCCGCTTTCGGCCCATAACTTGGCGAGGGCGGGCTCCAAGCTGCTGTGGATGGGGAGCACCTGCAAGCCAGAAGGCTTTACGAGGTTCCCCTTCAAGGGTCGGATATCGCCGGCGATACGAAGATGCGTGTCAAGCGTCAAAATTTCCCAACTCAGTTCTTTGGAAACGGAAAGGGCAGGAACGACGGCAAGCTCGTCCAGGTTCAGAGGTCGTACGGAATAGGCAATCCACCGTAGAAGCGGCATCAAGGGGGTTCGGATGTCAGACGCGCAACGCTTCACTGCCGACTCGTACATCTCGTCAACTGTCCAGGGCAAACCATCGACAACTCTCTCGACAGCCCTCATCGTCGATGGAATCTTGGCCGTCTCCAGAAGTCTTGTCGAGAAAGATGCTTGAAGGAAGGTTGGATCAGCGCTGCAAATTTTCTCGACGACATGTCGCCGGCAGGTTTCCCACTCCGGGTGACGGAGTGCGAGCTTGTTGACCTTGTTTTGGATGTATTGTTGTACATCGGAGCAGTATAGTGCCGAGCCAGAAAGATCGATGTCCCGGCATTTTGCCTCCTCGAGTTGGAAAAGGCCCTTGCGTGGCTGGTTGTCGGACACCACAAGCTTGAAGTTGGCTTGGCCGTTCGTCATGGCCCGAAATCTGCGAATCACGGTGATGATACCATCAAACTCATACTCTCTGCAGTCCTCTGCGCCATAAATGACACAATAGACGGGATTGGGAGATGCTCCTTTTACCAAGGACAAGAACATGCCAGTGAGAACTTCATACCCGAAGGCGTCCTCGTTCTTTACCCAGTCCGCAACAGAAGCTATGAGACGAAAGAGCAGAGGTCTTGTGAACAGGATCTGACGTATCAGAGAGATGTAAAACGCGGAAAGCGGCTGCGTTCTCTGGTCCTGCTTGTCGTACGAAAAGCTGATGACGGTAGAGTTGGGAACGTCCTGGAGGGCTGCGATGAGGTGTGAGGCAATAACTGATCTCCCAGAGCCGCGGGGCCCGCTCAAATAAAGAATATCAGGGGCATCGACATTTCGAACCATCCAGTCTCTGTATGAAGGATGCTTGGCCACCCAGCTGAGGGTGCTTGGGGACGGCTTGCTGAGACGGAGCTGGCGGCTGGCGGCGGAGACGCTTGACAACAGCGTCAAAAACCGGCGGTATGCTTTTGTCATGTCTTGGGGATGTGTTAGCCTGGCCCTCGTTTCTGAAAAACACCTGTGTTCCGGAAGGTACTCACACCTGATCTCCGTCACCAAAATGCGTTTGATGAAGTCGAAGACTTGTTCTGCCACCACATGCCCTGGCTCTACTCTCCATACGTCCACATCGAGGTGTGCAATGTTGAGTATTAGCTGGCGCTCCCGTGCAACTGCTTCGCCCTGAGAAGAGTTAGTGATGTCGCGGCATCGAGGGAAGGGCATTTGACTTGCAGCTCTGAATGTGGTAACCTGTCCTTCCTCCGATGTCACATCTAGTGACGGATAATGCCTTTTGATGCCCTCATATGACCACGCAATGCTATCCAAGTCACAGGGAAAATCTCGGAGAACGCCAAACGGTAGCCGGGAGCCATGCTGACGCTTGGATGCGATGCGCAGGATCTCATCTTCACGGTGGGAGACTTCTTCCACGTGGACTCCGCTTGGGCGCTCGCAAAAGACCAAGCCTGCTGTGTAGTTTGCGATGTGGAGATAGCGCCGGTGGTGCGATGCAAGATCAAGTGCCTAAAATGCGCTGTTAGCTGGCGGCCCTCACAAGGGTGTTTGTTTCGAAGACTCGGAATATACCTGCTGGACAAGAGATCCCCCAAGGTCATGGCTGAGGAAAATGTAGACGAATGGTGATGGCTGACCTTCGCCTTCAACTGCATCTACGCCAGCTTTTGCGTCTGCCTCGACAATTTTGTCGAGAAGTGCTTGCGCCCGTCCGGCAAACCCAAGGGAACCAAAGTCGATGGTTTTGTTTCGTTCGTGGGCGTGTTCCTCCTCCTCCGACAACCGAAGGCTTGGTCGTTTTTCTTCGGAAGAAAAGCTGTTTTCTTCCACAAAGGGGAAGCTGGTGACGAGCGCCGTCCCTCGGAAGCGCGCGCTCCAAAAGGACCAGACCTTCCGCTGCCTCGACTTGTCATCGCCGATACCGTGGACGAGGATAAGGCTGCGATTCGGGTCAGCCGACGAGCTTCTCAAGAAACACCAAATGCGGGGCGGATCTCACTGGAAACGTTGCCCGGCAAACAGCTTGTCCATCTTAGGTGATTGCAGTTGCAGTGACGGGCGTGATTCTCGTCAGATTCGGACAGGGAAATCGGATTAAAGATTGGGCATAGCAATGATTCAGACCCTGATACACTCCCACTTTGAATCAAGACGTTGACAAAGGACTGGAGGATTCCATCACCGAGAGCCGCAGAAATCCAGCTGCACACGCACCTGCGGTTGGTTGCCAAACCGCTTCCTGCGTCCCGCTCTTTGACCAGGAAGGCACACCCCTGCAGATTTTTGCTCCTTCCCCCTCCTTCCCCATGTCAGGCCAGGCTGCAGCGTTACACAACAGGCCAAGCTCCGGAGATAGCACCATGCAGCTGGACCCCGCAGAATTCTACGTGCAAAGGTACAAGGAGATACATTGTTGTCAGGATTTGCTTTGAGCTTCAGCTGCGCTCCTTCGCCATCCGACCCCGCCTCCCCTCCAATCGCCCCGGCCATCACCAACGACCCAGATTCGCACACCAAATTGGGCAGCTCTCATCCCGCTCAAGCCGGCAGTGAGAGAAGGGTCGCCAGGACTACTTCTGACTGTTTTGCAATGTCCATGTCCTTCATGTTCGACAAGTCGACCAGCTTCGGATCCAGAGTCGCAATCCTCAAATCATCCAACTCACGAGCCGTCTCGCCGCCCAGTTGCACCGGCTCAACCGGATCGGGTTTCTCTTGACCGATCAGGCGCTTGAAGACACCCTTGAGGTCGGTATCGTACTCGACACCAATGGTGAACTTGAACGGCACATCGTCTCTCCGTCGCAACAGCACCGCCGCGCGCAGGAAAGTCGGGATTCCGTCCTTGGCGACGTGGTCCTCCTCGATGATCCACCGCGCCATATTGGCCGCTCCCCAATCACCATCTCGTCGCTTGAAGCCGGTCAGGGTTGTCGCGTGTGTCGTCTCCTTGGTCTGGGACGCCTCCCACGCGTAGCCCAGCTCACCGCCTCCGCCCGTCACGCCGACATTGAGTCCTGCATTGAAGTTATGCTTGACGTCCTTGGTTGAAGTGGCTTTGTTGATGGCGATTCTTCCCTCGGGCGGCGCAATTGCGTGCACTTCCGGGCGATTTCGGAGATCATCGCTGGCGTCGTCGAAGACGAGGGTGATGGTGGCCTTCTTGAACCGGCGGCCGGAGTTGGACAGGAAGCGGAACTCGAAGACCAGCAGAGACGCGCCGTCGTTGTGATCGGGCGAGAAGTCACCATGTGTGACGCTGGCAAGAGAAGCTCGGAGAACAAGACTCTCGCCGCGGTCGATGAGCACGTTGCGCGCGACCTGGCCGGGCGCATTCTTGGTTCGGTAGCCAGATTCGCCCCTGGGATCGCCTTCTTCGAAGAGAACAATGTCGACTGGGTCCATTCTGTATGGCGGAGGACTTGGTTGGTTGCTAAAATGCTTCCTGGCTTGATGTTACTTCATGGGCTCAAGCTTGCCGTCGAGGAGTTCAGGGGCCGAGTCATTAACCGTAGAGCCCTATCGTGAGGTTGGTCCAAGTACCATCAAGTACCGATGGGCGGGACGTGACGGGTGCTGCGCCGCACGGTCTCAAACAGGCTCAGATCCAGACATTGCCCAGGGTCTAAATCCGCCCCCAAAACTGCTGTCTTTTGGTTGTTGGACGTTGGTGTCAGAGGGTCTGCGAAGGCCTTGTGCTCGGCCTATAAATATGGCGAATACGGAATCTAGCAGTGCCTGGATGCAGCCACCACTTTTCGGGGACGAGTTGACAAATCTTCCCAGCACAAAGCCTCCTCAAGAGACCTATCAGTGCGGGGTAAGCCATTTCTTGCGCCTGGTGCGCTTGCAAGCCTGCTCAAGTACATTCCCTTCCGAGGCAGTGTTGCGTTTGGAGGACCAACGGAGGGGTTGAGGATTTGGGAAACAGTAGAAGGCGAAGCGAGGGTACGCTACCACGGCCAAGCTTCCTTCAGTTGGGCTGTTACCAACGAGCACCCAACCCGCCCCCAACAATCAATAGATGGTGTGCGCGCAGGGTCTGGTTGCATGAAAAAAGAGCCATAGACCAGGGGCTGTTGCAGCGACAGAAAAGCACAGGGCCCAGGCAGCGTACAATCCAATCACCATCTCCCATCCTTCTGCGACATCTCCTGCCCCACAGCTCTCCCGCCGTTCCTCGGGACCGTCCGTGAGAGGGGCAGTTCATCATCTTGCTCCAGAATCCCCATCTCAGTCTCGCCCTTCTTGGCAATCGTCCACTAGACAGCCTCTCTCAAAGAGGAAGACGTCTCAGAATCACATCTTTTTTTACAGTATTCATCTCCCACACATGCACTTGACCACATCAAGATGGACGCAAAGGCAAATAAAGAGGCCAAGAAGATGAAGGAGGCCGGGGGAGGTAGCGGGGCCCGAAGCAAGCACCGCGACGGTAACAGGGAAAAGAAAAACGACGGCGGCGCATCAATCCTCCGCGCGGCTTCCAAGATCAACTTCACCAACGCCGAAGATGCCAACGAGTGGGACGCCAAATACAAGCAGAAACTGACGAAGCGGCCGGGCAATCAGATTCTCCACACGCTGGCCAAGAGGGAGGGCGACACCGAGTCCTGGTCCTCAGAAAAGGTCAAGGAGTTCCTCGACTGGGTACTCAACAGGTACCACAACCTCCTGAAAGAGAGAGACTCGGAGTACGGCAGCCAGGACGGGCCGATGCCGCTGCACACTGCTCTGCTCAGGGGCAACGCCTGCTTCGTCAAGGCCGTGCTGAACAACAAGGAGCTGATCAACCTGAACGATGTGTTGCCTCAGTACTTCTCCAGCAGGAATACGCTGCATGTCGCCATCACGTCGGAGAATCGGTCGATAGAGCTGATTGAGCTGTTGATCGAGAAGTGCGCGCTGCTCAAGCTCGACAAAATGTTCACCGCGCCCGGAGGAGGAGGCGGCCAGGACGCAACCACCAAGAACACGCCGTTGCATGATTGCATGGCGATGGACAGAAAGGAGGAGGATCTTGAGGAGGATGAGGAGTCCTCGTCCTCAGAGTCTGAAGAAGACATCTCCGATGAAGACGCAGACACGGCGACGGAGGATGGCGCGGCAGGCGAACACACGATGAAAAGCCCTATCCGAGCAACCAAAGAACACGACTGGGAAAACGTCAAGTCACCCCTAAGCGCAAGGTCACTGGCCTCCTCCAAGCACCCATTCAGCGGCATCCGAAGGGCCAACACAATCATGATACCGGGTTCCGCCAAGGAGCGCAACGAAATGCTGCGAGTGGTCAAGCTCCTCATCGACAAGCACTACCCCGCGCTGATGGTGACGAACGACAACGACACGACCAAGGAGGCGAGAACTCCGTACCAAGAACGGCTGTACCAGCTTCGGCTGATGCACGCCGACAAGGATGAGGAGGGCATCCTGAGGGAAATCGCGAAGGATGAAGTCGCCAACTACATTCGCGAGTACTGCATCCGGAATCTCCCTCGGGATGAGATCATGAAGTGCCTCTATCATCGTGGCCAGGGTAAGACGCTTTCCAACTTTGGGAAACTGGTAGCTAACGCGACACAGAGCGGCACATCGAGTTTGACCTCGGCGGTCTCCCGCACTCCAACATCTCCATGGATTACCTCGAGCGGCTCTCGAAGCATCTTCGGTTTGAGCGCATACTGAAGTATGTAGCGCTTCCAAAGTTGACCATGGATCCTGAAACCACCGTCAGGCGGAAAAGCCGCTTCCAGCAGTAAGACCTTACGCCCCAACCCTTATCACACTGTTGATGTTGACTCGTGCATCAGAGAGAAAAAAGTCGTCCACAGACGGGGCCTATCTGACCTCGTTGAAGTCTTCAAGTGGCTGCGAAGACACAACGTCGAGCAGATCGTCAAGGTCATGGTCATCGACGACGGTGACCCCTCGCACGCCGAGGCCGCCATTGAAGAGGCGCTCAGGGACTTCAAGGTCGAGGTATGGGACTGGAAGAAGCTTGACCTTTGCAGCGATGTCATTGCAGAGTCCAGTAAGTGTGTCAAGGAGGTCTCGCTGTACTCGAGTGGGAGCAAGGCTGTCTTGATGGGTTGGGCGAGTGAGGAGGGGTTGAGGAATAAGGCGAAGTTCCCCGAGGTGAGTGGAATGGGCTTTGGGTTTAGAGGCTTAGCTGACTGTTTTTTAGCTGGAGCAAGTGAATCTGTTTATAAGGGAGGTTAGTACAGCATCCCTAACCGGCCTCAACACCACACTGGCGGCGGCGACTAACTGTGAATAGGGGCTCGAAGACGCTGATCGGCTGAAACGAGACATCAGCGAGTTCTCTGCCAGACTCACCTTTGGCACCAACATCAGAGTGCGTCCCATCTTGGACAACAGGCTTGTCAGCTACGCATCCGAGTTCAAGAGCAGCGAAAGCTCGTCTCAGTCGTCAGTCTCCTCTCTGCCTCCCCGACCCAAACCGACGGAACGCTAACCCTGCAGCAGGGAAAATGCCTGGATCGAATGCGTGTCCAACTTCTCCAGATTCCTCCGCCGGGCGCCCCACGCCCAAGACAAGGACATGCCTATCAAGATCGCCGTCATCGACGACGGCGTCGACGGCTCGCTCCTCAGCCTCGACGACAAGATCGTCACGGGCAAATCCTTCTGTCCCTACGCCAACTCGACCGACCTCATGAGCCCCTACTACGTCTCCTCCGGCAACCACGGCACCTGCATGGCGACCCTCATCTGCAAGCTCTGCCCCGAAGTAAGCCTGTACGTAGCCCGTCTCGACGAACGCCCCGGCGCCGGCGGCAGCACGCGCCAAATCACCACCAAGTCCGCCGCCGAGGCCATCCAGTGGGCGACCGACTGCGACGTCGACATCATCTCCATGAGCTGGACCATCGAAGCTGCCGTCCAGGGCAACGACGAGATGCTGGCCCTCAAAAACGCCGTCGACGCCGCCCGAGCCAAAAACATCCTCATGTTTTGTTCCACCTCCGACCAGGGCAGCTCCACCAAGGACGACTGCTACCCCGGCGACTTTGACGGGTGTATCAAGATCGGCGGCGCCACCACCACGGGCGAGCCGCTCGCGTGGGTCAACACGGACAAGGTGCAGTTCCTGCTGCCGGGGAACAACGTCCCTTTTTCCAACAACGAAGGCAAGGTCGTCTCGTACGAATCCGGCAGCTCCGTCGCCACGGCCGCGGCGTCCGGGTTGGCTGGGCTGTTGCTCTTTTGCGGCAGGCTTGTTGATAAGGCAGGCATCCAGGCGTACCGCGTCAAGGCGGGCAAGGATCGGTACGTCCAGGAGACGCTCAAGGATACCAAGAATATGATTCGGATGCTGGATAAGATGTGCATATCGAGGACAAAGTTCATTGCCGTGCAGGAGACGCTGGAGGACCGGTTCAACCAGGCGCTGAATCACCGGCGGGGATCGCTGTCGGCGGCGGCGAATGATCAGTCCTTTAACTTGAGGCAGAAGGTGAGGGCGAGTGATTTGTCCAAGATGGAGTGGGATGATGGGCAGTGCATGGAGGCGTTGCAGTTTATGTTGAGCGTGGTGAATTTGAGCTGAGCAGGGTAGTGTGTTGAGAGCAGCTGAGCAATAAATGGAACCCGATTTAGAGTGCGTTTACACTGCTGTGGCTCTCATTTCGTGGCAGAGGTTCCCCTCTGCGGGCGTTGGAATGCTGAAATGTCAGCGTCGTCGTCAGCGCCAACGGTGTTTTGGAAATTTGTTCAATCGCGCAGGGGGAGGCGTCCGGTTGAGAGCCATAACGGTGAGGAAAGGCTGGAATCCAGCCAGACACTGCGTCATTTTGATGTTGCGGGGCATATGGATCACAGGAACGAAGTATTTGTGAAGTACGGTGCACAAGTGCTTGAAGTCTCTAAAGAATTGACGCTGTAAAACGGGGCGCTTGGCAACTGAAAGCGCTGAGTGGGGCGCCGGAAGCATTATCGGAACAAGCCGAAGCCAAGCTTTTCGGGAAGTCACGCCCCTTCGTGTGCATGGTCAATGCTCGCCGCGTCAACCCCGCACGTCGAGATTTGATGGCAGCACATCAATTGCCCAAGATACCGACAACTGACAAACTGCTGACGCGAACATCAAAGCGGCATACATTCTGAGTCTACCTACTGATTCCCATGAAGGACCTATTAATTTCACCACGGGGAAGAAAATTACATGTCTCGCGTTCCGATCAATTCCCAATGTTCCAACAAACCGCCATCGCATCCCACGCCAACTCCGATCCCAGTACGAGTGCACCAAGCAAATCTGTTCTACCTGTACATCCCATCTATCGCAAGAGCTAACCACGGAATCCTGAATGCAGAATCGATCCCGTCATAACGCCTGCTCCTCCTTTCGTCGCGCCTACTCGTCTCGTTTGACATCGTCTCGAACTGTCTCGTCTGCCCTACCGAATCCGATTATGCGCTCTTCGTCTTCTGAACAATCAGCGCCGCAAGGTCGTTGAAGTTGCCGCTCGACAACAGCTCCAGAATCTGCAAGTTCGCCCTGAGCTCCTTGGCAATCCAGTTTCGGAGCTCGATAGCTGTCAGCGAGTCGAGCCCGTACGACGTGATGTTCCGCGTGGGGTCGAGATTTTCCACCGCAATGGTCAACACCTCGGAAAGCTTCTGAAGGATGCCCTGTGCGGCAATGGCGGCGGCCTCTTTGTCTGACTTGGCCGCGCGGAACGCATTTCCCGGAGATACAGCCTGCTTGGGGACAAGCCCTTCTCGCTCCGCCTCTGCCAGGCACTCTGCCTTGAGATTGGCGAAGCGAGGATCGCTGGCGTAATACGGCCACTGCCCGTCGCTGCCCATGTGTAGCTTAAGGCCGGTAAGACACTGTGTCGGGCACACTCCGCGGACGGCGGCTGACAGTAGGGCCAGGACTTCTTGCTCGCTCACCGTCTCGTTTCCGAAGTTGCGAATAATGTCGTCCTCACGCTCGGCATGGTCGGCCAAGTACCCCGCGTCCCTCACAGCAGTCAAATCCAGCGACGTGCCCGGAAGCCCCTTGCGGACCCGATACTCGACGAAAGAGTCAAGGAACGTGTTTGCGGCTGAGTACGCTCCCTGTCCACGACTGCCCAAGATACCCGAAGCGGACGACAGGACAACAAAGTAGTCAAGGTTGACACGGCTGTCGATCAGGACATTGTGGATGTTCCACGCACCCCTGACCTTGGGCCTGATGACTTGCTCGTAGTCTTCGTGCGTCATCTGTTCGAGGAGGACATCCTGCGATGAGTTAGCATGCGGTGCGACGATATCACTGGAGGGCGACTCACGCGAAGAACCATGGCGGCGTGGATGACACCACAAATCGGGGGCAGCGACTTGGCACATTCGCTGACGAGCTGCTGCACTTGCGCCTCATCACTGGCGTCACACACCTTGAAGTGAACGCGGGCCGTGGGGCACTGCATCTCCAACCGCAACAGCTCCTCCATCTCCCCTCCATAACCACCGCTCCTGGAGAGCAGCACGATGTTCCTCGCGCCGTGGTCGACCATGTATTTGGCCATTGATCTTCCGAGACCGCCGGTACCACCGAGGATGACGTGGGTTCCGTCGCGCCTGAAGATGGACTTGGATGTTCGGTGGGTCGCCTGCCTTTCCGTTAGTGCGGTTCCGGAAGCCTCGGCCAATGGGCGCTCTCACCTTTACTTGTTCCTTTGTGCCGGAGATCAGGACGATAGGGTGGACGGCGCCTTCGCGAACCCTCTCCAGGGCCTTGGACAACTCCGACACGGGGAAGACGGACGCCTTGGTCAGTGGCATCATGGTTCCGGATGACATGTTCTCGACCACATCCTTGAGAGTCTGCTCCATGACCTGCGGTCGGGCGGCGGCAAGGCTGGCGATGCTGACCGAGGTGAAGGTGGCGTTGACGCCAAGCTCAGGACGTGTAGCCTGGTGGCCCTCGGACGTCCGCACTTCGACAAATCGGCCGAAGTCTGCCAGGCATTCCCATGCCCGAGCATTTTCGCTGCCCGACGTCGCCAGGATTACTTCCATTCCCTCGCCGCGAGTTGCCTCTTCGAGCTGGCGACGGAGATAGATGCTCCGCGTGTCGAACACACGCTCACGTGCAACACCAATCTTCCGTGCAGCATCCTTCTCCATATCGTTCTGGACGAGAACGTAGGCGCTGGCACCCAGATATCTTGCGACTTCACCGGCGGCAAAGCCAACGGCGCCGGAGAGCTGAATGAGCACGCGCTCGCCCGGCCGGACCCTGGCGACTTCTGTGAGAGCGTAATGGGCGGCAGTGAAGGCATTTGGGATCGACGCCGCCGTCTCAAGGCTGACAGCACTGGGGATGTTGACGGTGCTGCTCGCCCGTGCACAAGCGTGGGTTCCGATGGGGCTTTCGGACAAGGCGCAGACTCTGCTGCCAACCGAGACGTCGCGAACGTTGCGGCCGACCCGCGTCACAGTTCCGCTGCATCCGCGGGCATTTGCACCGCGGCTGGCACCTTTCTCGATGAATTCGAGGTCATCACGCGAGATGGTACTCGCAGCCACAAGAATTTCAACCTCATCATCGGCCAACCCAGTGTCAACACGATCCTCGAAGAAGAGATGCTCCTCCGTCGAACCCTGCGGCAGAACGGCAAGCTGCATCTGTCGGCCCTTTTGCTGGAAAGGCTGAAGATAGGGGGCGGACGACCCAAGGGAGCGGTGGACGTCCTTGTTCAGCTTCTCATCGGCTGCGATGCGGGGAACGACCAGTTTGCCGTTATCCTCAGCAAACTCCATTTCTGCATCATCGCTCTCCATCATCACAGATCTGCCGAACGCATCGAAGATGAGTGCGGCCTGTGCTTGGATGTCGAGACGTGTTTCGGGTTCAAGGTCGAGCGCCGCCGCCTTGGCCGAGTTCTCGGAGCGAATTGTGCGGATCAAACCAAGCGCCATATTGGTATCCGGCGTCGTGGGGAAGCGGGTGGCACCGCGCGTAACCCACAGCAGACCGGCTGATGATCCGAGCAGCTTCTTGACCTGATCAAGACCTGGAGCTGTGATGGAAGCCAGCATCGGGCGATTGAGCTCCGACATGACGATGAAGTGACTGGACCAGTTGTTGACCTTGTCCAGCGAAGTCACCTCGGGGCGTGTTCCTGTGTGCTCCTCGATGCGCTGCGCTACGGCCTTCACAAGAGGATCCTTGTCGATGAATGCAGGTCCGGTCAGCAGGGTGACCTTGGCACAGGCCTTGGGGGCCTCTCCTTTGCCACTGCTGTCGGACTCCATCTCCTTCACAGGCTCCCACTTGAACTGGAAGCACAGCTCTCTCGGACCGGCAAGCTTGGGGCGCTCACTGCGGATTGCCTGGTACTCCAGTCCGGCGATGGTGATGGACGCGGCGGCTGATCCAGGCGAGGAGAAGGCCTCGACCATGAACGACTCAGATCTCGGCTCCATGGTTGAGTGCGCACAGAAGCTCTCATTTGCTCTCTTCTTCCAGCGCGAGCTCAGGGTGACGTGACGGATAGCGGATGGGATATAAGCACAGTCCGGCCCAGCAGCGCCCCGAAATTCCAGGCTGAGGAGCGGCAGTTGAAGCATGGAGTCGAGGATGGAGGGATGCAACTTGTACGGTGTCTCGAAAGCCATCGGCATATCGGAGACAGTGTCCCGGGCACAGCAGTGCGCTGCCACCTCTGTACTGCTGGCGCTCACCTCGATCAGTGACCGGAAAGCTTGAGGATAGGTGACACCCAGAGTGCCCAAGACCTCGTAAATGTGGGCTCCGGAGCCCGCGATTGCCTTGGACTTGCGGCCGTCCGCCTTGTGGGACGTCTCGCTCCCGCAATCTGGTGATCCCGGGGTGGTCGTGCCAGCACCATCATCCGAAGTGGCAGACGATGGGCCCTTGGAGCGCGATGACGCGGAATCGGACGAGCTGTCGCGAGCAGACGAGTTACCCGTCGACGGGAGACGCAAAGCAGCATCCAGTTTGGCGTTCGCATGGAGCGTGGACACGGGCCGACGTGTCTGAGCGGCCGGCTCGGCTTTGACGATACCGGTGCAGTGTTCTTGCCAACCCCGGCCAGCCTCGTATGAAGTGATGCGGAACTCGTCCGCGCCATCCCCGCAATGGCGAGTCGTCAGGAGCATCTCGATCTCAAGGCCTTCCTCGGCATACAGCTGCTCGATAACCTTCAAGTTCTTCATCTCGAAGCAGCTGGCCTCAAAGCCCTTCAACGACGCAAGCTGGTTCGCTGCCTCGATGGCCATGGACATGTATGCGGCGACGGGGAACACCATGCGGGACTGCACTCGAAACTCCTTGAGCCACGGCAGATCTTCGGTTCGGAGCATGTTGCGCCATGTCGGCTCCAGATCGCTGGACCAGTCGGCCATGGTACCGAGGAGATCGTGGCGAGCAAACGGCTTCAAGCGATGTTGCTTGGTGATGCGCGACTCGTACCAGTACTTTTGCTTCGTCCAGGGATACGCATACAAGCCGGCGATGAGATCAGGACGCTCAACCTCCTCGCGGTTGTGGTTGATGTTGAAGTAATTCATGTCGGTGTATCCGCGAACGAACAGCTGTCCGGCCAACTGCATCGCCGTGCGAGTGGCGTTCTGGTCACGCAACAACGTGGGCAGGTACACGATCTTGCTGGCAGACGCGCCGACCTTCTTCAATATTTGCATGATCGGGCCCTTGAGCGCCGCATGGGGCCCGACCTCGACGAGGATATCAGGGTGGTGCTTCTCGCACATGTCTTGGACAGACGTGGAGAAGCGAACAGCCTGTGTGAGGTTGTCCACCCAGTACTGCGGGCCAAGCTCGGTCAGCTTGATCTTGCGTCCATGAAGGGACGAGAAAAACTCGATGTGAGAAGACGCCATGTCCTTTGGCGCCTCGATGTGGCTGACGCTGTTGAGGTAGAAGTCGGACACGAGCTTCATGTGCGGCGAGTGGTAGGCGACATCGACAAAGAGCTTGCGGTTGAAGGTTCCCTTCTCCTGAAATATCTTGGCAACACAGTCGATGGCCTCCTCGTCACCGGAGAGGGTGGTCGACGACGGCGAGTTTTCGCAGGCCACAACGACCTGAGGGCCTCCCTCGCTGTTGATCTTGTCGAGCATCTCAGTGAGGTCGTCTGCGCCAGCACCAACCGCCATCATGGATCCCTTGAGGTCGGGGTGTTGCTTCTTCAGCTGGATGATGGCCTGACCACGATAATACGCGGCCTGCATGGCCGAGTCGAACGTCAAGGCGCCAGCAGCATACGCAGCACCAATTTCTCCGCTGGAGTGGCCAGTGACGGCAGAAGGTTTGATGCCGAAGGACGCCAGGAGATCCGTCAAGGCCAACTGGACGGCGCTGCAGATGGCCTGGGAGATGTGAGCGAGGCCAACCTTGGTGGTCTTCTTGTCGCGAGTGAGCTCCTCGAGAATGGAGAACTCGGCGCCGATGACACGCAGCGCCTTGTCGGCTCGGTGAATGGCGTCGGCAAACACGGGGTGGGTCGTGAGCAACTCGCGGCCCATGGCATGCCATTGCGCGCCCTGGCCAGTGAAGATGAAGGCGAGCTTGGGGGGGTCGCTGGGCGCACGCATGGGGATGACGTCGTGGCTGTTGAGCAACCCGGCCACATCACTGCACATGCCGGCGACGATGGCCACTCTCCAGGGGAGGTGGGAGCGGCGCTGGCAGAGTGTGTACGACAGGTTTCTCGGCATGGTGGTCTGATACAGTTCAGCGTGCTGCTCGAGCCAGATGCCGAGCTTCTGCATGGATGACTTGAGCGCGGTTTCATCGTTGGCCGAAAGTACGAACAGACGGTCGGTTGTGTAGCCGTTGAGATCGCCAAGTTCAACTCCACGAGTTACCGGAGGACCTCGCAGAACACAGGTCGAGTTGGAGCCGCTGAAGCCAAAGTTGTTGACGCAGACATATTTCTTCCGGCTAGGCCAGGGCTTTTGCTTTGTGGCAACGCGCATGTTCCACTTCTCCAGCGGAATGGCGTCATTGACCTGTTCGAAATCGGCATTCGGCAGGATGAAGCCGTAATACAGCATCAACACCGACTTGATGACCGACACGATACCGCTGGCGCACTCCAAGTGGCCGACGTTTGGCTTTGTCGAGCCGATGTACAAGGGTTCTTTCTTGGTGAAGTGGCTGCCAACGGCCTTGTAGATGGCCGTTGCCTCGATCGGATCACCCTTCTTGGTGCCGGTGCCGTGGGCCTCGAAGAAGCCAACATCCTTGGGGTCGATTTTGGCCTGGGCAAAGACGTCGCGGATGAGCTGCTCCTGCTCCTGGGGGCTGGGAGCCACGATGCCGACAGTACGGCCGTTATGGCTGATGCCCGAGTGCTCGATGATGCTGTAGATGTGGTCGTTGTCCTTCTCGGCTTGATGGAGCGGCTTCAGGATCAAGACACCAGCACCCTCACCGCGTGCATAGCCTGACTTGGCACGGTGGTCGAAGGCATGGGTTTTGCCGGCATCGGAGAAGAGGCGGAGCTTGGCCATGGACACCCAGATGTCGGGCTGTGTGATCAAGTGGGAGGCGCCGACGATGGCCTGCTCGGACTCGCCTGCACGGATGCTCTGTACCGCGAGATGGATTGCATGCATGCTGGACGAGCACGCGGTATCGACGGTGAAGGACGGGCCGCGGAGGTTGAAGTAGTATGCGAGACGACCCGACAGAAACGACCCCTGGTTGCCCGTGGCATCGAAGCTGGGGATGCAGTCGAGATCCCTCATGTTGCCGCTGCGGTGCTCGGTGTAGTTCCCGCCCACAAACACGCCGACCTTTTGTCCCGAAATCTTCTCTCGTGGGATGCCACTGTTTTCGAGGGCTTCGTAGGTGGTCTCGAGGAGGAGGCGCTGGGCGGGGTCTTCTCACTGGTCAGCTAAAAGTCACAGCGCATTTGTACGGGTTCTTCTCACCCATCGCCTCGGCCTCCTTCTTTGTAATGTCGAAAAAGGCGGCATCGAACTCGGAGATATCATTCTTGATGAAGTAGGCGCCCTGGGAGTTGAAAGTGCCCTTCTTGTCTGGATTTGGGTGGTTGTAGGCGGCTGCGTTGAACCTGTCGCCCGGAACCTTGGACCAGCCTGTCCGCTGGCGACACAGCATTCGGTAGAACTCGCCGGGGTTCGAGACATCGCCAGGCAGCCGGCAGGCCATGCCCACGATGGCAATCGGCATCGGTTTCCCGTCAGCCATGGTGCACGGTTTGCTTAACGAGAGAATGTGGCACGGCAGGCACAAGAAAAGGGTCTCGAGCGAAGGCCTTTGTTGGGGATGGTGTGGAATGTCGACTCTCTCGCACCAAGTCGAACAGCACCGCAGCCACCCAGAGCTTCGCTTCCCCATCTTACTTATAAGAGAGGGGTCGCAGATACCACATCGGTGGCAAAGGGCACGCCAAGGATCAAGACGGCGCCAAACCCGGCCAGCAGACGATCACGGCGCCGCGTCTTGCACACGCCTGGGAGCGCCGACGGTTGGTCGCAGCGGGAGGCGAGCGGGCGGTAGTGCCTTGCTAGCCGTTCTCTAGGATGGGGGCACACTCTTCCCAACCCCTTGCTGTTTCTGGCGCACGCCCCTTGGTTCATATTGCATGGTTCCTTTCTGTTATCTTTCCTGGCGAGTTTCTATTCTCTTTCCTGGTCCCGCTCCGCAAGCAGCAGTCTACACCGACCCCTGTTCAGACGGCAGTTGCCGCTAAGGGGCAGCAAGTAGCGCGCTATTGGCTTCGGTCTTTGCGCCAACGCAAGTTTCGGTCCAAGTGGCTGGCTAGGTGAGCGCGGGAGACCGTAGTGCGGAGCTCCGTTCGTCTGGATTCCTGGCCGTTGCAAACAACCAAGTGGTTGTTGAGTCAGGGCCAGGACCGAGGAAGCATGGTGGTTGCATTGATCCCCCAGGGGTCAAGTCCTCGGACGCCTTGCCCGTGGCTCTCCCAAGCCACCCACCCGGAACGGCTTGCCTCCCTCTAATCCACCGCAGCAGCTCGATTGCTCCCGATCCAAGATGCTGGCGGGATTCCGACCTGCAGCAATCGTTATGGCCGCATTGCGGTGGCAGAGCGGAATGACGATCTTTCTACGTTGTCGGATGGCTCCAGCTCATCTCAACTCCCCGGTCCTGGACGGGGAATGACGAAGCTGTTCTCCCCCTTCACCGCGCTTGCCAGCTGTTGCCAGAGGTCGACAAGTATCGACCGCGTTGCGGCTGGGCCGCGCCCCCTCATGGCAGGTCCGGCTCAGGGGCTAACGCGAGCAAAACCTTGGACACTCTTTCGCCTGTGCATGTGCAGATCCAGCTCATTGGGCAAAGTATGGAGCAGTTCTCGACTTTCCCTCTAGTAAGCGCCCCATGACCTTGAGTTGGCCCTAGACATGCGGGACGCGCTGCTGGCAACGCTCAGTCGCGTCCCAGCGCGTTGTGTCCCAACGTCTCTTCCAGCACAGCAGTGGCACTGGGGACCGAATTTAGCACAAGGCTGCAGAAAAACCGTTGCAGGGCAGCTATGACGACCCAACGCCTCGGCACCGTTGAAGACTGAAGGTATCCGTGCGGAGAGCCGATGTGCTGCAGAGATAGTTGCTGCAGTCCCCCCAGTACGCTTCCAGGCCCAAGCTGCATTGACGCGCAACTCCTTCGCTGCTGCTGGGAATTCTATTCTCATCGTGCCTTAGCTCTCTATGCGGCTGGGAGGAGGGGGGGCTGGATGATGTTGTCAAGGTACGTAACCATGGCGAACGGTTCGCGCCCTCCGCGAATATACATACCGCCGGGAGAGCTGGCCGAAGAGAAGAAACTCCCTCATCAGCATCACAGATCAACACCTTCACCTCTCTCACCTTCACTCACAAGCAGCTTGACAACAGCTTTTCACTACCAACAATCGTTTCCATCTCTTCACAGAGATACCTACATTCGTTCAAACAACCCCCACCACCACCATCAATATGAAGTTCCTCTGCCTCCCCGGTGCCTATGGCAGCGCCAAGGTTTGCCACTTGCTCTTCTCAAGTGTCGAGTCATACTAACGCACATGCAGAACTTCGCCGTCCAGCTTGGCCCCCTTGCCGAGGAGTTGAGCAAGCGCGGTCTCGCCGAGTTCACCTACAGCCAGGGCATCCACGAGGTTGACCCCCCTTCCGGCTGGGAGGACTACTTTGGCGCCCGCCCCCTGTACCGCTTCCTTGACACCACCCGCGGCGACACGTTCGAGACGCTCCGCCGCCTCCGCCACGTCCCGCACGGCATGAACCCCGAGGACACGATGCGCATGTTCCAGTCAGCCTCGCACGGCGAGGAGTGGCATCAGCGCGCATGGCTCGAGGCCCTCGACTCCGTCTTCCAGACCGTCGACCAAGACCCCGAGATCGACGCCATCATCGGCTACTCGGAGGGCGCCATGGTCGCCGCCAGTCTCGTCGTCGAAGAGGCCCGCCGCTTCCAGCTGCACGGCACCCCGCGCCGCATCAAGTTCGCCATCTTCATATCGGGCGCGCCCCCGCTCAAGATGGAAGGCGACAACCGCATCACGGCCCAGCTCGCCGACGAGATCAACGAGGCCGTCATTGACATTCCCACCTTTCACATTTTCGGCTGCGACGACGCCTTCTTGTCCTCTGCTGTTGCCCTCTTCAACGTCTGCGACCAGGAAACGGCTACCATGTACGACCACGGCCTGGGGCACATTGTTCCCCGCGATAACGAGAATGTTGGGATCCTGGGTGAAGTCCTGAGCAAGATTATCCCGCCTGTGGAAGAGGAGGCCGCCGCGGCGCGCAAGAAGCAGCTGAAGGATACTATCGTGCGCAGCACCAGTTTGAGGAGCAGGATGGTTACGCGCAGCGTTTCGGCTCCTACCTCGGTGGGTGGTGAGCACCAGATGCAGCACCCTGCGCTGGAGACGGGGTTCGATGCGAGCAGGATTGAGAAGATTGATTTTAGCACTGGTGAGTTTTTGGTTTGAGATCATGCCAGTCTGGTGGGGATTGTTGGGCCGCGGCTAACGTTTTTGTGCGAGTAGCGATGCTGCGGCCGGTGTTGTTGTAGATTTCAGCTCAGGGGTGTATTGGGGGTGTATGGGTTGTGAGGGCTGCGAGGGCTGCGAGGGTTGAGCTGTACGTGCATTTGGAGCTGGCTTTGGGTTGCTCTTGGTCTTGACTGCCGTTGACTGCTTTGGAATTGCATTTCCATTTGGATGGGAGAAGGGTGGTGAGGAGGATATAATACCACGGTGGGAAGGGATAGGCAACAAGGGATAATGGTTGATGTGGTGCGATGCATGGGGATTGCAGAATATTTGGCGTTCTTGGATGCGTTGAGGGGAGTTTGCTTGATGGGCATACGCATGAGCATGGGCAATGTCGTTGGCAACTTTGCTATTTGTTTGTAATTTGTTAGGTACTCGAGTGTGGATTTTGTGTTGTGTTCCTTGGGGGGGTAATTACTCAGCATATGAGGGAGGAATTAAGTCGTTCGAACTGTCAAATTTGACTGTCATCATCGGCGAGCTTGATCTGGTGTGATATCGCGGTTCTGTCTTTGTCCAGTAAGCTTCCATGGTGGTTATTGAACAATCTCCGTGTCATGCTATGAGCCTGATGGTCTCGGATGTTTGCATTGTTTAGGTTTGGTGATGTCGTTTCCAGTGTGTTGTTGAGGTAGAATTTCGGCATCGTGTATCTTAGGCCTGGGGTCTCATGGCTGCTGGAGTTGATAATTGTGACATGCTCTTCATCGCTGAACTATCCCGCAACAAGGAGTAGAAAATGGAGGAGTATCGGTAGAACAAAATGGAAAATAGAAATGCTAGAACGTCCCTCACTTAATGAGGCTCTTGAGACATGAGTCTTCTAACTCCAGGTTGTTTCCATTGTTTTGCCAGGCATCAAGCTAGAAATTAGTTGATTGAAGACTTATGGTGAATACGTCAACCCTTACAAGCGTTGGCTTGGATGCCTGAGTCGTGCTTGCGTTGCGGCGAGTTCAAGTTAGTGAGCTTCATATCTCCGCTACGTGATTATCAAGACAATGCCTTGTTAGTGAGGTATTGTGAGGTTTTTGCAGGCCTTTCTTTGACTCAGTTCCTTCAAGAAAAATCCACAACGTCTTCGCCCCTGAAAGGGGTTGTCTCTGTTCCAATCGAGGTCTTACATGACCAGGACCTGCCATAACCAAATTGCTCAGTTGCCATCGTAAAGAACAAAAACAGGCACACCGATTCAAGACATCCGGGAATTTCCAGGCATCAAACTTGGACATCAACTATCCCAGGTCATATTAGGCCGCCACAACAGACCGCATCACAGTTTGCAAACTAGTGCAGAAAAGACCCAACAACACATCAACACAGCCGCATCCGAATTGGCACACCACGAACCAACACCGTGACCCGGCACTGCACTCAAGCGGCGCAGCCCTCGGTCTTGCGGCCGAAACGGCAGACACTGCCGGACAAGCATATCAGCGCAAGGATTCTCATCCCGCCTTCCCGCTATTTTGAGAAGTTTGGGTCGGCATGCACGGTGATTGTTGTTCCGATTCTTTGCCCCTTTGGGACGGGGGATTTGCGGCGAGGTAAGTTTTATTGTTTTTATTTCGTGCCATATTGGGGGGCTGTTTTTGCTGCTTTTTGCTGATTTCTGAAACCTTGGGCATGCTGCAGACTGTTTATTACTAGGTTTTTGGATGCATGCAATTGAGGGTTGGGAGTCCGGCCTGAGGGTTGTTGGCTTCATTCCTGGACTGGGACCGAAGACTCTCAAGCGCCGCCGCCGTTCTTCTCGAAAGTACTGGGGCGACACTGCACGGACAACTGACAGACTGACACCTAACACATTCTTGATCTGCACGACCATGTCATGTCACGAAGCTTCGGTGTGATTTCGACACAATTGATGTCGGTCGACCTTTGTTGTCCCAGCCTTCCCACCACTCCACTCCACTTACACATGGCAACGGCCCCTGAGGCGTCAGGGGTAAAACCCTCACTCCACAATGTGGGTCCCAACTCGGCACAGCACCACTTGACTCGAAAAGTCTGCAGCCAACTCCATCAACAAATGTCGCCCGGCTAGCTCAATCGGTAGAGCGTGAGACTCTTATGAGATCCATCTCCATGGTTTCACGTGATCATCTCAAGGTTGTGGGTTCGACCCCCACGTCGGGCTCAATTCCCGTCGATTGCGATCTTTTTTGGTGTTTGGGTTCAGAGCGTCATGATGCATGTCCAGGATCAAGGGGATGTTCCTTGTCTTTCCCTCAATATCTTTTTGTTGTCGACTCCTCCGCGGTAGCCTCGGGCCGTCGAATTTGTTGCCTGTCAATCAGAATGAGAACTGAACATTCCAGTTTCAAGATTTCTTTTGTTCGCAACGCTTTATCCCCTGAGGCGAATATTAGCGGCAGAGCGTATATAGTGCCCCATCCTGACCCATAGCACATCTTTCCTCATCTCAAGTCTATTCTGCATCAATATGCCCAACATGGACAGCCTCCCTCAAGAAGTAATCGACCAAATCCTCGCCGCCGTCCGCGACAACCTAGGCGAGGTTGCTACCCGCCATAGCTATCACGGCCTATCCCACGCCTTCCAAGCCATTGCCCCCCTCGCGACCATTTCCCCCACATGGCGGCGCTCTGTCGAGAGACTCACTTTCAAGACAGTTCGCCTCTACGTCAACGACATCGACTTTGAGTACCTGCTTTCTCGACGCATCCTGGGTATTGAACACCGACGCCAGGCTCTCAGGGAATTAGTTCTACGCCTTCAGCTGCCGACACATATCGAGAGAAGGTCGTTTGCCATGGCAGCGCAAAGAGTGAATAGTGGAGGTCCCGGTTACGTGTATTCCGAACCGAAGCCGTCCGCGGGTTACGGGTTTCCAGAGCAGGTTTGCTTGGATGCTAGAGCCGATGAAATCGCCTTCACTCATGCTGTCTTCAAGACTTTCTCCGCCATGGCAAAGCACTCTGACTGTGAGTACGGACTTTGGTTGCTTCTTGAAAAGGGGCTGCACAGAGTGCAGAAGCGTAGATCGCATCCAGCAGGCGTTCTCCACTTCTTGAATCTCAACGATGCGACCATGGCAGTGTACGGCGATCTCCCGTTGACGAGAGGGGTGAAGCGTCTTCACGCAGAGACTACATCGCCTGTGAACCATGCCACGCCGATCATGCTATTTATCCACCCGGATACCCTGGCACAGTTGCTCAAGCTGCTCCCCGATGTCAAGGACGTCACATGGGGCATTGCTATGCCGCCGAGACAACTGGTGGCCATGCGGGCTGAACTGCGCGATTCGCTTGTCCAGTTACTTGGCACCCTTGTCGAGGATTTCCCGGACCTCGAATGCCTGGATCTGAGATGCGAAGATGAAGACCCCTATGACCATGCATTCAAGTTGCCGAACTACATCGAAGTGGGCTCGCCCGGTGACAAGCTTAGCCTGGCAGTGCACCAACTCTCCCAGCTGCGTTCGCTCAGGGAGCTCAAGCTCGGCACTCTTAGCCTCTCCGACCAGGTCTTTAGCGGGCTTCCCGGCCGGGTCGCCGCTTGGCAATCGCTTGAGCGCTGCACCTTGACGCTATCCCAAACCAGACCTAGCGGGGACTGGTACTTCTCAAAATACCCCACAGCTGCGCTGAACATGGGTCAGCTCCAGCTCACCAACATGAACTATGGATCCATGTCACAGCATCAACATGATCAGCGGCACAAACCACATGTGGAGGCTGTAGTCCATGGCTCTGTGGTGTATGACCTGTCCGTCCGGAGTGATGAGGCTGAAGTGCGGGATGGCGAAAAACCCGGTCATCCGTTCCGCAGGATACCCGACGCAGTCACTTTCACCGCGTTTGTCGTTGCCGCCGCTCGTGCTGTCGCCCAGATGCCGAAAATTCGGGAGCTGAACCTCGTTTGGGAGCCGCGAGACGCGCCCTGGCTTGAGGTCACTTACTATGCCCCTGGCTTCATTCCCGAGCCGAGGATGCCGAACCACCCAGCCCTGAAAGACTCGGATCGCCGCACAAACTCCGACTTAAACGACATGATAATTGATTCGAGACTACAAGAACTCAATGACATGCCGCACCTGGGCCAACCGAGATGGGTTTTTGTACAGTGCTCCCAACAGAAGGACAAGCTCCAGCTGCCTGAAGGTTTGATGGATAAGATGCGCGAAGTGAGTCGACCTGGCGTTGTTTTTGGCCTTGAGAGGCAGTGCTGGGCATTCAGGAAGGCTTGGCCGACTGTGTTGGACCATACCATGGGTGAGAGTGAGATATTCGCCGCCGAGGAGTGAGAAGTGAAGTTGGGACGGATCCGTGCGCGACGAGAGAAATAAGTCGGCCGAGCATGACAGGGTAGTTGGGTTTGTGGCGAAAAACGAACACTAGCTAGATAGCGAAAGGAAAAATGTAACGACTCTGACCTCAGCTCCGCACTGCGTATCGCGTAATAAGCTCAGCGTAGCACCGTTCCTGGATGGATGGAGCTGGTGAGAAAAGCACCGTTTCCTTGCGTCTCCACCACACCGGGGAAGAATGGAGGTCGAAGCGGGAATTGCACGTGTTTGCGGTTGCACCACGTGGTATTGATGGATTCCGGCCATCCCTGCTGCGGGCGAGGCGAACGGCCAAATCTGCGCGTGAGAGCAGCCGGTCGTCTCCGACGACAAGGTTTTCCGACGGTTAGCCGGCGGTTTCAGATAACGACCGACCGCCAAACTTTGATCTTGCGATTGCGTGCTTGAGAAAAAAAAAAGAACAGGGGCTGCGACCGATTCCAAGTCGCAAAATCTGCTCAAGTCTCCAAGATGGCTTGGCCATTGAGTCTGAGCCTCACAAGGATGTCTCGATCGAACCCGCTTTGCTCGATGGCGTCAGGTCAAAAGGGGAAAAGCAGCAGAAGCAATGAGCGGGGAGAGAAAGGCTCGCCCATGCTCAGATCGCGGAGATCGGCGCTGCCAAGGAATGCACGCACCGGCACAGGACCCCACAGGACCCTGGTCGCCAATTTTAGCGCGAAAATGCGCTGAACCGCTTTCCCTTTGGGTGATGGAGCCGGTGAGCTGGCGAAAGACGATGGGCCAATGGGCTCGCCCCGGTACTTTTTGCATTTTACCCCTCGCGCAACAAAGACGAAAAAACAGCCGAAGACGTCGGAGCGACACGATGGAGGGTGAGCTGACGGTGTGCGATTGGCCCGCCGACTCGCCATTCGCCGACCAGACGCAGACCCTGGGCAGAAATCTGACTGTGTCACCCCAACACTGGAGGCCAGGCAGACGGCATGGAAGAACGCAGACATTCTGCCATCGACCGAGGCGAGTTGCTTTTGGCCCTTTCCATATTGACGGCAGCCGCGACTGCCACGTTTAGCCACGCGGAGACGCAAGGGGAATTGGAGGGAAGGAGCGGGAGGCCGGAATTGGCGCACACGAACTGCTGTTCATTTCTCACGCCTTTTCCCGGTAATTCTGGGCCATTCCTTCCTTCCGTAACACATGGCGGTGACTTGGTCGATTTGCGATTGGCCCCCCTCGTCATCTCGCCCTGCGGACAGCACATGGGGCAGTTGGCGTCACGGCCGTGGTTGGCTCGGACGTGCATCATCGCTGGCCCTCCGGGGCCATCCTGGTTCCTGACCACCCACGCGGGGCCCCCGTTCACCAGTCCGGGTCCCCTCTCCCGCCTCCCGACCACGACCCAGATCCAGACGCAGGCCTACCTTGCGCAGTAGATTGATGGAGGTGTCTCCCCCTCCAAATAAGATCTTACCCTAATACCGCATATCGTCGTCCTCCTTCCACACACACGCCCAGCACTGAGAGTATCGCCAATTGCACTCCCTCCGACCTGGAGGAGGAGCTCCAACTGGAGCTATGGACGTCCCTCCGCGCGACGACCTGTCTCGCTACGTGGGACAGGTCGTCCCCTTCCGGTTCGACCCTGCCATCCTCGTCGTCAGCTACCTGGTCAGTCTCGTCGGCGCCGCCTCGACCCTCGAGCTCGTGAATCGCCGGACGTCACGCAAGGGCACCTACAACCATCTTTTGCTACTCGGCGCCGCTATTTCCATGGGTGGCGTTTCCATCTGGTGCATGCATTACATTGGAAATCGCGCGACGGGCCTGTTGAACGGCGAACCAGAGCTCCAGATCGCGTACTCGGTCGGTGTCACGATCGCCTCCTTCTTCGTGCCCATCCTCGTGCTCCTGGTCGCCTTCTACGTTGTCACCCTGACCAACGCCGTCAGCTGGTGGCGCATTGGCGTTTCGGGATCGCTTTCCGGTTGCGCCATCTGCGGAATGCACTACCTGGGAAACGCCTCGATCCGCAACTACAAGTGCGAGTATGTCGTGGCCAACATTGCTGGCGCCTCCATCATCGCTGCCGCCGCCAGTACCGTGGCTCTCGCCCTCTTCTTCGTCTTCCGGGCCGCATGGACCAATTCGTGGTGGAAGAGAATCGGGTGCGCCTTTGTGCTGGCTGGCGCTGTTTCGGGCATGCATTGGTGTGCTGCCCTGGGAACCAAGTATCGGTTGATTGAGCTTACGCCTCTGAACGACTACGATCTGCGCAACACCACCGTCATCGTGGTTTCGTGTCTGGTGAGACGACCCCTATTCTTGTGCTCTGGGTTCAAGTCCACATATACTGACGGTGTCTAGTCCGTTGGTGCCTGTCTCCTCATGGCCATCCTCGCCATCTCCTCGGCTCGAACTCGAAAGGGATACACAAGCAAGGCACAGAGGGTGACCTTGGCTGCTGCTGTTTTTGACAGATACGGAAGGGTGTTGGTGACTCCGGACGGTCTCCTACCAAGCGAGGAGGTCATGAGCACTTTCATCCAGCGGGTACGTCAAAGGGGGAGCTCCCCTGACTCGCGTCCCACTGCTAACGTCACTGCAGACTCAACATGACGTCTTCTCCACCGCCCACCCCCTGTTTCACTGGGTTTACCAGGCTTCTCGCAACTGGTCCAGCATCGAGAACCTCACCGACAAAATGTTTGCCCACCTGTCTCGTCTGCCGCACCGTGGCCGCAACGTGAGGACAGGTATCGAGCTGGTAGACGAAGAGGGTCGCATCGTTGAGAATTACGACACGATCTTCCGGGAGCTGTTTTGCGTTGCTGCTGCAACGCTTGCTCACAAGATGCATGAGAGGCTGGTCGATGTGGGAGCTCTCTGGAACGAGATGTTCGCCACGGGTGGCGCCCCAATTCGGTCTTCAACGGAGGAGGCCGAACTCGAGAGGAGCGGTAGCAGCGGCTCTGATGTGAAGGCGAAGCAGGATGACATGGCAGAAAAGGGGATGGCTTATAAGACGCAGCAGTCACATGGGTCCCTCATGATCCTAGTCCGCAACCTCGAAAATAACCGGGATGTCGATAAGCTCGAAGCCGCCGGCTACCGCTTCGCCGATCTGCGCCAGGTCGTGCCGATCATCGGGTCCACCATGCAGATCAGGACCAACCGTCTGGAGGAGAAGTTGAGGCTGATGTCGGGCCATGCTGGACCCACCATGCTGGATCCCGGGGTCCACGTCGGAGTCTTCACGCTCAGGGGCAGGGCTGATGAGACCGGTTTTGATGTTTTGGTCAGAGACCAAGCGCATAACCTTCTCCCTAGTGTTAGGCTGCCACTGGATAAGCTTGAGCCACCTCACACCAAGCTCCTCCGTCAACTAGATGGCCAAACGCTTGGTACAATCCGCCATTATCTCCGGGACAACATCCTAGACTTCTCCGAGAAGAACGCAAGGGGCTTCGCGGCTCAGCTCCAGGAAGCGCTGACAGACCTGAGGGTCGCCCTCCCCGATGGGACGTTCGACGAAGCGAAGCTGGCGTCCAAGGTCGTCCAAGTGCCATGCATGTCGCCACCCGAGAGCACAAGAGCCGCCACTTGCAGCCTCATTACATTCACGCTTGTGCTGCCTCCAAAAGCCGTCATCAAGACATCGAGGCACAGATTCATCCCACTCCAATTTCTTAAGATTCAGCAACTTGTTTACCAGAATTCGCCTCACCGCGCCGCGTTTGCACGATCCGTACACCGCGAGATTTTACCAGTTTTAAGTTCAGTTCCACCAACCCCCACGACCAGGGCGCCGTCATCCCCTGCGAGTCGTGGCACCCTTTCACCCCGCTCGCCGCGGTGGTCACCCTTTAGGCGTCTTCACCGGCCCCATTCTTCCCGTGCCACGCGCGACTCGAATAATCTCGTGTCAGCAAGCGGAGAGCACATTGCGTCGTCGCCGTCAAACCGTAGCGTGTCGTCGATGCAACTCTACACCATCAACAGTGGCGACTCAGATCAGCCATTCGACCCCAAGGCCCAGTTCGAGGAATCGGTCGATCTCTACACCCCGCGGAAGCCCTCGCAGCAGACGCAGGAGTCCAGTCTTGGGGGTATCATGATCTCTTCCGAGGTGACGGTGGATGTTGAGGACAATTTGAACAACATGCCGACGCCAACCCCGCCGCTCAAGGATTCCCCACAAATAGGGGGTCACACAAGGTCGCACAGCAATTTGACACTGCTGCGGCAAAAGAGCCAGCGGGTTGTGCTGCAGCGCGAGCGGGAGATTGGCAGTTTGCCGCTGGACGGCCAAAACGTGGGACCCCAGGGCGGGACGGCGCAGACGGCGTCGTACGAGCAAGCCATTGAGATGGACGACGTGTCGACGGTGCTCGGCATGGGACAGTCCAAGGTGGTTGTCAAGAAGGAGGGCGAGGCCATGACGTTTGTGGATGAGCTGTTGGCAAAGTGCATCGATACCCCTAGAAGGATATGATTGGAAGATATAAGGCATGATTAGAGACCCCATATCAGTGGGCATGTAAGTTGAACATATCGTGTAATTGTACATAGTTGGGAAAAGTAATGAGTTATGAGCGGCTGTCCGGGATTGTGCTGCACGGTGATCGGTGTCTGCTGGAGTCGGATGATTCGTCAATGTTGGGGTTCCTACTCGGTCCCGTTTGCTGCTTGAGATTCCCGTGTTGTGAATGGTCAGGGGTATCGTATGAGTGCACCATGGACCCAACCCTGACCCCTTCTGCAAGATTTCTGCAGGATTTCTCATCTGCCAAAGCTGATATAGAAATCTTGCCACTTGTCGCTAGGGCGGAGAGAGCGACCTGAGAGAAACATTTGCGAGATGAACATGTCACTGCCAGTGGTGAAAACCAGGGGTGGAGGGGGCGATCCATTTATTAGTGTACAGGTAAAAATAAGGAAAGGAAAGTCGAACGTGTGTCACAAGTCTATCATTGTACAAAAACCACCAGCCCCGGGTGGGAGCGTCTCGTCCATTACACTCCATCGAGCTCCGTCCTCCCACCCAAAAAAAGAAAGAAATCTAGGAAATCCAAAATGAAATCCAGCGAGAGAAAGAAGGAAAAGTCTAGAAAAAAGAAAAGGAAAAAGAGGAGGAAAGAAGAAAGCGATCCACTGCCTCTAGTAAAGCGTCTTCATCCTGTGACCGACCGCCGACGCCTCTAGCAAAGCTCCATCTTGTCGTCGTCGCCGCCGTCATCGTCGCTTCTGATAAAGCGATATCCCACCGTCCTCTGTGCCGAAAAAAGAGGAAACCGAAAAACAACACCGTGCCCGCCGCCGAAAATCGAATCGTATCCGTTTTGCTCGTAGTGATAGTACACTGTTGCTTGCTGCTTGCTGCTCAAGGAGGGAATGTTTCTTTTTTTTTGTTGCCGAAAGACCGAAGCCACCAAGGGAGGAAAACCGAAACCAGGCGAGAGGGAAACCGAAACCGTAGAGGAAGGAAACCGAACCGAGGCGAGAGAGGCGAAACCATGTCGAGAGGCGAAACCATGCGTGTTGCGATAATTATGAAATGTCATGTTTATCGTTCGTCGTTTGCGAAATCCACTTTTTCTTCTTTTGGCAAAAGGCGAGAGTGAAGGTGGGAAAACGCTAGCCATCAACCACATCATCTATCCATCCATCCATCCTGACATCACGACGCCGAAGAGCATCAATGACATATCGGAAGCAGGAAGGAGGAAAGATTGTTCTCAAGCCCTCGCGGCAGCGCCAGCCGTGGCGCCAGCAGCGCTGGAACTCCGAGTCTGCTGCCCGCCAAAGGCCTGGCGCAGGCTCAGAGAACCAAAGTTGAGTTGGCGCTTGGCGCCCGCGGCGTTGCCACCGGCGGCGGCGGCAGCGGTGGTGGTGGCGGCCGCGGAGACGACGGTCACGCCCGAGGGGAGGGTCACGCCGCTGGGGATGGAGACGCCCGAGGGGAGGGAGATGGTGATGGCCGAGGCCGTGCCGAAGGCGACGGCGAGGAGGGTGACGATGCTGGTGACCTGCATGGTGGCGGTTGGTGTTGGTTTGGTGGTTTGGGTGGGCTGGAAAATCGGAAAAAGGTGAAGTTGGTGAGCGAGAGCGAGAGCGATGAGCGAAGGATGTTTTGAAACGAAAGTCGGGGGGAGATTAGTTGTAGTGTTGAAAAAGGGGGGGAAATGTGAAGACTGTGTGATGAGGATGAGGGAAGGGAAGATGGGATTGGGGTGGTGATGAGGGGGATTATATGGCAATCACTTCCTTTGGTTTGCATGGGGGCCTCGTCATCTCCGATCGAGCTGCCCGATCGTTTGGGTGGGAGGCGTTCGTAAGGTTGAGGCTAGTGCTTGGTTTGGGTCTTCACCAACATCTTGTGTGGGGCTTCTACGCGTGTTGGTCTCGCCACTAGTCATGTTTAAGTTTGTCGGTTCGAATGAAAGAGAGAGCGGCTGGAACCGGGCTGAGAGTTTGGGTAGAGTTCGCCCCTGAGCCAGGCTCCGATGCGGCAGGGGCGGACGCGAGGTTTGTTTAGTGCGAGAGGATACACTGCACAGCGCCGGTTCCATGTCTTCGGGAGAGCGCCGGCTATGCTACTGAAATCTAGTTTGCCATAGACCTGTTGCGCTGGGATGGTAGTGTTGTTTGCCGGCGTCGTCGATTCAGGGGCCTCATTCAGGGGTAAACAACAACACGGCCGCATCAGTCTGAGCGTTGGGCCCCTGTGCAAAACCGGCGCACACTAACTTCCACATGTCCTTAGATTCAGGGGAAGGGAACGTCTAGACCCCAGAAATAATCTTTTTCCCGGTCGGTTCTTGTCCGTTTCGACTGGGGTGAGAATAAACAGATGACACCACAATTTTCATCACCTGCCTCTTCTCGCCCTGCAGTCTTCCTCAAGAGCGCGGATGCATGAGCTAACCCGTCTCATGATACTGGACCCAGAGGAGCAGACGTGTGGGATTACGTGGCGGATTTTGACTTTTCTGCGGCATATTGATGCGGATGCGAGCTCCGTCATCCCGCTCGGGAGGCGTGAACCCGCGCGAGGAGAGGCGCTCCCGGAAACTTTGTCTAGTTTAGGTTCGGCAGCCAGCCACCGTCGTCAAGAGTCGGCCGGCCGCAAGTGTGGGGGGAGAGTGATTCTTGCATTTGTACTTTAACCATCCATCTGCATCTCTCCCTCCGAGGCCCGTCGTCCTCCACAACCAGAACCTGAACTTGAAGCAAACAAACGGTATTTTCGCTGCTATCCCGTCTCATTACACATCAACATTACTTTCCCCCTGCCCCCTTTCCCCCCCTCCCCATTATCCTTCTTCCCCCTTCCCCCTTTCCCCCCTTCCTCCCTCTACCCCCTAACCCTCACCTTGACCTCAAACCCCACCGGCCGCACATTAAACCACCCATCCTGCTTCATCACATACCCCTCCCGCGCCGCCATCTCAAAATCCACCTCCCCCACCAGCCTCGCCGCAGCAACCACCAAAAACTCCCACGCCCAATGCTTCCCCACGCACTCCCTCTTCCCGTTCCCAAACCACTTCTTCACCCCCGCGGGCAGCGCCTCAAACGCCTCCCCCATCATCCTCTCGGGCTTAAAAACCAGCGGCTCCTCAAACACGGCCGGATCCCGATTAACCCCCGCCAGCACGACGATCATGGCCTGGTCGTGCGCGATTTGGTACTTGCCTCCGGCGAGTAAAACAGGTGAGGTGTCGCCCTCTTTGGGGATGGGCTCGATGTTGAAACCTGGTGCTGCGTGGGAGAGACGGAGGGTTTCGCGCACGATGCCGGTGATGTAGGGTAGGGACTTTAGGTGGTCTTGGGTTAGGGCGGTGGCAGGGCCGAGGACGGAGGCGAGTTCCTGGCGGGCTTTGGTCACGACGGCAGGGTTTTGGAGGAAAAAGTAGATCATGGAGGTGAGGGCGCAAGGCGCGGTGGAGGAGCCGATGGGCATGGAGACGATTTCGTCGATGACCATGGAGGGGGTGAGGGTCGTGTTGGTTTCGGGGTCGGGGGTGTTGAGTAAAGCGTGGAGGAGGTCGTGGCGGGGCGGCGAGGTGGAGGAGGGGTTGGCAGCGCGGTGGTCGATGAGGGATTGGGCCCAGGCGCGCTGGACGCGGGCGGCTTTTTTCCACTTGGAGCTGTGCAGGAGGAGGGTGAGGAGCTTGGGGCGCGAGGGGCGGCGCATGGCTTCCGAGGTGGAGTCTTCCATGGCTTGGAGGATGTGGTCCGAGGAGCCGTCGAGGCAGTTGAGTTTTTTGCCGAAGAGGGTGAGGGTTGTGGCTTCGAGGTTGAGGCGGTTGAGGTCGGTCAGCGGGGTGATGGTGTTGTTGGTGGCGTCGAGGGATTTCCATCTGGCGATGAGCTCGTCGATGCAGAGGGAGAATTCGGAAAAGTGGTTGGCGATGAGGTTGGGGGCGAGCTGCGGGGCGACGATGCGGTGGGCGATGCCCCAGTTGACTTCGTGGTCGTAGGCTGTGAAGAGGCCGTCGTGGGTGAGGTAGCGGATCTCTTTGATGGGCCCGCCGACGTATTTGCGGAAGCGCTTCTCGTCGCAGATTTCCTCGGCGAGGGCGGCGCTCGCGACAAAGACGATTTTGTGTCCGAGGGCCTTGATCTGGAAGATTTCGCCTGTTGCTGTCAGCCGGAGGACTCGCCTCTTCTTTCTGCTGCCAATACGAACCATATTTCTCGGCCAGCGTCTTCAATGACCACCAAGTGTTGTTTTGATCAATGTCAAAGATGTTGCCCAATAGGGGCACGCCCGGTGGGCCGGGAATCGGAGTTGCTGACGTCGACATGTTTGGCAGGCTTAATCCGCAAATCTGCTTCCGCAAAGCCAAAAATGCGCCCTTCAAGGGAGAGCTCTCAGAGCTTTAAAGGAGTAAACACGGTGGCTGGGAGCACCCTTCTTCCTGAATTCCATTGATTGGAATTAATGGCAGCACAGCGCATCCACATGACGCACAAAGACACATCTTTTTCCGCTAGAGTGAGACAGCGTCTGCCGTGGCCCTTGAAGGCCCCCCAATGAGCAATGGCAATTTTGTCAGTGCATGCATCGTGGCGGCAGTGGTTGGGAGTCGCTGGGCGAGTCCTCATTACCAAATCCGAGACCTGCAGTTGTTCGGCCCCGCTCAGCGATGCCCAGGCGGGAAAGGGGCTGAGGATCGACCCCGCGTTGGCCAGTCGGGTGCCCTGTCGCATGGCCGATCCGCCCGCTTAGGACGCGGCCCGGCGTCTTGGCATCCTGTAGCTGCCGCCCATCCCGCCGCCAGCCGCAGCCCCCGCCTCCGGTCATGTCCCGGTGGCACATTGTGCGTGCGTCCCTCTTTATTCCGTTTCCAGAGAGAAAATGAGCACATACGACCACAGGTGCTGGAAAATTCGGGATCCCGTCCGCTCTCCCATAGACAAGCCAGCAACCGCCAGACTAGTAGTTGGGTCGGTGACGACCAGCGAATCCCTGGTGTTGTATGTTTTTTGCTCGAAATATGTAATAATACCCTGACATGGCATATTGGATTTAACAACGCATGTTGCCCTCCTACAGAGGGTTCTGATTGGTCCAGATTGCACGCAGGGCCGAAAATGTAAGGGTTAGGGTTATAAGCTCACACACGCAAAAGGGGTTGCGCTTGAAGCAACACAATTGCGAATTGCTTCAACCGCGTGAAAGAAGAAGAAAACAACAAGGCATGTTGAAATACAAGGCATGTCGAATCCACAGTGGGTGTAAAGCTTACAAGGCCTATTGCTATGTTCATTGTCCCGCTACGGGCACTCAGATCAGCGGATTCCCAGAACTTCTAGTCAACTTTGGCAGGGTTGATATCACGCAAGTCTCGGATCCTCCTTCAGCGTAGATTGGTTTTGTGAGAGAAATTGAAAACTGCTAACACAGACAATCTCTACAGGACGGAATCTGTCGCTTGGCGGGCGCTTCGCGCAGGGCGCGTCAATGTCGCCAACCGGTCACGGTGTCACTGCCGTAGCGGGAGAACGAACATGGCAATAGGCCTTGTAAGCCTTACACCCACTGTGGATTCAACATGCCTTGTATTTCAACATGCCTTGTTGCGAAAGGCCGCCTCTGATTGGCCGCACCCTAGGGCGCCACTCCTTAGGGTCGCTCCTGCCCTTGATCTTGCTCGCCCTATATCAACGGTAAGAACGCAGCCTATTTTAAATCAATCAAGCTGGCTAGTGGCCGAGCGGTTAAGTGATCGCTTTTATGCTTGTTGATACCTCTGTTCGATTCCTTGTTGTGTTATTTTCTTTGCTTTTTTTTCGCGCGCTTGAAGCTATTCGCAATCGCTTTAAGCGCGCGACCCCTTGTGCGCATGTGTGCCTATAACCCTAACCCTTACGTTTTGCGGCCCTGGGGCGCGATCTGGGCCAATTAGAGCCCTCTGTGGGAGGTGCAACATGCTATGTTGAATCTAATATGCTATGTCAGGGTATTATGACATATTTTTTTTACATTGCTTGTTTCGCTCTCCAGATTCCCGCTGCGGTATGGACTGCAACTAGACGACTTATTCGTGGATAGTGATCCTGAATGGAGCCGAAAATTCGACCCGTGGATCAACGAATATCGATGTATGCATACAATACTCTGGCAGGTGAAGAAGGTGAGTCAGCCCCCTACCCCCTACCCCCGACCCCTTCTGGGTAAGTCCTAATTGTCGTCCGGCCTAGGGACAACTCCTTGACGCCCATGCTGTTGTCCACCAGAACTCTTATTTTCTTGCTAGAAGCGATGATATCCTTTGGGAAGATCTCGCGCTCTACAAATGCGCTGAAGACGAACCCCGGCGCTGGGTGTATATTGCCCAAGGCGTCCAAAATCCACAGCTGACACGGGTAGATACAGTAAAAACTACCTACATGGATGCAGACTTCCAGCACGGCTAGTGCGAGCTTTGCCATGACGGGGTGTCCAGGCAGAAGTTGCGTGATACCATCAAGATTCTTTGTGCACACTACACGCGGACTCTTTCGGGTCACAGTTACGTCAAGAGATGGCAAGAGGACACTGGGGAGGTCGGTGTTTCGCTTCGATAACGTCTAAAGGTACCAGAATAAGGTAAGGATACAAGTTTGCGATCAGAAGTCCAGTCCAAATTTGCTACCCCCGTCCTAGACAAGTTCGAACTTGGTGAAACGTGACCACGGCAGTTTCTGAATGTGCAAGCCCCGGAGCGCTCGCTTCATTCTCCGCGTCTTCGTTACGCTGAACCTGCGGAACAGTTTGTTCCGGCCCAGTATAGAGACGACACAAAGTAGGGCGCTCCCGCTTGAGTCACCTGAATGGGTGACTTGCGAGCTCTTGAGACCAAGCGAACCGTTCCATCTCCTCCCGCGAGCGTGTCGTCTCCAAAGTCATCAAGGGATGCGACGCCAGCCAAAAACCAAACAAGTTTGTGTCTTTAGGAGTCATCAAGATAGGTCTCTTAATAATCGGCGTCGTGACTCATGTGACGACCTCTCTCAGCTACCCCCAGAGCCTGCCATCCGGGGGCCGAATGATTGATCCGTCGTACACAAGCCCAACCTCGCGGTCCCGATCAAGAAGTAAAGGTCCATCAAGATCGACATATTCGGCATCTTTGGCGAGGAGTAGTGCAGGCGCCATAGCAAGCGAGGTGCCCACAGTGCTACCAATCAAGATGCGGAATCCGAGCGCCCTCGCCTGTGTCATCGTCTCCAGCGCCTCGGTGAGGCCACCGGCCTTGTCGAGCTTTATGTTTACGGCGTCGTAGCGATCCCGCAGCCCCGCAAGATCTGATCGATCCCGTATGCTCTCGTCGGCGCAGATCGGGATGGTGCGCACAGTGTCGCGGAGCACACCATCTGCGCCGGCGGGGAAAGGCTGTTCGATCCACTTGACGTCGGCTTTTTGACAGGCCCCCAGTAGCAAGGGGAAATCCTCCTCTTTCCAAGACTCGTTGGCATCAACGATCAGCGTTGCGGCGGGCGCCGCCTTCCTCACCGCCCTGACACGCGCTTCATCTTCCTTGCCCCCGCCAAGTTTGAGTTTTAGAAGCGGTCGAGTTGCCTCCCGCTCAGCCGCAGAAGCCATTACAACGGGGTCGTCCAAGGATATAGAAAACGCCGTGACCGGCTCGCACCAGTAAAGGCCAGCCTGTTCCAAACAGCGGTGCCCGCCGCGCTTGGCTTCGAGGTCCCAAAGCGCGCAGTCGATAGCGTTTCGGGCAGCACCGGGTGGAAGCAGCGTCTGTAGATACCCGCGGTCAGGGCAATTCTGCACAAGCCGGGCAACCAGCTCTACCTCAGCCACAACGCCTTCGACTGTCTCGCCGTATCGGTCCGCTGGGACGCACTCTCCTCGGCCAACTTTGTCGCCCGAATGGATGGTGACTGTCACCACGCGAGTCTCCGTCCTGGTGCTGCGAGAGATGGCGAACCGCCTCTTGAAGGGGAATGTTTCGATTTTGCAAGTCAATTCCATATTGTCAGGCCCAAGACCTTTTGCGGTTTCCAAAATTGGACTCTGGTAGCCGGTTGAGGCAGGCACTTGCAACATGAAGGACATGCAGACTGGATTGGTGAGTGTGCGCCTTAAATCCTTTTCTCGTACACCCAAGCCCCTCGTCTAACCAATTTCTCAACCGACATCCGCACTTTGGGGCCAGATCTTCTCAAGCCTAACCGGGCACAAGACGTCAGCAAGCATGAATATTTTGATTGGTCATTCTGCCAGGCGCAGCCACCACGATGCCCGGATGTGGGTGTATGGAAGGGCTCTGTTGTGGGGCAGTCCGGCTGTGTGATTGCGCACTTTTTTATCCAAATGTTATCCTTGAGGATTCCGTGCGCCGCCGCTCTTCAGATTGGTTCTGTGGGTGATGGTGTTACACACCCGACAAAATCGATTGGCTGAGCCGATCCCGAATCTGCTTCACTCGATCTCAGCTGTTGCCCGGTTCTGCTGCAAGTGCAGCGCGCCACTTGAGCGGGAAAATTGATTGGCTTCGATGAAGATAGTGCCGGAAGACAAGGCAGATTCTTTTCACAATAATCACGCTAGTAGACGTTATTCCCTTGTTAAAGACAGAGAGGCTAGCGGTCCGGGGCTGATGAGACGATTGACTTGTGAACCAAAAACAACCTCCGCCCACCTACATGTAAAGATCCAAGGTTTTGATGGGTACTACCCAAAAGAAATACCAGACTATGGCCTCGGTGCAGGAAGTGCTCCGACGCACAAAATACACAACTTATGTGGCAATATTCCTCTGCCTTTGGCTGTTCACAGCCTTCAGCATCCTCTACATCTACTTGCCGGCAGGCCTCCAGGAGACCGCCCCCGGCAAAGTCCTCACGCCCAGTGTTACGGCGCAAGCGGTTACTTGTGGATTCCCAACCAGCGGACAGTACGGCAAGGTGCCCGAGGTTATCTACTATTTATTGCTGCCGTCAACCTTCCTGCTGCGCCGGGCCCAGTGGCTTGCAGTCGGCGTGGCAGCCTCCGCCATGACCTACTCTAGCGTGGCCTCTATTCACCTTATCCTGCTCTTCTTCCAGAACAACCGGTTCCTCGCCGACCAGACCATTGCGTCTCAGTGCAGGCCCGCCCGTCTCGGGGGTACCGACGTCCAGATCCCCATCTGTTCCACCCTTTACGACCCGGACTACCGCGTTGCCTTCCACATTGTGGGTGCCGGACTCCTGGCCGTCCTTCCCATCGCCACATGGTCGTCTACTTTCAAAGCCAACACGGCCCGTCCAACCTTGGTGCTGTGGGCACTACTCCTGGCAACAAGCCACGTGTTTTTCAACATCATACTCACCAACCCCGGCAAAAACTACCAAATCTGCCCCATCAATGTCTCCGAGGACCTGCCCGAATCCGATTTCCAGGCGCCGGCGCTAAACGACGCGTGGTTTGACGAGCTTGAGAGAATGACGCGGCGTAATTACTCCGAATTCGACCCCTCCGACAGTTCATGTTGCATATACTCGTGCTTTGCATTCAGTGAGTCCCGGAGCCGGCAGTCCAACGAGATTGGGGTGTACGACATCTCAATCACGCAGTCGTGGCGGGTCCCCGGATCCCGGTCCTTGGGCATCGGCTTTTGGGTTGCGTACGCTGCCATGTCGGCCGTAGCCCTCGCCTTTCGGAAGCCTCACGGCGCGAATGGACACTTGTCGTTGCCCACCACGGCACCCGGGCCGTTCTTCAGCAGTGTGGTATGCGTACCATGCGTCCTGAGACAGACCGTCCAGTTCATCAGCATTGCCGCGTACGTTGGATTCATCGCCTTCATCCTGTACACCACGAGGAAAATTCCTGCGTCTGAGGGATTCACCGCCATTGGACAGTGGAGCAGCGTGGCTACTGTCTTGCTAGTCCTCTTGGCGGCGGGGATGAGCTGGATGGTAAAGAAGCTGAGCAAAAGACCTCACAGTCGTGCTGTTAACGATGGTGGGGATGGCGATGATGACTGGACATGCGACGTTGGGTATGCCTCATGAAATCCTGCCACCCAATGATCCTCCGGGGTAACGCCACTTTCCCTGAAAGGCCATTCTCTTTATATACACACACGAGGTAGTCCGAGTCAGGCTTGTTCTTTCAATACAGTTCGAAATTCTAATTGACCCGTAGCGATGATCTCTCGGATAGAAAAGAGAAAACAACAGTTATGTGGTAAGGGAAAGCCACCGTTAGGTGCAAGGGCGCCCGTGTCCCAAAATTGGGCACAGCTTCGTCCTTGCAACCACACCGCCCCGTTTATGGTCACAGCAAATATAGGTAGCCGAGGCAAATTCCTACACTAGGACTTACCTCGGCTCAGGCGCGGCTCACACCTTGCTCAGGATCGGCGACTAACACGGACTCGGCTAGAAAAAAGTGTCGGGTAAGACTATAGAGGTAGTCTTTGTTTCAGGCACAATAGCATTGTTGCCACGCAGCTTCAAGAGGTAAAGAGGATTGTGGATACTGGAATGCACCGTTATGTAGACAGAATCAAAGGGGGCATATCGTTTTGGATTGCACCAAGGCAGTTTATTCTGGCCCAAGAACAACGCATTGACAAGGGGCTGGACGAGCCGATGATCTTGCGGTTGTACCTGTTGGTTTCACGTTTTGACGATCCATCTTCAAGTTGAGGATTGCCCCTCTCAAGCAACGCCCAACTTCTCCTTGATAACCTTCACCAAAACCGGCCCAACCTGCTTCGCAATAAACTGATCCCCCTGAGCATTCGGATGCACCCTATCCCCCGCCAACATGGCATTCGTGTACCCCGCCGCCCTCGACGCATCCGCAACCGTAATCGGACTCTGCGCCGTCGTCCTCTGCGAGGCCCACCCCGGAATCGCCGTGTTGACCGCCTCAATGGTGCTGTCGCTCCACTGCGTGGGGATCATCTTGACAATGATAACATGGACATTCGGGTTCGCAGCGCGCAGGGAGCCCAAGATTGACGTGTAGGCGTCCAGAATAGCCTGCGTGTTGCGCTTGCCAATGTTGACGTCGTTGGTGCCGAGCATGAACTGGACGATGTCGGGGGTTGTGCTCCGGACCCACCCGGCGATGTTGTTGCGGGCGATGTCGTAGGCTTGGTAGCCGGAGTGGCCTTCGTGGCGGGCGTCGAAGCCGGCGGGCTTTTGGCAGCTGCCGGGGATGCTGTTCATGGAGCCGACGAGCTGGATGCTCGATGTCAGGTTGGCCGAGGCGAGTTGGGACCAGACTTGGGGACGCCAGCAGGTGATTTCGGTGATGGAGTCGCCCAGGAACACTTGACAATGGAAAAATTAATCTTTTGCTTGTGTAGGTGGTGTTGAAGACGAAAGGGGGGCACTTACTGACTTTGAGCTTTTGCTGCGCCGCCCCAACGGCAGCAAGCCCTGCGGCGACAATAAACGAACTGAACTTCATCCTGGCGGAATTTTCAAGACGACGTCCTTCAAGGTTTTCTCAAAGTGATTCCCGGTGCACTGCATTTCGTTCCAAGACTGCGTTCTCCGTGTAGTATTTAATCCCCGAGAAAAACCTGGGGTAAAGAGGGAGCTCCATATTAGTCTGCGGGTAAAGTGTCTGTCTCTGGTTGCGCGGCGCGGCGCCAAGGAAAAAATGGTGTTGGGCTTTTGAGCCTCAGAAGCTCCGCGATTGGGGCGCTTGTCAGAACGGACAGCCGAGTTCCGCACCCGATACCCGCAGCTTCTGGCTCGGGACTGGTCATGTTCCTGTTGTCCGGATTTATAGTAGAATGGCAAGTTTCCAGGTTGTATACGTGGCCGCCCCCTTTGACCCTCAAGCGGACGAGTCAAGCTTCAAATCAGGCCCCGGAACAAAAGACAGACGCCAAGGGCGACACTGTCATGGAAAGAGAGGAGGAGATGCTTGAGCGTGCCTCCGGCAGCCCGGGTTGTGAGCATGCCCGTCCACCCCTCTGCGGGTACAACTTCCTAGGTGGAGCAGCGCCACTGTGTAGAGCATGGAACCAGCTGCAGCCGCAAAGGCAATGTCCCGCAGAGTCAAGTTCGCTTTCGACTGTAAATGTGTCGGTGGGCGGGGATAGGGACGAAAAAAAATCGAACAGAAACAATTTTGTCGGTGCAGGGCGGATTTTGTTGCTAGACTTCAAAGCTGAGAAGAAAGACTCGGAACGATGGCGGCTGGTGAGGCCACGCCTCCGCAGGCCTTCTCTGTCGCAAGTTGTCTGCCTGGACCTGTCTTCGACATTCCCGGACTCGTTCAAGTTTGTTTCGAAATGAATACATGGATTATCAGCTGGGTTCGACGAGCAATGTTGCCGCGGGGGTTCAGTTGCGGCGTCTTTCGGCTCCTGAACTTAACATTGACATGACTCGGGCCGCACCGTCACCAAGTTGAAGGGAACAGGAACCTACAAATATCGATTCTCACCACCCACCTGGCGTCATTATCACACAGCTCTTGCTAGGTACTGTTCTCCCTGCAACTAAAGGGGGTACCTTTGGAAGAACACAGACACGAGCAAGTGTCAATATGAGAAACCATGACCAAATCCGTCCGACGGGAGAGACAAGTGTTCAATGTATTGTTGAATCTGCCATGTGTCAGGGGTATATGTGAGAGTACTAATGTCTTGGCCCTGCAAGCAGGCGGCACAGCCTTCGGGACGGAACACTCTGCATCCAAGAGTTGAAACCTTTCCCCGCTTTTCATCTCTCCATGTTGGATACCCTTCATTTGACGTCACGAAACCTGAGTTATACGAAGCGCAAAACGTGCTGAATCATACATCCTTCTTGAAGAAGTCATGTACAATGCCGTGGCTAGATTTACCATCTTCCTCTTCTTGTGGACGGTCATTGCGCTTATTCTGTTCGCTGGCATGCGATACCGGCAAGCATCCCTTTTCTTCAGTCAGTATAGCTTCTTGTAGGATTCACCCTAACGAAAACCTAGATATAACCCTGATGACGACCATATCCACGGTCCCGCCCACGAAGCGCAATGTCTGAACCATTTCAAGACACACAGACAGGGCACATGTCTCTTTCACTGCCCAGGCGGCTCCTGCGAGGTCAAGAAGGTGTGCAACAAGATCCGCTGCTTCCCAACGTACGAGTGCAACTGCAACAAGGAACCAGAGGGTGTCCGCTATTCAGAGCGGTGCCGCCACAACAAGCACTTTGCCATCCAGGCTACATGCGAGGACGACTGCGAGTACGGCACCTGCGTCACGAACAGACGCTTCTTTTGTTCTCCGCCTCATTGTTGGAACAAATACCGATGCGATTGCGAAAAGAAACCACTGGTCAAGGGGTGCTTTCATGGATCGGTGTATCGAGACTTTGACAAGTGCGACATGCACTGTGATGGGGGTTCTTGTGAACTCAACCAAGATGAGTGCTCGGAACTTGGCTGTCTGCAACAGTACAAGTGTAATTGCAACAAACAGCCGCATTATGAGGAGTTGTGGATGTAATCAACTCTGGCAGGTTATAGGATTTTAGCATTTGGTCTTATTTCTTTGTTTCCTCTGTCATGCTTGTTTTATCGGAAGGTTTATAATGAAACAAGCGTGCTGAATGCTATTGAAGTAATTAGCAAGCCGATGATCTTCATATGTATTCTTGTATATTTTGGAACAGCCGAGGACTGTGTCGGTATGGCGTAGCTCATTCTACAGCGGGAGCCCTTGACTCCTAGGCAGCCAGTTTAGTCGACTGTTCCCTCCAACCCTACTTTCAGAGATTCAGCCCCGCTTCCATCTTGAACCAGAGAGCATTGACTTGAAAGGCATCAAGTTCTATCAAACGGCGGTTGATTGTTGGTGCATTGTTCTTAAAGTCGTTCTCGGATCTTCAAGTTCAGTCCTGGTGTTACACGTGGTGAGGAGCCCTAACATGCCTCAGGGAGTTGTCCATCTTCAGGGGTGTATATTACAGGTTCTGATCCCCGTGTATTTCTCACTGCTCTCTGCGTATTCAAAACCAACCAAGTGCATTCACTCGTCGTATACAGTCAAGACAACCCCGCCATGTCTTTCATAACACACCCCTTCATGGACGTTGATCCTGTTGCCGATATTCTTCCAGGGCAAACTTGCCCACTGGGCATGATACACATCACATCACAACGATTCCTCACTGGCTACGAAATACGCTTAGTGAATGAAGGGCCTATGCTTGGCTACGTCTGCAGAGCATGTCTCAGACAGCATTTTCCAGCGTTGCTATCTCTCAACCCGCCGCCGTGTGACTGCGGACCCGGCCATCGAGACCCCATTGTCATGTTCCAGGTGTATGCACACTTCCACCTACTCGCCGACCCCAACACAATCGTGGCCCGCCGTCTAGTCCTCAACGTCAGCAACACTCGGAACAACGGGACTTGCATGCGATGGATACCCATTCTACCCGGCATGGTCCCTAACCAGCAGCCCACGCTGCTCACCCCTGCAGCAGCTCTGCCCCACCCTCAGCAGCTATTGCCCGGGCTTCCCACGTTCAACGCACCACCCGCCGGTAACATGCCTCCTGGTAACATGCCCCCTGGAAATACCGGCAGCAACAACAACAACAACAGTCAAGGCACGCATTTCCCACCAATTCCACGTTCCCTACCCCTACAAACATACCCCAAGGTACCTTGTACTAACTCAACTCCAGGCCACACCATAAACCCCCCACCGAACCAACCACCAACCCCCACGCCGCCAAACCCCAACCTTGCAGCCCAGTCGCCCGCAAAAGACAGCTTCTCCGACTCGGACCAGTGGATCGTTCCCGAATTGAGCCCCGAAAGACGACGCAAAAAGTTGCATGACGCTAAGTTGCGCGCTTTAACGCGGTGGCAGCGGCTTCAGTCAGGGGCTTCAGTTGCGGATCATGACGCGGAACCGCAGGCTGAGGAGGAACAAAAGTCGATGGACTGTGAGGTGTTGAGTGATGAGGTAGAGTTGGGTATTTGTGGTGGGGAGGTAAAGGCGGAGGGGGAAGGTTTGTGAAGCTTGAAGGGTCGGAAGTTGGCGACTGTCTACCTAGGTAACTTGACAGGTTGCTTTCTGATGATAGGGTTTTTGGGGAGTCGATATGAGGGGGTTGGGGGCTTTCTAGGGTGGGGGGGAATATGGTTTTTGGGGGTTGGCAACTTGAAATAGTCGCATGCATGTTGAGGTTCTGTCAAAAGAGGAGGACTGTTATGAGTTTTTGTATATTTTGTGGATTGAGTGGGTTGAAGGTATTATGTACAGGACTCCGAAGGGAATTCGTCATGTTTGGGAGGAGCCTTGGGACGCTTAGGATCCGGAGACTGTTGAGTTGGGTTGACCTGATTGGGTACCTCGGGTTTTGATCAAGCGCTGTTCTGGGCTCTCGCTGCTAGATACCTGATGTTAGCCCCTGCGGTTTGTTGAACCGTAAGGTATTTCCCAGCTGTGACAAGCCCGAGTGGCAACAAGGAGAGACGGCTATAAACTACCTACGGTACCTTAAATTACCCGCCTGTGCACATTTTGCTTTCGAAAAACAAGCACTGTACGCAACGTCGTCAATTCAGCCTACCGAAAGCATCACTTTTGATTGACCGTCGGTTCAATTCTGCCATCTACCATGATATAAACGACATGGCACCCTGCTGTCACACCTGCCAACACTCGAACTCTCATACCACCGCTCATTTAGCACCAAGTACCGCGGAATCAACGAGACGAACGACACTGCCATGGCAGCCTGGAGCACCGCATATCTCTGGTGGGTCGCTCTGTTTTACATGGTTAACTGCCAGCAAACTGAGGGGCTGTTCAACCGGAGAGACGTCGTGGAGCGTCGAATGAGCGAGCAATGCTTTCGGTTTGTGGCGAGGAATTTCTCTGCGTGTGCAGTCGACGGGACAGGATGGCTTCGGTAATTACACACTGCCGCATGCAACCAGACGAGAGTTGGCGCTGACGTCCGAGGCGGTTTCTTCAGGGACCCATCATCAATTCAAGCGGTGGAAATTCTCACCCCTGACAATCTCGCGTCGTTCTGTACGCCCGAGTGTCAGCAAAACTTGCAGGATTTGCGATCGGAAGTTATTGCTCGGTGTAACTCCACTGATTGGGTTGGACTATTCCACGTGAAGCAGGGAACTTTCTGGCATCGTAAGTTCTGATGTTGCGAGGATTGAAATCCGTCACCGTCCTCCGATTTGAGGAACTATCATTGCTAGATGTCTAACCATTGACCCACAGCGCTTTACTTCATCGACAGTTACCAATACGCCTACGACGTGTCTTGCTACAAGAGCAAGCAAGACGGACGGTTCTGCGACCTCTACCTCGGAGAGACGCGCAGTCAGCTGAAGCAGCCCGACCCCTGTTCAGACTGTGTTCTCGGCCCCCTTGCCGTCAGGCTCAGCTCCCCCGTGGGCTACAGCGACGAGTTGGCGGCCGAGTTCTCGTCGGCCACGGCGCGGTGTTCTGCAACCGGATACACCTACTCGAGAACGTCTTATTCGTTTGCCGCCAGCACCACCGGGCCTTTTTCCGATCCCCGCCGGCCCGGGTGGGCGTCGACGACCTCGGTGACCTCAGCGACCACAACGTCGCGGCGTGACTCGGTTACCTCCGCCGCGACGTCGGTGACATCAACCAGTGCGCCGGCAGCCACGACCCAAAGCGTTGCGCCGACCCGGTTGGTTCTCACCCTCGGTGCGGCGCAGATTCTGGGATGGACAGTTGGTTGGCTTGTTATGTTTGTTTGCTAGGGATGGCCGCTAGCATCGTGTTGGTGATGCAACCTATGGTCAAGGACCTTCCAACTCGCACCGTGCACTCAGCACATCGGAGTCATCCTTTTTAGCCGGCCTCCGGGTCTAGTTGAGACGTTATGATTTAAGTCATCTCTTTGCCCACCTTTGTCTTTAGGAGTTTTTGATCTGGGTCAACGAAACACGCAGCGCAAACAGACCCGAGCGGGATCAACATGACTGCTGCTGCTGCTGCTCATATGGGCTCAATGCCTTCCCCTTTAGTCCCCTCTTACCAGCCCACCCCGTTCCCCAGCTGGGGAGGCGTCGTCAACAGCATGGCCCATTCAGGTCATCACAAGTGGGGATTCCTCATCTACCGCACCAGCTACGACGACGACGCCGCATGGGAGCGGTGCATGCAAATCATCAACCGGTCCACTTGGCTCGGCCTCAACAACGAAAACAAGCTCGACCTGCTTCCCTACGTCGCATTCACCCCTATGGAGAACCGTTCCCTCTACGAAGGGGCCTCCAAGGATCAGATTCGAGACCACTTCAAGCACTGGGTCGCCACTCGCTCTGTTGAGCGTGACGGGCCTGGCGCCGACCATCCGGATCTGATCGAACTGGTCCCTCGCTATCGGGTCTGTATGTACACCGACAAGGAGATTCTCTCTGACACATCGATTGAAGAGGTTGAAGGCATGACGACTCCGTTTGCGATGATTCAGGGCCGGGCGGTTCTCGTTGACAGTCAGTTCGGTCAGCATCAGGATTGCGGTGGTATGGAGGATATCCCGCACGAGCCGGTTGAGGGGAAAACAACTTATGATGTTGGTTGGATGTATGTTCGGCTGGAGTTCATTTCGAATGCGTACGAAGAACTTTGTGTTGATGGTTCGGAGGGGTGGGAGCCACACATGCACTTCTACAAGCGGCCGCCGAAGTGTTGGGGCGGCGAGCTGTGATGGACATGGTTGTCAGAACAAGGCTACCTAATGAGCTCCATTTTGCTACTCATGCATCCGCTACCTCATTTGAATCTCAAGACGTATTCCTATAGGCCTTGACAATAAGCACCGACGTCGTCGTCTTCTTGGCCTTGTACGCTTCACTGGTGTACACAGGGTTGCTGGTGTGGACCAACCCGCCGACTTGACCCCCGTTCTCGCCGCAACCGAGCTGAGGTTTGCTAATCTGTTCTGGTGTGGCGTTCTTTCCTCTGACGATGGTGTTTGCAAATTGCACGCGCGAAAAAAAAGCCCAGTACATAAGCGGCTACTGCGCCAAACATCCAGCCCCTGAATTCCAGCCCCTGAATTGCCGAATTCCAGCACCTGAGTGTCCATGCAACCCAACAAACTACCTACCCCAAGTCAATGGTGAATATTGCGTTATAGTCGGTCCATTTACGAAGTTAGATCTGGGGAGATGGGTGTTACTGGGGTTAGTATTCGCGCGCAGTTGTACTTCGCCGTCGCCGGGGCTGGAACAACTCCCTGCGGATGAAGAAATCATCACGGCAATCCCGATGAAGAAGGCGAACGAGGTAAACGGGGCGTAATGTGCGACGAATCCGGACCAAACTGCGACTGAGGAGTTGCTGTGGTATTATTCAGCGCCGGGAAGTGGGATCTCTCGCTAAGGGGCGAAGAGGCTGCCTGAAACGCCGCAGGTGTCTGAAATTCAGCATGGCGATCATCTCGAAGTCGGGGGCGGCCGCGTTTTTTGTGCTGGATGTCAATGCAAAGGCTTTCCTTTCCGTTGGCGAGACATCTTGAGCATGGTCGCTGGGCTGTGATTATTAGCAGGATGTGGGTACACCACTGGAATTATGGACTCACCATCACAATTAGAATCAGTCTGTTAGTCTTCTTCAGTTCGGGCGGCGGGGGGATGCTTGACTTACCGAAGGTGCGCTCTCTTGCACGGAACGCAGGCAGAAGCCACATGTCCCTTGGTTTTACCGTAAGGCGTAGGCCTCGACAATACTCCCCCCGATGGAGAGGCGGTTTGAGGTGCAGGAATCATGGGAGGTAGCGGTGTAACGCCGGGCAGGATTGTTTCGCCCTCCAGGGAAGGGCGATTCGCGCTGAAATTTAATCCATCCGGGTTAGGTGACGCAACTGGATTGTAGCCCGACCAGGTGCTTGACACTAGATGCAGTTAGCGCGTCAGATGCCATTGATCGGAGGGATATTGAAGTATCAACGTACCAGAAAAGATACTCGATGTTCTTCTTGACAGGAGGGGGCTACCAAGCTCCGACCACTCTCCACTTTCCCTATTCGTGGTGGAAATGGACAGCGGAGAGTCTAGAAACCTTGATGAATGAACGGCGTGGCTTCCTCCTTTTCCCAATTCGTTCGTCAGACTCAAGTCCAAAGGGCCTTTTGATGGTGTCATAGAGTCTGACCCTGATGGAAGTTGAGCCTTGATTCGTGCGTCTTCTGGTGGGCCGGCCGCCGTGTGGGTTAGGGCAGATGTAAGAGCTGGAGGATCTATCGGACTCATGCCCGTTCTACTCACGATATCGTCGAGTACATGAGTGGCGGATGTGATGTAGGCGATCCCGGCTTCCGTGCTGGCTGCAACGATGAATCCCCATATGGTGCCCCTGGACGGGTCGAAAACAACGGAACCACAGTCACCCTCCTTGACTGAGTTCTCTGCAAAAGCCACTGGGTAAAATCTGGCAAACTTCTGACTTCTTGGGAGTCGCATTAGGCATGCGCGACCCATCAAAGTGCCTGTAAGCCTGCCAGTCGAGTTTGTGACGGTATCCACGGTTGTTTTCCCTGTTGGCATGGGCGCAACGCGGCTCCTGCACAACACCCACTCCGGTGACTCCTCGGCATTGACAATGCCTGCGAGAAGCGCGTAGTCCAGGTCCGCAGACACAACTCGAAGGTATTTTCTGAGTTGTGGATGCGATAAGAGCGCAGAAGAAACTCCCGTGTCGTCAGGCTTTGCGCACTGTCCAGTTCTGGACGGAGGGCTGGCATGCCGCCCGTCTGATGTGCTCGTTGAAGTCGTAGAGTTCGCTGGACTGGTTCCACGGCCGGCATCTCCATTGGAGCTCTGAGAAAACGATGGAGAGCTAACATCGTCTGCATTCGTGTTGCCGTCATCTGGTTCATCAGTCTCGACTGCCGCAAATACGTGAAATGGAACCGCAAGGTAGATTCCATCGGGGAGGGTGACAGTGCAGCTAACAATGCCACAGCGGGGCAGTCTGCCATCCTCGCCTGCGACCGTGACGGTCTGTACTCGTTGCCCATTTCCATGATCGACCATCCGCATGGAAAGTCCTGGAATATGGGCGTTAGTCGCGCCGGGTTCTTGGGATAGTTCAACTCCTGCGGTCAAGCTGAAGTTTGGAACGTCGGGCGGCCAGTCCCAGTGGTCTATTTTCAGGCCTGGGTAATCTTTGGTCCAGTTGGCTCGGCTCAGTCGCTGGACAACGGATTTGGAGTGTTTCTTGTGTGCGCCTAGAATGGACACCATGAGGTAGGGCGTGCTAGTTTCGAGAACGGTGCCGATGAGGAATAGATCGAACATAATATGCGCTGCTCGGGGAATTGCACGCGTTTTGCTGACATCCTGGATCGCGTTGTCGAGAATCGTCTTCCAGGGCTCTTCGTCTGTTGCCTGCTTGATTTCCCAGCATTGCATGCCATTCCAGTTTCCTCTGCAGTCGCCCGCGTGTTGTTGGGGGTGATTTATGAAACTTGCTCTTCTAAAAAGGTCCATGATTGTGGTGATGTGATAGGCGCTGGATGGCTCTTCTGCCGAGGCGGGCTGCGTCTGTATGAGTTCTTGAGCGCTGCGAGTGTTCGAGCAAGGTCGAACGTTGGAGAGTAAAATCTCCGACAGGAGAGAAAATCTCCGAAAGATGCGGGGTGCAACGAAACCCCTGAATCTTTGGTGACCGTTAAGTGGGACTTGACAAGATGTTTGATAGGTTGCAGATCCTGGGTGAAAATGCTGCAAAATGGGGCTGAAATGGCTAGTGGCGTCAAATGGGCGCCCATGATGAAGAAAAACCCCCATGCAGGCGTTGTGTTGGCTGGTGTGATGGTCAGATAATGGCCAATCACTGTCTCCCCTGCAGCTGCTTTGCATCTGAAGTGGTGTGATGGGGTTCCTTAGTGCTAGCGCTCTCAATCACATCTTAGATTCCTTACCATTGAACAAATATCTACTTAATGCCCGAGCACATGAACCTCAGAGAACCATCGGAACTTTATAAGCATCCCCCAAAACTCTGACAGAGCCAATAAATAATGTCTTATCCTCTCATTAACATCCGAGCGCTCAGGAATGTCTGCATATTTCCACCAACGGCAGCGCAACTCAAGATTTCACAAGCGTTTTGGAGTGCCATGGATGACGATACGGACTACAAACCAGCACTCCTGGAGCCATATTTCATGTACTATTCGGAGCAGTGCAAGGCATACCACTCCTATCTCAGGAAAGGGTTCCACTCCTTGACCCACCCGGACCTCGTTGAACTCGCCAAAGATCTGAAGCGAGGCCGAACACGTCAAGACGTTCGCGCCAACGTCCAGCTCAAAATGAATGCAGTCGGCGCTTCAGAATTTCCCGGCATGCCCGAAGTTTGTGCTGACCATCTTTTGAACCTGGTTGGTCGTCTTCTCATGACCGACATCGGAAGACTTCCTGCCGGTGGTAACTGGACGGGAAGAGCGTTTCGGGACTGGTCTGGTGGATCAATACACGATTTCGCGGCGAACGCATTTCCTATCCAGCAGTCCTGCCGGCACGAGAGCATTCGACTCGACTTGGACTTCAACGCTCGGAATCTCCACTTCATTGCGGGCCTCAAGATCGAACTTACCAATAATCTGCTCGACCACCTCGAGGTTGTTCATTTCGAAGGCGAGACTACGGTGATGATATTCCATCACGTGTGTTTCCTCCAGAATCAGCAACACGAATATTTCCCCCCGGGTTTCGTTACCGAAACCTTGCAAACGTTGGCTTTGTTGTTTCCACAAGGAAAATGGTTCAGGAAGACCAAAGCCTGGTATACCAAGGAGCTAAGGCCCGCGACGCCTGACGCCGACCCGGCTATTCTGGCTTGCGGGACTCTGACAATGACAGAGTTCAGCGATTATCGATACTGGCACGACAGACTTGTCAGGCTGAAATTGCTGTTTGACCAGGCCAAGCCGAGGACGCTTCGGCAGTGGTGGAATGATCGGAGAGACAGGCAGTGGCATGCGCTGTGGGCCGCAGTTGCCCTGGGCGTTCTGTTTGGGTTAGTGCAGAGCATTGAGGGCGCAGTACAGATTTACATGGCACACCACTCGGACGGTGGTAAATAATGTCTTCTCTAAGCATCTAACGACGTTGTGATGACTCAAGGGATCAGGTGCAAAGGGTATCATATACAGATTTGGAAGGGTACGGTGCTAAAACCTGGTTGTGTATGTGCTTGATGAACAGATTCTTGCTTGCAACATAGGTACATAGCCGGAGCCACCGCCACAACACCGTGATGTTTCAATGCCGAACCACCAGCATCCCATAAGTCAACCTTCCAATGATACAAAACTGAATGTCTTCTTAAACTGTCCAAACGGTAGGCCCCGGGGCCATGTAATGCATCGACCCCATGTCCAGCTCCTTCATCGGGCCACCCAGCAGGGCCAACTACCTGTCTTATCCCATTATTAAAACAGCCCACACCCCTCAAGTTGGTCGGTTTGAATCGGCTATTCAAGTTTGCCAATAAGTAACTCGTGGAAGACTCACCCCTAACAGCAAAAAACCAGCTCAAGAGAACCCATTCCACACCCTCGGCGGCCGCCTATAGAAATACGGACTCGTCCACTCCTCCTCGCTCATACACAGCGTCTCATAAACGCAATGAACACCCCTCAAATTAAACCTCAACCACCCCACATCCCACCTCGTCCTCCCCTCCACAGCCTTAAACTCCTCCCGCCACCCTCCCGCCGCGCGCACCAAAACATCCCGATCATGCTCGTCATACTGCCCATCGATCAAAATCCCAATCCCCTGAACATGCAGCTTCGGACCGCCAGGGAGGTACGTAACCGTCCGAATCGTCGCGCCCTCTATCACCTCCTTATCCGCATACATGCACACCTTGTACCGCGGCGACCAGCGTATCAAATCCTCATTATCCGTCCCTGCGCCGGGACCATCCCTCTCTTCCGACCTCTCGTGCACCCAGTCGCGGAAGAACTCGCGTATCTCGTCCTTGGTCGCGCCGTCAAAATTTTGTCGGTCTTCCCATGGGTGTCCAGGCCATGTGCGGGAGGAGGTGTTGTTTTCCTTCTTCTTCCATGTAGTGCTGTGTTTTGAGACGGAGGACGTCGAGGAAGAAGTGCCAGATGGCGTCGTTTTCGTAGTTAACGCGGTAGATGAGGAAGCCGAACTTGTGGTGGCGGGAGTGGAGCATGCTGGTGATGATGTTGCGGAAGGTGGAGTTTGGGTCGTTGTCGTCGGCTCGGGGGGTGTAAGGGGGTGGGTGGGTTGCCGGTGGTTCGGAAGGGGAGGCCATTTTTACTGTTGGGGAGGGGATATTAACTGCTGAAGGGGGAAGAGAGGGAACTGTCAGAAGTGTGACTTTGAGGGTCTTAATACTTGCTGTGGAGCCTGACCTACATAGGGATGTTTAGAAGTTGGCTCCGGATGAATATGAGGGACGATTGTTGTACCGAGGATACAGTGCGTAACTCTCAGGGGGTTACGCACTGTTCTGCGAATGTCTCCTTGCCACAAACTGCCATTGAGCGTCCTCCATTTGAGATAATCTGACGATTGCAGAGTGTAAAAGAATTGATTATATGACTTCAAAAAATGTTGCAGCGCAGGGAGTCAGTTGCTCGCATCTCGTTGGGCAGTACCAAAACAACCCCCTTTTTCGTTGCTCCGGGCACTGTCGCCTACTCTGCCTCCCTGGTGGGCCCTGAACGCAAAGAATGGCCATGCATTGGTAAGGCAAAGCATGTAATTATCGGCATTATGCCAGGCACAGTGCACCACTGGCTCGCTGGCTCGCTAAGCAGATCATTTGGCTGCGCCGCTCATTGAGACGTCAACGGCGCGACCTGATTGGATGTGGTTGCCTAGCCCTCCATCCAGGACGGACAGCCCCTGAAAACATCCGCTGTTGGTGCTTGCTCATTTCCGAGCGGACCGTTGGTTCTCTGGTTACACGAGGTCAGAAGAGCAAAAAGGAAAGCGGCCCCGTTCAAGAATTTTTCCTGTCAACTCTTGCCAAGAGGTTTCGGCTCTCCAGGAGAAAGAAACGACATGGCGACATTTCGCGTTGCCTTGCTCCTGCAGGGCTTGGCTTTAATGGTCAACTCGCAGACGTTCGGCAGCGATGACTATTTCAGCGTTCCATACTACAACGTCACGGACCCGCCTGTCAGTCAAGAATGTCGCGACGTACTGAACACGAAGCTTCTCGGTTGCTCCTGGACACTGCAGACCATAACACATTTGTGAGTTCACACTTGGGCACGACTCGGGAATACAGAGCACTGACTTGGTCCCCTTCTAGTGAACCTCCTGTTGGGTATGCCCACGTCCCTGTGGTTCTCGAGGACATCTGCCGGCCAAAATGCCGACAGGACCTCCTGGACTGGCGACAGAGACTTACCTCCGGATGCAAGTCAACAGACGTAATGCGACCATCCACGATCGATTATCCAGGTAAGTGCATCTCATCCACCACTGGCAAGAGGTCTCCCTAACAGCCATGCTCAGCTGTGTACATCCCTGACAGTTACCTCTGGGTCTACGATACATCCTGCTACAAGAGCAAAACGGACGGCAAATTCTGCTACGTTGTAGACGAAATCGGGCAGCTTCGCAACAAGACTAAGATAGACGTTTGCTCGGACTGCTACCTCGGCGTGCTTGCTGCCGAGTTAAGCTCTCCGGTGGGCTACACGGACGAGCTGGCGGCGCAGTTCAGTTCGGCGACAGAGAAGTGTTCGGCGACGGGTTACAGTTTTACAAAGACATCTTATTCGGATCCTACACCAACAGCAGGAGGATCCGGGGGCCCGGCTTCGACGTCGGCTACGCAAACTTCGACGGGCGCGCCAGCGAGCACCAACCCGTCAAACAGCAAAGCACCGGCCCAAATGGCAGTCAGCCTCACACAAGCTCTTGCCTTGGCGATCGGTTGGATTGTACTCTAGTCATAGTCAAATAGACCTAGATTCCCCTTTCGGTACCTATAAGCCGTCCAGAATCCCACCCCACTTTTACCCCTTATCATGACCCCTTTTCACCCCCATCCACCCCCTTTTCCGAGTCCCTTTCACCCCCTTTCCCCCCTCTCACACCTCCCAATCCCCCCCCACCAAATCCGCAGCCCTCTCCCCCAACGCATACGCCAAAGCACTCAAATGCGAACTCGGCAAAAACGGCAACACGCTCACATCCACCACCCTCACCCCCCTCGCCCCATAAACCCCCAAATCCCTCCCCACCACTCCCCCCTTCTCCCTCGGCAGCATCGCCGCCGTGCAGCACGGGTGCATAAACGAAAAGATCATTTGCTCTTTAACATACTCCCTCAACGCCTCATCCGACTGCACCGCAGCCCCGGGACTAACTTCCACCGCGCCGTAGGCTTGCATCGCCTTCGTGGAAATCATTTTGCGGAGGTAGCGGATGTGGTCGATGTAGAGGGTAAAATCGAGGGGGTTGGAAGCCGTGCGGTAGTCTACCACGGGGAGTTCGAGGGGGTGGGTGAGGTTTAGTCGGACGGTGCCGCGGCTGAGGGGGTGGAGGTTGATGGCGCGGGTGCTGTTGCCTGTGGCCCAGGTGCTTTCGAGGCTGGGGGCGTGGGGGTCGGAGAGGAGGGAGGCGAGGAGGGTGAGTTGGTGGGTGTAGCCGGCGGAGAGGGCGGGGTCGTTGGAGTAGTCGGGGGGGAGGGAGAGGAGGGCGGAGCGGTCGTGGATGGAGCGGTGGATGCGGGAGGTGAGGGTGTGGGTGTGGTTGGGGCCGGCGAGGGTGGGGTGGGGGATGTAGATTGCGCTGTTGGAGTTGGCGAGGGTGTAGGGGCCGCGGGCGGGGGTGGAGTTGAAGCCGGCGAGGGCGTCGGCGAGGAAGGTGGGGTCCGAGAGGAGGTCGGGGAGGGGGGAGAGGTTGCTGGGGGGTTTGGTGAGGTTCCAGGCGACCATGGCGCCGGAGTGGTCTTGGAGGTTGGAGCCGACGCCGGGGAGGTTGATGAGGGTGGGGATGTTGGATTTGGATAGGATTGAGGGCTTGCCGATGCCGCTGCGCTGGAGGATGGCGGGGGTGTTGAAGACGCCTGCTGAGAGGATGACCTCGGCTTTGGCCGTGATGTTGAAGAGGGTGTTGGTGGACAGGGATCTGACTTCGACGGTGGGTGGGCCGGAGGTGGTGTTTCCATTGGGCCAGACGAGGCGGACGACTTGATGTTTCACCAGCAGGTCGTAGTTGGAACGGGATGCGTTAACAGCGAGATAGTGGCCGGTGCCGGCGTGAGAACGACGGGCAGTGACGGGGTGTTGCGAAAGTGGGATCCAGCAGAGTCCAGACTTGTCGCCCCCAGCACACTCCTTGAGTTCGGCAGCACCGACTTCTTTCCATGCGTCGCGAACAATCTGATGATCAGCCCACAGGAAAGGAGGAAAGCTGGAGTAGATGGGTGTCGTGGAGCCGTAAACAGAAGCATCCCAGGTAAAACCGTATTTCTGTGCATCGGCCGCCGAAGGGGGTGTAAAGGTGACGCTCTTTTTGAAATAGGGGTACATGGTGTCCCAGTCCCACTTGTCCTTGCTTTCCCAGTCCCCGGCAGCATCATCCCAGGCGTTGAGATCCTGCCTCGCTGGCCGATCGAAAAACATGCCGTTGACAGCGGAGCTACCGCCAACGACCTGGCCAGCAAAAACCACGGCTGTCTTGTTCTTGAATTCTGGCATGGGTTGCGAATTGACGTCCCAACGCTTGGCTGTGGTCCCACGTCCCCAAACGGTTGTGGGAGGGTCAAAAGTCCCGGGTGCGTATTCGACATCTCCGTATTCGACGACTAGCACCGTTTCTGGGCATCTCAAATGTCACAAATGGATCCGAGGTGCGATTTTTCCGGAAGGAGGACTTACTCTCGGGAAATTTCTCGGAGAGACGATCAGCTACAGTCAAGCCTGAAGTCCCACCTCCTGCGATGATGAAATCATAGCCTCCATCCCGGGGCTGGCCAACTTGGCGACGGCCATGGGGTGACCCGGTGTGAGGTACGGCGTCCGCAAGGCCGGAAAGCAACAATATAAAGGTGCTCGGCGAGAGTTTCATGGCGACAGCAGAACCAAGAAGTGATTGACGAAAAACACGCTAAGAAAAAGTACCGGGCCGCTGTGAATAAATACATGTACCATACCGGCGACCCCGCATTCTCCAAAGAAGTCAATGTTGTGTAAGACGGGAGGAAAACACAGCTGTGCCGCAGACAGGCAGACAGGGGTCGGGTATAGCGCCGAATAAGGCACTGTTCCTCAGTGGACAGTGTTGACGGCTATAACATCACCATAGCATTGCAGGAATATACCAATCTAACCGTGTGTAACCAGGGACTCGGACCGCGCACGTGCGATGCAAGGTTCTTGCGGGGAAATTTGTGTGTAACACCAGCCAAAGCCAAGATGAGCCATTCTGATTTGTTGGATAATAGGCCGTTAGGGAAGCTCGCGCCACGATTCAGCGAAGAACCGCATTGCCATCGAGCGTTCCTAGAAGAGCGATAGAGGAGTCTTAACCCTGAGTGTCGGTGCCCCTGAATGGACCCACTTCTTTTCTTCTCCCTATTTCCTCTTCACTGCATGTTTGTCAGCAACCCATAACCATCCAACACGGAAGGTAGATGAAGGGTAAATCTCAGTGACATACCTAATTTCTTGATCGGCTTCTTGATCGGATCGATGACCCTTCTCTGGAGCCAGTTTCTCTTCTTGTCCCCCTTTCCAACAGGCACCACCGATGCTTCCGGCTCTTCATCCTCTGTTTCTTCGTCCCGATGCGGTACTTCGGCCGGAACAGGCACATTCGGCTCTTTTCCTTTGCTTCCGGCTTTGTGTCTCGCAGCAGATTCTTCTCCTTTTCCGAGAATCCTGTCATGTAGCGCAGGCCTCGAACCTGCCGATGCTTTCAAGGTCTTAGGGACCTCTGGGAAGGGTGCAAACACTGGACATTGCTTTTGAGATTCCTCTGAAACGGTCTGAGTTGCATTGGGGGCCGGATCCGATTCCTTTTTCTGTACTGGAGGGAGGGGAGTAGCCCTGGGCGCAAGAAGCGAATCGGAGAAGGTGTACTCGAGAACTTGCGCTCCCGTTCGTTTGAAGGCAATGTCTGGTCTGGTGTCCTCGGGAATATTGCTTTGTCGTATAGGCTGACTGTCAGGGAGCGTCGAAGGTCGCAGTGGCTTAGCTGTGGTTTCCTCCGCCGCTTGCTCAGGCACAACGGGCCGCTCGAGACGAGTCTTCAGCAACGAATTTTCCTGCTCTTGATCTTTATCCTTTGTTGCAGGATCAGCCAAGGAACTTGAACTATCTGCTCGCTTCGGTATGTCAAGTTCATCCAAATGTCCACTCGACCCGACGGCTTTGGGGGATTCTGGATGCACACCGGGGTATTCTTCGGCGGTGGGAAGCGTTTCAGTATTAGTTGGCACCAGGCCAAGCGATTCAAGAGCAGCTTCCACTTCTGGCTCAACGGCGATGGGGGTAACCTGAAGCGGTGGCGCCGACGTGGGCGTCATAGAATGGCTTTCCCTCTCTAACTTGGTTGTCTGATCAGGTCCGATGAATGGCAACCCTGGCCCATCAAAAACGCCCGTTCTTCCTGGCTCGGTGCCATGTACGGGCTCGATCGTCTGCGAACCATCGTATCTGGGTGGCGCCACCAGGCTCTCTGGCAACTCAACTAGTTTCTGGGGCTCCCAAAGCGGTTCCTCAATGTCTTTACGGGAGTGGTCGTGTGCTTCTTGTAAAGGTCCGCCGCCACCTCTTGAAGTTCCTCCCTGTAAGTTGCCCTCCCTTGGTGATTTCTGACCTTCGACGATGATCTCTGGTGTGGGAGGACTCGGTCCCCCGAAGTTTTTTGTTTCTTGTCGGAGTTCCGATTCCTGATCGACCTGTAAATGTTGGTCGACACTTGTTGCCTTCGAGTCAGTCTCCAAGTCACCAAAATCCCGCTCGGAGTCTGTTTCACTATGACTGTCATCAGCCGCCTCATGTTTGACTTCCCGGCCTATCCCCTTCAGTGATTCCACTACTGAGGGCTCGTCAGTGGGCGGCGTGCTCGGAAGTCGAAGTGCCACCACTTCCACGATATCAGCGTCCGGCTTCAGTCCGTGCAATACTTCTCTAGTTAGAAACCAATACATCTCCGACCAACAGATAGAGAACTGGGTGGTTTTGTCTTTCAACAGCCTCCAGCTGCTGACCACCTGGCTATCGACCACCAGCCAAGAAAGCCGAGAAGACTCCACATGTTCGAAGCAGTGAAGCGTTGCATATCGAGCGAAGGGGTAATCCTGAAGTCTCTGTTGTATCTTTTCCTCGAGGGAGTTTGCCGCGGGTTGTCCGGAATCCTCGAAGTAGGGCATAGTGAGATAGCAGATGCATAGGCTTGCGAGAGTGGCGTGTGATGGCCCTTCCTCCAGATATGCCATCTCTGGGTTGAGGTCAGCAATGAGGCGCTCCTTGAGGCTTTCATGGACGAGTTGAAGTTTGCCCTCTTGAAATTGCACCGCTCGGCCGCAGTGCTTCTCAATCATCTTCCGGGTGTCCCCAAACATCCGCTGGAAGCTTTCCAAGTCTTGGGTGGCAATAGTCGAGCCTGGTGTTTCGTCCTGGGCCAATCCAAGGGCGACGGCAGTGTCGAGTTCCTCCTCTCCCAGGGCCTCCAGCTGAAATGCCGCCCATCTCAGAACGTGTCTGACAAACGGCAGGTACGTCGTGTTTTCGTGCATCCTCTTCAGGATTCGATCGTAAATCCCTCCGATATCCAGGGGCACCTCGTCAAACACCTCCTCAATCTTCCTCTCCTCGCCTGTTGCCAACGGCACGGTCACCTCCGCAGCCACCTCCTCGGAAGCCATCTTCGCCAACAGATAATTCCCCTTCGACTCCCTCACAATCGCCTCGCACATCTCCTCCAACCGACTCATATCCGGAACATTCAACGGCTGATAGTCAAACACCCCCTCATCCCACCCCAACAGATCCACCAACCCCTCCATCACCGTCCTCTTCATATCCCCCTCAACATCCTCAGGCGTCAGCCGATAAACCTGAAACCTCTCCTTCCCGCTCAACCCCTCATCCCCCTCCGGGTCCTCCCTCGACACCAACAACACCTTCAACCGCTCCCACTGCTCCCTACCCTCCGCCCTCTCCTCAAACTCATCCAAACAGTCCAAAAACCCCTGCCGACACTCCACCCCCAACTCATCAAACCCATCCACCACCATCGTCAACACCCCCTTGGCCGTCACCCTTGCCACCACCTCGGGCCACATCGGCACCAACACCTCCCGCGTCCAAATCTCATCATCCGACACCACCACCCTCCCCCCCTCCGTCGCCGCACTGTAAACGGGCACAAGAAAATACTCAATCAACTCCGGCTCCACCCTCAACGCATGATGCAGCGTCGCCCTCAACAGCCCCTGCAGACTCTCCCGTCCAGGTACACCATCGTCCAGGAAACAATGCGCTACCTTTTGCGTCGACGGCGGGATCAGATCCGTAATGATGTGTCGCGCGAGAAAGGACTTGCCCGACGCGGGTGGGCCTTGGATCCACAGCATGTGACTTTCGGAGGAGTCGCCGAGCCAGGATTGGAACTGCGGGCGTTGGGCGATCCTGGTGCAGGTGCCGAAGGTGGCTTGCTTGGAGAAGAAGTAGCCGTGGAAGCCTTTGGGGCAGAGGGAGGCGAGGGTGGTGGTTGCGGCGGTGGATATGTGTTCTGTGGGGGTGGGGGTTAGAGGGGGAAGGGGAAGGGGGAAGGGGGTGGAAAGGGGGGGTTGGGATTGGGAAGAGACGGAAAGGGGAAAGGGACAGAATAGGAGGGAAAGGGACAGAATGGGAGGGAAAGGGCCGTACCAAGGGCTTTGACAGCGCCAATGAGTTCCTGAAGCTGGGTGATGACGACGTGCGGGGCAAAGGCAGGGTCGAGCTTGAGGTCGTTTCGACCCAGCTGGCAGATGCCGAGGTGGTCTCCGTCGGGGAGTTTGAGTTCAAACTTTCGAGGGGCGTCCATCCAGCCTCGGCCTTCGTCTACCAGCTGGTGTTTTCCAAGCGTCGGGTTAGCCTTCTGGTTAGGGGGCAGAAGGAGGAAATGTGGGGCACGGTTCAGGGGTAGGGATTCAGGGGGCACCCACAAGATGATGCAAACCCTTCATGAGCTTTCCCTCGGTGAAGTTTGCAAAGTAGAGGGACTCTTGCAGGGGTCGAAACTCGTCTGTTATTTCCAGTAGCGCCGCACTGTTTTCGATTGCTTGCTCTTCCATCCGCTTTGTTGGCACCATGCCTGGAGCTAAAGGGTTGATCTTGAGCACCAAGGTGTTGAATTTTCTCCAGGCTGTCATATCGAGTCCGTGATGCGGGACAGCGAAGAACATCTGCCTCCAGTAAGTATCACACAGTCGCAGCACTCTGGATTCGAGGACGTACAGCTCCGCGAGTGGCGTGCCACAAGGCGCTGAACTCCGGATCTGACCGCGAGATCAAGATAGCTTTCTTGATGAGCATTCCGCCCAAGCTGTGGCCAATGTAGACGATGGGTCTCATTTGCGCCGTGATGTCGTTCTCATCGGGGCGTTCTTGCTTCACTTTGCCAAGAAGTTCGCGAGCGTGATCGATGATCTTGCCCATATTTGAGGTCCCTCCTAGTGTTGCATTGTAGTGAAAAGACCAGATTCGGACCGATGGGATATGGCGGTGGAGGAGGTCTCGTGGCCAGACGGTGTCGCCCTTCTGCCAGGTCTCGAGGTAGTGGCCGTTGAGGCCGGCAACGAAGATTAGACTGAGGTGTCAGCCGGTGTTTATTTCATTGTACGGAGCATCCTCGGACGACTAACTCGGCTTCTACGTGTGACATTTCATCGTAATACAACAGCTTCAGTTCTGATGCCACCTGGTACTCGTATCGCCGGTGCTGGCCGAAGCTATGGGGAAGATGGCTAAATAGGGGACGACGCTCCATGGTTCGGTGTCAAGGTGAGTTTGTGATGTTTTGCACGCTGCTCACCGTCAACCTGTTTCCCGTGGCGAGTTTGGTTGGGGTGTGTTCGGTCACTTGAGCAGTAGGAGAAGCGTTGGACCAATGATATTGTTACACGGCGCAATGCTCGGCGCTTGATACCCAACCAACACCCACAACCTAACACCCAGTCCAGGGCCAACAGCGGGAATCTTGACGGCGATACGCGTGAAATTCACAAAATCCGACAGAAGGTAGAGCACCAAGACCCAAGTCCCGGCGGACAACACAATGGAGGGCACACTTCACGACTGGGACGCCGCAGTCCCGCGAATACAGGATCTCATCTACCAACTGGAGAAGATCAACGCCGATTTCGGCGCGCTAGTGTGGGAATACGAATGGGACCGACGAGACATGCTCGAAGACATCCAAAGTCTCCGGGCGCTCCTCCGGGACGGCATCTCGGGTTCCTCGATCGAGAGCTCGCAAGTGAAGAGGGCCATGGAAGCCGGACCAAGGGGGATCATTGCGGACTTGGAGGCCGCATTGCGGGCGGAAAGGTCCAAAAACTGGGAACTGTCGTACCACGCCAGGGATGTCGAGGAGGACAAATGGAAGCTGCAGGTGCGGCTGCAGAACAGCGTGCCCGTGGGTGATGCCCAAAACCCACTGTCCAAGGCCAAGACGGCCTTGGAGTTGGCGCTGGAATTGGAAGTGGCGGAACTGCAGGAGATGATAAGGAATTCTAGTGGTGGAAGAGGGGGATCAAAGTCCGTGTGAGTGGAGTTGATGCCGGGGGAGGAACTGGTGGGAAATCAGAAATGATGATGGAGATGGCCAGTTGGGACGAAAGCCTGCATGGTAGTGGAACCGCGGTGATGATTTGTTTTTTTGTGCATCATACGAAACTTCGAAACGCGTCTGCCGCTCTTTTCAATGAACTGAGAGGGAGGATTCCTTGTAACCTTCAAGCTGCCAACTAAAACGTAGAACGTGGTGGTGCATGTCCCTCGTCACTGGGTGCATTACTCGAAGATGGGCCAAATGACAAGCTTCCCGGTTACAACACAAGAACCAATCCATACCCAAGGTACCTATGCCCTTCTTGAGCCAATGAGAGAAGGGAGAAGAGCAAGCGGGATTTCCAATTTGGGAGTTTGCGAGCTCTCGCTTTTGCCCCTTTTCAAGTGTGGGACGTGACCCAACACGGGCACAGTCGTGCTACAGATTATGAGTCCGGGACTTTCAGGGAACAAGTAAACGCCTGAGCTGGTGCCTTGCTGGTCCTGCCCGAGTTGGGCAGGCATTGAGTCGCGGAGCGAAGACAGAGTTGCCGAGGGGCCACTGCCAGTAGCGTCTGCAACTCAATGAAGGTCTTTTCTGAGCGTGATGTCTCATCCACTAAAGAGTAGCTAGAGGGTAAAGCGGCCCCAGAAAGATGGAACCAGGGCTGGAAGAACTTTTTGGCGCTTTCAATCTGGCAGAGTCCCGTGGGGAAGATCCCGCGTCGTGGTCCGACCAAAGCCAAACGCCAACATCGACAGATGTCCATGAAACACCTGTTGATATCCCCGCTTCAACAATATCCCTTGCCGAGGAATACCTAGCCAAGCTTGAAAGAGCACGATTCGATTCCGAAGCTGAACAGGCGAGGCTTTCAGACAGTGATCCTGAGCGGCCGAGGCTTGAAGAGAGAATTACCGAACTCCAGTTCATCCACGACGATATTTCCCACTGGTTTCACCTCGCCAAAGACAAGAAGATCTACTCCCACGACCTTGCCAGAATATTCCATCAAAAACTAGGGTCAGAACTCGATAAGTTTCTCGCACAAGGGACAGGCCGCGTGCATCAAGAAGCACAGGCCCGGCAACCCCGCCGGCCTCGACCCTGCCGCTGTATGGTGCCGGCGCTGGGAGGACACAATCGCATTGTGGAGATTCTGTTGAATGCGGGAGCGGATCCCTCTGCGAGGACGTTTGATGGCGATTCGGCGCTGGATGCCGCGGTGAAGGGAGGGCATACGAATGTTGCTGATTTGGTGATGGACGCGCTTACGAATGGACCAGATGCTTACGCGGTATAGGGACGGGATGAGGTTTCGAATTTACTTGGATAGTCGTTATTCACATTGGTGAAATACACCTTGTTCACATTTTGTTCAGGCTTTACATTTTGCCTAGGGTTTCAGTGATGATGCGCCATGTTAGTGTTGGAGAGTGCATGGTTCTTGGGCGTGTACTACTACTGGTGCGTAGGGCAAGACGTGGGGCCGCTCTTGGACCCATGCCAAACCGTGAAACCGGGATCAGACTCTACAGGGTGGTAGGCAATAATAACTTGTACAACCTTTTCTTTGAGAGTTACAATGGCAACATTTAACGCTAGCGTATTTCGATCTCATCCTGGGTTGGTACCAGTTTCAATACCGAAGAATCTGCTGCCACTGCACACCTAGTACTACTCTAAGATACACAAATGCAATTGATCCACACCTTCCTAGCCACAGCGCCCGAGTCACTTTGGTTCTATGAACTCCTCCCCTTTCGACCAAAATAATGGATCCCCCACCTCCTCAATAACCATCAGCGAGGGGTACAAGTCATCCTTGTTGGAAGCAATCAATGTTTCCCTCGCAGCCTTGATCTCTCTCCTCAAGTCTTGAATGATCAAGATCAGCTCGTTGACTCGTGCCCTTGCCTTTCTCACAAAAGGAGCAAACTCTTCCCGGATCTGCGCGGCAATGTCCCGCGTTGTCTTGAAGGCATTGGTGAGACTCTCGGCGTGGGCTGCAGCATCAAGCTTCAACCCCTTGAGCTTGTATCTCGTCTTTTCCGGATACGCCGTCTCCTTCTTTTGTTGGGGGGCTGACATGGTGGAGGCGGGTCGGTCAGCAGATGCGCGGTATCAGTCGATCATGACTGTCTCACAGACGCCGCACACCACGGGGTTTCCTCGCATAATTACCTTGGCTCGGATTGGTGGCTTTTGGACCAATGAAAGGGATTGGGAAATCTCGGGAGGCACTGAGTTGGGCTGCTCGATTCAAGGGGCGAGAAGGTCCGAGTCAACAGGAGCGGGCCAAGTATCATGTCAACACCTGGCCGCGGCTTAAATGTGCCACGTAATTTTGGCATCACAAAGCATTAATCTCACATCTCTGCTCTACATTGATCCAAGTCAGTCAATTGGTCTACATCAAGATGCTGGAAAGTCGTCGATCTTCACCTGCGTCTCTCAGCAGGGCGATGTGACGGGGGTTCCAGACGTCCAAGACCTGATATGTTGCCCTTGATAGGTGTCAGAGACTGGATGACTCACATTCTGTTGGTTATCAATGAAGGGGCGAAATGAAGAAGCCGCGGTTGCCTGTGCTGGAAAGTCGGCTAACCTTCTTACTGGCATGGACAAGTCAACCCCAAATTCAAGCCGACTTTCCCTGGCGGACTCTTCAAATGGCGGTGAAACCCACCGACTTCCACATACGGCCCAAGCCGCAGAGCGCGCGGGAAATCTCAAGATCAAGCAGCCCGAGTGTGCAGTACTTCGAGGTACCTGCGAGCTCGAGGAGGCTTCGTCGGGCCTCGTGCTCAGCGGGATGCCCCGAACGGGAATGCAATGCATGTTCCTTCCCGCGCTACGCACTAACACACATCAAAATAATCTCCGAAGGGACGGAGAGCAGGTGATAACAGATCCAAATGCAACATCCATTCGCCCTCGACGCGTTGCCCAACTCTGACAACGCTCCGCCTCCCCACCCAATCACAGTCTCCCAAACACAAAACCAACACCCCCAACCAATCACAGCTCAACAACTACACAGCATCGTCACGCACCCACAGTCCACCAACCATCCCCGGCCACAACTGTCCTCGCCGACGTTGGGCTCATCAGCATCTGCACCACACTCCCTTTCCCTCTCCCTACCTAACCTGCAGATGCAAGCTCATCACCTCTGATACGACCAGCCTGCTTGCATTGCTCCTCCCGACTGCATCATGCCGCCGCCCTCTGCGCGTGACGACGAGCAGCAGGCGGCCCCTTGGCAGCCGTCCGCACAGCCATCCAGACCGTGTCGAAGCGCGGATCCCCGCGGGACAGCTTGCACATTGAGTTGTGGTCGCCGGCGAGCATCATGGTTTGCTCGTGCGGCATGCCCATGACGGCGGACATTTTGTCGACGATCTGTGGGGCTGCTTGTTAGTGTTTCAAGTTCTTTTGGTTGGATAAAGAAGAGGGGGGAGAAGGAAAAGGTGGAAAGAGGGGAAGAAGAGAGAGAAGGGCGGAACTTGCCACATCCCGCAGGTAGGGGTGAATGTGCTGCTCGTAAAAGGTGATGAGCGCGTAGCGCGGGGCAATGGTGCGGAAGTCTTCGGATATCTCGAGCAGGCCATCCGAGTGGGTCTGGAGGAGAGACGTGAAGGCGGAGGACTTCCAGAAGCCAAGGGACGAGATTCTCTGGATCGGCCCGAGAGTCTTTGCGAGGTCGGAGCCGCGGTGTGGGGTGCCGAAGAAGATGAGGCCTTTGGTGGCGTCGGCGATGGATTTGAACGTGATGTCGTTGGACCTGGTGTCCTCGATCCCCATGTTCAGGGGCTCCTTGTCGTTTGATCCGATAACCTCAGGGTCATTTGCTAGGACCATGGCCTGGAATGTTCAGAGTGTGGTCAGTGTACCCAACTCCTGTTGTTCCAAGGGTGCGATGTGGGTATGCTTACCTGTTTCGCTACCAGACCACCGAGACTGTGGACGATGAACACGATAGGGCGGTCGGGACATGTTCCTCGATACTGCAAAAGCTGCTCGAGGAGGGCTCGCGCTGTGTTGGAGACGCTGGCGTATTTTGACTTGTTGCGAAGTATTTTGCTCTCGTACTTGTATGTCATGATACGAGCATTTGGAAATTTCTCCGGTAGCAGATCACGGAGCCAAAAGACACTTGAGTCGCCAGCACCAGTATTGCCATTCCCGCCCTTCTTGCTCTTCTTTCCATTGTTTCCAGGACGGGTCCAAGTGTTGACAAAGTGGCCACCAAGTCCGTGAATTGCAACGATACTTGGTTTTCCAATGTTAACAGTCTGACTCATTTTCTGGTCACCGGCTCCAAACCAAGTCAACCAATGAAGGGCAATCACTTACTCAAGTTCCCTTGCAGTCTTGTTTATGTTTGAGCCATCTGGAGATACAAGGAAAAGGCCAGTATCCTCTGGCGTGATGGATTCTGAATCATATCGCTGAGGGTCGATATCCCCTTGGCCCGCGTTGGGTTGTACACCGACCCCCTGACAGACATAGCTCTAATATCGGGGGGTGACGTAGCACGCCAGGGTTCAGTTTCGATGGTTTTGGCGGTGAGAATGTACGATGGCAGCGATTTCGACATGTGTTTTGAGCCAAACTGGGAGCGACTTCACTCAGCAAGGTGAGGTAGGATGGGTATCATAACTCACGCAGGCAGGCAATCAGTTCTCCTGCTCAAAAGCATCTCTGACGTGTCACTACTTGTTCATATACAAGAGGTGGAGGATACAATTGGCCCACGTAGCGCTGTTGGCTTGGAGCGTGAAACATGGGTACATGATTGGGACCAATATATTTACTGCTTGGGCCCGGCTCAACCCAACCTCTTCAGAAGATGTATGTCCGGGGTCAAGTTACGAGGGTGATTGCCATCTTTGTCAAATGCAACACCGATAACCTCGATCATAAAGACCAATTGTTGAAACAGTATCAGTCGATGGCTACCAGAGTGTTCCTCCAGCAACTTTATCCTGATGCTAGCAAGGGCGACGATGCATCTTCGAACTTCGAGTAAGACTCCCTCGTCCGAGGAAGTGAAATTAGCGAATGACATTTCATACCAGCGTCATCCTCGTACACGGCGTCAACGGGGACCCTGTGACGACTTGGGAATACAAACCCACTGGCGACAAACGAGCAGACCAAGACTGCAAGTCAAAGGTGTGGCCCAGAGACCTGCTTCCGGAAGTTTTCCCAAAGGCTCGCGTCCTCTCCTTTGGATACAATGGAGACATGTACCGTAATGACTCTGTTGCTGGAATTCGGGACTTGGGCAGGTCCTTGCTCTCATACCTCACCACCAAACGACAAGGCATAGACCCCGACAGGCCCATCATTTTTGTCGCGCATTGCTTGGGTGGTCTCATCGTCAAGCAGGTAAGACAGCTTTGTACGATGCACTCTTACCTATTCAGCGTCTAATCTTAAATTCCTTCAGGCACTCTACACAGCCCAGTTCGAGAAAGACTACAAGTACATCATCAACAAAACTAAGGCCATTGTGCGTCCCAACCCCTACCCTTTTATCCCTAAGACCCGATCTAACCGCCCAACTCAGTTCTTCTTCGGCACCCCCCATAACGGCACCAACAAAGACAAATGGAACCACATCGCCAACGCTTACTCCCCCATGGACAAGTCCTCCATGTGGGGCCGCCGTTCTCGCCTCGTTAAATCCCTGAAGCGGAACTCCCAGGGCCTCGCAGACTTGGTCGACAAGTTCCGGCATGTTGCGGAGCGTTATCGCATCGTGAGTTTCTACGAAATGAAGAAGATGAAAGGAGCCAACGCGTGCATCGTCGACAAGGCGGGTGCGAGGTTGGAGATTGCGAATGAGAAGCTGGAGGGCGTGGATGCGGATCATGTAGGAATGTGCCGGTTCGAGCGGGCGGAGGATATGACCTTTCAGGTAGTTTGTCGGCATATTAGGGAGGTTGTGGGTGAATCGGCGAGTTGAACGGAGGAGGAGCGAGATTGGGTCTGAGTTTCTGGGCCTTACATGTGTTGTCCGTTCCTGTACGCCGAGAGCGAGCCGTGTTCTCGATATCAGGGTCTGGCGCATCTCATGAGGTTTTTTTCTTCTATCCGTATTCTTGCGAAACATCAGTCGCTTTCCGGGCAGAGACAGACGACAGTATCCAACGGAGATTTCCCAGAACAACTGCGATTCCTGGGTTGCTGTTCTTCGCACGGACAGGTTGGTCGGTGAAAAAGGGGTTGGGTCGCGGCCAGGTTCTAAAAAGGGGAAACGCGCCTAGGTACCGTACCCGACTGGACGGTTCGGCTGGGGAATCGCCTGTCCGGCGGTTCCTCGCCGTCGGGCTGCATCGGCCACGTAGATCGAGGCTAAACCGAATGGGGCGCTCGCAGTGCGCAAGCTGGAAGGCACAGCTAACAGCTGAACCACCGCGAGATAGCGAAGATGTAGCTGGAGGTGGAAACTGGAGGTCGGCAGCTCCGAAACTCGGAGAAATGTCATTATGCCCGATAACTTGATGTCGCTGAGAAAGACGCCAGCCAATGACATGCAAGCTGCCAGCACAGTGTTAGTGATCCCTAAATCAGCGGGTGAAGCGCAACCACTGAGAGAGTGCTGCTTGGCGCCCACAACAGGCTAAAACACGATGCGGCCCTCCATAGAGCCCCTTTTCAGCCCCATCCAACACATAAGAAGAAGCAGGCGACGAAGATGGGGCCAAAACTTGACGGATTCGACAGAACATCGCCAGAACTCGTTTTGAGCCCGAACATGGCTCAGACGAGGTGGGCATGACGCCCTTTGATCGACATTATGGCGAACTCCCGAGCACAAATGGCCGAAGGGCCGCAGTGCGAGCACTCGGGTCGTGGAAGGTAGAGTTCTGGGCTTTTGCACTTGCTCTTGCCTTTCTTGCCGCCATTTTCATCACATTGGCGCACTTCAACGGCAAAGATGTGCCCAGCTGGCTGGCGAATCTCAACCTCAACTCGCTTGTCGCCATTTACGCGACTTCCCTCCGCGCGCTGTTGTTGTACGCCATCACCGAGATCATCAGCCAGGAGAAATGGTATTGGTTCTGTCGACCGCGTCCTCTGCGACATCTGGATGACTTCGACTTTGCGAGTCGGGGAGGTATTGGCAGCTTCAAGCTGCTGAGGATTGCGTTTCGGTCGTAAGTTACCGTCGAGATGATGTTGGGCTTCCTCGAAATTCACGCTGACATCGTCCAGCACAGTCCCCTTCTTGGCCGCACTGACAACCATCGTCCTTCTCGCCATCGGCCCATTTTCCCAGCAAGCCATCAAGACAACCTTGTGCAATCGAGTCATTAACTCGGGAACGCAAGCTCGGATTCCTTTCGCTGCCAAGCTCCCTCAGTCAGAAGTCGGTGTTGGGAACAACAACGGTCCGCGACCAAAGTCCCCAGCGGCGTTGAACGCAATAAAAGCCGGACTCACAATCCCCTCTGTCTCGTCTGCCGATTCCCTCCTCTCTGTCTGTCCAACAGGAAATTGCACGTTTCCAGAGTTCCGAGGCATCACGCACTCGTCTCTCGGCCTTTGCAGCACCTGTGAAGACCTCACGTCCATGGTTGTCCAGCTTCCCAGGGGCTGCCCACTCAGGAGACCAAACGGAACTTTGAGTTGGACGGGCTGCAGCTTCATCCTCGCACCGCCCGATGCAGCCAATGCAACCATCCAAATCGCTCTCGGTCCCTTCCGGATTGCCTCTTCCATCCCCAAAGTCGACTTCAGCACGGGAAGATATGCCAACACCGTCCCCTTTGACAAGATGAACGTCACACTCTTGGCCCGCTCCCTCGCTGGCTGCAACGGCGACAGAGGTCATCTAGGGTGCCCCAACGCCCCAGTCTACCCAAATCTCACCGCCCTCCAAGACCCCATCGACTTCAACTTCACGTTGATCGGCACCCACTGCAGCTTCTTCCCCTGCATCAAGCACTACCAAGGCGAAATCCGCAACAGCCACCTCCTCGAGCGCGTCATTCACACCACCAAACTAACCCCCAACTTCACCGACCGCGGCGTGGAATCCCTAGTCGGCATCTCCAACCCCTGCCTGATCAACTCATCATGGTACGACTCCTCCAACATGTCCCTCGCAGCCTCCAAACACGGAACCACCACCCTCAACAGCCCCGGAAACATCCAATCCACAGCCCCCCGCGCCTGCATCTACCACCTCCAAAACGAATGGATGAACCCCCTCGCCGCCGAAATCGACAAAATCTTCACCGGCGGGTGCGAACCCGTGATAACCACCAAAAGCAGCATCAACCCCCACGCCGACATGTTCTGCCCAAACTGGTGGCTCGACAGCCTCTGGAACGACGGACGCGCTACATTCGAGACGATAGCGCAGCAATTCGATAACGTCGCGTCGGCGGTGACGAACCACATGCGCTCGGTTGGGTTGGCGTGGGATGCTGTGGACGGTGTCCCGCAGCCAGCCGCGCAGGGAGGTCGGGCGTTTGTTTTGGGGACGACGGAGGAGACGTTTTTGTGCATTCGGGTTGATTGGGTGTGGTTGTTGCTTCCTGCGGGGCTGACGGTGGCTACGCTAGCGCTGCTTGTTGCGGCGGTGGTGAGGACGCGTTGGAATGGGGGGTCGGTGCCGGCGTGGAAGTCGTCGGTGTTGCCGTTGCTGTTTCATGGGTTTAGGGGGGATGTTGGGGGGGTTCCGCCGGATCATCGGATGGAGTGGAGGGAGGTGCGGGAGGCTGCGGGGGTTATGACTGTGACGTTGGTGGAGGATGAGAAGGGTGGTTGTGGGATGGTAATTGGAGAGGGTCGTCGAGGAGTGGGTGAGGGGGAGGGGGAGACAGAGGATTGGGGTGTCAAGTCGTAGATGAGAATCTACCTACCAATTTCCAGGGCGCGGCGGTCCAGAGAACACTTTGGATTTGTGGAATCAAATGGGTTGAGCGATATCCGCAGTCGATGGTGATGGTGGGGTTGAAATCCATCCCAGGGTTAGGGTTTTGTGTGATGCGGTTGTTTGTCGGAATGGGCGACGGGCAAGAAGTGGGGCTACCCCGCCTTGGCAGGGCGCCGTGACGCGCGCTTTCACGGCCGTTTGTGTTCCCTCCGCATCAACCTCAGGCTTCACGCATTTCCAGCAACACGACGCCATGGAAGACGGCTTCAAGCTAGAAAGGCTGCCGTGGCTTGCCCTCAACCGCATTTGTGACTACCTGATCGACGATGCGTCTCGTAGTCTGCATCCGCGCTGCGATCTCGCGGCGTTTTCCCTCACGAGCAAATGGTGCTGCGCCTTGACCGCACCGCAGCGGTTTTGCGAGATAGTGCTTGAGGCAACTGAATCCGACACCGGTCTCAACTGCGCCATGGAAAAATGGATCGAAGTCCTTGATCGTGATGGCGGCCGCTACCATTATGTCCGCCGGCTCAAGTCACCCCATTAAGGTACCGATCCCGAAACGAATCCACCGAGTGCCTGTCTGTACGGAGAAACCGTGACCTCAGTAAACATTGGCCATCACCTCCCGACATGCCGTTCTTTTGCCGCCCCGAGAGGGCGGAGCGGTTAACCGGGCCGCAGACAGCAGCGCTCGTGGGCGACCAAGAGATAATACCGGCGGTGGCCAAGTTCATTCGTCGATTGCCAGCACTTCAGGATGTCGTATGGAACTTCTCCATCATGCCCCAACCCATTCTCGCCGCCATCCATGACATCCGTGGTTGCCGACTTCACATGCACCGGTTTCGCCTCAACAGTACCTCCGAAGATCCACCCTGACGATTATGCCGCCGCTGTGTCGCCGGCATTGTACGCCATCCTGGACGACACGGATGGGGCTTTAACTGGTCCGAATCCTTCGATACCTCTCGACTATACCGAAGAGGCTATGATGGGCATGGTAGCTGGTGCCGCTCCCAACCTCCAGCACGTATGGATAGATGGCAGGAGGACCGGCCGCCTTTTTGCCCTCCAACGGGGCCAGCCACCCATTCCTTTGGGCCACCGTCTCTTCTTCCCCAGAGTCAAGGTCGACAGGGGTCTGCAGAGTTTGCACTTTATAGGACACACCGAAACATTGCCCGACTGGGCAGCCCGGACCGACTTCTCCAAGCTCAACAACCTCACCATTTGCAGCGATATGTATAATCCGGGAATTACCGCCAACCTGGCTGACATGGCTGTCCGCGGCGAGCTCGCGTCACTCCGGGACCTTCGTCTTGAACACTCTAGAGAACCGGGGGACATCAACTCCCCTCTCTACCGGCTGTTGGCGGCCCTCAAGCCGAATTCGCTGCGGATCCTCCATCTCAAACATGGACCTATTGATGAAGATGCCTTCGGCATTATACTGAAACAACAAGGCAGGTCACTGCGCGAGCTCATTGTGTTCCCTAAATGGAACTGGCTCGAGGCCTATGGTGTCCACAATCCTCCGCCGAAGCCCCTGGTGGGGTTGACACCAGCTCTTTCCGCCCAACTAGCTGACAGCTGCCACAATCTGGAACACGCATTCTTCGCGGTCGACCGTACGTTGGGCGATGCCGACGAATGCTCAGTGTACCGTGCGCTCAGTCGGCTTCCGCGGCTAGAGACCCTCCATCTGGAACTGGATGTAACCGTTCAGCGCAACGAACATTTTTGGGAACAAGGAATCGAAGTGTACGACCGTCCCAGAAACATCCCGCAGGCTGAGCTCAGTCGAGCCATTTCCAACGCCGCCGTTGATGCTTCCCTCGCGAGGGCAATTTTCAACATTATTTCACCCCATCACCAAGGCCTCCAGCGTCTAAGCATAGGAACATCACTGAAGAACGGTCCGTACTCCAGGGCCACCGTGACCAGCGGCTTCTTCCGGCTCCTCAGATGGTTTGCTCGTGAATGGAGTTGCGAGTGGAAGTGTAGCAGTAGTGGTGAGCCAACTGTGGAGATAAGAGAGGGGATGTCGAATTTGACAGAGCAGTCTGGAGAATATTGGGCGACTCTCGATGTCGACATTGCCAGGGGGGACGTGGAGGGAAATGAACGTGATGAAGCCCCGGATCTAGCTGCTTTCGTCGATGCGTTCGCAGACATTTGGCCGCGCACAACGTCACGGTGGTGGGAGGAATGGAGAAGTCTTCCCTTGTGCCCGGACCAGACTCAGACGGAAGGCAACTGATGGGTTAGTTAGTACGGAACAATCGGACAACTTCCAAGAACTTTTATTTGATGAATCTTGGCCGTCATGTGACCAAAATAAACACAAGATTAAAAAAAAACACACACGCCACAAGCCCCAGCGTTACAAAACAAAAAGGGGTATCAAGCAGAGAAACAGAAAAAGTCAAATCTAAGTGTTACGACTGTCACCTATACAGAGATAGGTTGGGACGCAGGGTTGGGGTTAGGTCAGGAGTCCCGGGTACGCTCGGGGTCGCAGACCAAGGGGAGTAGATAAGGAGGGGTAAACACGGAAGCAAGTCCTCTCAGACGGGGAGTTCACTGAGTCAACGGTCGCATGCAGCTATAATACACAGTAGCACACAAGGTGACTGTGCAGTAGTGCACAACTGAAGATAGTTCAATTGACAAAGCGAATACTTGCGTGAGGAACCAGAAGGATTCCTCACACCATCGTGGGTACGATGATAGCTATCTATACTTCATGAAGTCCTCCTTACGGTCCCGAGCCCGTTGGTCCCGAGCTCGGGACTGACGGCACCGGGACCTCGCTGATAGGTCGTTGCCCTGTCCCGAGTCCTCTGGTCCCGGAACCGGGACCAGTCCTCTCGGGACCATTCTGATTGGTCCTTGCAGGGCTTTATGGGTCGTTCCACCCCGGGCCCAATGATTGGTTATCTACAGTTGGTCCGTGCTTCCCACTGGTCATGACCCAGGTCATGACACCCACTCTCGATTGCCAGGCTGGGCCTGTTTAGCCCTGCCACGGCCATCTGAGGTAGTAACTACCATGGTGGGAGTGATGATGCCCATCATAAAGCCAGTCTCGTCGAAATTGTACGTATCTTCATCAAGGATACCGTACTTGGCCTTCGTGTTATGTACAAGGGCAAACCACTCGCCAATAATCTTTGGATCTTCGCATTTAGCCCTCTGGTAGTCGTATTTACGCGTAAAACGCGTCCGAAGCTCTGGCTGGCGTTTGACGAAGTTGTGAGCCCAGCGTTTGCCGACAGGGGGCGCGTCGCGTTCGCGTAACAGTCGGTTGGCCATATCTTCCACGTAACAAAGCCGAGGGTGGAATGCGCGTGCACATAGCTCGATTATGTACTGAACAATCGTATTTTCTTCCAAATCCGTAAGCTTGCGTGAGTTGGCCGGAATATCGCGTCGTGCAGGCCGGCCGTCGCGTCGGTTACGGAGAGTTGAAGGCGGTACGTTATAAAGGCTGGCTGCGGCTTCAATACTGAGTTTTTGGTTTTTTTTAATAGCTTGAAGGGCAAGAAGAATTCTGGCCTCTTTAGAAGGCTCTGCCATTGTTGGTTGTGGTAAATTTTGTTGGAGAGTGAAAGGTACGCGTTGCGCGTAAAAAAACCGCGACTCGCTTATCCCCGCGACTCGCTTATCCCCGCGACTCGCTTATCACGCACGTTATCGGTCGTAACAATATTATGTAACGTAAGTGTTGTGGATATAAAGAGTTGGAAATGAAAACAATGTATATATAATAAAATAAAGTCCCTAAAGGGAAACTTTTAAAAATAATATCTATTTTTATAGTTAGCTGTCGAGTTCTAAGATTATACCTATTGCGTTCCATCTCCAATGCTTTGTTACAAAGTCGTCCTCATCAGCCGCTATTCGCTCGCATACATGTACCACCACGCGAGGCGCGGGCTACTTGATCTTGATGGTAGGTGCGCTTGAATTGGACCGCCACAGTGTCCACTGCAAGGCCTTCCCAGAACTCAACAACCCCGATCGGCCGCAGGCCATGAAGGATGCTGGGTTCCATTCAGTTGGCCATGCGCCTGGCCGATATGTACTGCACGGGGTTTTGATGATAATTACTTGTTGATAGTGTTTTTGATAGCGTTTTCACATGTATTCGGCTAGAACTTCAAAAGCACGGAAATCTCTAGCGCAGGTCTGTTCTTGACAAGATGTTCTCGCTCCAGTGTTAAAGTCACTGAAAAGAGGCAGCTGATGCCAATCAAAGGACATGCGCAATGCGGACACCCTGCGCAGCCCTACCTACGATTTGCGGTTGGTTTCAATCGCCGTTTCTGTTGAGCGCTCGGAAAATTTGCGCGCAGTGGACCTGGATTGTCGCACAAATAAAGACCGGGAAAGACCGCAAACCTGAAGTTGTTCACCCTGCTGCGCTCGTCGCATCTTCATTATCCGGAAACCTGGGGGCCGTTGGCAGAATCCTCCGTGATGCTCCGTGCTGGACGCGGGAAAGCCTTGGTCGCGTCGCAAGCTGGTTGTACGGATGTTATGTAAGCCTCCACCGCGGAATGGAATTGGGTGCGCAGAAAAAGCATTGAACCTCGGATTCGACGAGCAGGATGCCATGCAACGATCTGCTGCTCATCTCCTGCTGCGCAGCGCTGTGCAGCGCTGTGCAGCGAGGTTGGACTCGGCATCTCTTTTTGCATCCGGATTGTTGTCGAGGCAAGCGCGCTTCCGCTGAATGCGACGGTTCGATGTCAGAGGCTTGGCAGGGGCACAGTGCGCTCTTGGCGATCGATTGGCGCTTGATTGGCTCTCATTGGCGGTGCTGTCCCACCATCTGAAACGCGCTGCCCTGACGCGGGGAATGTCAGGGGTGTTTGAGATTCTGAACCAAGCAATGGGCACACAAAAGGACCAGCGAGACGAGGAACCTTGCAGCAGCGCCGACACAATCGAGCGCCAATTGACGTTCGGCCCTTTTTTCCTTTGTTGCTCGCGTCAATGCGGACGGCAGCCCTGTGATGTGATGCTCTGCCGCAACGTTGCGTCGGTCTGTTCGCAATCGAAGATTCCGCAGCGCCGCCCACAGATCGCCTCGTGGCCTTGACAGGAGTTTCCCTCCCGAGAGCAAACACGTCACGGATACCGGCAAACACCGCGGCGTCCCAAACGAGAAGCAAGGCGCAGACTGGCGCGCGATGTGTTGAGCAGAATGTCGTCGCATTTTATCGCCGCATCTTGCAACAAAACGACGGCCCCACCTTGCATTTGAAGCCCCGTGTACGACAACGTCTAAAACGCGGTGCACAAACCAGCGGCTCCCATTGCTGTGGGATGTGGGTGCATTGGGTGCGGGCCATGTTGCGGGCCCAATGTGCGGCCCCTCCATCCCAAAGCCCCATAGGGAGGAGGCGAGGCCGATGAAGCAACGGGCACACCTCGACTTCTCCACTCACCCATCCAATGGGCACCCACCAAGGTCAGTTCAACGCACGTCGTCAACGGCGCTATTCCGCCTCCACCCTGACCCTGCCCGTGCTTGTTTCCATGCAAGACATCTAGTGGCCTCGCTTGATGCCGCGGCCGACCATTGGGCGATCCGTCAAGCGGCCACTCCTTTCTTTTCCCCTCGGCTGCTCCACTCGATATAACCCGGGGCCCCTCTCCATCGGCGATTATCGTCTCATCTTTCGACATTACCTGGCCTGGAGCTACGGTAACAGTGGCTGGCACCAATTCGAGATCACCGAGTCGACCGAGTCGCCATCGAACTGGCTTCGACTGGACATCGATCAGGATTGTTGAAGATGGAGGACTTCGAGTCGGCCCTGGGGAGGTCAACCCCGAACCCCAAGTTCATTCCCGACGGACTATCGTTTGACGCCATCATCAAGAACGAGACGCCGGTGGTGAGTGTTTCCATCCGTATTCGGGTCAAAGCTGGACATTAACATGCCACTTCCTCACAGCCATGCTCCCTCAACGACTTCATGGACTACCTCGTCTACGTCCAGCATCAAGCCGAAGACCTCCAGTTCTACCTCTGGTACATCAACTACATCCCTCGATGGAAGGCCCTGTCGGCACGCCAAAAGGCCCTCTCACCGGCGTGGGAGCCCGGAAAGGCCATCAAGGGGCCCAAGTTCCGCCTCATCCCGCGCCTCGACAACCAGAAGCGCAGCGAGAAGATGGCCAAGGTACTTACCCTCCTCAAGGAGACCGATGTTGAAGAAAAGCCCGACGCCGCCGAGACCGCTTGGAAGTGTCCCCCGATCAAGACCTCGTTCTCTCCTGACGACGACTTTGCCCGCCCCGGCACGCCCCCTCCGCAAAAGACTGTTGAGCCGCCCAAGCCAGATTGGTGTAAGTCTTTCCCCTCCACTCCCCACTAACCGACTCCTGACAATGGTGTGCTGCAGTCACGGTCCAACCCTTCCGCAACGAATACTGCGGCGTCGTCAAGCACTACATCGTCGGTACCTCCCCGCGCGCCCTCCGCCTGTCCGAAAAGGACCGCGAATGGTGCCTCACCGCCGCACCGCACACCACCCACCCGTCGGCCCTCCTCCCCGCCTTCCTCGCCGTCGAGGAAAACCTCCGCACCCACTTACACCCCGCCTTCATCCGCTGGATCCGCTCCAACGCCAACCCCGTATCCATGTACTTCCTCCGCACCCTCGGCATCCTCGCCGTGCTCATCGGCCTCGGCCTCGACGCCATCCTCATCCTCTCGCGCACGAACCGCTTCATCCGCATCGCCTGCGTCATCTTTTGGTGGCCCGGTCTCACCGTCTTCATCGCAGCCTGCAAATCCCTCTGCCTCCTCCTCCACCTGCGCGACGTCCGCGAGCTACGGCCATGGGAGATGTTCCCCGCCGACAAGGACGCCGAAAGCGCCGTAAAGGACGTCTACTCCCCCTCCCCACAAGCCCTCAGCGCATCTGATAAAGAAATGGAAGCCGGCGGTGTCAGCTTTGTCGGCACGCACGCGCGCAAGAACACGGGAGATAGCACCAAAAGTGACTCTGGTCCGGATCCGCTGCGGAAGCCGAGCATGCGGACGTTTGGGCCCAAGAATGACTATAGCGATATGCGCTGGTTTCATCTGTATTCCAAGCGGAGCGTGTGGAGCAAGATACTGGACAGGACGACGCCCGTGCAGAACCCGACGCTGAGGAAGATGCAGGATAGGACGATTTTGCTTTCGATCATGTGGGGAGGGTTGGCGGCGGCGGCGTTGGCGGTGGCGTCGGTGTTGGTGCCGAGTATGGGGATGATTAAGATGTGAGGTTTGATAGGGGGAAAGGGGAGAGTGTGTTTTGTGCGAAGTGAGGATCGCAATTCGAGAAAATACCCATATTAGTATAGTGGAGCGAGTAGGCGTGGTTTAATATGTGCGTGAGATAGAATCTGAAGGATGTATTCGTCTTGTTTTGTCGCGTGAATCGACCAGGTTCGACTTTGCTCTTACCGACACTGCGCACCTTCCAGAACTTTGGAGTTACGAAGCCTAGATTCAATGATAACAGTCGGTGAAATAAAATTGCACACAGCCTGAGAGATACGCTCGCTTGCCAGAGAGAGTGCACCCATTGTGGCATCTGTCTATCTTCTTCCCGAGCCGACCAGTCGCCGAGATCGAGTTCTCTGCATTCACTTTTGAAATTCGAGGTCTTGGGAATGCTGCCGACACTCTTTCCGAGTCAAAACGGCACCGACCTTGGTTGCGCGATTGCTGAAGTGAAGTTCGCCGATGGGATCTGCGCCGCTGGGTGCTACTCTTGTGCCACTTTGAACCACGCCAAAACATAAGTCGCCGTGCCCGAGTGGTTAAGGGGATAGACTTGAATCTTCGTCAGGCATCTATTGGCTTCGGCCTCGCAAGTTCGAATCTTGTCGGCGACGAACTATTTTTTCGTTTTTGCAGGTAACCCCTGAGATTCAGATTCCAAAATTTTTCGGCATTGCCTCCCAAGGTGTTGCAGTTGATGTTAGTTGCGCGGGTTCGGGTGCGGGTGGGTAAGGTCTGCTGCGTTGTTCGGTGCCCGTAGAGTTTACACGCAGATACATTCCAGGTTGGTTTTGGGTTCTTCAGGCTTCCGACATCGAGGTTGTGGCGGCGGCAAGCTGTTAACTTTATTTCATGGCCAAAACAAAGTTTACCACAAACCTTAGTTAAATCCGGTGAGGATTAAGGTTCGAGAGAACTCAACTCTTTTTCTTTTGCAATTGAGAATGCGTTCCGATAGAAATTTCTTGGAATGAGCAACTTCGACTGGTTCTGCCCATCTTGCTCTTGCACCTGCAACGACCTCTTGCCTCAGTCACTTCAGTCAACCAAGTAACCAACTCTGCCATTGGAGCAACGCCCCTGATAGCGACATGCCAGCCTCCAAGAGGAACCAGCTCGCCCAGCGAGGAAAAATCTTCGGCTTGGCATACAACCAGATGCCAGAGCGCGCTCGACAAGCGTTTCTGCCCGGAGACCTCATCCTCTTCAAATGTCCGGACGCTTCCTACAAAAGGAACCCCAATGGCCGTCGTCACTGGTACCTAGATTTCCCCCTGCGGATGAGGTACCGAGAGATAGACCGTCACATCCACCGGTGTTCCAATTGCTTCTTGGACAACATTCTCGTCGTCACTTTCATCCTGCTCGTCGCCACTGTCGTTGTCATCCCAGTGGTGGCACACACCATCAAGGCTAACAGTACACACTTGTTTTGGAAATGCACACGCGCAGCGGTCTATCTGCTACTGTGATTTCTATTCTCGAGAGCCGGAACGCCCGTGGTGAACTTTTTCCGGGGCTTTCTCCAGGGCCTTATGGACGACAGTGAGGCTGAGGAGGGGGATCCGGGGGCCGAAGACGAGTCGCGCTACACAGCTCACGAGCACCTTCTGCCAGAGGTCGCCGCCATTTTCGGTCCCGACAGGCCATGCGCTGCATTCTCCAAATTTGTCTTTGACGCTTTTGACTTCATCGACAAGTGCCGGATGCTCGAGGCCTTCAAACGGCTGGGCATAGAGTGGGAACCGCCGGCATCTTCTTCCCCTGGGTCCCCTGGGTACAAGCCCATCCGCCAATCGGAGGACCTCCTCGATCTGGACTCAACATGGATGCTGCTTCGACTCCGACCGTTCCCGAAATTATATCCAGCGGGTGGATCGGGATGGATTAGGACGAAGCTGGAAAGTCTGCACCAGCGCCGGCAAATCTGTCGGAGGCTTGTTGTCGCGGCGACACTCTACAATTCTTTGAAGGATCTAGATTCGGAGCTGGATCACTCCATGCATCCGGTCCAAGAGTACGACATCTCGGAACTGGAGGAGGAATCGATCGGTTACTATTGGGTTACGGCGCCAACTGCAGTGCCCGCTGAGTGGATAGGCCCACCGCCTAGGCAGACGGCGATGACAGAAGAGGACAAGGAGACTCGGTGGTTTGGGAATGACAAGTGTTTTGCAAGGTAAAGACATCTTCAAGGAAAAGACAGGTTTAGCTAACTTCCAGCCCTGAGCACCGTCCCTCGAGTCAGTTGCCTACCTCTAGTGTTGGACAGACGGACACCCTTCGTCACCCGATCCCACCAACCTGGTATCAAGTTAAAGTCTCGGGTATTTAGAAAGGGGCAGTGCAACCGGGAAAATAAGAATGTGGTGTGATAGAGTCGTTGTAACAGAGGAGAAGCTCTTTGATTGCTTTTGTGGGTCCGCGATAACCACATGTCAGGAGAGGGTCGTCATGACTTCGTCGAAGGACTGCATTTCAGAGAGGGAAAGCAGCGGGAAGCTGAGAATAGTGGTCTTCAATCACCTCAGATAGGAGGAAGGAGTTATTGTTTACATATCGTCGAGAGTAGATATCCAGGATTTACTGCCCTGAATCGTGAAGCGGGGGACGTCGAGCCTCAACTTTCACCCCTCACGCCAAGCACCACCCGCGCTCTAAATTTAGCACCTGAATTGATTGCCCTCAAGTCGGGTAGCCCTGAGATCATGGAAGTCATATCAAGATGCAATCGTGATGCAATTGAAAGACATTGCAACATTCTCCTCGCAAAATACAACACTTGCCACCTCTGAGAACTTTGACTCTTGCCAAGCGAGGCAACATGCACTCTCGTGCCTCATCATGCAACCACCACCGGATCATTCCAACCGGCCTCCGGCCCTTGTCCACCGCTCCCGTCCAACCAGTACCGGCCCCGGTCACTAGCTCCGTTTCCCCCACGCGGGATCAGGTTGATACGATCTAGATCTCAACTTAAACTGTGAATTGACATTGGCTATCGGCTTATCTCTGCCAATAGCATCAGCAAACAAACATGTGCTTTCTACCAGACCAGCAAGTTTCATTCTGCGAAGCCCTGAACTAAACTGGCAGAGCTGCCGAAGGATTTTCGTCCCAGGTTTACATGGCGAATGCGGGAGCCGGGACGGGGGTTACCTTTCACTGCATTTTAGCCATAACGCTGCATGCGCAACCGCTGGTCGGTACCAGGTTGCAAGCAGCAAAATCTCGGGAAGGTAACATTGAGGTTCCCCAACAGGAGATCCGTCATATGACCGCTGTAGCAACGCAGCGGCCCAGAGCCGCTTCACACGCTGAAAGCCGGCTCCCAAAAGTCTGGGCAAAGTAACATTCCTTCTTAAATCCTTTCCCGCCTCTTTATTTTCTGGGGATTTCTACCATTCCCGGGTGGCTGTGCCGTACTAGACCCAAGGTGCCCGGTCTCCCTCGATCACCTATGCCAATGCTTTCTTCAGCAAGCCATTCGTCCGCTACTACGCTCGCCCTGCACTGCCACGCTTGCTAACCCCTTTCCGGGGCCGCCCTCACGCGACACTGGCGGTTCGCGATTTCCTGGATTCCGGAACTTTTGATGGTTTGGATTAGAAGCGGGGAGAGAGGCAAACGCACGGCAAACAGGATGAAGATATGGCCCGGAACGGAACCTCGGCATGGGGTTGTGGATGAGCATAAATAGAGGACGTATCTGTATCTAGAACTGTTTGTTGTATCGAAGGAACTCACCACAGCACCGTTTCTCACTCCCAGTACAAAAATCAAACTTCAAACCTATCAAAATGAAGATCACCGCGGCTACCACCCTCTTCGCCACCTTCCTCTCCTTCTCCACCACCGCCGTGGCTCAGGGCCCAGGCCAAGCATGCTACTACTGGGACGGCGCCACATACGGTGTAAGTCTACCCCCATTTCATGCTCCTTTCATCGAGATACCTTAACTGACAAAAACAACCCAGAACGTGGAAGGCATCTGCGGTAACCCCAGCACATGCGAAGCCAACATGGGCTACACCGTCGTCGGCCGCTGCAGCGGCGGTGCGGACAACAGGTGCTGCATTAGGAGAGGCTGCGTGGCTGGCGCTTCCGGAGGCCGGCCGGGCCGCTGCACCACCATCGGACAGTGCAACTCGCGCCCTGGCTTCCGCCGCCAGGCTGGCTACTGCCCTGGTCCGAGTGATATCCAGTGCTGCTGGAACCCCAGTGGGCCGATCCCGGTGTAAAGGTGGCTGGTGTGACGGAAATGGGAAACTGAATGATAATGAGCAGGAAGGGCAAGGTACATTTGGGATGGACATGATAGGGATCTCGACTTTCTCGCACTTCTTACACAGTTAGGGAATATGGAAGTTGTGTTTGTGATGTCCAAGTCGCCGCCAATGCGAGGTCCCGCTGGATGGATGGATCAATGTGATTCGTCGCCGCAATTATCTGATAATCTGATAAGTGATAGCATATGTTCCAGACCGCCCGGCCTGTGAGACATAATACCTACCCTTTGAAGCCCGCAATCGCGATGCAACTCTGCTGCCTGCTGTCCCCTACATGCCCTCAAGGCCGATTGGTGTACGGCAGGACGCCTTTAAAAGATGGCGGTGGCAGTGCACATATCCCGAGACCGGCGAGCTGTCGAGATGCGAAATGTCCACTTTCCGTTTCTGGCACCGGTCGGGCGCCGAATGGCGCCGTGATGACGCCGATGTGGGGTCCCGACACGCCCCACAAAGCGGATCGCTGCCGAACAAATACCGCCAATTGCGATGCATCACCCAGCGCTGCCATTGACAATTGACGAGTGGTAAAAAATGAGTCTGATTGTCGGTAAGAAGAGCAGGAGCCCTGTGATGAGGGTGACAAACAGTTTTGGGAGATGAAGCGGCAGCAGATGGGCCACTTCCCGCACTGTATCCCGGCAAGCAAGGCCTCTCGGGAATGTGGGGAGGCATGGAGAAAAGGAAAAGCAAACGCCGTGTCGCGCAGATGAGAGAAGCCTAGAATTTTCTCCAATCGGCCATTTGGCCGTTTTTTGCAACGGCTGATCGAGAAAGGCCGCTGCATGGCAAGGCCGGGCAATCAGGATTGCAGCTCGTCCAAGCCGCATCCAGGTCCCAGAGGCCGTCAGTGGACTGAAGCCTGAAACGGGCCGGTGTGTGCAGCCACAAGTGCGTCATTCCTCCAAAAGAGGGCAGTCGCGGTCCTGAGCAGTCGACCCAGTTGCCTCACGGTTCAGGCACCCGACCATTAAGGTTCGCGCACCCTCAAATTGCATGCCTCCACTCGTTACTTCCGTTCACCTGGCTACGGGATCGCTTTTCACCACCTCACCGAAAATGATGGTGTGCGCCAAAATGCCCCCTCAGTGGCTAGCACCTGCGTCTTCCCACTCCTGCAGCTCTCGCCGGTCCGTTGGAAGTTCACCAATGACTCAACCAACAGACATCAATTGGCAAATATGCGCCCGACTTCGCGGTGCCACGGCTGACGTCGGTCTTACCACCCCACCTCACGCCAACGACAACCTCCACACCCTCCGCCGCCCCGTCCGACGACCTAAAAAAAACGCAGTCTGTGATGAGACTCGACACATTTTCGAGAATGTCGATCAGGCCTTTTTCGACTTGGCGCCGGGCGACACCATGAGTGCGGTGCCTCAGGCGGCCACGAACACAACTTCCAACTTATGCAGAAGCACATATCACTATAAGTTGCCTCCTCCAGGCCATATGCCTGGGCACCCATGGGAGACCCCCTTGTTCGGTCATCATAGAACCCATCAATCTAGCCACCGTCGTACTCAGTATCTCTTACCACCACCATGGCGACCTGCGAATGTCACGAGCTGAGGCGGGTAAGGTCTTACCCTCCCGACCCCAGGCACTCGGACTTGCAGTCCGTGAGCACACTCACCACCCTCACTGAACACGACTCGGCCGCCGAACAACCTCCAAGATCTCTCTCTTTTTGGGAGACACTCGGACCCCTTCGCGCTCTGTTCTACCTTGTCGCATTCAGCTCCACCTTCACGGTGCTGAATTGTCTGTTCATCTACTTCGTCCTGCTTCGCGAGATCGTCGAGACCCCGGGACCAGTCATGTGGGATGCCACCAAGACCAATGTAAGTGCCTCGGTCTGGTCTGTAGACTGCGAGTAGCATCGCTGACAATGTAGTACATCGTGACACTCTTGTCACAAATTTCAGCGATTCTCACCGATGCAACCATCAAGGGTGTCCTTACGGCTACTCGACCCATGTTGGCTGCCAGGAAAAGGGGAAGCTCGTGGGCATCCTGGGTCGCTATGGGCGCCTCGGGTTGGAGCACTATCTTTCAAGTCTCAGCAGCGAATCTCTTTCTTAACCCGTGGTGCCTTCTGCGGTACATGTCGCCCTTCCACCTCAGTGTCACACGCCTCTAATAGGGCTACAGACTTGCCTTGCCAGTACTTGCACTGGGGATCGGTTCTGTCGTGAAGTGTATGTGCTATTCCAGGTCGTTGCATTGCGTCCGCTAACAGGCGTAGTCAACGCCGACTTCGGCTACTACTTCAAAGCCTCCAACGCTACCATGCCAGTCTACGCCGGCCTTACTCCAGTGAACTCCAAGGCACTAGACTTCATTACCCCGGCAGATCTCTCCATGTTCCTCTCCATGTTCACCACCGGCCTTCTCACCAACACCATGTTTGCCTCCCCATTCGCCATCGACGGATGCGATCCGCCCTGTCGGTCCGTAGCGCTTCCCGGATCTCTCTCCACTGCTCGTCAAGTCAGCGCCCACCTCAACTCCTCCCTTTACTCCACGCCGACCTTTGCATCTAGCAGCACCGTCCGCTTTGACAACGCCACCGGCATGCTCATCCGCTACGATCCGCTCTCCCCCCAAGACCTCAAGTTCGACCTCCCAACCGAATGCATCTACACCGGCCAACAGATGCGCAACGGCCTGCAACTTTGCTTCCGCCAGGATAACCTCTCCCTCCTTGTCGCCTGGTCTGCCTGTCCGAAACCCGTCCTTGACGCCGGCCTATGCAACCCCGGCGGCCCTGACCTCCCTCCCTGGCGCACCGAGCCCCTCGTCTCCGGCACAAACATGTCCCTCTACCAATTCCGCACCACAACCTCCTACGACCGCTCCACCCAAGCCATCCTCGACATCCACCTTATTTCCGACCCCAAACAAATCCCCATCCCCGTCGAAACCTACCTCTCCATCTTCACCCGCGCTCTAATCCCTCTTGAAAACGTAACCCTAGACGACACCTACGGCATAGGCGCGCTGATTCACCAACTCACATGGATCTATCGAACCTACAACAAGACCTTCCCTGACGATCGTAAAAGCCCCGTTGCCATGCTCCAGAACCTACTCGCAACACCGGTTCAGTTTGCAGTTACATCGGAGGTATACGCCAACTACTCCGCTGCTGAAAGAGGGTTGGCTCCGTTGAAACCGTTTCCGCTCCCAGAGGATATGATCACCTTCGCCAGAGGTGGAGAGGCGACTACGAAGTTGGTGATTCTGCCTTGGGCGGGGTGGTTGTTCATTGCGGTTGACCTATTAGTTCATGTTGTAGCGCTGGGGTGGTTTTTGTGGGCTGTGAGATGTCTTTGGATGGCGAGGAAGAGGGATGGGGTTGGGTTGTGGGAGACGGAGACGGGTATGGCGGAGGGAGACGGGATACGCGCGGCGCATAGGGCGAGGGTTGTGTGGGTCGAGGAGGGGAGGCTTTGGAGGATGATGAGGAGGGTTATGTGGTGGAGGAAGGGGATGGAAAAGGGGGAGAAGTTGGGGGAGGAGGGAGAGAGTCTGTTAGAGGTTGTTTTGCGCGAAAAGGGGAAAGAAGAAAAGGTATCAAAGGAGGGGGTTTCTCCGTGGTGGTTAGCGAGACGGAACAGAAATATGAGAGTTCGGGAGGTGTTGGGATGGTAAGTCTCCCTTCTATCCAGTGCCCTCAAGATCACTAGGGCGAGTTTTGGTGGTCAGACGCCTTATCTCAAGGTTAGAATTCGATGTCATGGACGAAAAGGGGTTAACCCTAACCCTATTCTCCTTCCAGGATTGATCACTAATCGTATGCAATGATCCATGTCCTTGCGTGCCAGCCCGCGTTGCTGCCTGTCCCGCTTGACATCGGCAAATTCCCAAACCGTCTGGAGCGGCAGAGTCAGGTGACATCGTGAATCTTTGGCGTGTCTGGCGCCAAGTCTCATGCACCCTCCAACGCGTCGACCACTCAAGATGCCTCGCTCATCAGGCAGCACTCGTATGTGCTGCTCTAACCCCTCTTCAACTCGCATCGGTCGTATACCTACTCTGCCGTCAATCAACTTTCTTATCGCACGCGGCGGCAGTGGTTTTCGCGTGGCCATAAAAAGGGGAAGATGATAACCAGCCCCTGAACCCCCCATCATTAAGTCCCCGCCATCTCTCTCAACCACACCTCCCGAAAACAGACACCAACCTTGAGATTTCGAGTCCGAGACACCATCATGTCAGAAAAGGTAAGCCCCGTACTCTCACCGCTCCAAAACGCACCACATGGCTAAGCCGCGCACAGATCGTCCCCCGGCCCGACTTCGAAGCCGCCCTCTCCGCCCTCGCAGCCAAAGAAAAAGCCGCCCAGGCCACCCTCGAAAGCCTCGCCGCCGAGCGACGCAACCTCCCCATGGTGAAGATCGACAAGCCCTACACCTTCCACGGCCCAAACAACACCACCCCCTCGCTCGACGACCTCTTCCGCGGCAAGGACCAGCTGATCGTGTACCACTTCATGTTTCCGCCCAACGCGGAGCGCGGCTGTAGCGGTTGTGCGTTCGTCGGTTCGTCTTTCTCCTCTCCATCCACGTGCACTGCAACAGAGACATCGAGTTGACAAACCCAGGGGAACACATCCCTGACACCCGCCACTTGGAATCCCGGAACACGGCCATGGCCGTGATCTCGCGCGCGCCATTTGACAAGATTGCTGCGTGGAAAGAGAAGCTGGGATGGAAGTTTCCGTGGTACTCGAGCGATGGGTCGGATTTTACCTACGACTTTGGGGGAGCGTCGAAGGAGGGTGGCGATCAGGCGAATCTGACTGTTTTCTATCGAAAAGACGGGGAGATTTATCAGACGTACTCCATCTTTCCAAGGGGCGTTTTGAACTTCTTGGGAACGTATCAGCTGCTTGATTTTACGCCGCTTGGGCGTCAGGATGGGCCGGATGGGCCGGCGGGGTTCAAGCTCAATTATGAGTATGAGGAGGGAGCTTGAGGGCGTGTCGGTATGAAAAGTGTGGTGCTCAGAATTCGCTTGCGTTTCCAAGGGAACCAGGAGCAGAGACCGTCAAACTTGCTCTCGGCCCCCGTTCACACAATTTCGACCTCGTTTGTTTCCCACCCCGTACGAGACTGGTCAAAGTGAAATCTGTCCCAACAGTACGCGACGTTGGCGATGCCGAGACGTCTGTACTTCAGAGCTTCTCCGTTCGAAGCACCGGCCATCCCCATTCTCTGCAAAACAAGAGCCAGCTGAGAAGTAAGAGCAAAGAGGTACACATCGCCACCAAGCTTTGCGAGCGCCTCGTCATCCGCACACAAGACAGAGCTGCCGTCTGAGGGAAGAGCCAGATGATCAAGGTAATAATCTATCACACTTCCTTCATCTGTAACTCGGTGCAAATGCCTCGGTTCATGCTTAGCGTGAACATTTCCTTTTACTATCAGCGGTCCCCGCAGTGTGATTGCACCGTCTACAATCTCACCAAATGCATCCGGACCTTTCGGTGTCGTCCGTGAGCTTATCACCTCTGCAACAAAGACAGGGTCAGAGGGATTGAGTCGGTTGCGGCGGTGGTATGCCCAATACCAGCGTACATTCCCGTCGAGTGAAGCCCATGACCATGACGGTGCTCTGTACTCGGCCAGTATTTCTCTTTTGGCGTGTCGAGCTGATTCTGTTGGTGCATGACACCATAGCAAGTCGTCGAGCAGGTGATCCTTCCACAGGCCAGCAAGATACAGATTCCCTGGCATCTGGGCCTGAAACGCCTGAGCGAGTCCAGAAAGAGCAGTAAGCTTGTCTGAAGAGCGGGAAAGGTCCCGGGCTGTATAGTCCGTAACAATGACCTGCCAGCGGCTTCTGAGGTCCTCTGCAGAACAGCTTTCTGGGAGGCGCAGTGCAAAAAGGCTGTCCATTGGAGACCCGTACTGAGTGAGATTGGTCGATTGACATTCCCAGAGCAACTGGCCCCGGGCGTAAATGACAACGCGAGGAGATAAAACTCGCTCCTGAAGGGTCCACCCCCGGTGATACAGGGGCTCGTCGAGAGAATGGGTCGGAGAAAGAATCGTCGCAAACGCGCCAGCGCCATCGATTCCATGCCTCTTCGACCTGATGGCTATTTCCACGCCAGACTCTTGCGGGCGCGGGCAGCGGATATCGAAAATACCCTCGTGCGCCGTTTCTGCGCTTGCCGCTGCAATGGTAAGCGCAGCACCGCCGTATATTGCATGCATCTTCATCGACTCCCTCTCCCAGTCGGCTCTCGCTTGTGGGTCGCTCCCCTGAAGAATACAGAGTGCATCCACCCAGAGATACTCCATCCCCAGCTCTCGGGTTATCGTGATGGCGTCGCGGATGGTTTTGGGCAGGGTCAGAACTGAGAAACCGCTTCTTCGGATGGCCAGATTTTGTATCGTTGTGCAGTAGATGGCGGGACTTGCCACGCCAGTTGGCTCCGAATCCTCCTGAGATACACCCCAGCAATAGCTGAGGGCCACGTACCGGTTCATGGCACCAGTGACCGAGTCAAGACCTGTCGCACACCCGGTAGGCTCAACAAGGGCAACGGTACCATCACTAGCGGCCCCGTTAACGCAAATGAGTCTAGACGGTGCCGGACGCGCCCCATCGTGATCCCTCCCTATATTCCTGCAGGATTCGTGGTGCTCGGCACAGTTCTTTATCCAGGTGCGAATGAGGTCGTAATCGGCTCTTGGGTCCGCCGTCTCCGCAGAGTGTTGGTACCGCAGCAGGTTTTGGAGTGGTGAACCTAGGGCTCTAGTGAGAAAGACACTCGATGGCGAGGCACGCGGTCGAAGATACGTACCACAAGTCGCCCTCAAAGCAAGCGAGCCTCCGCAAATATGGGGTTTGGAAACAGGTAGCTTCATGAGCCGGATCCTGACGGCCTCGCGAACGATATCCCGTCCAGCTTCGAGGTCGTGTATTTCCCTAGCCGTCATTGTCTCAACGATACCCGGGGACCCGTAGCACACCGTGAGGCCCTCGATCTTGTGTTCCAAGGGGATCGCGCCACGAGACGAGTGCTCCTCTGTCCAAGACATCGGCCACGATAGGTTGAAGGGTCGAACCCAGAGTCCCACGGCCGCGTTGTGTATCTTGTCGAAAGGCGCTCGGCGTGCGTGCTGATCAGAGCCTTCGAGTTTCCATTCCAGCTGGCATTTGCAGCTTTTCAAGGCGGTAAGAATAAGGGCGCACAGCTGGCAACGGGATGGCCCAATGGCGGCATATCTCATGCCGCCCAAAGACGTGAGGTCGTCCAGCGACATCTGCCGGCACGTTTCACAAAGATTGGCCATCACGACTTGCCGTGCTCTTAGACGGATGGTCTGTGAAACGCAAGGGTTGTTCAATTCCCAATGGCGCGGCGAGGGAGAATATTTGGGTAAACTTCAAAGCGGGGTCGAAGACGTCAACGCGTACTAGCATCATCCGAGTTGGCCTGCAGATCATGTGAGGTGGCGTCCAACCAGACTCAGTTTTGACACTTGAGGGACCCTTCGGCGACTGGTGAACCCCGCTACTTCAGCAGAAACACCTCGCTCCGGCTCGTTCCATCTTCAGCAGTCGAGCCTGTCATGACGCCTTCGACAAAACACTCGCCGACCAACGTAAACTTGTCGGGTTCACCCGCCGGTTCTCTCTCCAGCCGTCTGAGCAAATACGGCACATTCCCGCCGTGAAGAACAGCAACCATGTCGCCCACCCTTGTGGTCCAAGGGCACAGCCCGCAGTGTCCATCTGAAGTAACGAAGAAGCACTTTTCGAGACACCCAGGCAGTCCGTTGGAGTGATAGAACTCATACTTCACCTCATCTTCTTCCCCTTCGACTCGCTCCAGGACGTGTTGCAATTGCTCGGGCGTCGAGAGATATCCGTAGTGGGCATAGGTATGCCCGTCAAGAATATCCTGAAGCATTTCCGGGTCTTCCTTGCCGAGGTCATGGTTGTTGCCGAGAAGCATCCATTCTCCGGTGCGTCCAGAGAGATCAAACATGCGATGGAAGACAATGTTGAGCGAGCTGCCGTCATCAGCGTCACCGTTGTAGGGGCAAACCAGTTCCCGGGGCGGATGACCCAACGCCACAATGCTGCCGAGACGCCAGCCCCGAAGTGAGAGCTCCAAGCCCTCGCTTGAACCAAGCAGGGCTTCGTCTGGACGCGTATCGCCGGAGGAGTGGAAGTAGGAGGGGAATCTCTCCACCAGTGTCATGTTGGACCACTGAGAGTAGCCCTCAATTCCCACTGCCCAGGTCGGATGAGCGACGGGAGCAGTCACTAGAGGGTCCTCGTCGCAGAGGGTGCGTCGCCAGGCTCGTGCAGGCTGACGGTGGATCAACGACAAGATATCGAGAGACCGGTATTCGGCGATCCACCAGCGAGTGAAGTCAGCCAGAACATGTGCCAAGGGCTTGCTGTAGTCAGGTCTCAGCGCTGATGGAATGTCTCTACCCTGCCCTGTCTCGCGGCCAAACGGCAGCAAGGCATAGAGTTTGTCCCTGGGGTCGGTCGCCTTCATGTCCAAAGCCGCCAGAAAGACTTGAAGAAGGGTCAGCGCGGGCGCTGCGTCGAGGGTGCGCTGGTCGTGCACCAAGGTCTTCCAGACGGAAGGCATCGAGGTCCGCATGCGGAGGTTGGCGGCGGAAGTATTGAACTGTAGGGAGCTGGTGATCTCGTTCAGCAGCAAAACCTCGTTCCAACCAATGGCCTCGGAGGCCGAGTGTACCGTTGTTTTGGGCGCCAAGACTGCCTCCTGGATGACCCAAACACGCTGAAACCAGGGATGATGAAAGAAGTTTTCCACGAAATAGGCCAGATTGATATTCCCTTCGCCGCCGGACACTTCGATTGACGCCGAGTCAAAGTGTTTCGTAGCGCGGTGTCGACCGAAGACGCCATAAACATAGCCAAAGGTTGGATTCTTTGTCTCCTCCATGATCGAATCCAGCTCGTCAGCCGTGAGAACGTGTCTGGTTCCAGAACAATGACATTGATCACCGCCCGGGCACACACGGTGGTTGCAGTTGTAGACGTCGCGAATCAGCCGAAGGGATTCGTCCAGTGCAAGCATCTCTTCGTCAAGCCATACATGAACCTCCTCGGCCTGCGAGTAAATCCGTCCCATCAACGCGACTTGGTTGGCTCTCTCCTCGAGATCATCTTGGTTGATGCACACTGCGTCTATCCAGATGTGCAGTGGCACATCGCGCTTACGAAGCCTGTGAATAGCCCTCTTCACCGTCGGGGAGATGGCGAGCACTGACACGCGATTCTCTGTCTTGATGGCGATGTCGGTTCGTTGGGTAGACTCGCCCCAGCAGTACGAGAGGGCGTGAAAGTCACCATGTGTGCCGGAGCCACCTCCCAAACTGACGTTTTCGAATCGAGCCTCGATCGCTGCTTCAGGCTCACCAGCTTCCACGACCAGGACGCGGATTTGTTGCGCTTCATAGTGGAGGGGCGAGTAAACGTGGGCGCTTTGGCAAGCGAGCGAAGGCAACGACTGCACCAACTCGTCGACACCCAACGCGCGGTACTCGATCTCGATGGAGGCGCTCTGAACGATGTTGACCCAGGCCATGTATACCGCCTTAGGGACAACCTGGATGATGTCGCCCGGTCGGAGCAAGCGGAGCCACGCCCGCAGACGCGAACTTGATTCTTGTGCATCCCACCGCGTCTTGAACTCGAAGAACTCGGGGTTGCCGGCGCGATTGTGCTGGATCCTAATGGTAGAGACATCGGTTCTCCCTTTGGGCCGCCGCAGCGCAACTTCGAACCAGGTAGACGATATCGAATCGTCAGACCATCCTATCGGGTTTGTCAGCATGAGCAAAGAGGGTGGTTAGGCGTGAGTGTCTTGCCTTGGTCGCGAGAGAGCGTCGTGAAGACCGCAGCTGTGACTTCGGCGCAATCGTCAGGAACGACAAGCTCGATATATGGCCGTCGAGGGCAGTGCTCGTAAACCTGGACGAGCGCTTCGCGAGCCACTTTGTGGTGCTTCATCATGCCTCGGCGAAGTCGGTGTCAAAGTCCGAGTTGCGTCGGATGCGGGGTTCTCTTTTCGTGCCTGCGGTGATCCTAATCGGGACGTAAGGCTTCTTGCTTTCTTGGCTCAGCCCTTGCAACCGTCAGGATGTTAAAGTCTCTACTGGAAACAACAACTCGGTGTTGGCTTACCATGGCAACTACCGCAAGCAAGGAAGGAGATCCCTGAACACACCTCTAGTCGGGCGCAAAACTCGGAGCCCAACCTCTGTGGAGCCCCTAAACGAAGCCGCAGCTCTTGGCATCTTCCCATTCCTTCGCCCCTGAATAGTTGAGGCTTTTCTGGTTTTGGGGGCCGAATGCGCAAGCATCGATTCGAGAAATTAGAGCAGCGTTGCCGCGAGTTGATCGCGGTGGTGGCGGGGCTGGCCATCTCGGGCTGCAAACAGGGCCACGGGGAGGTCATTTTGTGGACAAAGAGGTTCAAGGAAATGCTTCACATCCGCGGGAGGCTTCGAGGGTCGTTGAAGAGCTGGCAATCCTTCCACGAGAACGTAAGATTCAGCATAGAAGGGAGCTGGAAAGTGGTGTACCTAGAATTTTCGTCTCCTTGACCGACCGTACCTTCCCTACCTCGTTATCGATAACACACCCTTCTCTTCTCTCCCTCTCAGCACTTTTGGCAATCTTCACGTCCCGCAAAAGCCGGGGTCAAATTTCTCACACTCAATCGGTCACTTCAACCACGTCAACTCAACTCTCATTTTCTCTGCCAAGCAAAGCAGCAATGCCAATGCAAAATTACATATTACTCAAAATCCCCTTGTTATTCCACATCTTCCCCGTCATTTTCTTCATCCCCTCACCCTCATCATCCACCCCCTACGTCCCCTTGACCGTAACAAAAAACGACCTCTCCCCGCTAACCCCATCAACGCTCACCCTCGCCGTCAACACAACCGTCACATCCCTCCCCACCGGCCTCGTCACCAGCCCATTCACCCTCACCACGCTCGAATCGCTCGTCTCCCAGCGAATCGTCAGCCCGTTCGACGTCGCCGGCAAGTTGATATTCCCCCGAACGTTATCGCTATTCGGGATGCTAAGCTGGGTCAACGCCGTCGTCACCCGATCCTCGGGCTTCGGCTGCGTCGGCTGCGTCGGTTGCGTCGGCTGCGTCGGCTGCGAACGATGCAGCGCCGCGATCTCGTTGGCCGACAGGACGTTGTCGTACAGCCGGAAGTTGCGCACGGAGCCGGCGAGGTACTTGTCGAGGTTGAACACCGACCGGCCGATGTAGTTGTTGACGGTGGAGCCCGAGTTGATGAGACCCGGCGCGGTGATGGGGAGGGTGTTTGTGCGTCCGGCGACGTAGCGCCCGTCGTCGTACAGACCGAGACGGCCGCCGTTGGCGGCTTCGATGGTGAAGGTGATGGTCTTCCAGGTGTTGCGGGCCAGGGGTCGGTTGGTGCGGACTTCGGCTTCAAAGTCCCAGTGGGTGGGCGTGATGCCGACGCGCAGCTGGGGGTCGCCCGTGGCGAAGAGGTAGCCGTAGCCGAAGCCGGTTTCGCGAGCGGTGTTGCCGAGGCCGTAGATGAAGTACTGCCCGGTTTGCTCGCCGCGGATGTTGACTTCGATGCTGGCGGTGAGGGAGCCGAGGTTGCGGAGGAGGTTGTTGGGGAGCTGGATGTAGTCGTTTACGCCGTCGAGGCGCGCGCCGTTGGAGCCTTCGAGGCGGGGGCCGTTGACGTAGGTGCCGTGGAGGTTGTTGCCGCTCCAGTCGTTGGCGCGGGTGCCCGAGGTTTCGTTCAGGGGGAGGTGCATCAGGAGGCGGCCGTGGGCGGTGGCCGTGAGGGACGCCAAGGCGGCGAGGAGGGTGGACTTGGAGGAATGCATCTTGCCGGTGGGATCGCGGTAGATCTGGGGTTGGTGAACCTGGTTTTGGGGATGCTGGATGGCTGACTTGTATAGGGTATAAGTATTGCGAGTCTCACGGCATCCGGGCAATCTGTCGTTCCCCGGACTCGAGGCCCCGGACCATCGTGGAGGTCGCTGCGACGCTGGAGGGAGCTTGGTTCGCTGTCACGTTGCGATGTTGGATCCCTGGTGCCGAGTGAGGTGCTCGATGCCGGCTAATACGCTCCGGTCCAACCCCGTGCTTCCCGGCCAATCCAAGACGGAGCAGAGCGAGCCAAGGACAGCCCCCACAGGGCGATGTGGATGATGTAATATTCGTCGTGAATATTGCAAGTTCGGACTGCTACTGAAGTGTACTATGTCGTTGTGGCGGACGTGGTTGTGTATCGATTTTGTGGGTTCGCTTCGGCCGGCTAGATGGCCCGGCTCATATCGCAGCCGCCCAGCTGCCGTTGTTTGGCAGGCGAAGTAGGGCCATCAAATTCGCCCATTGGGCTTTTTCTACCCGAGCTGGCCGATAAGACGATTGCGAGCGGGTCAGTACCTGCAGGCAATTCCCTATCCAGGAACCTGGTCCCTTCCGCTGCCGGCACCACATCGCGCCACACCCGGGATCCGAAGACACGGATCGGGACAGTTAGGCAGAGCTTGGACTTCGTCTATCAGAAATAAACAAGCCACGGCACGGCTGGGCTGTCAGCATGAACGAGGGCAATATCAGCTAGATTGCCTCAGAAACAACAAGGCCGGCAACGATGCGATGCAGAGGTTCAACTCCCGAAAAGATGGGTTAGGCGGATTTAACCGACCCGGTTCTGGTAGCCTTGGCAAGGTGCAGTTGTATCAATCCATGGAGCATGCCTAGCTCGTACGACGGTCTTTTTCCCGGATGTCCGACGGAGGATCGAGGCAGATCCATCGTCCCACTTGAAAACTTGCTCGTGGTCTGCTGCGAGTACGTTCGCAAAGGGACGGAAGCCAAGCTGAGGCTAGATTCCAAAGGGTCGGTCGTTGGGCCGGAAAGGGGGGCCTCCGTGCTTGTTTGTGATCAACTGAGGAGATGCTAATACTTTTGCACCTATACATAGTAAGCAAGGTAGCTCTGCATGTTGTGCTACTCATGCAGAGCAATAAAATACAATTAAGCATACTTGCCACTGCATATCAGTCCTCCCTGGAGCCCTCCCGGCAACAGAACACGGGAATTGGTTCTCGGGACTCGATGCATGGCGACAAGGGAGGCCTTGCAGGAAAACGGCTATGCAGAAAGCTCGCTGGGTACTCTGCGTCTCATGTTGTAAGCACATTTTTCTTGTACCACATGTTGTGGTGTTGTCAACCTTCAGGGGCGACCTGCCAGCGATGCAATTCCGAACCAACGCCCAAAGAGGTGTCAATCGACGCCTCATCCGAGACGAACCGTCCCGTCGCACCCTCCGCTTCTTTGACAGGCGTACTAAACTCCAAAAAGAAAGAAACGAACAGCCACCTCCCCTTAGCGATACACTGCCGCCCCCATCCCCTCCCTGCACAAACAAAAAGGCAAAAGCTAAATCCCAATTGGCCCGCGGGATCTCCCGGAGGCTCACCGCCCAACCAGGAAATTACCCCGCAGGCAAGGAGCACCCCTGGATCGCGATCTTCCTTTCAATCTCAACATCACTTCGTTTCCAAGGCTCTCTGCACGTCATACGCATCGCTTTCTAACCGCGCCATCCACAGTTCGAGAATTCCCAAAATGCCGTTGTACCTGAGCGACTCCACATGGCGGGTCCTTGGCCTTTCCGTCGCGGCGAGCTACACCGGCTTGGGGCTGTTCGAGGTGGTCTTTCCACAACGGGCGACGAAGGAGTTTTTCGCGTTGCCTTCTTCGACCGCCGTCGCAAATGTCAATGAGGGTACGAAGGCAGAGGATGAAGCCATACGGGTGATGGGCCCACTGTTGGGGGTTCGGGATCTTTCCATCGCAGCGGCCATGTGGACGTTTGCGTACCAGGGGAAATGGAAGGAGGTTGGGACCGTCATCCTGGCGGGGACGATACTGTGCGCTGCCGATTGCTTGGTGGTGTGGAGGCGGGTAGGGCCGGGCCTGTAAGTTGACGTGAACTGGTGGATCGTGCTCACGAGAGCCGCCGAGGGAATTTTCAGGTTACCTTGCTGATAATATTGCAGTGGAGCGCAATTTACGGGAGGGGCGGTGAGCTGGACGGTCATTGGGGGCGTTTTGTTTTGGTCTTGAGGGGATGGGAACATTGGCGTTTCTGTTTTTGGGTACACCTTTATTGTTTGGACGGAGCGGTGATCCAGTTTTGCTGGCATGTCTGTTTCTTGGAATCCCTTCGCTACACCCTCAGCCGCTTCTTGGCTCTGTCGTTCTCCTCTCCGTCGTTCTTGTCCTCCTCATCCGACTCATCTTCCTCATCCGAGTCCTCCTCCGATCGGTCGAAAAATCCGAGTCATAGGAGCAGTCTGAATCGGAACCGTTCCGAGTGCGTCCATGACGCTTGTTTTTGGCCGGGTCAGACACATGACGACCCATTCTGCAACCCTCATTCTGGCCGTTCTTATCGCAGCAGCTCCAGGTGAAGCCTCGGGGAAATCTTTTGCGGTTCAAGTCCGTGTCGAGTAAATGAAGGTCTTTCGTGCCAAAGTTGAGCCAAATTCGGCTGTGACGATTGAATTCCATCTCGCCTACTTCATGAATTAGCCCCTGAGAAACAGGCCGCAACTGGACTGAAGTCAACGCTGACTTACCATTATGATACCGACAACTATTGGTTCTGTTGTCCGTTGTGTCAAAGGCAAATTCGCACTGGACACAGATTTGCATGACCGGTGACGGCGAGCGCGCACGCGTCGAGACTCGGAGGTGCTGTCATGGCCGTCGTGTCCCGGTTTGAGCTGGCGATAATAGCCCAGCGCCTTTTTGCAAACTTCTTTGTCGTCACAGAGCGCGATGAGGATTGTGCGAAGACACCCGCTATCGGCGTTCTAGAGATCTCGCAGACTCATGATCGCGGTTGGGGTATTTGGAAAGACTCGGATGGTTTTGCAAAGATCACCTCCTGCGGCGAGCCAAGCGCAGTGTCTTCGTCACGTTTTCTTGTCCCCGACCTTAAACCCACCAAACTCCACTCCAGAAGGCGGTCCATAAGGAAAGAACGTTTGTCCACGGCAATTTTAGTTCTGCGATCCGATGGCAAGCACGATGCCAGACCACGTACCGGTCTCTGTTGCCCGGAAGAGGCTTTTCCATCATGTAAATCAAAATCTTTCACATCATGCAAGAACTTGAAGGTGACCATGGCAGCAACCTGTGACATAGCTACATGCAAAGATGGCTCTGCATGATTTGAGGCCCCAGCTCCACAAAAAGGCCAACAAAAAAACATAAGGCATTGCTGATTATTTTGACACATGACGCTGTTGAAGTTCCTGCCCACGAAGTGCACTTCATTCAGGCCACTCGTTCGACATCACTGCTCACCCTGCCCGCTTCAACATCGTCTTCGTCCCCCGTATCCGAGTCATCGTCCACATCTGCGAGCTCATAGCCGAGACTTTCACTAGTCGCCGTGAACTTGTTTCCTGAAGGCAACTTGTCCAGCCAAGATCTCCATCGGGGTTTCCCTCGATCCGCCACCAACACTCGACGTCCGTTTCCGCAAGTGGCCCGTATTCCGCTGCAAACTGCGCCCCAAATCTCCTTCCACTTTGTTCCACACACCGCCTTGACTGTCAGCAATACTGCAGCCACGCCAGTACAAAGCCCCAGAATCTGGTCAAACGCCGACATCCGTACACCGAGCTCGACATTGAACCACCCTTCGGTCAACATCCCCCACAGTACCCAAGGAAGTATCCAGATAATGAACCCGATTCCAAACGCCAAAAAGGCTAGGGTAACAGCGAATAAACCCGCAAGCAATACACCCAGCACTGCCAGAGGAAAGAAGGCGACAACAGACCCGATACACTTCATCACTGTGACCCTCGCAGCCAAATCCTCCCAATGCTCCCTTGAAAAAAGGCCTTTCCAGGTAGCTGGATCACAAACCAACACCATCCCTGCAAACACCGCCATGAACACAAACAGAACCCCGGAAACAAGCAGATAGGCACACCCTCCCCATATCGCGCCAAACAGCGCAATCCCGAGAGTGCGAACGCCCAAGGCCACGCTCCCCACAAACACTCCATACAGCACCGCCCGCGGCCCGCACCTCGTCGCCAAAAAGCAAAAGCAACAAAACATAAGCATCCCAGAGAGAAATAGCACCCACGGTAACAACCTCCGCCTCCTCGGCCTCGCCTCCTCATCCGCAGCAAGCACAACCCCCACCAGCGAAACAACAACCACCCAGAGAAACATCATCCCGACCTTGAACGGCGCATCAATCCCCAACACCATCTCCCGTATCACGGGGTCCATTTTCTCCAACACGGCCTTCCGACCCTCCACAGACTGGCCATAGTCATCGCCCCAGTACTGCGCCAGTGCATTCAACTCCTCCGTCTCAAAGCGAGCAGCGAGAACGGCCATGTGCACTGCGGCGATGCAGGCGTAGAGGGAATAAAAGACGACGTCGGGGGAGAGAGATAGTTTCGGGAAGGATTTGGATGGGTGGAAGATCCAGGTGATGAGCACGCAGAGGAGGGTGAGATACCATCCTAGCAGCGTGCCGGGGCCGTAGAGGGCGGTTTCGAGGTCGAATTTTAGTGAGGGGTCTGTTTCCGCCATTGCTGAGAGGCATTGGGTTGGAAATAGGGGTAAATGAGTAGGAGATGCCGTGAACAAGTTGAGCGAGGGATCTCAAGATAAGAAGCTGAATTCGAGATAAGAAATTGAGACGCCGTGGCTGAAGCACGGATTCGATATGATGCAGGGGTTTCGGAAATGAGAGCCAATTGGTGACCGGGATGCGAGCCCCTGAGCGGCTGAGGAGCAAGCCACCAATGGTCTGGACTTCTGAATGCGGCTTGCGATTCAGGTTGCACAAGCTCTAAAATAGAAGTAAAAACCCTAGAGTTGCTTTACATCAAATTCCTGTTATACTATTCACTTGAGAACGCGCCAAACCTCCAAGTTCAGCGTCGAAACCAGTGCCCGCACAGCTGGGAATAGCCTCACCACACCACACCACAGTAGCATTACGGCGGCGACAATGGCAGCACCAAAACACCAGCTTAGTCAAAAACATCAAATAACATGCCTAAATCCCACTAACTGATTAACGACCTCCCACATCTCCCCAACCCGTGATCCCCAAACCCCCCTGACGTCATCGACTCCAACAACCCATCGACACCTCCAAAACAACAGCACGTCCCCATATCCAAACGGTTCAAAACGGTCATCCACCAAAGGTACCATCTTCACGCCTCCGTTCCGTCAAACCTGAGACACGAGACAACCAAAATCCCCTCCGCGCGATCCGGAAACCAACTCAGGAGGTCAGGAGGCCGCCTCCCCAGTCGCCACAACACCACACCGTCGCCTCGTCCCGCGGCGCCAAGACAGATTTCCGAGGGACTCATGCCGCGCACATCATCCTGTATGGAAAGCACCCAGCTACCGTACTAGTCCGCGGACTAGGTAGGCAGCCGCTTCCTTACGTGTATGTGTAAAGCAGAGACCCGTGTAAACCTGCCTTCAGAGGCTACCGACGGTTGAACTTCACAACACCGACATCCCAAAGCGTCGAAAGATGCATACAGTAGTACTAACACTACGGTGCTTGTCCGACGCCAACCCCACACGCCGAGTCCTGTGGCAAGCTACACGTTGGACGCGTCCCACTGGCACGTCTCCCATTGGAAAGAAACTCAGATAGCATATCAACATTACACGACACGCAGACACGACGTAGTGCGAGGTGAGGAGTCAAAAGCCCAGTTGCCTTACTACGCTCGAAGAAAAGCCTAGGGCATGTGAAGGGAAGCCAACAACATGCATAGGTACACGAGCAAGCACGCTCCAATGAGCAGCAGAAACACGCAACGCGACATCTGAAGGGCCGAATGTGCACCGCACCGCGCCAACGACTCCACTGCTAGGGAGGACCGGTAGGTAGCAGCTATCAAAGGCGCCGTATCGTGCATAACATAGCACAGCAACGATACACGAGCTCCTCCGCACGCCGCGGAGTCGCCACTAGCGTGACGGCAGCACAGGAATCCGGCCGGCGTGTGTGCGCGGCAGCGCAAGAAAGCCCCCAGCCATGCAGAATCAAGATTCGCATTCGAATCTTGTCAAGCGGAACCAGCCGGCAGGATACCCCAAGACGGGACGAAGGAAGGATGCATGGGACGCGTAATTACGTGCGTGCAGGAAAGGGGGTTCAGGATGATTCCAAAGTAAACACCTCCCGCGAGAGCGGCGAGCACTGTAGCATCCAACCCTCGGCGATAAGAAAACAAGTTCAAGTTCCCCAATAAGGAACCCCGTCATCAGCAACGCGAGCGGCTCGGTAAATCGCCATCGTGCATCGCGCTCGTCCGGGAATACTCAAAGCGTTTTCTCGGTTGGGCTGCCCCCCACGCTCAAGAGAGCTGACTGATCGACCGTACCACTTGACACTCGCGGTCTCAGGCGGCATTTGCCCGAGCCTTGCTCGCGCAGGTCGCAGGAGGGAGGTGAACAGGGCGCGAATGTGAGCAAGCAAGGTGAAATCTCGGGATCACACCTACCCTATGTTTAGAAACCAGCTGACCCGTCCCCAACCAAGTCTGCTACCACCCACATGTCCGAGTGCAGCCGCGTATGCTGAGGAAGGGCAGCGACAGGAGCAAAGACGTGTATGTGGATGATATACGACGGCACCCATCTGCGCCGGCCGCGACCGAGCAGACTCAGGCTAACTGCTTGACTCTGTTAAAGTTGGCAGGACAGCTACGTCTGGTGGGTGGGTGGGGTATTATGGTAGTCGGGTGGCAGCGAAGAGGGCAAAGCGGCGGCTCCTTGCCTCGCTCGTCTAGTACCGGTAGGGCAAGGGGGGTTCGATGCCGCGTACCACCACGAGGGAAGGTGTGGGTCTTTAGTCAGAGTGTCTCGGTTGTAGCAGTGAAGGATCATCTTGACGTCTTGGCTGGGCCTCAGCTAACTTGGACGCTCAGGCGTGAGCTAGCCTCCTTTGACGGCGGTTGTGAACAGTCGCCACAGGCTCGGCCCGTGTAGTCATGACCATGGGTCGATGCATCCCCGCTGGCGTTCGGATCTTGGTAGCGTGCCGTCACAACCGCCGGCGGTTGAACCGAACAAATATCAAGAGACTGGAAAGCGAGCAAAAGAGGCCGCTGTGTCGAATTCAGGGAGGACAGTTGGCGAAAATCAGGATTGCTCTTATCAGCTGTTGTACCTTTTGCTGTGAGGGGACAAGTCAAAAGATACCGCCTCCGCCCAAGTATCCGGCGAGAGCCGTGGGCCGTTGCCAAGGCAGAAGTAGAAGAGTGTGTGTGGGGAAGGATGCAAACGCGAGGAAGATGGTGTGACCCAGCGCAGCTCTGCCGATAGTCATGCTTTTACTGGCTTCACAGATGCCGGGCAAACACCTTCTCCGTGCCGGAGCGGCATGGTCTGCGCCCTGAGAATGGTTGCATGGGAGGAAAGGTGTAAAGAACCCCATGGCCTGTTGCGACGCCGCCACAACGGGGTGTCTTGTGGGCGCGACTGGTATGTTCAAGGCCGGTGAGCCTGTCAGTAGAAGCAGACAGACACACGAGCTGAAGGGGTGGGTCGAGGATCATGAAGTCTTTGCACCATCAACTGACATTCCACCGAGCTGGAGGCAATATTGCAGGTAAGAAGCCGGATGTGCGCAGTGTGGCTTGCTCAAGACAGGCAGCAACCAGCCATCACTTTGGCAAGGCCCGAGAAAATCTGGGGAAATGCGTTTCCCGAGACGCCACTAGCTCACGACCGCTGAGATGGGATGGGCAGCCGGTGTCGAGATGGGGGGAGCCTTGCATCGAGCTTCCCACATTGGGTGTAGTGAGAGGGGGAAACGCATGAGGAACGGATGGGATTTCAAAGGGCAGTGTGCTTTTTAGTAATAGAGGTCCTCAAATGTTCGAAAGGGGGCGGAAGGGTGTGTACTCACTGAAAGATGGTGCCGGCCTGGACTCCATCATGGCAACGGATGAAGTCACGCGGAAAAAAAAGTGACCGTGACCGCATCCTTAATACGAGGGCTATGGGTGGTAGATTGCCTGTCGCTGTGGCTTGGAGCTGGAATCCAGAGCTGCGGAGCCCTAAACACGGATTCCATGGGGCCCATGTCGAAATCCCTAGATGAAAGCTCCGCGGGAGGGTGTCGTCCGGCTGCAGCCATCACCAAGAGGGTGGACCGACCCGGATCCTGATTTGTGGTTGCAACACAACGTCAATCACACCTGGCCAGAGCTGCATGGGGATGCGCAAGCCAGTTCCACGCATTGATGATCCCTTGGAGGCGGCAGCAGGAATTGCTTCACGGCGGGCGGAGAGGCGAGTCTTGTTTGGATGTCGTCGAAGCCGAGTTGCGGCACCACCGCTCATCGTTGGTCGACACGAATGTCGTCCAGTTGCGAGATCGCCGGGAACTGCAGCTCCCGCCCTCGCATCTGCGAACCCTCGATTCCCGAGCCTTCAGACCCGCACGGGCTCCGTTCAAGTGCGACGTAAACATTGCCGACATGGTCGCCCTGAGAGTGCTCTGGGGTCGGTTGCAGACGGGCTGAGACGTGTGCAGGCCCTGCAGAGTCGGAAGAGAGGAGGCAGCGGTCGAGCATGGGGCCGGCGCATATAGGAGGAGGGCAACTCGCAAACAGGGAAGTAAAGAGCGGGCTGTGTCAGGCGTGGTCTTGCCTGGAAACCTGTCGGATGGTGCAGTGCGGAGAAGTGTGTGGGGTAAGACGCCGAGCGGGTGTTGATGAAGCGAACTGGCGGCCAGCTTGGACGCAGTCGAAGTCGCCTTTCGGGGCGCACAAGAAACGGAGCTTGCCCGAGAGGCATCCTGTGCTGTACGACCCGACACAACTATCACGCTCTGATTTATGACCAAGTTATGACAGCCAACGGACCTCGTGATGGATCGAAACCCGGGCAGTGGGGATTTGGGTTGATCGGTCTCTGTTTTGCAGACCTCCCACCCACCAACCAGCTTGCGCACCGGCAGTATCGGGAAACGGGCGGCTTGCAAAAGCTAATCGGGCTCCGCAGCTCCCACAGTCTGCGGCGGAGATATTCGAACTGCCTCAGCGCAGACCACGTACCCCATGACTGGTGATCGAGGGAAAGGGACAGTTGGGTGTGACGCTAAACAAAACAGGGATAACTATTTCATGCAGCTGTGCGGAGGGCGCCACAAGGTGCATCCATCTGAGTCCAGAGATCTTGACAAGTGCCGGCCCCGCATCCTGGATGTGTTTCGATGAGTTGCCAGGTTTAGCGGACCGGGCATCGGCGCCAGGAATTGCCTGGGTTGGGTTATAGCGGGTGATTCGACTGTGATTGGGGGGTTGGCGAGTAAAGCCGCTGAAACCGACCCCAGCGAACCCCAGCGCTGACAAAAGCCGAACAGAGGACCTTGCAGCATCTGGGGTTGCCAAAAAGCCATCTGCCGTAGAAGTGCGCAGTGTAGGGGCGGGGTGGTCTGGGCGTTGCAGCCGGAGACACGGCGTTGCAGGTCTGCTGAAGGGCGGGGAAGTCGGGGAACAGAAGAAAAGGACGGGAAAGCGGCTCATAGTGCGCTGTGTGAAGTCTGTGGCTGTCGCCTGAGATCTGAGCGTCTTGAGGTAAACACCAAGACTCGCATCGAATGAAGTGAAAATAGCGTTGGCTCGTGGCTCGAGCGCTTTCTTGTGAGGGCAAATTCGGCATGCGGAATGCGGGAAAGATCGTCCTGCTCTCACCGACTCAAGCTGAACAAAGCGCGGGGCACACGCGGCGACGGTGAGACATGACCTCTTCATAAGCCCACGATGGCGCCTGCCAAGATGTCAACGACATCCACCAACTTTGAGCAAGCAACAAGCAAACGGAGCTACTGCGTCCATCATCAGTGGGCCGGGCGAGCCGCATGTGTTGTATCGATCCATCGAGGTCGGGATAAAATAAGCGCAGGCAAGCGCACCGCAGCGCATCAGGCCCTCGTGTCTCATGCAGGTCGTCCGCATTCGAGACGACAGGCCGACGGGCCAACAGTGCGCTGACTGTCGCGACCGCTGCAACGTCATCCCATGGCCCGACGCTTTCCTATTTCGCCAGCTTATCGCGTCTCCGCTTCCCCAGACTTGAGGGGGTGCGATGCGTCGAGCCGCTGACCTATCAGCGTCGCGGGGGCAGTCGTCTAGAAAAGCGCGTCGATGCGCGCGACGACAACGTCAAGTCTGGAGTGCCGGGTGCGTGTCTTGTGCAAGCAGCCAAGGGGCATCCGGTATCGCTTCCACGTTGCGCCGCCTCGGGACACCATGCCATTGCGAGGACTGCAGGTCGATCGAAGGATAGGCAGAGAGACGACTTTGCCAGCGTATTTTGCGCGGTTGGCTGCAGACGGAGTGGGGGGGTCTTTCGCTCGCTTCGGATCGGATGGTGCTGGACGCCTGTGGGTAAACTCTGAAAATCAGCGCTGCATATTCCGCAATAAAGATCACGGGCCTCACTGTCCACGGCGTGGAGATTTGCAGTCAGGCGCGGCGCAAAATTAGGTGGTGGGAGCAGAGGAGGATTTCCTGCATGGTGAGCACTTCCTGTTTCTGGATGGTAAGCATTCCCAGTGCGTCTGTAATGGCTCGCAGCATGGAGCACATGGCTCGTAATTCTCACCATTTCTAATGGGCTACCACGGCACTGTCAGTTCTCAGTTCTGTTGGAGTCGCACGGGTTGAGACGTCAGGGCGGACAGGCTGCTCCGCCGGAAGGAGGCCGAAGAGCAGGTCGCCGTCGTGGGTGGCCCGGCCCACTCGGATCTGCTTGGATCGAAAAGGCGGGTAGTGAAGTGCGCTGCCAGGGAACTTCACAACGTCCCAACGTTGGTTTGAGGTGCTGGTTGTCTACCTCCAGCTAGGTATCGCTGTGCTTGACCGAATTGACAAGGGAAAACTCCGCCTTCACGGGGCTTCCACATCGGATGTTGTGGAGGCTTTGGTGTCAAGGGCTCCTTCCTTCACCGACAACGTCCCCGGCGCCCTCACCGTTGGTGCCTGCCTCCTTGAGCGTCGACTGGCCGCATTGATCACTGCGCGGTCACTCCCCAAGCCACTTCGACTCAGGTCGTCGAGCATGGAATTTTGAGCCGCGGTTTAGTCGATCTCTAGGAGTTAAGATTCCGTTTTGAACCTCCCGTCGTCAAGCTCGTCCGTCCAGCGTTGCAGGTCGCGCGCGCACTTACGCGTGCACAACCTGAGGTCGACCCCCACCCTGGTCGCCAACATCGTAATCGATACCGAAAAGGCGGGGGCGCCGCTGGCGAATCTGCCCGCAATCTGCAGGGCAGACAGGGTCTTCTTCAGGACTGGGCGACGGTCAGCTCTCATCAGGGTCCGTTTTTGTGCCGTCAGCGGACTGGCGGTTTGCGTGAGTCAAGTATTGGGTTGCCTGCCGCCATCGCAAGGTGGAAGCCCTAAAAGTCAACAGGAACCCCGCTGCCCGCCCTCTGCACCACTCCCAGCTTTCGTCGGTCCATTCCCGCCCCCTTCTTCTGCCCCCTATCTGACCGCCCGAGGCCGATATACACCCATCTCCAGCCCAGACCAGGCCAAACAGCGAAAGGGCGACTTAACCTCTGCCCGTTCATTGGGCTTTTGATCAAATCGCCTCCATCGCTGGGGTGTCGTCTCCTGCGCCGGCGCAACACATCGCGCGTGGGCTTTACCGCATCGAGGGGCGGATATCCGACTGGCGCCAGCGTGCCCCCGTCCTCGGGCTGCCCTGCAGCACCTCAGACGTCAACCACACGCTCGGCTCGCCTCATTGAACATCCCGCTATCTCCCCCCCTCTCCCACCTTGAGCTGCCGTCGCTGCCAACCACACTCTATCCTATCGACGCCGCCGTCCGGGAATCGGAATACCTTCTCTCTGCGCTGCACAACTTCACCGCGGGTGCCTTTTGCAATTTCGAGCGCCTCAAAGCTTCATTGTCGCGATCCGAATTGACGGCAGCTGGCCGCTGCCCTGGCCAGTGCCCCTCTTCTGGGTTTCCGCCTGCCCTGCCCGCACACGCGCACGCGCGCTGAAGAATCGGGCCGCCCCTCCACTGCCCAAATTCACCCCTCCCGCCTCCTTGCGCCCACACTTCTTCGCCCATCTAACTTTCCCGTCGTCGGCAACAAAACCATGCCGTCCTCCAATTTGAACCACGCGCGAAGCGGCAGTCTCAGCATCCAAAGCCAAAACGCCCGTTCCAATGGCATGATGAGCCCAATCTCTGGAGGAAACCGATTCGACGGGCCGCGGAGCCCACCGAGTAAGTCCGCAGTCCCTCCCTGTCCCTGCTCTTCCCGCTCCGTGATGCGATGCGGGTTGCCAGCATGACGCCGCCGGTCGGACACCGCGCAGACCTGGCTGCCGACGTAAAAACCTTTGATGCAATGGCCGAAGCTAACGCGGCATTGCACCACTCCACAGATACATCGCACGTTCCCTGCAAGTTCTTCCGCCAGGGCGCTTGTCAAGCCGGTGTCGCCTGTCCCTTCAGCCATGATCTCAGCGTGGCTTCTGAGACAGTATGCAAGTACTTCGCCAAGGTACGTGGTCGAAATCCCCGCACTCCCAGCGCCCCGGGGCGCCTCCCGGTCGTCGACGTTGCACGACCGGGCAGCACAAAAGGGGATAGTTTGATGTCTTTGGCCAAGTTGTACTGACGGGTTGTGCCACCCCGCAACAGGGCAACTGCAAGTTCGGACCCAAGTGCGCCAACATCCACATGCTGCCCGATGGCCGCCGAATCAACTATGGCAAGAATGGCAATCTGACGATCGCCGCACCATCCGCCGTCGCCCTGGGCGCCCGCGTCAATCTCACGGCATACCATCCGCCATCCAACAGCGCCTTGACGAACTCCTTCCTCCGCGCCGATGCCGTACCGCCCTATACCGCTACAAGCCCATATCCCCTCGGGGACGAGCGATACAGCCACCAGCTCGGGCGGCAGCCCAGCATGGAGAATGGCCTCCCGACCATCGACACCACATATACTTCGAACCCCACATCCACATACGGCTCCCCTCGCGATGAAGATACAAACCGTTTTGGTCTTGGGCTGTCTCCGGCTGCCAAGGGCCTGTCGGTTCTTGATGCCCCGCTCCCTGCCTCGTTTGACAGCAATGGAATCTCACATGCTGCACGTTACGGGCCGTGGCCATCCTCAGTGCCCTCCAAGTTTGGACTGGAGTCGCCTTCGTCCTCGTTGAACGCAGCAAAAGACTCACGCACCTCGGAAACGTTGAAACTTTTGCACGATTCTGCGTTCGGCAGCCATCTCTCGCCGTCGGCAATCGGCTCAGGCCACGAGATGAACGGGTTCGGAAGCAGCCCGCCGACAGGATCCAATGTCCATGGCATGAATTTGGGAAGCGAGGAGTACTTCGGGAAGAAGGCGATGCATAGTAGCTCTCTTCGCTTCGCCAAACCACGGCTGATGAGCAGCAGCGCTCCGAAGATTGATCGAGACTGGGAAGCCGAGTTCTTGTTCGAGGAGGAATACGTCCCTGGCGCGCTTGCCAACGAAGTTCTCACACCAGCAGAGAAAGCGAGGCGGGGGTCGACTACCAACACGCTGCGAGGATATGATGGAACAGAGGGCACAGAGTCGGTTCCCATCTCAACAACAAAGTTTGGGAGCCCCGGCACCGCTGCTAGCCCCAGCCGATTTGGAACGTTCTTCCAGAGACAGAGGGACGAAGATGGTCAGGATCTGGGTGGCTCGAGCCACACGAGCAGGTCCCTGAAGCATGTGTCTGCTTTTGGTCATGTCGGAAGTCCGCTGCGCAACTCTAGTCTAGCAAGCGCAATCACTTCCGACCTGCATGGCGATTCGAGCACGGGCCGCCCGTCTTCTGCGAGCCGCCAGGGCAGCAACAGCGGCAACGAGTCGCTTTCAGCTCTGACCCAGCAGCTCCAGGGAACGCGGCTTGATGACGGCCCTGCCGGTGGCAGTCCGCACCTCCACCCCAACATCGCACGGTACTCCAACGGTCTCGGCTCTATCGGCAAGGAGCGCGAGAGGGAGCGCGGATTAGAACGCCACGTCAGTAGCGGGTCGATTGGATCCAGCGTGACCGGCCGATTCACCACACCGATCGACGAAGAGGATCCCTCGTTTGTGTTCAGCATGGAAGAGGAGGAAGACCCGCAGGTCAGAGCAAGGAAGCGGGCCTCTGGTGGCCACCTTGGCGCTGCGAGCCCACTCAGCTCCGGATGGACTTACAACACGGCTCCCAACGGCAACAACACAAGAAGTGGCTCTGGCGCCGTGGAGACTGTTGGCGGCCGATGAGTATCAAAGTGTCTTTTAGACATGGCGTTCCGCGTGCTGCCCGCGCTGCAGATGACATGAGGCTGCAGGGGTCGAGATGATTGCATGAGCCACGGCTGGAGTACTTGGTGTTTTGTTACCATTGTGTTTTCTGTCCCTTGGATCGAGACCTCGCTCTTTGAGATGCCACCTGGGGTGGTACATCCAATAGAACATCAACATGGGCCGCGGTTCGTTTCTGGATTCTACTTGTTGGCGTTTTGCCCAACGCCATTGCTCACTTCATTGCTAGGCTGTTGGTTATCAAGAGTTTGGAAAACGTGAATTGGTGAGCACCGATGAGACGCAAATACCATCAGCCCTGGGTTGGAAATAAAAGCAAGGAATGGGCAAAACGGGTTGGTAATACGGTGGTTTTGGGGGGTCTGGCATCTTGTACTGGGGGGGTTGTTGGGTTTGGTTTGGTTGGTCAGGAAAACACATGGGGAGAGAAAAAGACATACAACGGGGTGAATCGGTTGGTGGGTTTGTGGGACCACAGATGGTTTGGCCTGGTCGGCTGTCACTGGAATTGTTGACGGGTCGGGATGTAGTTTTGAGGGGACTCTCCATTCGCTCTTCATTACGGATGTTGGACATTAATGGTAGTATCACTATACAATATGAATCGTTGCAGATTTTGTGTGGCAACGTGACCATGATAAGAAATATCCAGTGACTGTCAATTTCAGTGATGTCGGGTCGCAAAGTACGCTATCGAGCCTCGCCCTCGTTCCACATCCTCCGTACTGATCTGTAAGGATACCGAGTCATATCTCGTACGGCCCCAAGACACACGCGCCGTGGCGGCACGCCACACTGGGTCTGATGGTGAACGACCGTCGCCAAGCCGGTGATAGGAGACACTCGTGATGAGCCAGGCCCCCTCCCACCTGCGCACGCTCCGAGATTGCCATTCAATGGTCGTGTCGTAGTCTGTAAGACAGTAATTGCACGATCCGACGGCATCCTTCCACTGCACCAGAGGGCTAGCTTGAACCATGCGATGAAGCTCACTGATAGGCAGTATCCAATGACTCCCCGTGTGGACATGGCTACAGACGCTGTACCGGTCCGCGTCAAGGTTTCTTCGAAGCCCATGTGCATCTCCAAGCCAACGGATCGTCCGCTTACAAGACACGAAGAGCTCGCCCTGCACGATTCGAGCCGACCACTTCTCGTGCCAGCGTAGCGAGTAGTACGACCAGCTCTCGAGCTGGAATCGCTCCAGCGGTAAGCCGTGCGGCGGGCCGAAGAGGTGTCGGTTCAGGGCGAGCCGGACGTGGCGGTGACTTTTATTTGATGAGTCTTAGCCGTCATGTGACCAAAATGAACACAAGATAAAAAAAAACACATACGCTATAAGCCCCGGCGTTGCAAAACAAAAAGGGGTATTAAGCGGAGAAACAGAAAAAGTCAAATCTAAGCCCTGATTGCAGGTGGTTTATTTTGCATTTTTCGGGCGTACCGACGTTAACCTTATAAAGGCTAATAATTAAAAACCCTTAAAGTATAAAACCACCTTTTTACCATTACCTTTATCCTCTTTCTCCTCTTTATAATAATATTATATATATACCTATATACGCACATGTATATATATACATCCCTTTATTATGCTCGTTAATATTTCTGTTATTGTCGTTAATAAGACATCGATCTTCCGCTCCCTCGCAATCGAGTGCAACGAGAAGATGACGATTTGTAACCTTTGGCCCTTGCTTATAAAGTGGGCCTACGACGTTGTCCATGACAGTAACACCTTTAACGTGTTGCTTTTCGGGTATACGCTTGCGATAAGGGAGTTTTAATTACTCCCTGACGACAAATCATGTAGTGGCTTCCGAAGAAGTACATGGGATCGCGTTTGCGGCAGTCCCCGTTGGGTAGAATATACAGAGCGGGTCCATCTTCGGGTGAAAATCGATGGAGGACCAAACAGTCGTGGCAACAGTAGTGGTCGCGTCCGGGATCACGTTCGAGAAGAAGGAGAAAGTGCGGGCGGGAGAAAAAATCGAAGTGAGGCCCGATTATCTTGCTGGGCGGTACGATGGCGGACAGGTCTTTGCATGTCAGGGAGAGGGCCAGGGCCGATTCCAGTGGGAGGTGCTTTTCGTAGATGTGGAGGATTATCTCAACTGGCATTTGTAGAAGAAGGCTTGTTGAATTGGCATTGGCTCGGGGGGCTGATGCTAGCTGTGGCAGCCAGCTGGCGAGTTGGCCCATTTCAATCAATGGCCTGCAAGTTTCTCAATCGTGACAAACCGACGTTAAGGAACCAAAGATGCAACTGTCTGGAAAATTAGTTTGTGGCGTACGTCATGTGACCAAAACAAACACATGGTGAAAAACACAGACGCCACAAGACCCGGCGTTGCAAAACAAAACAAAACCATAAATCTCAGCGTCTTTGAGAATAAGGTAAAGTTGACCTCGGTGTCGATAAGAAAAACCACTACGTCCCACTGTTTAAACGCGTCGTGCAATACGGGTAGGTAAAGGGAAGAGAAAGGCGCCAGAAAAGAAGAAGGACGACAATATAACGCTCGTGTCAAAACATACAAAGATCTCAGTATGGTTGAGTCGTACTTTACCTAGGTAACAAAAGAACGAAGGCCGGGATTTCAAATGGAATACAACTGGACAACCAAAGAAGACCGATAGACCTGAGTGCAAAACTCTAGCTAATTACCTCAGATCTGCTCTGATGATGTCTTACTGGGTATTATTGACATGGCGTGCAGAGAGCCGAGAGTTACTCCATACCTGACATCCAACTTAAAAAACTTGAACAAACCGGGCAGAACCTCTTCAGTTGTAATTAAGACCAGTCTTTGCATGGGAGATAAGCAACGAGCAACGCGGCCTGATGATTGCGCGGGACGCTTAAACACACTCAGCATATGCCGGACGCCAAAGCCGTCGCCCATGTCTCACAATAGAGCGGCCTCCAACCGACAAACCGCAGCGTCCACATCCCCTGCAACAGCCCTTCCCAACTCAGCACAAGCACCTTCAAGCATTCACAGGCACCTCTTACACTCTTGCCCACCCATCTTACCCCTCAAGCCAAGTAGTCTCGCCCAAACAATCTGTATCACCCAAAACCCCGTGGCACCGACAACCCCCTCGCACCTATACCCATCCATTCATACCTAGGCAACAAGGCACCAAGCAAACCGGGGAACCCTCCCCACTCCCCGCTGCAGCCTTCCCGAGTGTCCCGCGGACTGCATGTTTCGAAACACACCAAGTCCATACCTAGGTACCCAACCTACCTACACAGCCTCATCCTCCAGGCCACGCACGCCGCCACGCTGCACCCCGCACCACCCGCCCACACGCACTTACGTTGCCCAGATTTTGAATATCGAATACGAATTGTGGTCATCACTACCAAAAGGAAATGGTGGAGAAACCTACGGTGAGTAATTGCTTTGCCTCCCGGTCAAAGTTCGTTCACCTGAGGTGGCGTGGTCGGCTGCGCAGGGGCCGGCCAACCGACCGGACCGGACCTGACCTGGCTTTTACCTGGCAAGGTTACGATGGGCGCATTCAGGTTGGGTGTTCCATAGCCCCGTTTCGGTCGACGCAAACAACAAGAGTCACATGCGAAACAGCCTGACATGGCGTCGCGGACGCGCATGGGGAGGGTTGGCCGACATCCGTTGGCTTCGGTGAGTGATTATAGTGAGGAGGCAGTAGCCGGGCAACTGACATTTGGCCTTTTGGTGGTGGGAATTGATGAGGGGGTGACAACGACGAGTTTTGGTTTGATGGAATTCTAGCCCTCCCTCCTTTGTCGGACAAGAGCGTTGGGGGCGCTCGGTCGGGGGTGCCTTGGTGCGCGGAAGCCTTCCGGATCGTGTCAACGCAGGGCGCATTGCTGATCGGCCGACGGGATACACATGCGACTGGTAGAAACAAGTTGATCGGTCAAGGCCACGTAGTCTGGATGCCCGGGATGGGTGGCTGTGACTCATGGAGGTCGGCGACTGGGGATGTCTTCTCGAGGCTTATGGCACAGGGCGGTCGAGGTGACAGCCGCCCTGGAAAACGGTGGTCAGTGGCTTCATTTCAAGTCCCGACAAGTCCTTTGACCTTCCAAGCACTTGGAGCTGTTGTTCCGCGCGCCCGTCCCAGGTCAAGCTTCACCCCTTCGGCATCCCACGAAACTCGACGGACCACACGCAGAGACGACGGGAAGCCGCGCGCTTCCTCTTTGCATTGTAATATGATATGGTATTCTCACACAAGGCAGCGCAACATCTGAACAGATGCAGCCCGGCCAACAACAGAATTATCCCCCCATCCCGAGTCGTCGTCCACCGTCTATAATGACCAGGGAGTGGCGTGGTCTGCTCCGATCGTCTGAATCGTGATATGGTACAGGTGGAACAGAGTTTGTCCCATTTAGTTCGCGTCGGGTTGGCTGCAGATGTACTCGACCGCCTTGTCCACTGTTCCCACATGTTAGTTCTTGGTCCCGCAAGCGGCAGAAAAACGAGCATACCGCTGTGGATGGTGTCGGCATCCTTATCGGGGATCTCAATGCTGAACTCCTACACCGACATCTCCGTCAGCCTTCACGGTCCTCCAAGAAATCTCCAAGCCCAAGCAAGGTAGCGTGGGTTCGTGTTCGGGAAGGCGGGCTTCCGTACCTCCTCAATCGCCATCACGACCTCAACGGTATCGAGGCTGTCCAGACCGAGGTCATTTGCGAAGTGTGCGGTCTCTGTGATCTGTTTCCGGCCTCTTGTTAGATCCAGCCAAGCAATTGACGCAAATCGCGTTCGTCGGATATCTCGGGCGATGGAGAACTCACGTTGTTAGGGTCGTTGACCTGCAGAACAAAGGTTAGCTTCTGATACTCAATTCAAGCGCAGTTGTCGTTCCTGCGCGTGCCAGAAACCTTCACGGGCAGCGCCTATCGGAGCGGCAAACATCCGGAGCGAGAAATGGGCTACGAGAGCTACGCACCTTGTCAAAGTTCGCGAGAAGCTGCTTGATGCGGTCGTAGACATCCTTCCTGTCGAGACCACCAGCCGAGGCGTAGCATCGCACCGATTGCCATGCGGCGACCTTGGGGGCAGAGAAAACCGAGACTCGGGGGGCGGCAACGCCAATGGCTAATCTCCTGGCAGCGTTGTTGGAGATGGGGCGCGCGGCGGACCGCACAGCGGCGGCGGTCGATCGGAGAACGGCGGTGCGGAACATGGCGGATATCTGTTGCGCGAGAACAAGCGTGACGAATTGATGCGGCTCGGGGCGGAATCGGACTCGTGAGGAGGGGGATGGCACGGGGTGGTCGAAGACGGTTGTTGGCACACGAAGCAGAGAGGTGATGATAAATTTCTCGCCAAACGTCGGGATGCAACTTGCAAGCTCGGGGCAGCTGCGAGCTTCTTGGCCCGTGCTGGATCACGTGGTCCATGCACTCTGAGCTTCTGCCCGCAGCTAACGAATGGGCGAATGATTTTGGTCAGCAAGTGTTAGCGTCATCGATTTGACAAAATTGCCATGCAACGCCTCTCAAGATTGCCATTGTGGAAGAAATGCAAATAAATAAAACAGCTCAATCAAGGAGACTTTTACGTCTTGGTGCAGGGTACCATATGTACAACTCTATCGACAAATTCTCCCGCGCCGTTACGTCCTCGGCAAACCCGAAGCAACCGTTTATCTGTACGGGGCATCCGCCCGGATCACCGCAGCCAGCTCCGGCTCCCACTTGTCTCCGTTGGCAAGCAATTTCTCTGCAGGTCGTGTCAGCAACTGCATCCTCAAACTAGACCAGTCGAGCGTAGGTGTGAAGCCACCGGAGTGGTCCCAACGTCGCTCCCCATCCCAAGACGTACCCTTGTTGTAAAGAAGCTCCTCGCGAGTCTCGGTAGCGTACTCAGCGTTGGGAGATTCGACAATAGCATCGACGGGACATGACTCCTGGCAAAAACCGCAGTAGATGCACTTGGTCATGTCAATATCGTAGCGCGTTGTTCGTCGGGAGCCATCGGCACGCTCCTCAGCCTCGATCGTGATGGCCTGCGCCGGGCAGACGGCCTCGCAGAGCTTGCAGGCGATGCAGCGCTCCTCGCCCGAGGGATATCGTCGGAGAGCGTGCTCGCCACGGAAGCGAGGCGAGATGGGACCCTATCCACCATCAGCATTCCCCTTTTCTATACCCTCCCCAATTCTCCTCGCCATGCCGTGTACACACCTTCTCGAACGGATAGTAAATCGTATATCTATCCTCGCATTAGCATCTCTCGAACCGAGCCCGTATTCCCAGGGTCACTCACGGCGGCCGGAAGAACTGCTCCAACAGCACATACATGCCGCGGAACATCTCCGTCAGCAAAAAGTACTTCCCGACCTTGGTCATCGTCCCCTCGGCCTCCTGGTCCCAAGTCGTGGGCGGTCGCATGCGGAAGTTCTTCGGCGGCGGGCCCGACGGCGTCGCGTAGCCGCGCGTCCATTGTCCCTGTGCCATTGCCGTGCGAACGAGGATGGAGGCTGCCGCGGCGGCGGAGGGCGATCTTCCGCGGGCGAGGACAAGCTGGCGAGCAGCCATGGAGGCTGCGGTGGTGGTAGGGAGCATGGCGGGTGGTGGAATTGAAGGTGCGGTGTTTCGGGGAGGTTGAAGCTTCGCGAGCGGGAACAAGGGTGTCGAGTTGACGGTCGGATTCGCGTGGGTGCCAATTGGCCGTAGCTGCAGGTGCTCCGGCGAGGTGTGCCTGTCGCACGGGGCGTGGAGGGGTGGGAGGCAAGAGTTGTGGCGAGCTCCCCGGCGACGGTTGACGTGATGGATCCCCGAAGGTCGAGCAAGCTTCGGGATTTTGGGACGAGCATTGGCCGGATTACAATTCTCGGAGTCTGATTGGATGGATGAATGAAATGTGGGACGGAGCGTGACTAGCCACGTGATACCCCTCACCGAGCTTGCGGGAGCTCTTGGATGCAAAATGTTGCAAGGCACTTCTGCAAAAAAGCTCGCTTCATTATCAACTCATGGATTATCTAGATTGGTATCTTGGGGTATTCCTCATATGGTGTCTATGCCTCCACTGCAGACCGCATCTTGCAGCACAAATGTTAATGCCAAGGTATCATGTTCTTCCAAAGTCCAGCTTCCTTGCACACGACGCTAAAATGAGCTAAAATTGGACCTAGAAGGTCCGCTCCCAAGTTGTCCACCAAACACCAACATTAGCCGCAACCACCAAGTCCAACATCTTCAGTCCTTCGTCATGGATTATCAATTTTCCGAGCTTCGCCCGATTTCCCTTGTGGCCTCCGCCAGCATCTTCCTTGCCCAAACTCAGGTCCATCGGGGTATCGTCGTCTTCCAGGTCGTCCTCGTCACTGCTCCGTGGCTCCAAGTGCAATAGCTTGCTGAACTGACCGTGCAAGAGATGGGGATCCCACTTTCCCTTGCCGCCCTCGCCATGCGCAGTCTTGGATGAGCCGGTGCTGGGAAGGTTGAACCTGAGCTCGCTGACGGGCTTAGCGCCAGCGAGTGCGGAGGTCAACTCGTCTGCTCGAGACCGACCCATTGCCTGAGCATCGCGGATGTTTTGCGCAACGGCTGCGGGGTTGAACTTTTGACTCTTCGGGTCAAGAATGTGCCTGCACTTGAGGCTGCGTCCGTTTGTGCTTGTGCGGAATTCGCAACGTCCCTCCCAGGGACTGACGAACATGTAACCTTTGGGCTTCAGTCCGGGTCCGGGTTCGGTTGTCAGGGTTGGCGGAGAAGTCGTGCCACCATCGTGTGGAGTGCCTGCGTCGGCGGCCTTGGCATTTCCAGAAGGTCGGGCATCTCCCCAGGTCACAGAGTCGGCCGAAGACTCGCTTCCTCCCCTGCGGTGGAATCCTCCGCGGGGCGGTGCGAGGTCAGCATGTGCGTAGTTCTCTTGTCCGTCAGCAGCAGAGCTGCCTGCTCTGCGACGTTGGAATGTGTGCTTGATGTTTGCCGTCCATGACTTGGAGTTGGCGCTCCACGTTTTGGAATACGCCATGACGACTTGCCTTCTGAACCCATCCTCGGATGTGTCGGCGGCGCCTTTGGCCCCTGGAACTGTGCTGCTCGTGCCGGATGCCGACACAAGACCCTTCATTGCTTGTGCAAACGACTGTCCATCTCCGGGTCGGTATGCGTCCACCGTCGCGATGCTCGGCATGCCACGGTACTTGGCATAGCCCGAAGTCTCGATCTTGATGTCAATCTTCTGTGCTCGAGACAGATCTCCCATATCCTCCGGGTTGAGGCGCGGGTCTGCTGTCTCCGGGGTCGGTATATTGGTTTGGAAGGATGAGATCTTGCCGATATTCCACTGCACGCCGGTTGAAGCATCGCGGCGGATCAGCGTCAATGAGAACGGCTGCACCGATGGTTTGCGGCCTGCCCTATGTGGTGACCAATTATGATGGGGGGTAACGCCATGGGACGGTGAGACAACTTGCGAGGGCTGGATACCCTGTGGACTGTGGGTGGGAGTAATGGGTCGCTCGTCTCTCGGGAAGCTCGAATGCCCCGGAAACTCTCTCTCGGGGGTGACAAAAGGTCTTGGGCCAAGCGGCTTGCGCACAAGGGGGACGCTTGACGAAGCAGGCACCTTGGTCTGTGGGCGGGGCGGCAGCTCAGGAGGTTGCTCCGAGGACAAATCTGCCGGGGTGTCCTGGGACACCGGGCTGGACGTGAATGTAGCGGACGAGGGGTGCTTGCTTTGTATTATCCCGGAGTCTCCCAACGGTGTCGCCGGGGCCGGCCCGACAACTTGTTGTCCCGCCGATGTGCTCGAGGCACTGTTTTCTGGTTTTAAAACCCTCGCACTCGAAGGCAGCGGCTTCCTGGGGATTGCACTTCTCGCACTCTCGCCGCTAGAACGAGGCGATGTAGCATCCTGGAGGCGGCGCGCCGGCGCAGCGAGCAGCTCGTCGGTCGGGAGGTCGAGATGGACGTAGTAGAGTGAGTTTGCAACGTCTTCGCCCGTCACATTCTTCCGCTGCGGCTTGAGGGTCGAGAGGATAATATCTGGAATGCCGTTGGTAAATCATCACCGCAGATTTGGTGGGGGATACACACCTCGCGTGCCCGGCACTCTCGAAATGTAAAGCGTGAGCGACTCTCTGACCTCAGGATGGTGGGGGTATTGCGGGGGATTGGCGGCCACGTAATTGATGTCGGAGAGGGATCTCGCTTCCACCTGCGGTTTCGTCGCCATCCTCGTCGAGTCAGGACGGCCCCGAGGTGACAGTGTGGTAGAGGGTTCAGAAAACCGTCGTTGTCGAAAAGTCGCGACAAAGGTGCCCAACCCTCCAGCTGTGCGGCCTCCAGCTCTTGTCGCACCCTTGTCGCGCCCCCGCGTTAGATCGGGTCGGGACATGCAGAGGAGGAGCGTCCCGCGGTAAGCTGCGGGTCACGTCACTGACCCAGCGTGGTGGATTGGATGGAGGGGTTTGCGAGGGGCTAGCTGCACCGGTCGAAGGCGATTGTCGTCGCTTCTGACAATGAGTCGGGAGCATTGTCTTATGAAGCGCTTTCTCCGGTGCGCCTCAGGGGAGACCGAGACATCGCATCTTGTGCTCAGGTCGACATGGCAGTTGCAGTCGTCAGCTATGTGGTGGCTGTGTTGCCCCCGCGTGTTTACTCGTCTATTTTCGCGGTTGCTGGTTCCACAGAACGTCACTGTCGTGGAGATAACCGGTTCGGGACATTGGATGACTGGCAGGAGCCTGTTTGCCAGCAGCTTCTGTCGGCAACATCCTGGGAGGTGTTTGAGGGTTTGACAGCCAAGCGCGCCAGCAAGTGGTGACTGCCGAAAAGATGGAGCAGTTCGACAGAACGTGCCACCACGATTGGGGGAACGACAGCTGGGGAGAAAATGGTTGGCGCCCTCCAGGGCTGAACGCTCGGACCAACAGGGTCGGGACCGCCTGGACCCCTGATCACTGCGCCGCGATTAGCGAGGACACTGAACCTGGTGCAACTGCAACTACAGCTCAGGTGAGCAAGGACGCCACATCCCGATAACAGCGAATGGCGCACATCTCTGGATCCGATTTAACGAGCCCCAGAGACACAGATCTTGCCCCTGGTGTCCTGAAATCGAGTCTGCCTCCGCAGGATTCACTCAAACTTTTTCCGGGCAACGCAATATTCTCTGCCAAGACCGGGCAGGTGAGCAAACCGGGAACACTTCACAGCTCAGTCTGAGCGCATCCCGTCGCCTTCGAGGCCCCGGCCCGTTCCACAACACTGCTTTGCTCAAAGTGATCCAGTGCTTTCTCTCGACTGGCTTCAAACTTAATGAATAGCAACCCTGAGGTTATTATCTCGGAACCCGGCATGGCCTGGGAAGGATCCGAGGGTAAGCCCTCTTCGTGTTCCGAAAATGGGCGCCTGAAAGCTCCGGGGTGAGGGGGTCAGTCCTAAACACACACAACGAAGGCAGCTTCGAACAGATCTCCGTCTCTCGGTTCACAAAATGGACCACGGAGGGCTTACTGCAACTGCTTTATTCGACAAGCGCCATGGCCCCGCACCAAAATGAGGCCCCGAGGAGATCGTCAGCACCACAGCCAGCCACTGCCATCTACGGACCTATCCGCTATCACGAACTTCTACGCATGTTGAACCTCTATTTCAATCATTGCAGCTGCGCAAGAACTGAAATATGCTCATTACTCATTGGTTTGTATCTCAGCCCCTAGTCAAGTCTCAGGGTTCACGGCATGGGAGCAGCCATGCGTTTGGCGATGGTCAGTGGCGATTGGACAGAATTGACGACAACCCGGGGGGCAGAATTCATTCTGGGCGACTTGCGCATATTGGGGGCTGGGATTTTGCCAGCCCTGCCTCCATGGGTGAAAATAGCACCGTGGTTTGCCCCGTGGATTCATGGTCTGAATTCTTACAAGTAAGGGCGAGGATACCCCAAGGACTTGGATGCTCTCCTCTCGAGTTCCCTAACAGCAATCTCATCTCTAACTCCAGCATCTACCCCCGACAATGACCCGTCTCAACCGCCTGTCCACCTTCCTCCTCCTCCTCCTATCCTCAACAACACCCCTCCTCGCCCTCAACCATGCCCCCCTCCCAGAATCATACCCCCCCTCCCACCTCACCCCCCGCTTCTACCACAGCTGCCGCGACAACCTCTCCGCCGCCTGCGACTTCGTCCCCAAAACCATCACCACCCCAACCGGCGCCGAAATCTCCACCATCGAAGCTCTCCGCCTCGGCATGCACGCCTCCACCATGTCCAACAAGACCATCTTCTGCAACGGCGAAATCGTAATCTGCTTCTCCAAATCCTGGAGCATCGACCTCGGCGCGGGCATCGGCCGCATAGGCGGGCCCGAGTTCTCCTTCCCCGTCGACATCCTCGACGGAGCCATTTGTGCCTTTCTCGAGGGCTTCGATGGCGCCCGGCCGCTGACGTTTCAGGAGGTGAGGGCGCTGATGGATGAGTTGTTTGGGCAGGGGTGTAGGCAGTGCGGGAGGATTGAGACGAATTGGTTGGATGGGGGGGAGAGGGGGTATAAGGGGTATTTGAAGGTGGATTATAGGAAGGTGAGGAGCGTGTGTGCGCAGAGATATATTGGGCCGAGTGTGGATTTGGGGTTGGGGTGGAGGGATGAGTATGAGGGGAGGAGTTGTGCTGGGTCGGTGGCTGCGGTTGGGGGGGCGGGAGGGGGTGGGAGATCTGAGGGGGGGAGGGTGATGGGGAGGGGGTGGGATTAGGTTGTTGGTGGGTTGGGGGTGGTGATGGGGGTGTTTTTGATGCTTTGAGTGACGTATTGGGGGAGCTTGGATGGATGTATGGATGTGTGGTGCACGGCGTGTTCAGGTTGTCTAGGTCAAAACATGGAGGGGCCCTGAATTGATATGAGCTTTACTGGAGTGTCAATGCCTGCTGCCACGCACGCTCGTGCGTGAAAAAGCCATTCTCCTTTTTCACCTCCCAGCCGTCCTTCGCTAATTACCGCTGCTGTTCCCTTCTCTACCTCACCCCAGAAAATTCCGATTCTTCGCAGTAGAGAACCATAGCCCCTTGGATGATTAGTCCTGGATCACCAGGACTCGAGCAGATCAGCTCGGGGTCAACCTTGCTCCTCATGTCACAGTAGGCAACAGGAGCGAATTGTGGGCCAGTGTCGATGATGGCGGACATTGGCCAGTCTAGGTCCATCAACACCCAGCCGGCGGTTTTGTTGACAGCTGTTATAAACAAGTCAGCCCGGATTCCGCTTCAAGCTGTCAATGAAAGTCGAACCTAAGCGTTGATCATTCTTCCTGAACTCTAAAATGTCTATGCTGGAGGGTTCTCGGGTGTCCCACGCGCAGCCTTTGCCCTCGCAGTATGTGCCGTCCTGGGTGTCTAGTTTGTCGAGACTTGACACTACTTCGTATGCATCCTTTGGGTTGACGAGACCGTCGCAGGTGGGGAGAGCGGCTGTGTTGTTGGGGATGAAGGTGAATTTTTGGATGGTCTTGTCCCCTTCGAGAAAGGTCTGCGTCAAGGGAGTTAGCTCAAGAATGATTGTATGTTAAGGAGCTTTTTGTAAAACTCACGTTGTAGATGTAGAAATCCGCTCTGGTGGGGAGAACGAGCAGCTGGAAAATAGCCACGAGGCGAAGGAGAGGCGTCATGGCTGGTTGTTGTGAGGTTATTTAAGAAGTGAAATAGAGTGAAGAAGTTTGATGTTTCGAGGTCAAGTACACACCACGAATGGATTCCCAGTAGCTGAGCGAGACGGGAATGGAGGGAACATGGTTTTTAACCTTGAGCTCAGGCTTTGAAAGGACCTCAAGCTGCCTCTAAAGTGACAGTGACTCACAAGGTCAGGTTCAGTCGAGTGAGAGTTCCTGCCAGTGTCAGGCTTGGCCTTCAGATCCTGTAGCAAGATTTTGAGGTATGGCCTGTATATTCCCTAAAGTGCCGTGGGGTGAGGTTTGGGCGTCTCAACTAGCGATGACTCGTCATGGACCGGGTGACTTGCCTCATTCTCCGACTCGGCCATCCCAATATTTCTTCTTACCACGTGTGGTTTCCAGGTCAGGGGCCACACTTCGCCATGATTCCCGCGGCAAAGAGCCGAACGGCCTCCCATACCGCACCAACACATGCCAGAGCCACTTCATCTCCTGCATGACATGCCCCTGCTCCCCCCTATCCTTCCACGCCTCCGGATCTCTTACCAACTCCCGCACAGCATCCCCCACATCCTTCACAGTCACCACTCCACCCTTCGCTACCCTCTCCGCCAGAGACGGCACCGTCGGCCCCCGAAAGTCATCCGGAACCTCCGCGGCCCTTATTTCCGACCCAACATGCCACCTCAACGGAAACCCAAACTTCCCCGCCAACGCCTCCATCTCCCCCCCAACCTCACCCCCCCTAAACGACGGATCCGCAACCAACGCCTCAACATCCCTCCCCAGCCTCACCTCCCCATGCACCTGCACCTCAACATAATAATCCAAATTCCCCGTCCTCACCCTCTCCCCCTCCACCCCCTCCCCCCTCGCCAGTATCACATCCACCAACGCCCCCGGCCTCATCTCCCCCCTCACCCCCATCGCCGACTCCCTCACAAACGCATCCTCCAACATCCCCGCCAGAATCCCATCCAATTGCCCCATCGTCCCCTTCCACTTCGTATTCTCCGCTGATCCGTCCCCAAAGGTAAACGTGCACCTCTCTAGCACGTCGGCTTTTAACACAAAGTAACACGACCCGAACCTCGGCGCCGGCCCGTCGGATGCAACACCGAGGATGTCCAAAGCGCCGTATTTCGGTCTTAATGCGCGCCATGCACCGTCCAGATCTTCCCACCCGTCAGAGTGGTACGCCCCCCCGAAGAGGTTACGTTCCCATTCGTCGCGTGCGCCGCCGGGTCGGGCGGTGAGGCCGCCGTTGGAGATGCCGGTTTGGAATTGGGATTTGTAGATTCCGGAGGTTAGGAGGGAGGAGGTTACTGAGGTGGACTCGGAAGAGGAAGTGACGGGGCGGTCGGGGTGGAAGTGCAGGGCTACGCGGGCGGTGCGGCGGATGGCGGAGAGGAGGGCGGAGTGGGTTTCGGGGGCGGGGAGGCGGTTGGACATGTAGAGGACGTGGTTGATCATTTCGAGGGATTGGGGTTGTTGGGTGAGGGAGGTAGTGTGGATGTGGGCGATTGCGGCGGTTTGGGAGGGGTGGAGGGTGGGTTGGGCCATTTTGGGGTTCAAGGTGCTGAATGTGAGGTGGTGCTGGAAGAGATGTGAAAGTGTGAGGTGATTTTCAGATGGAAAGTCTCAACGATCGAAATTGAGAGGCGGGTGAGGGTGAAATATTGAATGCTGTGGGTGAGTCATGACGCCTGTTGACCTGCCCGATTTGTTGCTCGCAGACGGGTTGACTTTTGGATTTGAGCTGCACTTCGCCGCCCGATTCTCAGACTTTCGCGGCGATTATTGCACCGAGCTGACGCTCAAAGATTCCGGCTAGATTTCTCACGATTTCGCTGCTACGGTTACCAATATAATTCTGTATTCCGCTGAACGGATTCCCAAAGGACTCTCGCTGGGCCAGTGCATCTCAACCAGCGGGGCCCGGCGGTTTCGGGATTCCCATGTCAAGTTGAGAGCGAGTAGCCCCACTCACAACCAAGTGGCAGTTCTAGAAGCAAGAAAATCGGATTATTCGATTTTTACTGAGCCTCATGCTAGCAGTTGATTTTGGCCGGGATGATCGAGTTGTCTCGACTGCTGTTGCGGGAATGTTTTGCTCCACCTCAAAAGACGGTGGGGTGAGCAGCTCTTTCCCCTTTTCCGACGTTATGTAATCCGGCAGGGGTACCACGTGACCGCCAAGACGCACCTGAAACACGACCACAACCCCAACCACCAAAGCAAGCAAACCCCGTCGACAGCTGAGAACCATCAACCTGCGAGAGCATAAAACATCATCAACCATCCACACGTGCAAAATGGCGCCCATCCCAACTCTCCTCAACTTCGCCATCGTCGGCACATGCGGTTACTCCCTGTACCACTCATTACAGTCCATTCCCCCGCCACCCAAACCCGAAACCAAAGCCGAGAAAGCCGCCAAGGGGAGTGAAAATGCAGAGGATCACCCCTTGGAAACGGGATACACCATCGGCGCTGGTGTTGCCATGGTAAACCACCTCCACTTGCTGCTTCCGGCATCGTTCTAACAGCCACACAGACTCTCATCTCCCTCTTCGCGGCACTGCATCGTCTCATCTTCCCCCCTCCCCAAAGTGTCTACGGTATTGTCTGGCTAGCGGCTCTCTGCATCGGCGAGTTTGCTACGTCGTCATATCTCCGGTCATTCTGGGGGGATGAGAAGGTGGTGCCGCTCATGGACAAGTACAACGAACCGATCTCCCACGGCATGGAAGTCATGAGGATCTGCGATGACCTCGCGTTGTTGTGGGGAGCTGCTGCGGCGTTGGTTTACTTTGGTTTTGGGCAGTGATGGTAGGGTGGGTGTGTGTAGGGATGTGTTGCTGGGTGAATCGGGGACGTCAAGGGAATTGCATGGACGCTGGCCGTCTGGGGGACTCAAATGGTGGATTGTATTGTGTATATTAACTGTAACGTGTCGGGGAATAGAAAACAAAGCTTACTGACCAATTAATTGATCCATGGCAGGTTTCGGGTACCGAGCCGTCGAAGGCGATCTGACTGGTACATCAGGCCCGTTCGTGGCGTTCTCGGTCCAGTGGTCACTTGTCTTGGCTTGTAGCACGGCGGATGAAAGTAACCATATTCGGCACTTGTGTTTTGTTGGGAGGTGACTGTTGGCGCGGCTTGTCTGAAGCTCAAAGGCCTCGTCCAAAGAGGCCCCTGGCCCCTGTGATCTGGCGGAGCAAGATCCTCTCCCTCAGCTGTTCGGTTGTCACATTGATCTTCCTGCGCTGTTAGGACGGAACGAATATCGGACTTCACTGGCTTCCGAGGCCATAAATACCTTGTTGCTCACATTGCGAAGGCCCGCCTCGTACCTTCGTCAAGAAACATTTTCTGCCCTCACGAGCCCCGCGTTCCCGATCAACCTAGCAAAGCAACTGCAATGACGCGCCTCTTCCTCCTCGCCTGGGCGACAGCGCTGCTCGCTCCGCTGGTCTCGGCCACTTGGAACAGCTTCTGGGTTCACACGGTACGTCCTGCACATCGATGTCTCCAGGCGAAACCGCCGCCATGCTGACCCGCGCAGGGATTGGAAGTTCCGGAGAACAGCCTCATGGAACGCCAAGTATACATCTTCACAGGCACCAACAACATGGTCGGCAAACCCACCCTCGACGATTGCTATAGGATCACTAGCAGAGCCCAGCTCTACCTTCCCAGCATTGACATATTTGCCCCTGAGAAGCGCGGTGTGAACTGCACCGGGAGTTGGCAATGGGGCGACGAGTTCGACCCCAACGGCATCGAGAGGGTGGAAATGAACACGAATTGGGGACATTTCAGTGAGCTCCCTTCCTCCTCTTGCATGATATCTAGCTGACTGGTCTAGCCTGGTATGATATCGGTTCGTACGGAAGGACGACGATTCGGGGCTCGTTGCTTGACGTCGAGGACCGCCCGGTGGGGTCTTGTTGGCGTGTTCCGCGACTGCCGAAACCGATGGAGTGCTACCACTGGCAGGACAAGACGCAGTACCTTGTGGAGCCGGTGCTCTTTTGCACGGGAAACAGTGCTGGGGCTTTTGATCTCTGACTGGAAGTTGTGTTGGCGGCGCTGGGAGAAGCGGTCGAGGAAGCGATGTCGCTGGCGATGGCGCTGGCTCTGCTGCCGAAAGGAGGAAGTCATTAGCCAGTCTCGCTTCAATTTGAACCTCCCATCACCATAAAGAAGACGGATACTTATTGAGTTGCCGTGCGATGTTGCTCGGTTCTTGGGATCCAATTCGTCGTCATCGTGGGTGGATTCCAGCCCACCTCATGTTCAAGTTGGTACGCCGAGGCAGAGCCCGGGTTCGTCCCCGAAACAACCCCGCCCAACACTGTGTGATTGATGCTACTGCATCATTGAGCAGTCGAATACCTTGCGAGAAGGATGGGCTAACTGTCGGCAAGGTCGACACCACGGTCGCAAACTCCTCAAACGACAGTGGGAAGTTGCGCTCCCGCTGGCGGCTTTTCCACCTCCTTCGAGCGGGTATTTAATCATCTCCCAGCTCGCCCTTTGGGAATTTTTTCTTCTCATCTGAACTCTCCGTCTCCCAGATACGGACAACTCGAAAAAACATCTTTTGATCAAATAGCAACACGCATCACGATGTTGCCCTCCGTCGTCTTTACATTCATTCTCGGCTTGCTCTTCGGCGTCGCCAGGGCCGACTTCTACATCTACCACGTAATTTCGGACCCTCCCCAGATTCCTTCGAATCACTTGTTCCAAACAAAAGCTGACCTGACCCCATCGCAGTTTCACCTGTTCAGGTCGACGTTCGAGCCGGTCGCTGAGGGCTTTGTCTTCTTCCACGAGCAAGACCTCCCCGTCGATTGCAACGGATTCAAGTCCATCAAGGAGCAGTACCCCATTAGCAAAGATGTCAGCCGCAGAAAGGGCGTCGCCTGCGATGGGGACGGATGCAGTTATTTGAACAATATCTGGTACGATGGAATCAGTCGTCTCGAGTTCCACACCCGCTGGGGCCACTACAGTGAGTTTTTCTCATCGATTATTATGCGAGGATTGTTGCTGACAAGGGACGACAGCGTGGTACAAGAACCGAGACATGCGCATTGTCGATCTGAACGACCGGGTTGTGGGTACTTGCGAATTCAATCAGGGAGGGTTGGTCGAGATGTATTGCAAAAAGAGTATTTGGAATGAGGTTCCGCGGGAATTCAAGGTTAGGCTGGCTTTCAAGTGCAACACTACTATCTGGTAGGCAATTTGTGCCAGAGCAGGGGAACTCTGGGTGGGGCCCTTCTTGCGGTTGAGTCCGTTCTGGGGATGCGATCGGGGATGGTGATCTCGGGCCGGGAGATCCAAGGGAGGATGGGGGCGCCGCTAAAGTCATCCTCTGGTGGCGAGTATTATTATTGGACCTGGTAATGTCGAAATGGAGGTAGGCGTATTGGCATTGGCGCGGTATGAATACAAAACAGATGTTCTTTGATCCTGAATCTTTGTCCTTGGCCTGTCAATATTGCCGTGAGAAAGTTCCGAGGAAACGTGCAGGGATAATCACCAAGGCCCTGAATGCTGTAATGGATGTCAGCCAGCAGTCATCCCCCGGCTGCAATTTGTCGGCACCTACCTCCATCACACGACCATTATGATCACTATGAAGCATCCATTCTTCCTCACAGCGTTGACCCAGCTGCTTGTTAACACTGCCCTCACAGAGCTTGTGCATCTGAAAAGCAAGCAGCCCGTCATTCCCATCACTCGACAGACCACTCGGGTACCCTCACAGCCAAACACGCCCGGCAAATCTTGAAGGAGAAGCGAAGACGACAACTACCAACACTTTCTCCTCTTCCGCAAACCCGAGCACCCAAACAGGACCGACATTCTCTACAGCAAACTTAGAAGCTTCCTTACTATAGAGGATCTCTCGAGAGAACACGGAGCCGATAGCACGGCGGAGAAGCCTGCAAGGCGCCCATGCCGATTCCGAACACCACCCTCCATCTGGAATGGCATGCTGCCCGGCTGTGGGCACTACGGCACGCATCATTCCTTCCGTCTCGCACCAGAGAGCGTATCACCTGGGCACCGGTCCTGGACGAAGGGGGGAATGTCACCGGCTACGTGATGAACGTGATTGTGATGTGGGGAATCGTGAGATGATGGTGAAGCTGGCTGGGACTGGACGGGAGGATGTGGGAGGGGGATGTGGGAGGGGGAGATGGGAGGGGGGGATGGGAGGGGGAGACGGGAGATGGGAGATGGGAGATGGAATGCCAGGCTGGGATGCCAGGATGGGGATGAAATAGGATAGGAGAATTGGATGGGGGTGAGTTGGGATAGGAGAAGTGGATGGGCGATGTTGTCGGATGGTGGTGTTGGTGTTTTGTTGCGAGATGGTGATTTGGTGCGATGATAGTGATTTGGGACGATAATGGTGAGGGGAAGGCAATGGTGGTGAGTGGGGCTTGGGCGTTGGGAATGAGCGGTTGAGGTGAATGGGATGGCAGGAGGAGGGCTCGGGTGGGTTAAGATGGGATGCCAGGAGGTGGGTCACCTGCAAGATGGGATCCATACGTGGGTCAAGATGAGATGCAGTGCCGGCGGATCGGGAACGTTGGCGTGGTCCTTTGTTCCGAGGCAGCGGTGACCAGTGGTGGGGGCAAGATCAGGTGGAGTAAGTTGAGAGGTGGAGCTGCCATCAATGTGCTCTGGTTGGGAGAAGTGCTTTGCCCCTGAGGCCGAGCGGAACCCGCTTCGGGGCCGAAGGACGTCATCTTGCAATGGAAACGACTTGGAGGTTGTTTTAGACACCATGACCGAAACACAATTCTCACCGGGGGAGACGTTAGGAGGCAGAGTTACTGCCCTTGTGAGTTATTTGTTGATCCCATTGCAAAGAGGGTGTCAGGTCAGTGTAGAGGGTAGGATGATTGTGTGAAGAAGAGGCTCCACTTCTGCGGCTGACCTGGGAGTGCCTTCCTCGTTCTGTGCATCAGGGGAAGGTCACAAGGTGCGGAACATTATTCACACGGGACCGAGGGAGTCAGGGGCTCCGCTTGTCTCGGTGAACACCACAGTTGTGAAAGATCTTTCAGGTCTCCAGGGCTGCTACAAAAGCTCCAATCTCCCTTGCTCTTCCTTTCCAGGTTCTCTTTCTTCCAAAGCACTCATCCTTTCAGCCCCTGCCTCCCTTTCCTGGCCTGGCCACTGCCAACATCACCAATCTTCATCCTGGCTCTCGTCTCCGAGACCTAGATCCTACCATCACGCACGAACGCACTTGTCTTTATCCTTTTCCCGGTGACTACGCCGCAGTCTCACCGACCAGTCTCCAACATGAAGATCCTCACTGCGATCGCGGCCATCTTCCCGCTCCTGGGGACCCTTACCGCCGCGATGCCCACCCTCCTCGGCAACGGCCCTGTCATGGGCAATGGCACCCACACGGCCAATGGCACCCACACTATCCTGGCCAATGGAACCGAGTTGACCACAGGCTCTGGCGGCGGCAAAAGCTTCCTGATCTACAGCGTACGTTCTGGGTCCTTGGTCCATCGAGATATGGGCATTCAAGCGATTATGCTGACTCCTACGGCAACGCAGTTTCTGGATGATCATAACGAAATGTCTTGGCTGTTCGTCGACGGCACAGGGAATGACTACTATGGCTGCAAAGAGATCATGGACTTGAGACGAGCGAGGTATTATGTCAACTGGGACGATTGCAGCAGCGACTGGGCTGTGTGCTGCGATGGCACCGGCTGCATGTGGTCCGGCACTGGCTGCCCCTGGGATGCACCCCCACGAGACCGATGCGACTTCAAGTACCACGACGCGACCAAGATCGACAGGTTGGAGATCCACGCAAGCTGGGGACATCATAGTGAGTTGAATTGGTCCTATCTAGCTGTGTGCCGCTCGTTCTAACGACTGGGCTGTAGCGTACTACAAGGACCGTGGCGGCGCCTTGACCTGGGGCGATTTCAACGTGGGACACTGCGTGCCTCAGCCGAAGATACAGGAGGACGAGTCGTTCTTGAGATGCAAGATTCCTCACAAACCGACCTATTTTAACTACAAGCAGAGCTTCGTTTGTACCTGGTTTGACGACGATGTGGTGAACATCCCGGGATGGAACCACCCGAAGAAGGTCTTGGAGAATCCTTGAGCGAAGTCGGCTTCAGGGGGACTTATCTTGTGCACTCATCCCTGAATACAGTTGGCATCTGTAGAATAGATCTTAGAGCAATATAAATGGGGTAGACCGTCGAATACATTCTTATGCTATTTTTGACGTTGGGAGGCGTGATGGTGGTGAAGAAGGCCCATGGCGCGTCGTCAGCCCCCTCCCTCCGGACGCACCCGTTTCATTAGCACGTTGACTTGCGAAGCCATGAGGGCCAACGCATGGCCCAGAGGATTGGATGGCATCTTGCTCGGGCTATCGATGTCCGGACCCGACGGGCAGTTTTGTTGGGGAGGACCCACCCCCCGAGATCGGTACAGCTGAGGCAGCTGCTATCTCGCCTCGTCCGGAACCACCCGCAACAAGCTAGCTCTACTCCTTTCTCAGAACTCTGATTCCACCATGGATAAATTCCGCTTCTGAGCTGCAACACCCTCCAAAGCTCCTGGGAAATACCAAGACAACGTCACACACCTCAATCACGTACTCGAAGTCGGAACACGTCACCATGAAGCTCCTCTTCTGCCTCGCGGCAGTCATCTATCTCCTGCTTGCGCCCGTCGCAGCAGAGGGCTTCTGCATCTGGATCGTACGTCTCTCTCCGCGCCCCCTCTCCTTGGAATACCTCGTCAGAACCAGACCCCGCTGACAGCTGCGCTTCCCGGCGGGCAAACAGACGTACGTCGAAGGTGATGACCGCCCCATCGCGGCATAAAGTACGGCTTCTTCCACGACCACGAGATCCCGCTGCAGCACTGCAACGACCTGCTCACCGCAAAGGAGCTGTATCCCCTCTCCAACGATGCATCTACCGATTGGGCCTGCACGTGTGACGGCCCGGGATGTATGTGGGAGGGAAGAGATCCGTGGAAGATTGATCGGTTCGAGTGGCATGCTAGCTGGGGACATTACAGTACGTCTCTACTTCTCTGTTCCGCTCCTTGTTATTCTGGATCATGATTCGGAGGGGAAACTAACTTGGGGGTGCAGCTTGGTACAAGAATCGCGGCGGCAAGTTCTACGACCAGGTCGATCGCGAGTGGGGAACTTGCACGCCGTCGCCCCCGAACGATCCCAATTTCTACTACAACTGTACTTGGCCGGCTACTGCGAAGGAGGGATTTCGGCACCGCCGGAGGCTGGGTGTGCAGTCGTTTTCGTGCAGCGCTAATATCTGGTAGGCGAGGGCCAGGGAGAGGTGAAATGGAGTGATGCTGTCGAGCCTTGAGCTCGTAGCAAGGCCGTGGAGGCGGGTGACTCCGGAGGCGGGGGAGTGAGGGAGTCGCAAGGTGTTTGCCTCCTGGGGAGGAGGATTCGTTTCTCTCGGCCATTTGTGGTCGATTCGATCTTTAATGTCATCCATGCTCCCTTTCCTTTCGCGTTGCTCGCTGACCGCTGTTGACCTTCTGACCAGGAGCACGTTGGATACCTTACACTGAGTCAGACACGTTCTTCCGGTACTGCCCCTTTTATCCCAACTTCAAGTTCGAGTCATAAAAAGCATGATAGGAGCTCCTGATCAGCAAGCGTGAGATAACGAAAGAGGTTAATGTCGACTCATCATGGCCCAGCCACGTATAAAGCCCCTTGCTTTTCCCATCTCTCCTCCCTCTTCTTCTGCCACTCTTCAGCAAGCTCTAGCAGAGTCTCAGGCATTCCCCAAACCCTCTGAGCCGATTAACAGATACCGAACGACCAACCGCCATCATGAAACTCCTCCTCTCCCTCGCGGTTGTGGTCCAACTGCTGGTCAAATATGCGGCCGCGGTCGCGGATGCTACAAACACTCTGGCTTCCGCAGACTACAAAAAAGCTTTTTATATCTGGAACGTGAGTCTCGAGACTTGGACACCTCTACCACACTCAACCACCCCGCTAACAAATCTCCTCACGAACTACAGACCTACGTCCCAAGGCATCACAAACACTCCTCCATCCACCAGTTCGCCTTCTTTCACGACTACGAAGCTGGCCCAAACGGAACAATCACCTGCGACCAGCTCACCAGCGTCTTCGAGATCTACCGTGCTTGCGGCGACGCCAGCTCTTATTGGTGCGTCGTCTGCGAAGGGGACGATGATGCATGCGATTACGATTACAAGAACCCCGACAAGATCACCAGGCTCGAGTTTCATACGTCTTGGGCGCACAACAGTGAGTGTCCTTCCTACATCTAGCAGTTCAGGGTAAATACATGGGGACTAATGAGGAGTGATTAGCTTACTACAAGTACCCCGAGCAACAGATTCGGGATGGTAACAAGGTAGTTGGGAGTTGTGTGCCTTGGAGTCCGGAACATGGCGTGCCGGAGATGGACTGCAAGTTTCCGGACTCGTCGGATTCTTTGCGTGAGAGGAATCGAAAGGGGGCTCCGGCGTTGTATTGCAAGTGGGATATTTGGCAGGGGACTTGGAGAGCATGGGGAAGGCGGGCTCTTTTCAGGAGGGAGGATGAGGTTCTCGCGCAGGTCGCTGGGAACGGGGTAACAAGCTAGTGGGGCAATTCATGCGATGTCTTTCTTTCGTGTGTGGTTGACGGGTGATGTTGCCTCCCTGATATGGATCTGGGTGTCATACGCTGCTGCTAGTGGTTCTTGATAACGCGGGTCTCTGGATGCGCTTCATCGCAACTTTGAGCATTCACCCGACCCTCCACCGAGCGGACGGGAACGCCTGGCCAGCGAGGGAGACCCGCACCGCGCACAGAACTCGGGGATCCCCCGGCTCACCTATCTCCTCCTCTTCCGCTTCTCTTCCTCTCCAGAAAGCTATTTCCCAGCTTCATCAAGACCCGGAGCCATCCTTCAACAAACACGCGACCATGAAGTACTTCCTCATCCTTGCAGCAGCAGCAGCGCAGCTGCTAATCACCCACATCGCCGCAATCGCCGCAAACACAACAGCAGACCAATCGGCCTTCTACATCTGGAACGCAAGTCCAACCCCACCCCCAAAACCCATATCCCACTAACCCCAACCCAGACCTACGCCCCTGACCCGTCGAACCCCAGCGCCTACCGCGCCCTCGCCTTCTTCCACGACTACGAAGTCAACGACAACAACAACACCATCACCTGCGAGCAGCTCATCCACACTGACGAACTCTTTCCCCTCTGCGACCCCCACAATAATATCAAAGACAACGTATGCGTCGACTGCCATGGCACCGGTTGCGCATGGGAGACGAGGAACGCGAATGATGTGACCGAGTTAGATTTTCATACCAGTTGGGGTTCCTACGGTGGGTGGTTATTTTGTGTCCCATCCGGGGGGTAGCAGGGTTTCTGTGTCTAATTGGATTTTATTTGTAGTGTGGAAGAAGGAGCCTCGTGGGGAGATTACGTGCACGGATTACCGGGGTAGTGTGCCGTTTGGAAGGTGTGAGCCGGTGGGACCGGCGTGGGGGGTTCCGGAGGGGGTTGGTTGTGTTTTTCCGGAGGGGCATGCGTGGTGTGGGAGGCGGATGTTAGGGGCTGCGGCGTTTTATTGCGAGGCGGGTGCGTTTCGGGGGGGATTCGTGTTGATGCCAGGAGGGTTGGGTGGCTGATGGTGATGGGTGGGGGGGATGAAGATGGCGACTAAGGCGTACTGGCGGAGGTTTGGAGCGACGACTTCCTCTGATAGGGGTTGGAGGCAAGGTTATGAAGCACCAGAGCAATTGTGTTGCCGCTATCGCCAGGGTGGCATGACGTCATTGAGGCGAGAAATCGAGTATGAGAACGCCATCTACCTACCTAGTGTTTAGAACACTCGACTTCTTTCAGGCCAATTTGAGATACTATTGCTTCCAGATTCTGATCACCTGTGAAGTTGGCACTGGCTAGTACGCGTAAGACTTCGCGCTAGCGGCATCAACGGCGCCATCCTTTGTTCATCGGGGTGAACGAGTGACCCGAGATGCCGCACATGGGCACCAAGTGAATCGGACCGTCGGTCGCTTGACCTCCGTCTCATTTCACCGATGGCATTCAGATTCACACGCACGGCTTCATAAATATCACCAGAAACGCCTCATCACGCCATATTTATACTTTTGGATCATAGCATCATCGCCAAGGTCTGGTAGCTGAATGCTGACTTCTAGCTTCACATCTGAGACTCGGATCTCATCAACAACACTGTGACTCTTACACGACAACTTCGACTCACCTCCCGCAAAGATGAAGCTCCTCGTCCTCCTCTTCGCAACCCTCCACCTCCTCATCTCCCCTGCAAGCGCCGTCTTCTGGATCTACACCGTAAGCTCACCTCCCCCTCCAGACCCCCTTCCCCCTTTCCAACCCACTTCCCTCTCCCCTTTACCCTCACTAATCCCTATCCCACTCCCCTCTCCCCCTTTTGCCTCTCCCTCTCCCCCTTTTTACCCCCCTCACCCACACCCACACCCACCTCAACTAACAAACCTCAAGCAACACACCCTCTCAGCCGACCAATGGGGCTTCTACCGCTCCGAACCCTCCTGCAGCACCGTCAGCCACCACGACTACACCTACCTCACCAAGCCCGACGTGTCCTGGAACTTTGGCGTATCCTGCGACGGCGAGGGCTGTCCCTTTTCCAAGCGTGATCCGCACAAGATTGATCGGTTGGAGATGCATACCAAGTTTGAGCATTACAGTGAGTACTCTCTTTCCACGTTCCTCGTTGGTTGGTGTAGACCAGATGGGGATGGACATGTTGGTGATCAGGGGGTGTTGGGGATGAGAGGCTGACTGGGGAATAGCGTACTACAAGAACAGAGAGGGCAAGCTGGTTGATACGCAGGACAAGGTGGTGGGGACGTGTATGCCTGCTAGGGGGAAGGAGGAGCACTACTTTGACTGTGCGATGCCGGAGCATCCTGAGGAGCATGTTTTGGGGGCCAAGGCGTTTTTGTGCAAGACGGATGTTTGGTGAGGGGGAAGGGGTGGTCAGTGGGGAGGGGATGAGATGGTGCATCAGGTGAGCGTCACAGTGAAGCAGGAGGAAAGAGGGGTCGGTGCAGTGGCTCATGCCAAATAAATTAGAGGCCTATCTCCATGCACATTCCACCCCCAAAATCACGAATAATGTCCCCATCAAGACCGAAAATCCCCCCCTCACGCGGTATACCTGCCAATATTACCACCCGCGGGAATCCAGCCCCCAAACCAATCCTTCGACAACAACTCTGTCCCGTTAGCCAGTCTGAGCGTGGCGTACGTGCGCACGCTCATCATGCCAAATGCGTTAAAGTTTTCGGGCGTCTCCTCGATCCAGTGCATGTACTTTTGGCAGGTGAAATAGTCTCTAAAGTCGCATTTCTGCTGGCCCGGACCGGCGAAGAACACCCAGCTGGCCGAGGAGTAGGTGTAAATGTCCTTGCCGCCGTTGATGAGGTTGGCCATTCCCATCCTGCATCTGCCCTCGGTCTCGCCGCACCAGTGGAAGTCGGGGTCAGACCACTTGGCGTCGGGCGTCCACGGTGCAGGGGCGAGAACGGTGGCGTTGTCGCCCTGGTCGTAGTTGGTCTCGGACTGGAGCATCGAGATGTAGACTCCCTCGGGGCGGAGGAGCTTGAGCTGGTAGAGCCACCAGTGCTCGCTTCCAATGGCGTGGAGCCAGGTTCCCTTGGTCGATTCGACGAGCATGCCTCGGCCGGCGGCGATGTTGCTGCCACCCTCGATCTCCTCGGTGATGTGGTCGGCAACCCAGTTCCAGACATTCTCCATGTAGACCGAAGAAGTGGGCGCAAGGTGAATACCCATGAAGGCGGCTTGGCACGGGGCCTTGGGGTCGGCGCATGTGTCAAGGATATTTGATGCCCCCCGTGTCCCGCCAACAGTGACGAGCGAGTTCCAGATAGCGACGTCACCGGGGTAGGCGCCGGCGGCGTGGACTTGGAGGATAATGGCGCCGGGCGAGACGTCCGCGACGGTGAAACGCATGTCCTGGATCTCGATGTGGCCCTCGTCGTCGGGGTTGCCCACCTGAACGACAGGCTTGGGGTTGGAGGCGTCGGAGAAGAAGGTGCCGGCGCCAACGATGGTGGCCCAGGCCTCGCCCACAATGCGGGAGCCGATGGGGACGACGAGGGTCGACTCGACGCGGTAGTTTCCAAAGGGAAAGTAAGCCTTCAGGGACTGGTTGGCGACGTACTCGAGCACAGCGTTCAGCGCGGCAGCATCGTCGGTCGAGCCGTCGCCCTTGACAGTATAGCCGCCATTCTTGGCCTGATCCTTGACGTTGACGAAGTCGCTCACGAGGTAGGAAGCATATGTCGGAGCAACAAAGGTTGGATATCTGCCTTCCGGGGCCAGATACTCAGGGCGAGTATGGTTGTCGAGAATGTGGGTGTAGACGGGGTTCTCTCCGACCGTGTTGGCGTACGTGAAGCGGGAAACATGCTCTTGCCAAGGGAGGACGAAGCCATAAGGGCCATGGACGATATCATCATCGGTGTCCTTGTGGAGGTTCTCGATCAGGAACGACGGCGTGAGCTTGGTGTCGAGGGTGACGCCCGAGTTGATGGACTTTGCATCAATGATGGAAATCCAGGGGCCTCCTGTGGTTTGGGAGACGCACGTACCGACGTTTTCAAAGGTGGGGTTGATGATGTTGACGGCGTATGCGCTGTTGATGCGGATACCGATCGTATTTCCGTAGAAATGGACGTCCTTTATCAAAGCTTGTTGTCCATGGTTGCACACGATACCTTTCTGTTCACTGTGTAAGCTTCTGGCCTGGTGCGTTGGACTGGGAATAAAGAGGGCGACGACATACATGTCCATATTCGATTCTCAGTCCGGCAACAGCCAGATCCGAGCCAATCCCAACAACGAGTCCGACGTGTCCGTTGTCGTCGTTGGCCTCTCGCATCTTGATTTTGACATTCTGGATGTGGGAGCCTTTTGAAACACCCCAATAAATGGCACCGGTCATAAATTCGGTAGTCGGATTCGAGGCGGCCGTGGTATCGATGACAATGTTTTTCAGGGCCACGGTGAAACAGTTCTTGGTTATACCGTCGACGGAAAGGTGGTCGCTTGAGAGCACAAAGCCTTCTTTGAACTCGCTAGAAGCTCGGAGAACGGGAGGCTGGGTAATCTTCAAGTTAGGACGAAGGAGCATTGCGGTTGATGGGAGGGGTACTCACGCCGGTGGCATCACCCATGAGGATGGTATCGGTGTTCAGGTAGATGGTCTTGTTGACGTTGTAGACACCGGAGTGAAGGAAGACAACCTGTTCCGCATGTTAGCAGCTGGACAGCACCAAGCTTGATGTGGTCGTACCCTTGGCTGCGAAGCAAGCCATCCACTGTGGCGAAGCTTGCCGCTGGGGCCCTTCCCGGAGATGGCGGCCTGGATACCCTCGCCTCCCTCGGCCGGGAAGACTTCGACGTAGACAGGATAATTCTCGTCTCCAACGTCGGGGGCGTAACCCCGCAGCTCACGGGTGCTGCGGTCCATCTGGGCGTACCAGAAGTCGCTGTTGCCTCCTCCGGGGGCGCTGATCGGCCCAGGCTGGTGCGTGGGCTCGACATCGAGAGGTGCAGCGGGAAGCGCCCCGACACGTCCAAAAAGGAGCGCGACGGACGCGACTGCGGAAAGGAGGGAGAGGCGGACCATGGCGACGGCGCAAAGGGCGTTGGAAGAGTCTGCTGTGGGGGACTCGGAGAGGCAACAAGGAGTTTTGGGTGCCAATTGGCTTGGCTTGGGGATGGAGGAGGAGAGTGGGGTGGTGGTTGGAAGTTTGCAGTTGGAAGAATCCAGGAAGAGGAGAGACTTTATATAGCTGAAGGGCCCTTGATGAGGCCCTCAAGAAAGGTTGACAGAATCCACTTTAGATAGGACGATAACAGGTCAACACTGCTTCGGTGCCAATTGTTGAGCGATGGAACAAGATGATTCTCATCCGAGGTGCAGCAATCTGTTTGTTGACACCAGCCCCTGAATCTGCCTACGATCCTCAACAGCCCGCTCCATCCCGGCGGACTTATCGGTGAAAATTCTGCAGCAGATATCGGACAGCTGCGAACGGAAGGAGGGGGTTGTCTCGGTCCCGAACAAGGAAGTTGACCGATGGGGCCCATTGGGGTGCTAAGGGCTTCCTGTTGGGAGACGTCCTCGTTTCCAGCCATGATGCACCTCTGATTCCTCGCACCAAAAATGATTGAAGAGATGCATTTCGGATCTAAAGAGCGCGAGAGGGTGTATATTATCGGCTTTGAGCCGCCCTTAAGCCTGTGGATGAAAGCCTTCAGTCCCTCTAGAAACTGTCGGAACAAGCCAACAAGCACGCATGGGATCAAACATCCAGAAGCACGGCAAGATTGCGGCGCAGAGTTCCTGCGGTCTGTTTGCAATCTCTGAAGCGTCGATGTTCGCTCTTCAAGAGCAGTCGTGGGATGACAATACTAGATCCAGGGAGCAACCCCCATACCCAAGCGCCAGGCTAGCGGTTCCTGTGGAATTGGTGAAAGTTCTCCTTGAAAGAAGAAGCGAAATGGTTTGATATCAATGAATGCCTGCGGTCGAGATTGCCGACCTGGATCGTGGTTGGCAGTACATGGCAGCGTAGCAAGCATGCAAATTGATCCCGTCTTTGTCCAATTTTCTTTGTTGACTCGACATGAAGCCTGCCTAATTTCATCCTAGCATCTCAGCATCCAACCCCGACAAACACGTTCCCTTGCGCAGCTACTCATCAATGCAGCTCCCCTTCAAACACCCTGCCCCTTCCCTTCACCCTCCGCGTCACCCCCATCAGCCCGCCCAACCAAACCCAGCTTCACATCCCCAACACTCCTCTCAAACACCCACCCCGGATGTCCCACCATCAAACAATACACCGCAACCAACACCAACCTGCAACCGCTAGTTAGCATCCCTCCATCTCACCCAAACAGCAAAAAAGAAAGGAATACTCACACCCCCTCCAATCCCACAAACAACCCCTCATCGTGAATCAACCGCCCGCTATACCCCTCCCTCAGCTCCACCAACCGATACGTACACCTCCCCAGCGTCAACACCACCGCCACGCAAATCATCCCAAAAAACACCTTGACCCTGCCCGTCCCCTCCCCTTTAACCCCCCTCAACCTCACCTCCGAGTCCCCCTTTTCCCTTCTTTCTACCTCCACCTCCACACCCGCATCCACAGACGAAACCTCCCCCCTTCCCAGCGCTCTAAAGTAGCGAACGAGGTAATCCCCCAGAAACCCGCAAAAGACGAGGATGGTGAAGACCTGAAACGCCATGCCCGCGATGGCGAGGTCGACGCCGGTTTGGCCTCGCCCGGAGGTGGAGGTGGAGATGGCGCCGCCGGCGGCTTGGAGGATGAGGGAGATGATGTCGCAGGGGAGGAAGATCCAGTAGAAGAGGAGGGGTGGGAAGCGGGAGAGGGTGGGGGCGAGGGTTGAGATTCTGTGATGGGGAGGGGAGTTAGTGCCTTGCTAGGGTTGGGTAAAAGGGGGATGGGGGAGGGAATGGGGGAATGGGGGAGGAGGAACGTACGAGATGGAGAGGGTGATGTAGATTGCTGCGCAGTAGTAGACTGGGCCGGTGGTGATGCAGACTGTGGGGTGTTAGTGTTTCCCGGGAGGCAGAGAAGGGAGAGACGCACTGATCTGGATCATGAAGGCTGTGAAGCTCCACGGGTTGTTGTACAGCATGATACGGCCGGCATAGCCGATGATGGCGTTGATGCAGCCAATGTTGATGCAGGCTGTGAACCACCATCGTTTCCATCGCACGCCAAGGTAGGTGTGGATGATGGTGGCGATGGCGTAGAGGGCGATGAAGACGGCGTTGACGGGAAGGGAGGGGCGGTAGCGGTACACGCTCATTTCGAGGGGGCAGAGCTCGAAGGTGCAGTTGGCGTTGGGGCCAAAGACGACCATGTTGGGAGGGGGGATTATTCTCCCCGAGGGAGCGCTTGGGGGGGGCATGACGGAGGGCAACAAAAACGGAGACAGGAGAGTGGGTTCCCTTCGTTGGTGTTGACAAGTAGATGGCCTCGAAGAAAATTCGTGGGGTGTGCTGCCGATGACTTATAGTGGCAGAGGAATGCATCTTTGCTCCGTGACCCAAGTCAACATGACAGCGGTTCGCATTCGGCAGTGGCCTCATTTCTGGTGGGAGGGCTGCGCCGCGCAGCACAGGCAGTCATGACGCCGCATTTGACCAATTCGGGTCGATTCTCTGCCAAGCCAGCGCGCTACTCGCCTTGATATGCAGTGATAGGCAAGAGGAAATCTCCCGTGTAACAAGCCTCTGGAAACCCCCTCTGTCTGCGCGCGTGTGTTGCGTGTCTCTGAGGTTTGATGTGCGCGTCTGGCGGAGGGATTTGGTACCGGTGTTATTGGCGACGTCTGATTGGCTACCATCGTTCGCACTCGCATTCGCTTAAGATGCCCTTTTGGGAACTGCGCTTCCCGTCGTCATGGATCGATCATCTCAGGAGCGGAACTGGCTGCGCAGAGGATGCTGGAAATGCAAGGCCTGACAGGCTTGTCGCCGGGGAGCCCGAGAAGAATTAATTTGTTGGTCTTTGCAATGACTGTCATTGACAGCGGTGTGTTAGAGACCAGCTGTCAAACCACCAGCAAACAACAAGCAGGAGAAGATAAAGTGGGTCTGTGGCCCCTGCGCGGCAAGCAGGGGCAATGCTTGGTGCAACCACAAAACTTTGTCACGACATGCAAAAAAAGGAGGCAAGCAAGCGATGTGACGGGAATTGAGCCCGACGTGGGGGTCGAACCCACAACCTTGAGATGATCACGTGACACCATGGAGATGGATCTCATAAGAGTCTCACGCTCTACCGATTGAGCTAGCCGGGCTTGTTGCCGGTGTTGTTGGAACTACCGTCCCCAGAAGCGACACATCATCGACGCTCGTGCGGCGCGCGCCACAACATGAGTGAGTATGCCCTCGGTCATGAGCATGTTGGAGATTAGACTGATCGAGATTGGATTAGACTGCTAAGAAGCAAATGGGCGCGGCGCTCATGATGGCTTCAACGAGAACGAACCCGCGGCGGTGCGCAGCACTCAAACTTGGCACGCGGTGAACTCGGACAGCGCAGCGGAGGGAGGTACTAGACGCCCGGGAGAAGCTGGACTTGGATGGCCGCGGCTGGAGAGCTCAGGCGCCCGATGGACAGTGAATTATGACTAGCAGAAATAAGCTCTGAGCGAGTGCTTCAGCAACCGCTGTGCGTTGCGAGGCGGCTGATGCAGGCAAAGGGGCTAGCCACGAGTCGCCTGGGGTGTTGGGTCACTTTACGCGCTAGAAACGCAGCTTGTTCGAGCGAGAAAAGGATTCTACCGGGCACCCGGTTCAGAATAGTCTGGTGCCGGTATCGCGGGATCACAGCGCGCCCGATCACCCATGTCAACACCAAGACACATCCGCCACACAGGAGCTTGATGTACTCCCTCGCTCATATCTCCCATGTCGCAGGACAAACGCTGCTATGTCATCGTCGAAACGGCGCACTCGGCCAAGATGCCCAGCAACTGCGGCTGCCCAAAGCCGCCAAAGTCGAAGGCCTCCAAGAGGTCGAAGAGGTCCAGGTCCTCAGATACCAAGAAGCCGTCGCCGTGTCTCCCGCCGCCTTTCTGTCCACCAGCGCCTCCATCATGCCCTCCTCCAGGCCTTCCAGCACATGCACTCACGCTACCTCCGACGCCAGCGGCCCCGCCACCCCCAGCATCAACATGCCCGGCGCCTGCGAAGCCAGAACCGATGCTAAAGGCCGTTTCCCAAGTTCGCCCCATCGACCTCGAGGAATGCGTCGCGGGGGGGCCAGGCTTGTTCACCACCGTGAGCATCCTCGAGCCCGTGATGCGCATAGAGCGGACGGGAACGAGCGACTTGGGCCTGAAACCGGTATACCGAATCATCCTCAACTTCAAGATGCAGCTCTCCATCAACAACTCGTCGGGGTATGCAGACCCAATGTCCCGATGCCGACCATTGCTGACAAACGCCAGCCAGGGGAGACACAACAGGATATTTGACTCGGTCGACGTGCGGTATTTGTACCGTCGAGGGGAACGGCACGACTTGCTCCCGAAAGGCGATGCAATCTTGACGGACATTTCGCTCGCGCATGAAGAAGACAAGGAGGCGGAGCTGGAAGGGGGCGTCAGTGCCAACATCCTTGGCGGGCCGACTCCGGCCTTCACAGTCCACGCCTCGCACGGGAGGAAGGTGACGTACGAGAGGAAACTTCGGAGCTGGCGCAAGTCGCTTGCATTCGAGACATGTGAGCTATCTACTTTCACCCTTTGCGAGTCGTGTTGTGCTGAGTATTCCAGATCCCCCGCCACAGACAAGCTCCGGAGGTGGTCTCACCACTCTTCTCGGCGTCGGATTTCCAGAACAGGCGGCGCCAGTATCGTACTTTCGTGTGGAATCGGACCACGCTGGAGGGTGTGGCTGTCACCGGATCAAGCCCTGGCGATGCCGACATCGTCTGTCCCGCCAGCACAGATACGACCACTCGGCGCACTGGTCCGGCCAAACGGAAGCCCAGCTGCATCTGTGGACCCCTGAGATCTACCAGAACATCAATTACCCGCTGACTGTCGCCCGTGAAGTCGACGCCGAGGAGATTGACAGCATTCTGAGCCGGGGCCCGATGTGGGGGTTGTCGGATCTTCGTCGCTATCTGCACTTCGACTTTGACGTCGAGGTTCGGCTGCGGGAGATCGGATGGGGATTTTGGCGTCTGTTCAAGTCGTCTTCCAAGCCGGCCGAGATCAGGGCGAAAAATGACTGGGGCAAGCCGCTGCCGCCGGACAAGAGCAAGTTTTGCGTCTCGTGCTGCATTGATCGGATTCACTGGCCGAGGTTCGAGACGAGGGATTTGCAGGTTGAGGCCGAGAAGCAGGTGAGTTGGGTCGTTTCCTGGTCTTGACTTGGCGGTTGCTGATGGCTCTCAAGTGCGCAAAGTTTGGGTATGGGAAGCAAATGCAGGTCGAACAGGGATACAAAGTCAGAGTTGACGCGGAGAACACGACTCGAGGGGCGGTAAGGACTCCTAGCTCTCTTTGACATTGAAGCCTGGCTAAACTGGAGTTCTAGACTTTGGGACTCAACAAGTGATCTCCGCTGCGTGCGAAGCCAGCTGCGCTGGGCGGCGATGCGGTCATGGCGCTGCCAATTCGGCCGTCAAAGCATCAAACCTCGATCTGAGGATCGGGCCAGTCTCAAATAGTGCGCCGCCGATGTCAAACCCGAAAACGAACAGAACGTGATCGTGGGGTATGGGCGCCCAAAACCCAAATCGCCAATCGAAAGCGGATTTTCTTGTGGCACTGACGCAGTGTTCCTCCAGCCAGCGCGGATCAGCGAAGAATCAGGGTTAGCAAGCAAGTCGTGCTCCAGCACGCTGCGGGTGGGGGCAGCGCTAAATTGCAGCGGCTTTGTTGGCTTGTTGGTGGTTTCAGCTCGCCAAGGAATGCGCCCTTCTCATTGGCCAATCCCTTCGATGCGGGCAGTCGCTCCGCAATCTTGGCGGCCCGATGATGTCAGCGTTGAGGTCATCAGTGCTGCTTTTTGGCAGGAACGCACTGCTGGTCCAACGGCTACCGCCATGCCCAAAGAAAGACGGGATGACGCTGCTGCATTTCAACTAGGTGACTTCATCGCATGCTGGGTACTTTATGAGAGGAGAACCGGCCCCGAGCCCTACTTCCATCCTTGCGTTATGACCTCTGTACCTTTTTATTATTTTGCACCCCGCGCCTAACGACGACATCCAGTCCAGCAGAGCAATCTGCGTGCCCACTACCGACCCTTCGAGCCCCCAACGCCGGACGTCATGGATCACATCCCCGGCTCGTACCCGGCCGACACGCCGGTGGCCACGCCCCAAGCTACCCCTCAGCAGGAGCCGACCATGCTGGCGCAGCCCCCGTCCCAGCACCACGGTATCTTCGCGCACCACGAACACCCCGAGCGCAATAAGTTGCACAAGTCCGATGATCCGCGAGGCCACAAGCAAGCCGACTCTGGCGTCGGCTTCGGTACCCTGTCGTCCGATCTTATTCAATCCTCCAAAGCAACGGAGCCTAGAACGCTGCCGCTTCTGGATACCACCGAAGGCTCAGTGCAGTCGGACAAGCTGGCTGATGAGCCCCGAAGATCCGACTCTCCTCCCAGTCAACGAGACCCCGCGTACACCTTTGCTCCCGAACAAGGGTCGGCGACGAGCGACGAACATGAGCACACACAGAGGAAGGTCGACAAGGAGTCGACGCTCAAGGGGCCCGCCGACGACAACTCGCCGCCCTACTGGGGCAATTTGCCAAAGGCAGCACGCGGAGGCATTTACAACACGGTGACGGGGCACGGCAGCCCCAAAGACGACCACGCGCAACACCACAATCTGCCGCAAAGGTCAGCAGCCGAGAGAGCTCACATCCCCGGACACACAACTGACTATCCAAGGGGTGGTGTCTACAACACCGTGGCAGGACATGGAAGCCAAGATGAGGAGAGCAGGCGACACGCGTCGCAAGACGCTGCCTATGTTGCTGCTCCACTTCCCGAGATCAAGGAGGATAAGCCTTTGCAGCTTGAAGAGACGACTGGAAGGTCAGGCTCTACGCATGGTGGCTTCCTCCCTGTGACCACTGACGCCCGCGACACATCGCTGTCCGGTGCCTCCAAGATGGCCGACAATAAGCTCGGTGCTTCTGAGCAGGCCAGCAGAACCACCTCGACAATGGAATCCGGCCCACGGGCATTCCCCCTGGTCTCTGAACACGACCGCCTCGGCTCCCAACCCAACTACGAGGATAATCGCGATGTCCACGAGACAGAACCCCGCACTAGAGACAGCTCTCTCTTGCCTGCCGCCGCAGCAGCTGGCGCCGGGACTAGCATGCTTGCGTCCGAGAAGGAGAAGCCTAAGAAGCTTCAAAAGCGTCAAGGCAGCCCTGTTGAGGAGGTCAGAGGTCGACACGAGGAAGAGGCCCCCAGAGACAAGTTCATCGGTGGCAGCTTGCCTCATCGCCCCAAGGACAGGTCGAAATCGCGATCCAAGAGCAAAGGTGACGATAACTCGCCGAACGGAAAGAAGCATTCGATCCTCGGCATTTTCCATCGGCGCAAGGACAGCAAGGGCGAGGTCGAGGAGGCTAAGAAAGAAGAGACCGATCATCATTCCCGCCACAGGGAAGAGGCTGCTGGTGCTGCCGCCGCCGGCTCTGGCACGTACGGACTTCTGCACCACCACAAGGACAATGAGACCAAGGATAAGAGGTCGACGTCGGAGCCGATGGCCTCTCAGCACGATCGTCATCGGTCCGGCAAGCGCATGAGCGTCAATGAGAATGCCGCTGCCACGGTCGCCGACTCGGCCGGCGCCTTCGGGATCCTGTACCAGAAGCCAGAGGAGAAAGCAGCTCCGTCACAGCCCCGCGTTAGCGATGTCTCGCAAAGGCAAGCCGAGCCTCAACACTCCACCAAACGTATGAGCGGGAACGAGTCCGCCGCAGCCACAGCAGCCGAGTCGGCTGGCGCATTCGGCATTCTCTACCAGAAGCCTACGAACGACAAGTCCAGCCAGCCGGTCAACGAGCAAACCACGGGTTCAACCGTCCCTCGTGTCCCAACGAAGTCGGAGAAGCGACGAAGCTGCTCCCCACGGTCTTCCGCCGTTTTGGCGGACGAGATGCAAGCTCAAGCCCCAGGCTGGGAATCCGCCCGCGAATCCAGCTCCCAGGTCAGCCCTACGGACAGTCACACACAGTCCACTGATGCCGCCAAGTACGCCGCCGCTGGAGCCACCGCCGGACTTGGTGCTAGCCTGTTTGCCCGCGAGCACAGCCGAAACACCGAGCCCAACACTGGAGCGCCCGTGTTTGAGCAGCCCAGGGAGCCGCCTTCCACCCCATTCACCGCCTCTCGGTCATCAGGCTCCAAGACCGATCGTCGCTCCCAGTCCCCGAAGTCGATGCCGAAGACGCTCACCCGCCATAGTGAGGAGGTGACCAGCAAGCCGGGCGACTACAACAAGCTGACCTCCGGTACTGCCTCGGGCGTGAAGCCCAGGGCCAGCTCTCACAGTATGGATCATAGTCAAACCACATCGAACTCGGGCGAAGAGTACAACGTCCTTCGCTCGGGCACGGCGTCCGGTGTCAAGACGAGCGTGATGTCGAGTCAGCGCGCCTCCAAGGACTCTCGAGGCATGGCTTCAGGAGAGGACGAGCAGTACAACCATCTCGGTTCCGGCACAGCGTCTGGTGTGAAGGCTGGCTCCACAAGGATCCCGTCCCAGGATCAATCCCGTCAAACCGTGGGCGGTGGTTCCAGCGCAGCTGAGCCTAGCGATGAGGAGTACAATGTTCTCCCCTCAGGCACACCATCTGGCGTCAAGATCAGACCCAGGACTCAACACTCGACCTACGCCGATGGCTCTGATGGCCATCGGGCCTCCACCGAACACGACCAGCAGAAGATGGTTTCATCCGGAATCCCCTCGAACGTTGATGCAAACCGCCAACAGCCGCATGCTCCTCAAAACGAGATGGAGGCAGCTCGAGACACATTGGTCGCCGCGCCCATGCCCATGCCGTCGCTCGGTTACGGAACTGCTCTTCACAATGAAGATTACCCGCCCCTTGAGATGGCTCAAGACATGAGCCCCGCAGTGCTCCCTGATTCGTACAAAGAGCACTCGCACGCTGTCCCCAACAAAGAAACCCAATCTGGCGCGTCCAAGAAGTCGACAAGCTCCTCAAGCTACTCGCAGCCGGAGTACACCAACCGCTCCACGGATCCCGCACTTGCGGCAGCGAATGGCGCGTGGGCCGCCAGCGCCGGGCCCAGCTCTGGTGTTCCGGACCGGGCCAAGATCTTGCACAAGTGCGAGCACTGCGGAAAAGACAACGATATCAGCTCCCAGTTCACAAGAGACAACATCGCCAAGATGAACAGCAAGTCGGCTAGCACCGGTAACTGGTGGCAGAGCGCGTGGACTAGTGCCTAGGATGCGGACGAGTAGGCGCGTGGACGAGACGAGACCGAATGAGTGATGACCTGTTCTTCAACGCCTAGCAACGCTTGTAATATTTTGTATCATTAGTGTCGGACAACAGCAGTTGGGTAGCCTCAAGCAACAAAATTGACTTGCATTCTCAACTTTTTGGCTATCGTGAGTGTGATTGGCGGGGCAGATTCGGGGGTGGCGAATGGCGCCGGGGTACGTGATCCGGAGCACGGGCTCGGAGCGGGGTTGCCGAGGTACTTGGCGTGCCGTCTTTGTGGGCGACGCTAACTTCCCCACGATATCCAGGTCCCCGGAATTCCTCCAGGAGCGTCATCCTTCGTCCCCTGACATCAGCAACAACAGCCATGCTGGACATGGGCGTCACCACCGCGCTCGCCTCCCGGTGGGCGCACATCGTGCACACCTACCGCCCTCACCAAATCGAGTTTTTCGGTACCCTCGTCGTCCAGCTCCTCTTCTTTTGGCTCCCCGCCCTCAGCTACACCGCACTCGACTTCATCTTCCCATCCTTCTCAGCCCGCCACAAGATCCAACCCGCCCCGAAACAACCCACCCCTTCCCAAATCCGCCACTGCTTCCTCGTCGTCCTCCGCAACCAGCTCCAAAACATCCTCACCTCCCTCGGCCTGCTCACCCTCGCGTCCGCAACGCACCAACCCTCCCGCTTCAAAATCACCCCAGAACTCCCCACCATCCCAACCATCCTCTCCCAGGTTTTTGTGTGCGTCCTCCTCCGCGAGGTATTATTCTACTCCGTCCATCGCCTCCTACACACCCCCACCCTTTACAAACGCATCCACAAAATCCACCACGAATTTACCGCCCCTGTCGCGCTGGCAGCGCAGTACGCGCACCCGGTGGAACACTTTTTTGCGAATACGCTGCCGGTTGCGCTGCCTCCGCTGATTGTGGGGAGTCATGTCGTGACGATGTGGGTTTTCCTGGCGGGAACGCTGGTCGAGACGGCGACGGTGCATAGCGGGTATGAGTTTGGGAAGTGGGTGTTGGGCGGGCCGTGGTTGGGAGGGAGGATGGTGAGGGGGCATGATGGGCATCATGAGAGGTTTGTGGTGCATTTTGGGGTGGTGGGGTTGTGTGATTGGGTGGCGGGGACGGATGGGAGGGATAGGAAAAAGGGGAAGGGGAAGGGGGAGGGAGGGAGAGTAAGAAAGTGATGAGTGAAATGGTCAGGGGTGAAGGGAGTTAAGTGGACAGGAAGGAGTGGAAGCCTGGAGGAAAGGAGAGGAAGACAACGGTGGGTGAATGGAGAACGTACCTAGGATAGGGGTGGAAGGGTTCTGAACAGACTACGGAAGAGGCCATGTAGGAGGCCAGTTGTGGGATTGGACAACGGAGTGAACTGTCTGCTATTATAGCGAAAGGGAATGGAACGCTTTCTCTGAAGATGGCATCGGTTTATTCATCGTCAGACTCTCTCGCTCTTTTTTGTAGAGTCCCGGTCGCCACGTGTGCGCATCCTGACGAGTCGATGCCGCTCCTGTCGATCGACCATCGCAGAAAGGTGGCGTCTTGTCGGGACTGACTGACAGTTACACCACGGTTCAGCCAGGGTTGACCTTCAGGAGAAACCTCGACGCCTCTCGGTCCGTAGGCAACATGAAGACCGAGAAGACCGAGACAGACGAGTTCATCCGCAGGGTCGGGCCGGGGAGAAGGGGGTACGTGACCTGGAGGATGTGTGAGGAAGAAAGGATAGGGTGAAAAGCTGTCAACCTGACCCCTCGTTTTATGCGCGAGATAGATCTGTGAACCAGTGCAACAAGGCTTTTCCAGAAAGGTTGAACCACCAGTCGGTCTTCGCAACTTTTCTATGTTTTGCGGTGGTGCGGGCTTGAAGCTTGTGATTGCGAGCGAACTTAGATGTTGATGAACCGAGGTGGGAGAATGGTGTGATAAGACTCAACGAGATGACGATGAAGACACGCGAAGAGAACATGCCGCAAGCCACGACAGCCGTATACTCCAAGGCGAGGTCTGGCTGACCGTTTTGGAACACCTTGGGGCTGTGATGAGAGTTTGGTGGAGATCTGAGGTGGAAATGCATGGGTAGGGGTTGTAAGGAGAACAGAGTATGGCTCGTTATTCTTGGCTTTGAAGGCTATAACAGGAATTGTTTCCAATCTCTCATTGGATAAGCCCGGCAGTTTATTCTCCGAATCCAGATGGGGATTACCGCGACCAACATGGTGTTGGCAACGTGGCTTGGATCCAAGTGCCGGCGGGACGCAATAAGACGCGGCTTACACCCCGTTCGTACCGCCTGACTGGATCGTCCCAAGAATCTGACCCGACCATCATTCACCTTCTTCTTTTCTACGGCTATTTCGGACCTTTAGTGGCTGCATATGGTGTTACTTCTGCATCGAGTCCGACTGTGTGTGAAATTTGGCGATGCGGCTGGAATGGATTTGCAGACGACGCGCAATCGTCCAAAGACTTGACGACACATCAAGTAATCATTTTCAACAACTCTGCCCGCTCTGACTGCGACTGGGCATGAGTGAGAGAGCGACACTCCAGGAATAATTGGCAGTGCTGGCAGAGAGTAAAGCGTCCACGGATACTAAAAATGGACAGCAGGCAAAGGAAAGCTGCATCCAGAGAGAAGTAGACAGGAATGAACGAGTATTTAAGCTCTTGAATCCTTCTCCGTTTTGATACAGGACATCACAACAGCTTCATCTCAACCCTCCTCATCCACAGTCTTCTCAAGCCTTCAACTCCCAACGATCAACCACCACTTCCACTCACCAAACACCATCGGCCTTCAAAATGAAGCCCACCACCATCCTCCTTACCTTCATCGTCGCCCTGACCTCCGCCCTCCCCTCGGAGAGCAAGGCCGATCCTGCCAAGCCCGTCCCCGGCAGCCACACCATCGACACGGGCAAGAACGGTACCATCGTCATCATCAACAACAACAACAATAACAACAACAACAACAATAATAACAATAACAACAACATTACAGGCGGCGGCAGCGGCAGCCCCTCCAACAGCACCAGCACCGTCGAGACCCTCACCGACAAGTTCGGCAACCTCATCATCATCGTGAACAACAACAATAATAATAACAATAACAATAACAACAACAACAACATCGTTGATGGCAAGGATGGTGGGAAGCCTGATGGCAAGCCTCCTGTCATGAAGGCTTGAGGGTCTCGGCTCGACGCTTGAGGGTAAGATGAAAAGGGGTAGCACCACGAAAGGGGGAAGGGGAAGGGGCAAAGGGTAGGGAGTGGAAGGGGAAAGGGGAAGGGAAAAGGGCGTACGGCAATCATTATCAAATTTTGAGGGTAACGGGTTCGGGCTACGACATTCCTTTAGTTTAGTAATCTGAATGTCTCGGTTGGGCATCGGGAGGGCATAGCAGGACGGCAATCACGAGTGCGGCGTCTGGGATTTGGTTTGATACATTCCTTTAATTGTTTGCGGGTATTTCATACCGACGTATCATAGAAAAATTGGACTCGGAGTTACCAACGTCGATGGCATCACTTGTCTCTGGACATTTGCCAGATCGATCGAGGTTTTTCGGCTTGGTTATCCTCAGAAGTGGGTCGTCGCCGTATGATTGGGTTTGCCGACTTTGTGCCTTGTTGAAGGTTAGGTTTTTTGTTGAGTTTGCCGGAGACGGGGTGGTGTATCATTGATTCCTGGGTCATCATCGATTCCTGTGTTAGACTTTTTGGTAGCATAACGAAGCCGTGGCTGCGCGGCCGCCACTCACACCTTATCGGTACTCACTTGGGTATCGCGATCGTGGCTGGGGATGGAGAAGGGGCTGTCATGCTCCTGTCTTTGCGATTCTCGGCCTGCGATCTGTCGATTGCATCAGAGTGGACGGGAGATTTGCCAATAACCGACCAACGCGATCGTCGGTAAAATTCTTTGTTGTCAACACAAAAGAATGCAGCGAGAGGCGAGGCTTTATCCATGGAACGATTCACAATGCATTGTCTTTTCACCATCCATGAAAGGGCAAAACAATCCCGTTCTTTGGGCAAGCGTCTTGCTTCTCCTGTGATTGAGTTTCAACACAGCGTCTCTGTGCCGAAAAACAAGGAACAGAGTTTATGGAACTATGTTTAATGACTTAAGTTTACGAAACTAAGTTAAGTTTTGTTGTTCCCGGGCTTTGAACTATGTTCATATTGGACCGAGGGCCAGATATTTAAGTTGGAGAAATCCTCCTTCTCGAAGATTTTTTTTCTTCATCCGCATCTGCAGTTTCGCAATCGTCTACACCTTGACATCTGCACTCCAGCTGCGTATCAACTCACCGCAAGTTTACGATCTTGCCAGTGGCTAACCTGACGGCCGACATTCAGAAACTTGCCACCGAAGGACGAGTTTACCAGACCCTCACCATGACCAAGAGCACTCCGGTAGCGCTCCCCACCCCCGCCGACACTACCCCCGCCGGCACTATGGCGGCTCCCAGCAAGGCGAAGAAGACTCGGACCGTCTCCATCATCAAGCTCGACTCGTCCAACTTCGCGCCGAACCCCACGAAGGCCGAAGATCTCTCCCGTCGTCGGACGGCCGCCAATAACAAGCGAAGGGCCGAGGCGGCAAAGGCCAAAAAGGAGAACATGAAGGCTGCCAAGGCCACTGAGGATAAGAAGGGGAAGAAGCGGACCCCCAAGTCACAAAAGGCGCGGACTCCTCGCAAGGAACCCCCTGCGCCCATCTTCATCATCTCTACGGCCCCCAGTGAGCCCCCAACCTCCCCTCGATACTACATGTACAGCCAAAGCTCTATCAAGCTTACCGACGACATGGCCTTTGAGTTCGGCTATGTCCTAAAGCCAGACTTTCGCCCGGTGAGGTTGAACTTGAAGTCTTTCCACCGCCAAGGGCGAGGCAGCCCCCATGGTGGTCTCATCCGACATGACGACTTCCACTCATTCCAGCTACGCTCCGACTCCCCCGGTGTCTTGCCCTGGATGCGGTCCCAGCTCCCCAAAGAAGCAGGGCCTCAACGCCCGCGCTGCTCCCTTCGCGCCGAAGCCGCCCGCTCCCTCTGCCTTCCACCCCTGAGTGGAGCCTAGGCTACAGCTCCCAACCCTCCGGGATTCGGCACCGACTCCGCTCGGATCAAACTATCCGGTCAAACAGGGGTCGTACGAAACAAACTTGGAGAATTTACGGTCCAAGGCTCGGGAGGCCGATTTCATGACTGCGTCATCTACGAGCCTCTTAGCTACTCAGTAGCTTCGGCCACGGGCCGAGCCACCATCGCCTTCTCCCCGCAGGACCCCCGCTTCGCCCCTGCATTCCCTTCCCTCGGATTACCCCCGCCCGGGTTCTAGCCCGGCGGTCCAGGACTCCACTACGGCCCTGACGCCTTTCCAACCCCTCCCCCAACTTCTCGGAAGAACTCGACCTTCCTTCTTTGTTCAATGAACAATTTATGGAGACGGCCACCATCTTCGCTTCCGCCCCCTTCACTACCGACCGCGCACATGTTCCCGCACCCTCCCATGGGCGCCTTCCTCCCCGAAGGAAACCACCCTTCTCTGCACTGAGGCCCCGGCAAAGATGCAGCCCACCATCCAAATGCAGACGCATAGATGAGATGATGTTGACAAGGGGGTTATCCGCTCGGTGAGTTCGTCAGGGCCGGACGGCACCAGCCTACACGACGAGTTCCGAATTAACCGCAACAGAACGAGCACGAAATGGTGCAGGGACTCGGCACGAAGCAACACGTCCGTACGTCGAGTTCTCCTCCGGGCGTGTCTGGGGGGGTGCGTGTGCTGGGTACCACTCTCGACCGCAATCAATGTGCCAGTACACACGTGCTCGGTGCGGTACTCCGCCGCATTGGTGGATATTCTTTGCCGCAACGCCCGCATCCGCCCGGCCGGGATAAGCCACGACGTGGCGATCTGGAGATCGAGATGCCGTAACTGCTTCAGATCCTTGATTGGGGGCATGTTCTCGTATGGCCTCCCTCCCTCATGACATTCTTCTGCGCGAACCTGCATGACCGTCGGGATAACATCGTTGAGCAGCATATGGACACCCTGGTAATCACAATTACACGAGAAGAACACGAGAAGCGGTGAGAAAGCGAGGACATTTGATCGAACAGTGTCCGCTCAGCAGACTGAGTATTTCTCTTTTTTCTGTTCCTTTTCTGTCAGGGATGGAGGGAGGGACGAGGCAGAGGGGTGTGGAGTTGGGATGTATTTTGCGCGCGACTGGTTCGCATGGAGTTTCAAGGGTTCGAGCCTGATGTAAAAGCTTGATTTCCTCCAAAGTAAGAGAAGGGGGAATAGAATAAAAATAAAATAAAGACGCAGTGCATTGTTTAAGAGCAATGCCTGTACTTCCCAAAACTTACCGTTCTCTTTTTTTGCCAATTGTGATTTCGTAATGTTCTGCTTTGCCGCATCCGATCAAACAAGTGAGACCATGAAGAGAATTCGAGTCGCAGCCAAACAGTTTCTTTCGATGCTAAAAAAGCAGTGAACACGCTTGACATGCAGCTTATTATGCGGCCATCGGACGAAGCCAGGAAGGCATGTGATTCGACGCCAGTTGGCGAAGCCTGCGAATCAAAATACCATGAATTGCACGAGTAGCTTTCCTGCATTGCGCCCCATGCATCATTTCTTGGCCTCCTCTCAGATCCCCAACCACGATCCAACCCCCCTGACCATCAACTTCGCCGCCTCGACTGCATGCGCTCCTGCCTCACCCCCGCCAGCCTCGCTCGTCTCCTGGTCGCTTGGATAGAAGAACGCTGCGACAGCAATGATGACATACGCCGACATCAAGAGGGCCCCCTCGAGATAGTTGCTCCTCCCGTCCAAAACCAAAAAGTTGACAATAAACGTCGACACAAACAATGAGACTGTCTCAAAGAGGTTAAAGTAGAGACTCATCTCCTTGTTCATGATCCACCCGAGAATCACCACCAACGGAGTGACAAAGAGCGCGATCTGAATGGACGAACCAACAGCTACACCAATGGCGAGGTCCATCTTGTTCTTCATCGCAACGGTGACGGCAGTGACGTGTTCTGCTGCGTTGCCGACAATGGGCAAGAGGATGAGACCAATGAAGGCTTTGGACAGCCCAGAATTGCCCGCAACGACTTCATCAATCGAGGCAACAAGGAACTCAGCGCAAAGGGCGACGAGGCCGGTTGATACCAGAAGAAGGACTATGGCCGAGGTGCGGGAAATCTCTTCGCTGTGGTCGTCGTCGTCGTCATTTCCGGCGCGGCGGGGCGAGCTGGTCACAACGATGGGGACGATTGAGGGAATTTCGCCGGGACCGAGGCGGGGAGCGGCTATTCGCTCTGGGAGGGACCGGGACCGTCGAAGGCCGGCAGCTGAAGTTGTCGACGGAGCCGGCGTAGGGTTGTTGAAGACAGTTTGAGTGATGCCCCGGGGAATGACAGGTCGGAGCACGCGAAGGGAGAATGGCCTGGTGCTGGGGGCGGTCTCTTGGGCCTCAATATCTCCGACGACCAGGGTTGTTTGGTTGGTGCTGTCGCCGAGCGGTTCGAGCAAAGCAGGTTGGACGGGCTCTTGTTCGCCCTTCTTCCTGCTATGTTTGGACTTCCGGTGATGCTTCTTTTTCTTCGGCGAAGATGAAGGCTCTCCTTCCTCGATCGCTGCGAGGGCGTTGATGTCGGTTCCATCTGAGCCTGGCGTGGTCGAAGTTGAGTCTACCCGCTTTCTTCTGCGGCTCTTCTTGAAGGCGCGCTTGACTCTTTCCCGCTTGCCACCCGAGCTTGACGAACTGGACGAGGAGCCGGAATCCGACGAGGACAAATCGGAGTCTGAGCTCGAAGAAGAGTCGAAGATCTGTGCTGCCGGGCCGGGGTGTGCCTCTCGCTCGATGATGTGCTGCGGAGTCGACTCGTACAAGTAGGCATGGGAGTTGAGCTGAAACACCAAGTAGAGAACATAAACGAGGAGGAGGATCTAAATAACGGTATTAACAACTGGGGATCTCGCGGTTGACAACGCAACATACCACGCTGACACCACGGCTGACCTGCAAGACCTTCTCATCGGCGATGGCCATGTCCTTGAACGATGCGTGGAACGCGGTCTGAGCAACTTAGCAAGGCACTGAGGCTCTGATGGGGGACAAGACTGACCGGGAGAAGCAAGCTCATGACTGCGAGACATAGCAGGCAAGCACTCATCTGCGTGACTGTGCTGTTGTAGATCTGCTCCCTGAACCGCAGTCCTCCAAAGCAGAAGCACATGCCCAAAATGAGCAAGAGATTCGCCAAGATGGAGCCCAAGAGCGAGGCCTGCACGATGCGAATCTCATTCTTAACCAGCGCGATTCTTCCAACGGTCAGCAAACACCTCGGACGACGGGATACGAACGGCGTACATGCTGTAGAGATCAGTGTTAGCAGGCTTTCCAACGTAGCATAAGACAGGAGCACCAACAAAATAATCAGCTCGACTGCATTGCCAAAGGTGACGTTCATCAGCGCCCCAATGGCGTCTCCAAACCCTGCCGCTACCGTCTCCGTCGCCTTGCCAAGCAGCCCGGCAAGAGGCACAATCGCAATGGCGTTCATCGCGAACACCACCCCCGCCGGGGCATGCGCAAAGTGTACCGCCACTCCGACCGGCACAAAGACCAGCAAGACATTCCCCCAGCTCCCGAATATTATTACGCGCGCCGTGCGGACAATGCGCTTCCCAAGCGCCGGGCGTGGGGGCTTTGTAGAGTCCGCAACATCAGTCCCGGCGGGGTTTGTATCGGTCGTCTTCTGGGTTTCGGTCGACGGGGCGGTCGGCGCCAAGGTGGGATCCGCATTGGCCGCTGCGCTCTTCTCCTTGGCCTTACTTTCGGATTCGGACGCGGTCATCGTGGGCGCGGGCGCAGGCGGCGCCGGTGCATTTGGTCTTGGACGCGAGCCATGATCGCGGACGGGTTCGCCGTACGCTCGAGCTCTTGCCCAGGAGCGAATTCGGTCTGTTGTGGGAGAGGAATGTCAGTTGACGGTTGGTTTGTCGCCGTTGCCCAGCGGCGCCGAGAAGCCAAGACGCCACAACGTGGTTTGGGCTGGGCGCGTTGGCTCGGCGTGGGGAAGAAGCTTTCGCGTCGCGGGGATCAGGGTTGGGGCTGGTACTTACGCATAACCTTGTCGCGACTTGCGAAAATGGTTCCTGAGAGCGAAAATGAAGCTGGAAAGGTGGTTAAAAGGAGAGTAGGAGGAGAAATTGTTTGTAACTCGATAATGAGCGAGAATGCAAACCGTTTGTCAAAGTGCAGGCGAATTGCTTGGGGCAAACCAAGAATTGTGTTTCCCCTTGGCGACGTCACCGGGTTTGCCGCTAAGTCGTGTACGGTTTAGCCGCCTGTGCTAGCGTCTTGGCGTTTGAGCTTGGTCGGCGCCACGTTGGATTCTGGGGCTGATCCACAAACGGCGACGACGGGATCCTCAACTTCCCGCAATGACTCTGCGTGCACAACCTCAATTTACCTAGGTACTTTTGCTACCTCTATACCGGTTCGCTCAAGGGCGTCCAAATAGACACCGTGATCTATCTTAATCCACATTCCGTGCGGCGTGACCCGCATCCATTGGCGCCCAGGGTTCTCTCTCGTACCTAGAGGCCCGGACAGCTGTGTGCTCCTGCGAAACCGTTTCCCTCTCACAGGTCACGTCTTCACGGGTTGTCAAACTTCGCGACGGATGGCCGGGATCTTTGGCGAGCGCGAAGTAGTCCGTCTCTCCGATTCTGCGAAAGCCCAACGAGCGCCAAAACGACTTCTTTGCAATGTCGCGCCGCTTCTCCTCTTCTTCCTCGACCTCACTGGCATTCTGGTTTTCAACCATCTCTCCAAGGATACTAATCTGCAAGATGGCAAAATTCCAGTCGCCCAAAGCCTTCGGTAGCGCCTCAATCGTTGTCGTACCGACACCTTTGCCCCGTGCCCCGTGGAAAACATAAAGAAACGTCGACTAGGTGCTGAGTTGCCCAGTCAAGCCAGTTTGCTGGAGCAGGACTTGACCACAAGGATGAATCGAAGTACAGACAATAAATATATCACGATAAAGGAAAGTCGACCACGACAAAGCATTATACTTACAATGCCGGTATAAACCACGGTCCCCTGAAGAGATCAGGAAAATAAACCATGCGGTGAAACTCAAGTGCTCAGAGATACCCCCTGCTTTTGCCTGCAGCATATCGCTGTAGGGAATCATGACGGTAAGAGAGAATATCATGAAACAATATCACAATGTACACCAACAGTACTGAAAAGATGCAATGCGCTTATATTGCTCTGCGGGCGGTGCGCTTGGGTCGTCACGGTGTAATCGTGCGGTCACGGCTAATGGGCTGAAGCACCGAGGCGAGGTTAGGGCCCGTGGAGATGAAGATGGGCATAAAGGGGTGCTTATAAGAACCGCTAGGCCTTTCGCGACTTTCGAGTCCGCTTCTTGGGAGAAGACGTGCAAGGAGCAGTCTTCTCTTCAGTCTTCTTCTCGATGGCCTTATGCCGCCTCCTTCTCGGCCTTTGCCGCCTCGGTCCGTTGCCGTCTCGATGGTGACTGCTTCAAGTCCTCTTCTTACGGTGTTCTCTTGCGGAGGGAACGCGAAAACCGAGGGGAACGGGCTCGAATGGCGTCGCGATCAAGAAGCTTGAGGGAAGAAGGGAGTGCTGCCACACGATGTGGAAGGAAGAAGCAATTGTTACAATCTTGACTAGAGGAGAGGGGAGGGTGATGAGGAAAAGTTGAACAATTTTCAGTCGTCAGGTACGTTGGTCGGAGTTCAGATGACACAGGTTTCTCGTCGGCGCCGAAGGAGCGTAGTGCGTTCCTGCCTCTGAATTTTCAGTCGACGAACCTAGACTAACGCATTGGCACGACAAATATGTTGCTCGTTGATGCTCGAGTGAATGTCAGTTGACATTCATCCATCATGACTACAAAACCAAGTCCACCGAGTGCTGTATTCACTGACGGGGCCACATCACGACACGAGAGTGCCCAGTGGACTTGACTGCGATTAAATTCTTTGCGAAGCGCCGTGAGCGAGCTATATACGACGGTACGGTGTCCACGGAGCTTTAAAGGAACACATTCTTCCCCTTCAAACACGATAGTCTGACGTCGTGAAGGAGCAGTCTTGAAGTCGTGGAAACGCTACACAGAACGGCAACCATCCCGGGCCACATTCCTGACACACCTTCCGCGCCGACGCCCGTGAAGCCTGTAGCCGCGTGCCCGCCTGGCTGGGGGAGGAAACCCATGGTGGTTACAAGACTTGGGTTAGATCTTGTCGACCATGTGATACGATGATACGATGTGCAAAAAACAGCGCGAGAAACGCCACACCCAGTGTTTTTTCACATGGTAAAATCCACTAACTCAGCTCCACTAAACCCACACGTTATAACTCGGCCTAAATTATGTAAAACCGACATATAAACCATAATAACACATATATAACTGTTAAATTCTAGCCTCTGAGAGCACTAGAGAAGCCCTGTATTTGCAGGGCTTACAGTGAGCAAAGAGAGCTTTAGGTACCCTGCAGCCACAGGCGCCACTTTAGTGGCGCCGAACCTTCTAGAAGCCTGTGGGCTTCCACAGGCCTCTACATGTTACGACCGGTACCTATACAGAGATAGGTAGGGACGCAGAGGGTTGGGGTTAGGTCAGGAGTCCCGGGTATGTTCGGGGTCACAAACCAAGAGGTTAAGGCAAGGAGGGATAATCACGGAAGCAAGTCCTCACAGACGGGGGAGTTCACTGAGTCAATGGTCGCATGCAACTATAATGCACTGTAGCACATAGAGTGACAATGCAGTAGTGCACAATTGAAGTTGGTTCAATTGACAAAGCGAATACTTGCGTGAGGAACCAAGAAGTTCCTCCCGCCATCGTGGGCACGATGATAGCTATCTATACTATAGTGGTGACCGTGGACCCGAGGACCCGGCGGTTTGGCTTCGGCAGCCCGGGTCCTGTCTCGTTGGTCCGAGGACCCGTGGACCCGAACGATACGCTCCGGGTCTTCGGGTCCTTCATGATTGGTTCGTCAGGGCCTTTGTGGGGCGTCGCACCTTGGACCCAATGATTGGTTAACTACAGCTGGTCCGTGCTTCCCTCCTGGAGGTCATGACTGGGTCGCGACAATAAGGTAAAACGTAAGTCAGATTTTAAGGAAAAAAGTTTAACTTATATATAAAAAGGGTAGTGACATGCAATTAAAAGAGTTTTGTCAGTCCAGCACGGTTTCTGCTGCTGGGCGCTGAGAATGGGGGGAACAATGTCCAGATCCATGTTGCGAGGTGTCTGCTAATGCGGTGAAGTCATCCTGACCTGGCTCCATGGCCCAGGGCATGCCAGCGTTGTCGTAGCAGTAGTTGTAGCAGTAAGCTACAGGCGGGTCTGGATTCTCGCCAGCGGGGGCTAGGCTTAGGGCCAGAGCCGTTACGGGCATCAGCTCTCCTTGAAGGTTGCCATCAGACGCGGTGCCGCTCCAGTTAGCAAACGAAGCGAGTGCATTGCTAGCTATTTCGTGGCTTTGCTGGCCTGCGCTCTGGCTTTCTTGCCACCGGAAGAGAATGTAAGAACAGATAAGGTATCTGGGGTCAGTGGGAGTGCCATGGACTCCGAAATTTGGGTCAGCAGAGAGGGGTCAATCTGGGGACATCTTACCCCTGTAGAGCGCCCATCGCCAATTGGCTAACGCTGTGTGGCGGGATGGGAGAGTTTGCGGCCCAACCGTCATCGTCGAGCACAATGCTCAACGGTGAGCAAGTCCTTCCCGCCCTGATGCGTCAACTTGGCAGTCGATCCAGATTCCGAGTTTGGCCAAAGACTGGTTCTGGATCCTGCGGGAAGGAGCAGGATGGGAATGCCAAACGTCTGGGTTGCCCGCCCAATGGCAGCCAATGCCTTGTGTTTGCATTAGCACGTCCCTGATAGCTAGTGTCACCGTGGGCGACTGTCGATTCCCGTTAAATATTAAGCGACGCAACCATCGGTTACTTCGAAGAACACTCCTCTTCATTGCATTCCATCGCATCAAGCCTGAATATACTTCCAAATCAGTCAACCCCTCCCATGTCACGCACCAAGCGTGCACAGTCTTTCGGTCCCAGGTACGAGCACATGATGCCGCGCAGACATCATGGTGATCAACACGACCCGGAACCTGGAGTCAAAGAGGACCACTCAAGAACACGCGACACCTCACCAAGTCCGTTCCTTGATTACGATTCACCATACGATGCCCCACACAGGCGGCGCCACAGAAACTCGAATCCACCGCCCATCCGACCCCATTCTTCCTCTCCTCCCCGCCTAGGCAGACATGATGACCACTCCTACGAGTCAGCCACCGAGCGGATGCCCCGAAGCAAGAGCAAAGGGCGTGTTGACACCCCACCGCTGAGGATTCATCGACGAGGGAGATCCCTATCGCAGCCCGTACAGAGATCCACCGACTACCGACATTCCAACCACCAACACTACTACGAGGAACCACCTCAATATCGCAGCCCTTCAAGCTCGCCAGAACGGATAACCCACCGCCGTGTCTCTTCAGTACACCCTAGCAGTCATCGCCGACAGCCATCTTCCGAACGACAACGGCGACACCGTTCTTACCCTCCCCCAGCAAACCATCACAGTGATGTGCACCCGCACACGGGGCTCAGTCCCCGATGGCAGGGTGCCGCCGCCGCCGCATTCCAGGCCGGATCTCTGGCTGCGCTGGCCGTGCGGTCGGAGCCCGGCCCGTGGAGGGGGTCGAAGGGCGCCCGGGTTGTCACGGCGGCGATTGGCGCTGGCATGATCAAGGCTGCGAGCCATCAGTCTGCTGAGGATGCGGAGCCCAGGGGTGACCGCGATAGGAAAGGTCGGAAGGCGAAAATGAAGACCAAGGGGGCGAATATGGTTACCGGTGCGGTGACGGGACTTCTCGCAAAGCAGTTTGCAAAAGACTACTCAAGGCAGTGAAGAGGATTATGCAGAGTATTGGAGAAAATTGAACGTCGGGGTTTTAGGGCCGGGCCTGGGCCATACACTGAGGGAGGCATATACACGAATGGACGTTGGTTAAGGTTTTGGATGGCGCTGGTTGCAAATTTCTGGTGAACTGGCCTCTGTTAGGAAATGTGTCTACTTTGCAGGAGTGCTCGAGGTCAGAGTCCATGACAGAAGAAAGTGAGAGCCATGGACGAGAACATCACAGGGATGTCCAGGAACCCTAACTCCACTGCTAGAGCAAGTCCAAGGAGGCCTGGTCGAGCCGTGGTGGTTCAAGGTGTCGACCTGTGATTCATAAAACTACTCTTTCTTTACGATGATCTACTGCTGGTCCGGAAGCTTTCTTAGTGACCACTGGTTACGTAGCAAAGTGCAGGCTCGCCGCCCTTGAATTCAGTGGGCAATTATACGGTTGCCAAAATCCTATTACTAGATTACAACCAACGTAGCAGTAGAAGAAGAAAGAATGGAGACTAAGAGTGAAGAAGTTCTTCCCTGAAGAGGAGAGATGGGGGTGTTTGCTAAGTGGACTGGCGGAGGAGATGCTGTCTGTGATTGCTTGGTGACCCCTGGCCAACCGGCCAAGTCCACGAATGGATTCATGTTAGGATGAGCTAAGCGGGATGGTGAAACAGCTCTCTGGTGGTCCACAGTGGGAGAGGGATGGCGAACGATGTGCACATGAGAAGCGAACGGGTGGACCGGACGGCTAATCACGCAGCGATCTGCGATTCCCTTGCTCAACGCATCCTGGGCCCTAAACGGGATACTAGGCTAAAAAAGGAGATACAGGGAACACGAATAACGCATTCGCATGGGAGATCCGTGGACGCCCAAACGGCTGGGACGGCAAGCGGGGAATTTGAGACTCCCTGAGTCATCTCAAGCGCAGTCTCCGATTGGCCAAGCTTAAGGTGGCTGCATCAGAGTGGATTTGCATGCACACTTTACAGGGGGTTCAGTCCAATGTGACATCAGGCGCCACACAACTTCCACTTGTTTCCCAAAAGAGTTGGTGATCCGAAAATTGGAGGCTCGGAAGGCCTGAGAGAGGTACGACGATAATACTCACAAAGCTAGCAAATATCTCACATGGGAATGGGTGGTTAATGTTGCACCAGCCGCATGATGAAAATTAGCGCAATTTCATTAAAGGCACGGTGCACGAGGCTTCGAGCCCCACCATCACAAAACCATCCCACAACCAATCAATTGCAATCCTCAGTCAAGCCACCAACGAAAGGCCTGCAGACGGCCCACGAACCAACCCCTTTTCGTGCCCCTTTTCCCTTCATTTGCAGGCCGAGAAGCTGCAGGTTAAGAGGACGCTTTTTGTGACGGGCTGAGCCCTGGTGCAGCCTCGGCGACTCTCGGCCGTGGCGCCGGGCCCGCGGGGCCGGAGGTGGGGCGGAGCCCCACCGGCAACCACCCCCTGACCCTCGAACGAAGCCATTCCCAGAAATGCCGATGTGCGCACACAGACCACAACACTAAACCTTAGCGAGGCATGCGACGTCTCTGGAATCTTCTATCTCCCTCGGGTCGAAACAATGAGGTCATGTATATATGAAAGAGGCCTCTCACGAGGCCTCTCCTCTCTTTCTTTCTTTTCCTCATGTTCTGCGTCTTCGTTGAATAGGTCTAGCTAGTTGCAACACACTACCTTGCCCGTTACACTTTTGATGACGACGTTAAGTCAGGTCGTCAACAGTGGGAGCACACAATACTAGCCAAAACACAAAGTGGTCGTATTACTAAACGGGCAGAGTGCTGTCCTACAAGCGGGCTGTCCCACAGCTATTAAGATACTACCGAATCATACTTCCCTGGTAAGGCTCATAAAGGTTCTGAGCAGGAAGATTAAATCCGAGCGAAAGTAAAAAGGCTGGCTTAGAAGATCCAAGGCTTTAAAAGAAGTGAAATGTCTTCAACACACACAAAGCTGACATAGAGTACCCCTGAAAAATTCCTGACTACCATTTTATCAGAGTACCGCTGTTGCACAGGGTGCACTTGCGGCATCGCTTTTGTCACTTTGGTGCAGTAGTCATTTCTGTCTAACACATTGCCCACAAGCTCCTGAAATGGTGTACGATCAATAGGTGTGTATGAGTGCTAAGAGGGCCTACAAGCCAAGGTGATAGATTCCACCTGCGGTATGAAATCTGGGGAGGTGTGTTAGAAAGAACAGTATTCTAGCATCAAGAAGTTACAAAGCGTATTATCTCCACAAAATCCAGTTTGCAGTGTTTCTAAACACCAGTCACCTTTTTGCGCACCCCACCCTCAGACCCATTTGCCGTGGTTACAACGATATGGGTGGCCAAATAAGCCACGGTTGGATCACCGCCACAAGCCCCGGTTGGATCACCGCCACAAGCCCCATCGTTGGCGTGCAACACCTTAGCCTTAGCCCCGCAACAGTTAGGTCCCCATATTGGTGAACATCAGGCATCGGGCCAGGACGACACGACCAAAGCCGTTTACACAATTCATCATCACTTCCACAATGGCTGCTCCATCTGAAGGAGCGGGTAGTTCTACGGATTCTCCTCTGCCGCCAAGCACCACAACATCCAGTGCTAGCCCTGGAGATAACGTTTCCTTAGCTGCTAAGAACTCGTTGACGGTCGAGCAAGATCAGAACGGGGCACTGGGCGAAAAGCGAAACGGCCAGGGAAGTGTTAGGCATCACCTTAACAGGACTGACACTCCAACTTTTGCCGAGCGCGAACAAGAGATCCAGGGTCGGATACTAAACACGGCGGAGGAAAATGCGGCTCTGGAAAAGGAAGTCCTCGAGCTTGAAGCACAGGTAGCCCAGCTAAGGGCTTTCCTATACCGTCACGAAACTTACCACCGTTACGAAGACGGCAGGCCGGCTTCAGACCAAGTAGGTCCTCGTTTTCTTTTGTCCTCGGCCACTCCAGCAGGTTAGAAATGGTGAATCAAACTAATTTCGCAGGCGGCAGAGAACCCAAGCGCGACAGGCGAGCCACGGGTGCGACACGCGAGTCGGACCGAACTCGAAACGAGAGCACAAGACGACACCGGGACGCAAGACGAACATGGCCCACAAGCGCAGACTCGGACCGGAGACGAGAGTTGGCCTGGACGGGAGCCCGTAGCTTAAAGGTGAGACCCAGCTACATGATGGAAGGACAATGGATAAGGGAAGGAGTCGAGGGATTTGGAGATTCGTAGGGCCGGTCCGTTAAGGTCAAGTCGGTGCTCCGTATCGGCTGCGTCTCGTCGACTCAGGACATGCCAATGAAGACGTACGCCATGAGCGTACTCGATGCCGTTCAGGCGCAGGTGCGGACGCTGGAGCGCTGCATGGGTATGCCGCTGAGTACTGGCTCTCATACGAGGTAGATTCCTCATATACTGGGGCAGCTGCGCCGGGGGGATATTCTCCCGCGAGGATCGAGCACGATTGTTTTGCACTGCGATGGAGCAAGAGGATGTCAAGCCGCGGCGGAACGATAGCAAGTCTTATGTTGAATCAATACGAACGAGCATCTAGGAATCGGTGGTGCTTCTCGAGTGGATGGCTATAAGCTAGATTCGCCTGTTTGTCTGGTTGGGTACTGACCTCCTCATCCTTGGAGGGTCCGCATTCCTTCCCCACCACAGCGACGGATGGTAGCACCGTCGAGGTGACTGTGGCTTCCGGGGACGTCATGAGGCATATGATTATCAGGATGGCGAGAGATATTCGGGCTAGATCACCTGTCTTAGCTCTAGCGAAAAGGCGACGGGGAGGTTTGACACTGGCAACTTGGAGCCTGTGTACCTCGAGACTTATTGGAGAGATGGATCCTTCCTATATCTAACCGCAAACCGCGTGATCCAAATGCCGAACGCCCTTATACGGTAGACCCAACTACCTCTCCAAAACTCGGCGGTGGCGAACTCGCCTAATGACATACGGCGGCCCAGAGCATTTACATCGAAACTCAAGCTGGTATGGGATGCACGAAAGAGGGTTTGATGAGCCTAGGTGACGAGATGTTTCGTAATAATAACAGACTGGTCGTCATCGAATGCCTTTTCTTCGTACATCAGCACAGCCGCCGCGGCCCTTCATCGCCAACTGGCGCGGACATCGGCTTCCATTCGGTGCATCACAAACGGCATAGCCCGCAGTGTGACTTATCGGCTGCACGCGTTTTGTGGGGCCGGTCTTGGCTTTTGCCCCCCACCCATGACGGGCATCGGTTGCGCAAAGGATGTGCTCTCGGATGTTGGTTTAATGGCCAAATAAGGATCAAAATAATCTACAAAACTTCTTGAAGAGGTTTTCTCGTGGCTAGAAACCTGTCTATCGCGTTCTCTTGCATCGATTAAGCTCTCTTGTGGAGTTTCTTCAATGACGATGGTTCGGCTGGAGCCTGTTTTATGGGCTAGTTTTAAGGGTGTTTGGTGGCCGATGGGTTTGCTGGCGCTGGATGCCCACCTCTGCGTGTGAATGGTTTCCCGCCACCCATCACCAGCCAATGGGCGACAGTGTTCCACACGTAAGAGTGGGGCTGATCTTGGCTGTTCCAGGCTTGTGGGTCTATGGCGTTCCCCTTGGACTTGAGCGCATCCCTTTCCTTGCTGAGTCCCCGCTTAGCCTTGTATCCCGTCTTGTGTGATATGGCGCAAGGGGAAAATGCTGGCGGAGCCCATCCAGGAGATGAAACCAAAAATACATCCATCCCGTTCACCGATTGCCAAACACGCTTCTTCCACACAATGGGACCTCAAGACAGTCGAATGCCTGACACCATCCGTCCCCAAAGCGACATAGACGCGTCCTCAGTCAGCGACTATTATATACCCTTGGCCGCCGAACAGCACCACTACACAGCCTATTCCCTCGGTCCTCGCAACACGAATGCGTACATGTACTGCGCCAACTCAACTCACAGCAGAACACCCGTCGCGACGGGCGAAGAAGCCTACTTCTTCACCTCGTCGGTGACAGCCGGCGTGGACAGCGCAGCAGGCCTGTCCGCCGTCTACGACATGGAGCTATCCCAGACAAGTATGCCGCCAGCACCACAGTCGGCCAACGCCCCTATCTCACCTTTCTCTCCTCTGTCGCCTGCCTCACCCATTTCACCCTTCACACCTCTCACACCTCTCACTGTCAGCGGCGGCGTGGACTATTTCTCAGGCGACGGATTTGTGTCTCAAGACGTCTGGACAGGAACCGAAATCAACACCGAAATCAATCCCGACACTGGCCACGACCATCCCTTCTTCTCGCCCTTACTAGCGGATAGCTTGTCGATTGCTGCACCTCCTGGCGCGATGGCGCCCCCTCCGCGCTCGAGGCGTCGATGGCCCCTAACATCGAACACAGGGTTCCCGACACAAACAACAACACAACGACAAAGGAGGATCGGGCCAAAATCACCCAAAGCGGCCAGACCGATAGCTCGGCGGCGACAGCACGAAGATGTCCCTGCCTATGGGGGCGGTATTAGCGATGGCTGCAGCAGTGGGGGTGGGGTTGGCGGTGACGGTAACGAGAGCGCTGCTGATGCGGTCAAGGAGGGTCGCATCCGCCGTACCCACAACCTTGTCGAGAAGCAGTACCGGAACCGGCTGAACGCGCAGTTCGAGCGGTTGCTCGCCGTGTTGCCCGCTAGGTACGAGACGGACGAGGAGGAGCAGGGGCGGGGGGATGATGTGCCGGACAAGACCATCAGCAAGGCCGAGGTCCTGGGCATGGCGACGCAGCGCATAAAGATGCTCGAGCAGCAGAATCGGGAGCTGTTGGCGCATCAGGACCAGCTGATGTGGGATTTGGAGACTGCCAGCGGTGCCGCTGCTACCACCACGGGATGTATGAATCCGATGCGGGCTCAACAACCCCCGTACTGAATTCGGACGGACTGTTTGCTATGCACTTAACTACCTTAGTACATAAGACACCTTAGGTGAACACCTGGGTACTTCTGTTGGTGCCACTTTAGTTGCTTAACTGTCTCGGTCCGTCCCTCTTATCTTTTTCTTGCTGCTTCGGGGATGTGTCACCTGTCATCGTCGTACGTCTTTGTGTCGTGGCGATTTCAACAAAAAACCTGTTGAGCATTAATACATGACCACATGACTCCCCGGGATCGCTCTTTTTTCTTCAAGTTCATTAGCTGTCCTATCTGCCTCGCCCCTGGTCAACAGTGGACACATCTGCTATGTACCCCAGCATCGGGCCTAACACCCGAAACGTGAACCCAGACCGCTCCATCAACTGTTCCTAAGAGAGAAGGGTTCCTACTCGGGACGTGGTATCGTGGCGATTAAGGCGTTCCCCAAGGCATCAGCATCGGAAACGCTGTCGGCTGAGGGCGCGCATTCGTTTGCTGGGACGGACGGCCTCAGACCACTGCGGCTCTGAGCTATTTAGACGCCCTCAGTGGCGTCCTGTCGGCGAGTCCATCGTAAGACTCAAATAGATGAAATCCGCGTTCAAGGTCGACCAGGATCAGAATCGCACAGCTCCCATCCGGAGCAAGGCTTGAATTCTATCGGTAGCACTGTGACATGGTTAGCTACTTCTAGAATAAGTACCTTGCCAACCGAACCGACACACGCAACCGACACAGCGGCCCGACCTAACATGGACATACCTTATGCACCTAAAGACTCAGCTCCGAAACCCCACCTGTGCCCATCCATATCGCAACACACTCAGCTGCCACAGACACAAACTTGCGCTGCTAAGACCCGCCCTTCAGCCCAGTGGCCCAAACGCCTCGCCCTCGTTGCCCAAAGGACTACTATTGACACACATTCATCCATTTTAGCCCCATCCCGACAAGCCCAACCAAATGGACGACGACCCATCCCGTACCTTGAGAACCCAAGACGAACTCCGCGAAATAGAGGGAGAGGCGGGGCAAGGGGTGGAAGAGAAGGAGCCGACAACCACGTCAAATGGAGCAAGCGGTATTAGCGGTCGAGACCCAAATCGAACTGCCGATCATGGCCGAAGCCCCACCCTCCCAGGAAACAATGGCAACAGCCAAGGCCGCTCGCTCCCAGAAGACAGCGCCAACGGCAACAACAACAACAACAACGGGGAGACAGCCGGGGACATGAACCGCGTGACGGGCAGGACGGGCAGGGTGCTCATCGAGGACGGGCACGAGCCGCTGGACTCGCGGTTCAGGGAGTTGCGAGAGATGCTGCCTCCTCCGCCTGCAGGTACCGCTGCAGGTGTTGATTTCCTCCCGCATGAGCAGGAAAGCAGCGGCGGGGCTTCCAGTCAAGACGCCGGAGGACTCATGGTGGATGCAGAGATGGAAGACGAGGAGGTTGATCTGCTAGAGCGCGCGAGGCTTCGAATTTTGGCGCTGGAAAGGGAGCAAAGGGTGCTAGCAGAACAGAATGGCCAGCTGGAAAGCCTGTTGGGTAATCGGGTGCGTCAGGAACATGAAGACAGACCGGACAAGGAGGAGGATGAAGATTGAACAACCGCACACTTGCCCACGTATACGTCTAAGGAGGTGGATCAACCTTGGGAGTTCTATTGTTCTGTTTTTATTATTATCATTAATATAACAGTTTGTCAATCTCAAGGGCATGGACTCATCTGCTTGTCCATGTCTCTGGTGCCCATGTCCAAGACTACTCCGCATCCAAGCCCACACCGTGACGCCCCCCCTTTTACAGCAGGACGCTGGTGCGAGAATCCCGGTGACTGGGACAAGACGCCAAGATATACAACATGACCTCGACTGCTTTCGTGCCGTAATATCTTCTGGAGGCCGTCAAGCGTCGTATTGATTGAGGACTATCGATGCTACTGCCATTGCCGTGTAGTGGGCTGTAGCGGCGTTGTATGCAGAAGTTGAAAACTGGGCCTCGAGCCCTAGTGTGCGGCGATACGAAGACGCCTGCTCGCGGCGGTCCCGGAGAGTGCCACATTTGTTCGGGAACTCACACTTGCTCAGCTGATTACAAGAACAGAATGTGCTCCGGCTTGCTGCTGCTCCTGCTGCTGCTTAAGGTCTATGGAAGCCCTGGCCGGCACGAATCGGGCCGACTTGGCCAGCCTCACTGGATTCCTCGGCGGGGGGGTGAAAGAGTCCCGGATGGGATGTTGGTGATGGTGTCAATCTTGACATCTCGGCCATCTCCTTCTCAGAGGAGACCACCACCGGCGCCTGCACTGATGGTTCGTCGTCGATATCGCGTCCCCCAAGGTCTTCCATTGACCAATTACTACTACCGCCTGCCACGGTCTGCGACGCGAGGAAACAAAGTTGGGAAAGGTGATCCTCCAACAAACTCAGCCTCACGCCGTTGTCTGTCTCTGCCATTCTTTGCTGCTGGTAGTTGTCATCTTCCCACCCCTCGTCGCTCCATTCCGACGAGGATGTCGAATCGTCGCCATCCGAGTCTGAAGAACCCCAATCCGAGTTTCCATCCTCACAATGCTCGTCAAAATTCTCGGCAAATTTTGACCGAGCCGAGCTGTCGCTTTGCACTACTGGCTTGGACAGAGGCGGTGCCTCTAGGCTCGCCCACGCGCCCGTATCCACGAGCTCCTGCACCACGGAGCCGAGGAGGTTAGAATGGCCGACAAGCAATCGAAGGGAGGGTGCTGGTCGCCCTGTCTGGGCCGAGAGTTTGTATTGGGCTGTGGCGGCTAGGGACATGCAGTCGAATGGGGCAGGCATGACGAAGTTTGTAGCGGAAACTGGGAGGAGAGATGAGGTCAGGGAGGAAATGCCGTCCCTGTTGGTTTTTTAGTTCATGGCAATGGAAGCCAGGAAAGCAAGGTCTCTGAGTGAGGTCCAGGGCGCACGTGGACGGTGGGGGGGCTGCCTGCTGACATTTCTTTGCTCCTACCTGGATAGCACCGGCGGCCTCCAGGGCTGGTGTTTCTTGGTCTTTCAGTGGAGCATCAAGGCCTTCTCCCAAGGTCATTCTCGGATGGTCGAGGTCACGGTAGTGTAAAATGCCAGGCTCTCGTTCCGGCAACTTGGTTCCGACACCTGGGCTGGACCAGGAACCAGCAAAAGCCTGCAGGCTAAACGCCGAGGCCCACTAACCCGGCTTCCGCGATTGGTCCACTAACCCGGCTTCCGCGATTGGTCCACTGTCGCGGCCTCATGACGACCCAAACCCACTGTCATTCCACTGTCAGACCGCTGTCAGACCACGGTTAGCCCACCATTACATCACTTTCACTTGGCAACCAACCTCCATTCCATCCTGTCCGCATGGCGACATTCCCAATTCGCCTTGCACACTCCAGCCATGCATGGTAAAGATGAAATGCCATGGGTCTATATCGTACACGCCGGGGCTCGGCTGCGCCGTGGAGGGATATGGCGCGGGATCGATAATCGATCATCAGGGGTGGGGAGAGCTCCCGCCCTAGCGTCCCACGCGTTTCGTCGCCATTGACGCAGCCACGTCGGGCGACCATGGGTGAGCAGTTAATTTTCCACTTCTAACTCCGCCGGAATTGGGGTTTTCTAGAGCTCAAGGACCTACTTGTGCAGCATGCTACCAGCCCGATAACCGAGTCTTCGCGTAAAATCGCTGACGAACAAAACTACTATAGGTACCTATTGGGTAGCCACAACGCCTTGTTTGCTGCCCCGCCTGGGGAAGACGGAGTCTTGGCACTATGGAGAAGAATCCAGAGATTCAGACTTGGGCTGAGCGCGCCGAGCAGGAGCAGATGGAGATCTTCCAGTATGGCAACATGGAGCCGCGTGGAGCTGATTGCGATGTGATGAGCACCTGCTGACCACCCCTTTTTCTCCACCAGGTACTTCGTGCCGGACGGGACGCTCAGATCCGAATCGGACACAACGCTGTCTGCCTTTGCACAGCTCGCAGCGCTGCGTCTGAACGCGACACGCGCCTTGATATCCATACTCGACAGCGCAAACCAGTACGTCCTCGTCGAAGCGACTCGGGACTCACGTCTCCGGCGCGACCGGCCTGCGACCGACGAGGACGACGACTTGCTGCTCGGGCGCACGACTTTGACCAGATCGCTGGGGCTTTGCGGCCATGTCCTCGACAATGTCGACCAGCACGAATCCGAGCTGGCGGGTGAGAAGCTGTGGCGACCGCCGTACTTGCCCTTTATGGTCGACGACGTTGCGGTCGACGAGAAGCTGCGCGACCATCCCTTCGTCACCAGCCACCCGTCGGTGCGATTCTATGCCGCCATGCCCATCTGCACCACGTCGGGACTCCGTGTCGGAACCATCTCCGTCATAGACGAGCGGCCGCGAAGGGAGCTGCTCGGGGCCGACGAGATCGAGTTCCTGGGCGACATTGGGCATGCCATTATGGCGCACCTGGAAACCACCAGAATCAGTGACGGGCACCGACGCGGCGAAAAGATGATCAGGGGGCTCGGCGTATTCATGGAGGGCCGGACCGATCTCCGCGATTGGTGGTACCAGCTTGGGGACTCCAGACATGCTTCGGGCCAACAACCGGCGGTGCGCGTTCACGAAGACGACGGTAGTACCATGAAAGTAGAAGCGGCCCCGGCCAACTCCGAATTCGCAGATAGCTTAGCCGTTGCCGACAGGCTTTTGGTTACGACGCCTTTGGAGTATACAACGGCCCAGGAGCCATTGCCGTCGTTCCCTGAGACCACGGCGAGTCGACAGCCTACGCCTCTCGCGATTCCTCCCAGACCGTCGGCACGGGCCGGTTCTGGTCCCGAACATGGCCAGGCCTCCCTGTCGGAGGGGCATGCCCAATCACCACCGCCAAGCAGGGGTCAGAGCTCGCGATCCTTCGGCCCCGGCCCGATGGACGGCCCTAGGCCCATATCCAAAAAGCTCAATGAAATGTTCTCCCGCGCCGGGCACATCATCCAGGAAGCCATCGACATCGATGGGGCGCTGTTTCTCGACGCCCGCATCAACACGCCGAGCGAGCGATCTGAGTCGGTGACGTCGACCGAGAGAGGGGGTTCGTCAAGGAGTTCGACGAACACTTCAGAATCATCGCCTGGCCAGGCGCAGGAGCATGTACAGGTACCTTGTCAAGTGCTGAGCCTTTGGGCATCAGAGCGCTCCAGCCTACATGGGGACGGGGCATCTAAGCTGATGCCGCTGGCAGAGTCGTTCCTCCTAGGTCTGCTAAACAAGTATCCGCAGGGCCATGTTTTCAGTCCTGGTGAGCCACCGGGACCTGGACACCACAAGAAGGAGAAGGGCGAAGCCGCTGCCCTTGAAATCATGCTCCCGGGTGCACGAAGCGTTGTTGTGGTGCCGCTCTGGGACGCCAACGCAGGGCGGTGGTTTGCAGCTGGCTGCATGTGGACCGTCAACCCGACCAGCCGTGTGCTGACGCGCAGCGGAGATCTCAACTATCTCACGGCGTTTGGCAACAGCATCATGGCCGAGGTGGCGCGACTTGACGTTGTGCGTACCGACCGCGCCAAATTGGACTTTATCTCATGCATCAGTCACGAGCTGCGCTCGCCGCTGCACGGCATTCTGGCTTCGGCTGAGCTGCTTCATGATACTACTGTCGACCTGTTCCAGCGCGGCATGATCGACACCATCGAGCGGTGTGGTCGCACATTGCTCGACACCATCCAACACGTGCTAGATTTTGCAAAGATCAACAGCTTCACCAAGCGCGGGTCCCTCTGCGGCATGTCGAATCTCAGTGTCGACGTCGACCTGAACTTACTGACCGAGGAGGTGGTTGATTCCGTCTTTGCCGGACACCAGTTCCAGTCCGAAAGCAAAGACCCTTCATCGCCATTTGCGGCAGCTGACGAGACGGGCGGCGGCTTTCCCGCCGAGTCCCTGCGTGACAATAGCGCCATCGACGACAAGGGACGTCGCAGTTCCAACGAACCCAAAAAGGAGCCCATCGACGTCATCCTAGACATTACCTGGCGGCCCAACTGGTTCTTTCGCACCGAGTCCGGCGCTGTGCGACGCGTGTTGATGAACCTGTTTGGCAACGCGCTCAAGTACACGGATCGGGGGTGGGTTAAGGTTTCCCTTCAGGCCAAGGATATCGACGCTACCAAGTCGACAATCACCATTACGGTCACGGATAGCGGCCGGGGCATCGATCCGGAGTATTTGGATGGAGCGCTGTTCGCACCCTTCACGCAGGAGAACTCCTTGAATCCGGGGACTGGCTTGGGTTTGAGCATCGTGCTGCAGATTGTGCGTTCGCTGCGTGGCCGGATCTCTATTACGAGCGAGCCGGGCGTGGGAACGCAGGTCGTGGTGACGCTGGTTATGAAGCAGGTTCCGCCGCCACATGGAGGGGGAGAACCCCGTCATTTTCTTGCGAAGAACCTGGAGGCTATCCGGAGTGCGAGAGAAAAAACCGAGGGACTGAGGATAGGTCTCTTGGGGTTTGGTTCTCCCGACGTTAATATGAGACGTCCTGAGAATACGGATAGGCATGCGGAGTGGAATAGCCGGATCGGCAAGGAGCCCTCGCTACCGCTCCTCCGGCAGTCCATCGAGAGCGCGGCGACGCAGTGGTTCGGCATGAAGATCACTCCACCGTCCACGTGGACTTTTTCGCCGCCCGATATTCATATCGTGAACGGGTAGGCTACCCCTTTTTCTTCCTTCCATGGCTCCCATTAGTGTCCCTGACAGCTCTATGTTAGCCAGTCGTGCTAACTTCGTGATACTCCCAAACTAGGCGTGCCGGTATCCGCGATGCGTTCCCTGGCTGCCCCATCATTGCGCTCTGTTCTCACGAAGAGCTGTATCGAGAATACAGTCGGAGAGCCACCCGGGGCGCGCGACGCGCCGCACGCGAACTCGCTCACTTTGTGTCCAAGCCGTAGGTTCTCCTGATTGCCTTTCCTAGCTGTTATCTCCTCCTCGGACCCTGCCCTTGGGTGTGTACGTTGTAAGCTTACACCCCGGCCATGAGCAGATGCGGGCCCCACAAACTCGCCGAAGCCTTTGACTTCTGTCTGCAGAATATATCTCGCTCCTCGGCAGTGACTTCTCCGTCTATGGGAGCACCATCAGGGGCATTCAGTTCCCCGCAAAACAGCCTGTTTGCTCAAACCCCTGACAACTACGCGACGGACCACAGTCGTGCACGGGAGGATTACTTCAGCGGCCCGGAGGCTAAGGCCGAGACACTGACACAACAAGCCGCGGCTGCGGCGACGGCGGAGTCTTCCAGCTCTGTTCCCGGGGAGAGAAAACCGCGGTTGCTACTGGTTGAGGATAACAAGATCAATCTCTATGTACGTACTTCTCTTCCCGGGTATCTAAACCATCGGTACTAACATTTCCGATCCAGCTCCTAAGCACCTTCATAGGCCGCTGCTCCTTTGACTACTCCACCGCCGAAAACGGCCTCGAAGCAGTCCAAGCATTCGACGCCGCCACCGAACACCCCTACGACATCATATTAATGGATATCTCCATGCCCATCATGGACGGGACGGAAGCTACGCGCAAGATCAGGAAGCTGGAACAGGCATATCCAACGAAACGGCCGGCCATGGTCATCGCTTTGACGGGACTTGGGTCTGCGAATAGCCAGAAGGATGCATTTGATAGCGGGGTGAATATGTTTTTGACGAAGCCGGTGAGGTTAAAGGACTTGAAGAAGATTTTGGAGGATTGGGATCCGGATGGGATGGTATGAGGCAGCGTCATGTCTCCTGACTCGCTATTAGGGGACTTATCAGGGCACACTATTCGATAAGTGTCTAATGCATAGTAGGCAGCATTGATTTGTTTGTCCACAACCCTTGAGGGTGAGCCCTCGTCTAGATTCGTGGTTGGACTATAGTTTTCCTCGATGTAGGGAACGCGGATTGCCCCCACTTGACGAGTCCCGAACTTCAGCTGACAAGTTGGATTGATACTCCCCCCAACGTACCCTGACTCTATTAAATGTAATGAAGTCCGCATCGTTCATCGACCGGAGAGTAAGAAGGACTCGCCCCTTATCCAGACCGCAGTGGCGTCCGGCCACTCTGATCAGCCGTCTCGGTATTTGCACCCTTCTCGAGGAGCCGTTCGACGACAACCTTATAACCCTTAGCGGCAGCGGATAAGAGCAACTCCCGACTAACCACATCTACTAATTCGGCTGGGGCTCCTTTCATTAGTTGGTAAGTTGGCTACAGCCTCGTGCCCACCGCAAAGGGCATAGGATATCGGTATCCCCCCGATTTCGTCGTATGAGTCGACGTGGGGTCCTGCCTTGACAAGCCGCTTGGCGACGGCAATGTGACCATCCCAAGCTGCATATAATAGCGGTATCCGACCGGATCTATCTCCCGCATCGACTTTCGTGCCGTTTCAAAGCGCTAGTTTGATGAGGTGTTTGAAGCGAATATTAGGACTCCTAATCAACAGCTTCACGATACCGTCAAATTCGTTCTCTGAAGCCCAAGAGAGTGCCGTATACAAAAATAATGGCCCACTTTAAGTAGGCGCCGAGGACTGGGATGCCGAGGCTTTGGTGGTCGCCATGAACGTCCTTCACAGCCATTGCCACCAGGTACCAAAGACGGTTTCGCTAGAGATGCTCGCCAAGATAGCTGTTATTATTGATTATTACAAGATCCATGAGACACTCCAGATTACGGCGTCGCTGTGGATTAAGGGTCTCGAAAAGGCGTTGCCCGGTTCCTCTCCTGGGGTTTTTTTTGGAGACGCGACCATTTTCAGACAAGTCACCAAGGTTGTTAAACTACGGAGCCGGAAGGACATGACAATCCCACATGAGCTCCAAATCTCTACAAAGGGCTGCCCGATCGAGCCTACTCTTCTTCGAGACATCACACTTGTGTTCTCGCCTGGACAAGGCATCTCTTGAGCCTTGGGGTTGATGATACCACACTTCCTTCCCTTTCTTAAATAAGTGGAGATTTGCAGCATGTTGAGAGCGATAGCCATGACGAGGGTTTGGTGCAGGGAAAGCCCTTGTGGAAGTTTCTGCGCTTTTTGCAGTCACTAAAAACTTACATGACCTTAAGTATCTGTGCTGTCCACCAGAAGCTCCTTTTCAAGACTCTAGTCTCGCGACAAGGAATTCCCGCGCAGGGAGGCGGACAGCTGGATGCCGGAGCTGGCTGGTCTTGCTCTGCGTGAGGAGTCCTGGGTGAAGCGTATAATGGTGTTAGAGAACATTCTCTTATACGCTCTCTTTAGCAGAGAAACGGATCCCAGACGCCGTTTACAGCATTAAATCATGTCGTTATCTCCTTATCCCACTGTTATTACCTAAACTGACTCCTAATCTCCTCTTTTAACATCTTATCTGCCGTTATTACGGCCATATATATCGCATTAATCTTAGCCAGGAGCAAGTATATATATATAGCCGTAGGTTGTTACGACCGGTACCTATACAGAGATAGGCAGGGACGCAGGGTTGGGGTTAGGTCAGGAGTCCCGGGTATGTTCGGGGTCACAGACCAAGAGGTTGAGGTAAGGAGGGATAGACACGGAAGCAAGTCCTCACAGACGGGGGAGTTCACTGAGTCAACGGTCGCATGCAACTATAATACACTGTAGCACGTGGAGTGACAATGCAGTAGTGCACAACTGAAGTTGGTTCAATTGACAAAGCGAATACTTGCGTGAGGAACCAGAAGGATTTCTCATTCCACAAGTACGACGATAGCTATCTATACTACTGGGAAGTGAATGTAACTTGTACCCTGCTTGGTGAGGAGTGCTTGGTGGTCCACCAAGCACTTTCGGCCAAGCACCGTGAGCCTTGGCAACCCGAGCTGCTTGGTGGTTCTATCTCCCGGAATCACCAAGCACTCCGTGCCTAATACTGTCTTTGCACTGTATTCACACTGTTGTGCATGTGCTAGTCTGCTTTCGGCGAGCCGGCCCCAGTGATGGCCAATGCGGGCCGTCACAAAAACCCAGCAAGATGCCTTTATACTGGACAGGCACTTTAACATCAGGATTTCTATGAACTACAAGTGTTTGGTGAGTTGCGTCATCCTAGGTATCCAGTCTGCGACACAAATATGGGCAAGCCATGATCACAAGATACCAGTGAAATTTGTCATTTGGAGCAGGCCCATACAGAAGGCCTGACGGTAGCGGTTATCAAATGTTGCCTACTACCTTAGTTTGTATAAGTAATTCTGCAACAAGCATCATGATGCAGAGCAGGCAAGCCGCCTAGATTTAGCGCCAGATAGGTGTTCACCCCCCTTTTTCGATACAGGTACACCTGTTACGACCGGTACCCACACTAAGGTAGGCAGGGACGCAGAGGGTTGGGGTTAGGTCAGGAGTCTCAAGTATATCTGAGGTCGCAGACCAAATAGAGATAAGGAGGGATAATCACGAAAGCAAGTCCTCACAGACGGGGGGTTCACTGAGTCAATGGTCGCATGCAACTATAATACACTGTAGCACACTGAGTGACAATGTAGTAGTGCACAATTGAAGTTGGTTCAATTGACAAAGCGAATACTTGCGTGAGGAACCAAGACGATTCCTCACTCAAGGAAAACTAGCTGGCTATCTATACCAAGTGTTCTGTCCTGGTCCCGAGGTCCCGGTCCTGCTGGCGCGGGACACCGGGACCTTTCTTACTGGTGACAGGTCCCGAGGTCCCGGGCGCCAAGCGCCGGGACACCGGGACCTCTATGATTGGTCCGTCAGGGCTTTGTGGATCTTTGCACCCTGGGCCCAATGATTGGCTAGCTACATGTGGTCTGTGCTCCTGGTGGTCATGACCGGGATCGTGACAACACCCCCCCAAACTTCAAATGACGATATCTTGACTAATAGACCACTAAATCAAAGTCTAATCGTGAATATAAAATCGTGAAAGGATTTACCATCTAAAAACGATTCATAGGGTTAGGGTTTGTTCACTAGAAAGGGAAAAGACAACAACAGACAATCTGGAACTTGAACAGCCCTGTGGACTTGACGTTTGTCGTTCGTTTTCGGAAATAGTAGTGTTTCCTACTGGGATCGTATGTTAGACCCTTCTTTCAAGGCGGCCCGGGCCAGAGCGCTTTGCATTGCTTAGGTACCTTACCTTAGTGTCCCAAGAACCAAGCAATTTTCGATTCAATTTTGCTGGCGGGCTTGCACGCGGAATCAGCACGTCGCCGGTAGGTCAGGTGAGCATTTGGCTTTCGTATGGTTCTCGGCTGACGAATGCTACCTCTTTGCAGTGCCCCTACGCCTGGACCCCGCCGCCCTGTGGGTTGACTATGCCCAATGTGCCCCATCGTACCTGCGCCAGATCAGCTTACTCCACCACGCAACGCTGTGCCTGGAATGCAAAAAGGGGGAAATTTGGTCCAAGCCAAAAAAAAATAGACGACCCGACGGCCACGACCGACACGTCGGTCACTGGTCGCTCTCACAAGCTGACCAGAATGGTATTCCGACTGGAATGAGATTCGATGAGACGATAGATGCAGGCACCGTGCAGTCAGGGACGGTTCGCTTCTGCTTACAAGGCTGATGGCCGCCAGACACTGTCTGGGCACAGGTCACGGTTCCTATAGAAAGGGAACCACGCCGGGCAGATGTCAATGTCTGCTCTGCTGTCTTCCATCTGCCAGTCACTCGTTACTTTTTTTCTGTCTAGATTTTCAGTCTTGAATTGCCACTCCTTCATTGTTTTTTCCACCTGCAAACATGCGGTTCCGGTCGTTCGCCATACTTCTCGGCGGACTGACTGCCACGGCATGGGCCTCAACAGCCGCCAGTCCGCAAGACCAGGAGCTTGAGGCGCGGGGCGGCAGCACCAATGCGTCGATCGAGACGGTGACGCAAAAGGGCTTCGAGGTCGTAATTGTGTATGCGACGTCCGACGCCGGATGTCCCGCCAACCCGACCGAGTGCAAAGCCCCGCCCGCCGGGCCCCCTTCTCCGCTCAGCACGGGGAAGCAGAAGCCCCCTTCTCCGAAGCCCCCGTCTTCTATTGTTAGCCCGGGGAAGAATAGCCCGGGCAAAAAGCCGGATTCGACATGGGACCACACCGGCCCTCTGGACACGCTGATGCCTGCGGTGCACTGGAACTGCGACACGATGCCGGCGACCAACGTCATCCCCATCAAGCCCGGCACCGGTTCCAACATGTACTATGGCGTCTCGGACCCCGACAAGGCCGGATACTTTGCCTTTTTGACCCACTTCTTCACCAAGCCCTCGGTCAACCTCGACCACTGCCACCACGTCAAGACGGTCGAGCACAGCGGCGGGGGCCTGGTGATTGCGTTTCGGTCGCGCGAGGCCTACAACCACGCCGTCGAGACGTGGGTGCTCGAGGACGAGCTCATCCTGATCGCCTTTGTTGCTGGCTGCGGCGACCATGCCAAGGGCGAACGGTGCTTTTTCCGCGCACGCGCCGTCGACCTGGTGTTCAAGGACGGCGAGCTGGTGGTCGTGGCTGGCGGCAAGTCGTGCCGACCCGAGGACGTCACCTCCGGGGGCGAGACGGAGTGGGGATGGTGGAAGCCTCCCAAGCCGCGCCCACCTCCTGTTGGCGGCCCTGGTACCACGTCGTGCGAGACGGCGTCGGGATCTCCCACCGGCCCTTCCCGGTCCTTTAGCTACAGCGTCACGGCGTCTCCATCGGTGTCCTTTTCCTCAGCGTCCTCGTCGCGGCCTGAGCATTCAGTGTCCTCCTCCTCGGGTCCATCAGCCTCGGCATCCTCTTCCTCGGCCTTCTCCTCGGCCTTCTCCTCGGGGGCGTCTTCTTCAGTTGACCCCTCGGCGTCCTCCTCGGCATTCTCCACAGCCTTCTCCTCGGAGTCTTCTTCAGCGTCCCCCTCGGCGTCCTCCTCGGCGCCCCCCACCGAGTCGTCAGCCGTCATCGAGGAGCCAGAGTCGACGACGTGCATCCCCCCCGCCGACACCAAGTACGGCCTCCCCACCGCCTGCCTGGGCCCCGACTTCGACTACGACCTAGACGAGCACCGCGGCTGGACGGACCTGCCCCAAGAGTACGTCGACTTCATCCAGACGCTGGCCCCCGAGATCCACGACGACGGCGTCCCCTCGGACGGTTCCGAATACGACGACTACGACTGGCTACGGCGTCGCGCCCTGGTTCGCACCCCCTTCAACCCCAACGGGACCCATCGCGGCACGCTGAGACGTCGTGCCACGTGCGTCCTGCCCTTCCTCTGCATCGACGGCAACACGGTCCGGGCGGCCGGCAAGGTGGTCGACGACATCAAAAAGGCGGGGCGCATCGAGGGCAGCATCAACACGGACATCAAGTTTGAGATTCCCAACCTGGCCGACCCGGACTCCCCCGCCAACCGCATCAAGGACCTGTCGGCCAAGCAGATCGAGTCGCCGTGGGGCCGGTCGGTGCTGCTCAAGGCCTTTGGCACGCCCGAGGACCAGCGGCTGGGCGCCCACCTCAACATCTTTTGCGTCGACTGCGGCGTGACGGGGTCGGCCAAGCTCGCCGGCAAGGTCAAGTGGTCGACGTTTGAGGGCTTCAAGTTCACCGAGGGCCACATCAAGGTCACGATGGACGCCAAGCTCGCCCTCAAGCTGGGCGTCGACGCGCAGATCAAGCTGGAGCAGACGTTCCAGACCAGCCTGTTTGAGCTGGGTCTGCCGGGCTTGTCGTGGGGCGTGGCCACCATCGGACCCATGGTCTCGGTCGGCGCAAAGGTGACGCTCGAGGCCGCCGCCAACGGCCGCCTGCTGGTGGGCGCCGAGATGGGGCTGCAGAGTGCCGAGGTCAACTTTGACGTTGTCGACCACAAAAAAACGCGCAGCCAAAACTGGACCCCCTACTTCACCCCCGTGCTGCAGGCCGAGGGCGAGCTCATGCTGAGCGCGTCCCTGGGGCTGCCCATCGGCCTCAAGTGCGGCATCAAGATTGCCTCGTTCGACAAGAGCCTCGGCATCATCGACGAGCCGAGCATCAAGGGCGTGGCCCAGATCGCCGCGAGCATCGGGCTCGAAAACGGAACCACGTTCAAGGGGGGGCTCAGCTCGGCCAACGGCTGCCAGGGCATCAGCTGCCAGGTCTCGTGGCAGAACCGCCTCTACGTCAACGTCTTTGACCTGGCCGAAATCTCCCTCTTTGACACCAAGGACCAGCCCATTGCCCAAAAGTGCATCCAGATTGGCGCCCCATCGGCGGCCGCGTCCAAGCGGCAGGCCCCCCCTAAATACCCAGCACTCGACGGGCGGCAAGCCAGCAACACAACAACAACAACAACACCATCAATCCCCTCCTCTTCTCCTCCCAGCACCAACCCCCCCACCACCACCACCAGCAGCACCCCCGTCCCCAACATGAAGATCATCGACATAACCAACAAAATCAAATCCGCCAACGCCTCCTCCACCGTCTCCTACCAAATCGGCACCCTCCCCTACCGCCCGTACAACGACTCAGCCGGCTTCTCCTACTCCATGCTCATCTCCTCTTCCCCCCAAAACAACAACAACAACACCGTGACACCAGCCATGCTAATCTCCTGCTCCAACGGCAACATCTACGCCAGCCAACTCGACCCCTCCGCCGAAAACGAAAACCCCTCCTGCAGCGACCTCTGGATGAGCCGCGGCGGCGACGCCATCCTCGTCGCCGACGGCGCCCAGCGCCTGCTGCACTACGACGCCGACGCCATGGCCGCCGCGGGCGTGAGCCGGCTGCGCGCCGAGGACGAGACCGACCTCCCCCGCGGCGCCGCGATCGTGGCGCTGGTGCGCTCCGATCTCGGGTCTGATGTGGAGGATCCGGAGTATTTCTACGCGGCTGTGGATCCCGAGGGGGGGATATTTTATCTTGTGGTGTGTAATTATGATGATGAGAGGAAGGGGTCGAGGGTGTTTTTGGCGAGCCATCCTGATGATGGGGTTGAGAGGTTGATGAGTGGTGATGTTAGGTACTCGGTTACGGGCGGGAATGTGACCGAGTGCGGGCCGTTTTTGGTGCAGGCGGCGGTGTTTGATGAGGGGGATGATTATGTTGGGTATGATGGCGGGGATGAGAGCTGGGAGGAGTGGGAGTTGGAGGAGGGGTGGTGGGAGGAGGAGGAGTAGGGGTAATACCATGGGTAGTGATTGGGGGGTTGGTATGGTAATAACTAAATTTAGGTAGGGAAATACATGACCGTGGACACTCAGACAAACGACTGCCTGGGTGGCAACCGGTACATCAGTAATGGCCGCTTGCCAGTGCCTCAAGATCATCATCCTCCCAGTTCGGCCTCTGCCTCTTCGCGGGCACGACTGAGAGCCCTGGGGCCTCCGAATCATTTCTAGGCTGTCGACTTGGATAGAAACACATTCTTTCCACGAGATCGTACTCATGGTCGTTTCGACACATCGGAAGTTTCTGTAGTATCTTTACTTGATGAGGGTCAAAAAGATCATTCTCCCTCTCGTCCCTGTCATGCAGCGTCACGACTCTGTAAAGTTCTTCGGCGTTGCGAGCGTAACGGAAAAGGCGACGTATAGCCCCAGAAATGCGAGCGGTAAGCTGTTCGAACTTGGAACGCTCTTTGACAATTCGTACCCTGGGGGTTGACCGTATATTTTTCACACTGGGAAACAATATCCCTCCAGCCGGAGGGATGAGTGCTGGAGCAACTTGAATTCGCATCGCCCGTAAGCCTTTTCGAAATGAATCAGGCCAAATACACCTCCACAGATCATCCGAGTCGCTGTCGCCACCAAGAGAGGCAAATATGCTCTCCCAAATAGCGACTATGGCAACACCCGTCAAACGCTTGTCGATATCTGTCGGGTCCTCGCTCTCCCAGACGCTCGGGCTCAGGCTTCTGCGTTCCACAGGGAATGCCTCCCAAATATCATCCCAGAATGCTGGAGCTGCAGCGAACACAAGTCTGGATATCATCCTTGGGCTGAGATACCCGTTGACGCACTGGCCGCATGTACATCCGTACTTGATTCGGACCGTCGAGTCGAAGAGGACCATCCTCTCTGGTCCGATGTTCTCCCCAAGCTTCGAAATTCGGTCATGACCCCTCAAAAGATCGTACTCGTCAATCCTCATTTCAGTGAGGTCAAAGACTTCTTTTCCGGAAAGAGCGCCGACAGCGTCGATCATATTTTGGCCAAAGCCCATGAATTTGGACACCATCCTTGGCTGCAATCGAATTTCCTCCATCTTGCTCAACATCGCTTCGAGGGGAGTGCATCTCTCGCAATTTCGCAGTAATGCCAGGTCGGGTTTCTCCGAGAGGATGTGGCGGATGGCCGGGGAGTGGAAGGTCAAAGCAGCGAAGTGGAGCGCGTTGTTGCCGAAAACATCTGTCGAGTCCAGGCAGGGACCGGTGAGCCACTTTCGAAATAGGTGGTCAGTCGCGGTCCCTTGGTCACCGCTGAGAAGGTCGTACAAATCTTGTAGATGAGAACCCTCGAATTTTCGCTCATTGTTTACCAAGTCTCCATGCTCTCCGGAAAGTTGCCCTGGCCTCAGGTTGCAGGGTCCGCCATCAGGAGTGTCGGGAACCTCGAGTTTCAACAAGGGGTGATTCGGATCTTGGCTCCATGCCATCCAAGAGAAATTGTCCACTCTCTTGAATCCCAAAGAGCGCCAGAACCTCTCGAGTCCCTCTGGATCGTACTTGGGACGATGGCAGCACGCCTCGCGAAGCTGTGTGATGAGAGCTACGTCGTTCTTCTCGAGGGGCCACACCGATCTCGACAGGGCAAGTTGCGGAATGAACGTCTGGTGAAAATATCCCAACTCGCCGTAGTGCCGTTCTATAAACGAGCCACAGCGGACGAAAACAGAAACGGTACCCTGGACTTCAGGTGTCAGCATGCGTGCCTGATCTCGGACATTTTCCACAAGTCGCGTGCCAAACTTGCGCCGCCGGTTTTGCTCCCCGACCCAGATCCCGTTGATGACCAGAATTCTGCTACGATCGACACTTGAACCCCTCCGATCGTTCCCCCTTGAGTGGTCAGGTGGATGAGAACCGGGCCGAAGCCTGAGTTGGCCGTATTGGTCGAGCACACCCCAGCGCGAGTGACTGATGTCGGGGATCGCCGACCTCGTCAGCTCCAGGAATGCGGAGTCTTTCCAATCGTAATCATGATCGCACAAGTCCTTGTCCCATCCGCGTTTGACCAGAACGGCATTGCATTCCGCGACCGCGCTACCCCAACCAAGAGTGCAGGAATCCCAAAGGTTCAAGCTGGCACTGAAGTTCACCACGGGCGACTTTGGGTCGGAGGTCTCGGTGATTGTAGCTTTGACGAAGTCGCTGGCCCCAATCGGTGATATTCTTGCAGATACCTCGTCAGTATAACCTCGAGATATGAGCGGGAGGGTGTTTTTGGAGGAATAATACATTGGTGCCAGGGTGCAAGTTCTTGGAGCTTTGGGCCATGCTACTTCAAGCTGGGGGCTTGAGGTAGACCCTAGGGAAGCGTGGTCGTTTGCGCTAGGCGAGCGATACCAATTTCCGGAGTCTGAATTCCCGGGCGACGTCGGGTCCGACATAGTCGAAGAGGAGGAGTGGATGGAACGCAGGGGCCAGAAAGCGTTGTTTCGGCGCTGTAAGGTAGCGAAAGAAGAGGGTAATTGATCAAGGATCCTCGAAGCGGATAACCCGATTTCATGAGAGGATGATGGGGTGGATTCTGTCTGGGCTGACAGGCACCATAAAACGCGCGTGAAGTCCAAACCTAAATAATACCTATGGAGTTGGAATGGAACGAGCTCAAGGGGCGGGCTTGTGTGATGACAAGGTTCAGCCGATCCCCCTCAATCGTCATGTTGGACTCCACATGTCATTGGAAGTCGGAGGAAGGCACGGGCCAGACCTTGGAGCAACACTGTGCAAGGGTGGAAGCCGCGACGACAGGCAGCAAACCTAGTTTGAGGACATGGACGCCACCTCAGCCCACATTCCCCACGGCGAGGGGCAGTGATCACCGTGCGGCGCGGGCCACATTTATGCTTCGATCGTGCGCATCATAGATTCGAATTTCACATGCACAGCCCCAATAGCAATCAGAGTTTGGAGGCTTACGTTTTCTGTATCTCCTGGCCATCTCGCAAGCGCCCACCGGCCCAGCGGAGTGCCAACGAGGCCCTCGTCCGGGCCCAGTCCACCACTTTGATCTTCAATTTCGCCCGCGCAGTCACGGTCTCAGCTGCATGAGAATCTTGGCTGGTGGAATCAATCTTGACGGTCCTTCTTCCCCAAGGCCGGGGCAACAATCCCACTCTGAAGCATGCATCAGGAAACCAGTCCATCGACCGCGTTCATGTTGTTCTAACAAAGGGAGCAACCCTGACTCTAAATTCGGCTAGATAGGGTCCCAGCCGAAGCAACGGGACTTGACAAACCCAACCTCAGTGTCGTTCCTGCAAGGAGGAAGTGCTTTGACCTCCCGCCAGATGCGTTCCTCTTCCTCCGCAGCAGGGTCTTCATCGCGTTCCTCTTCCTCTGCGGCAGGGTCGCTATCTAGATCAGTCATTCCGGATTCAACGTAGCGAAAGAGCCGTAACAACAAGTCCTTGATAAAGGAGTCGCAGACGCTGTTCAAGTAATATCCATCTGGTCCAAGGCCGAAAGCCTTCCACCGAAGATTCGCAGGGCTTGGGACTGTTTTGTGCGAGCTCTTCTCTGACGGCTGTAAGCATTCGGAGACACATTCCAGGAGCAGAACCTTCCTCCAATTGTCCTTTTTCCGTTGGCCTTCTTCGCCCTGTTCGTTTTCCCCGTCGTGGTCATCTTCTCTCATTTTTCGAATCTCCACTTTCGCCGTCTCCGAAAGTGCGAATGCTATACGCGGGCTGAGGTAGCCCAAGATGCATTTGCCGCACGTGCATCCGTACTTGAGTCGAAGAGTATTGTCCCAAATGCTGAGGCCAGTCACGGTCTTGCCAAAGAGGTCGACCGGCATACGCTGACGGACCTTGTCCAAACAACTCCTCGGCTACCCCTCCCTCCAAATTGTCATTCTCCATCTCCAGAAGATGCACGGTGGAAGCCTTTCGCAAGAGCTTCATTCCCCTGAGAGCCGCTTCGGCGTGAATCTGGTCGGGTCTGAAGCCTTGGAAGTAGCGAGGACCGGGCGTTTGGACTCGCTGATACTCCATCTTGTTCTTCATCGCCTCGAATGGGTGTATCCGCGTGTGTTACGGACTTGGGCCAAGAAAGGGTTCTGTTTAAGAATCGCGCGGATGCGTTTCGCGTCGAACTCCAATGCCGCGATGTGGAGGGGCGTGTTGCCCAACTCATCGACATCAGACTCGACCCTATTGAAGGATTCGGGTTAGACATCACGGTACAGCCGACCGCAGGGGGTTTGCACACTTACCCCACGTTGGCTGGCATGCTTGCGGTGGTGATCTTGGTCGAGCTGCTGCAGTTTGGTTGTGGAGTCTTGATTCGATGCAATGCCTTGCCGTTGTACGGTGGTGGTGGTTGAAAGACAGATGGGATGGACTAGGTCCAGTCTGGATAGAAATAGGAAGAGAAGAAACGAGAATGCAAAAAACAATGGAAGGCTCCAGAACACGACACCCGGTGTTAAGATTCACACGGCAAAACTCAAAACCAACTCTCTGGCGCCACCAATCCACACGACGGCCAAATACTCACGCCGGCAAACTCACACCCCAAGCCACTACTCCACACGTCCGAGTGTGCGAAATGCTCGTGATGTTGTGCGAAATGCTCGTGATGTTGAGTTCGGCTGGCAACGATCCGCCACGATGAACCATATTGCGTTGGAGAGCCGCCATCCTCTCAAAGTTCGGAGACCTCCAGCCTGCTCACGACTGTAACATGAGATGACACGTTCTCATGTGATCAGGATCTTCCAGCCACGTGGAGATCGCAATGTTATCAAGGTGGCGTTCCGCTGTGACCGCGTTACGGAGATGACGGCGCCAAACTTTGAACCCGTGCGCGTGAGCATGCCCATCGCACTCCAGTGAGGGCTCTTGGTGGGGGCATATTGCGCCGTTACTGGCCAACCTCCACCAGTAAGGTAATTTGAATAGTTTCAGGAAACTTTCGAGGCTAAGGTTTTCAAGACTGCCCCCCAGCGACGCCTTATCGGGCCACATTCCTGCCGTGGCGGCCTGATGACTTAGGCAGCAAACTCTAATGTGGGCTCGACCCACAAATCCATCATTCGCGCCTGGGCCTGCAACCACTTTTTCAGATCGACCCACCGAGGTGCGGGTTTGCGGCTTCCTCATCATCGATCCTCCGCCGCTTGGTTGATTTCCTCCCTCCCCGCACCCCCTCCCGACGACAACATAAAGCGCAAAGTGCAGTGCCTTGGCCCCCAAAACTTCAATCTCAGCGGCATGAGACCGCCTCCCCATGCGACCAAGGCGTCGTTCAGTCCCCGCGATGGCTGTTGGCGTAATTTATCAAGGCGTATACACCCTCTCCCACGATAACATTGAAAGCAACTGCAAGTCACAAAATCCTGCTCCCCAAGTTCCTCCGCAATCGCATCTCACCCTTATCTGCTTGGTCCTCTATCTCCATCATCACTTCATACACCCCCCTTAGAGATAATGGTGTGATGGCGATCATGGCTGCTGACTGACTGAACGGAGTCATCTCGTCCTCCCTCGAAATGCGCATCACACTCCTGCAAAACAATGCTCCCCAGACTGATCATTTCCAGAGCCGCTGTTACGATAAGACCATTAAACATTAGAACTCCCCCCCCCCCCCCTTCTATGTAAATTACCCAAGTCCGAGTTCCCCACTCTCTCCCCCATTCACCCCCTTTCCCCCCTCCTCCATAGCCTGTCTCCCAAAACGTCCATCCCCTTCACCTCACATAACCCCATCCCTTCAACCAACACCTATAAAACAAAAACAAAAACTCCACAACCAAAAGAAGCTACCCCGTGGTAACCCTTCCCACGGAACGGAGGACATTTAACTACCAGACATCACATCATAATCCTCCATCCCCTACGCCCTCGGGCTCCCTCCCCAAATCGCCTCCACCAGCTCCAAATCCTCCACAAAAAAGCTCTGCGGCCCAACAAAACTCTCGCTCAACCTCTCTCCGCTCTCCTCCTTAAACCAGTCCGCGGGAATCTTGAACGCCCCATTCATCAGCCCCGGTCCCGGCGGCGCCAACGCATGCAAGACTTCCAGCTCGGCGCCCTTGTCCTCCGTGCGCGTGAGCGAGAAGGACACCGAGGGCTCGGTGCAGTTCGTGCGGGCGATGGAGCCGATGGTGTGCGAGGAGGGGGTGATCGTGAAGCCGGTGCAGAAGGTCCGGGGGGAGAGGGTGCTGACGGAGATGTAGAAGTGGATGCTGCTGTGGGTTGGTATCTCGGGCAGTGAAGAGGGGGGGTGGGGTTTGGAGGGAGAGACGAACAAGCTCCAGGTGGGGTCTTGGATGACGCTGTAGGCTTGGAAGTCGGAGACGTTGAAGGTGGTGACGGTGGGGACCATGGGGCGGATGTGAGGGGGTTTGAAGGTGGTGGCGGTGGTGGCGGCTGCCATTGCCAGGGGGGTGATGGTGGTGAGCTTCATTTTGAAGTGTGACTTCGGGGTTGATGTTGGGGTTGTTGAGGCGAACTCTGTATGTGGAGTATTGCTGTGTCTTCAGGGTCCCTACTCACAGCGCGAGGTTGAGTCTTTATACCGAGAAGTTGAGAATCAGTTACCTCGTATAACGCAGCATCGTACTGTCATCGGACGCGAATAGCATCAGATGGATCGATCAGGATTTCCCGCGGTACGTTGCAGCTCGTGAGGCCCTATAGGGCATGTCGCCAAGCCAAGGCGTTGCGGAACGAGCCGCACACTGGAATCGACTGGAAACCCGGAACTCGATACGTGGGAGATATCGGCCCCCAACCGCCATTGTGACTCGTTCAATGAGCGAATGGCAGGTTCGCGTTTGCTAGATGCGCACAGCCTCAGGAAGGAAGCGATTAGTGGCACCCGGCTGATACCTGAGCAAAGAGCCCCGTAGCTCGTATCTCAGGCTACATGCTTGGCGCTGCTGACGGATAAATTAGGGAGGGTTCACTTGCACGCTCCTAGCTGAGATCCGAAACACTTCTGGTCAGACGGCTTTGTCGCTGCATATGTGTTAATCACTTCTGCAGCTCCCTGGAATATCTACCCGAGGAATTCTCCTGGCAGAAAACTACGGAGAGAGAAAACTTTTGGTAGGCACGTCCGTGGAGGGTTCGGCTTTCCACATCTTAGGTGGGTATTCTTGGCAGGCCTGTTTCCAGGCTGGTTCCATAAGGCGCAGCACAGATATAAGCACAGTTTCACCATCTGAAAGATACTGGAGCGCGATATTGCAAATCCTGGCCAGGATTTATTTTATATGTTCTAGAGAGTGTGTGAAGCTAACAGAAGGCAGGGTTGATAAAGGAGACACCTTGCGTCCATCTCCTAGATCCAGAAATCGATAACACTAAAGGCTGGCCTTAGGCTCTCTCAGTCCTAGATTTTTGTCAGAACCGAGAGTTATTATTTCTACATTTCAAGAACTTACCAAGCGTGGCTCACTACAAGACGATGTTTTGGAAAAGTGATCCTTTTAGACATACACGCAGCCAGTGCCACGCGAGCCGCAGACAGACTACCAGGAGAGAATTTGTTAGTCTTTGCACCGAGTTAAAGATAGAGATAGATAGAACGTACGCGACGGCCGGCGGGGCAGGCCCAAAGGTCGCAGGGCGAGGCCTGGCCGCGACACTGGCAGGGGAAGCCTCGCTGGATGATATTGCCGCCGGCGCAGGCCGGGTGGATCGAGTTGCAGTTCTGGCGAGCCTCGAGCTGGGATTCCTCCACGGGGGAGTTTTCGGGGACGACGGCGGCGGAGACGCCGAGGGCGAGGAGAGACAAGACGACGGAGAACTTCATTTTGAAGGGATAAAGGATTGCTTCGTGTTGAGCTGGGTTGGCTTGTGGTTTTGAGAGGTTCTGATTGCTGCTGTTGCTGCTGCTGCTTGGGGAAAGAAGAAAAAGGAGAGAGATTTCGAGAGATCGCTGCCCGGTTTATATAGAGGATTGTCAGGCCGCTGGTGTCGAAAGACGTCGTCCTCGGATTCCTTCTCGGTCTTCGAATATGCACGGAAGAAGTCCCCAAGGCTGATTGACATGTTCCCAAGCCTTGTCAACGCTTCGGACTCAACCGGCGGTGTTGTCATCGCAGATCACGGTGATGCCAGTAAGACTCCTGGAGACACAAAGCTTTGACCCAGGGGTTAAATTACAAGCAAGCACCCAAACGTGCCGCTCGTCCCGGGTATTTGCCCGCTGGTTCATTTAAAAGACAGAGCCGCCAAGGCTTAGCTTCGGGCGCCGTCCCGCTCCTACCACCTGGAATCTTGGGCGAGGGAACCCTACGATGTGGGGGCTTGGCATCAAGATCGGACTGTATAGTGCATATTTATCCAGACTGTCTGCGCAAATCTCACGTCGTGCCGTTCGCGGTAAACAAAATTCCTTTGCATATGGCTACCTGAGTAATTTACATGTACCCACCTGGATCTAAGCATATATAAATTGGCCAATCCTTCGTTACAACACACCACAGTAAACACTTACATCAGACTAGGACGATCGGTAAGGACGGCCATAGCTGTTGAGTGACAAGAAACGAAGAGACCGCGACCACGTGCCTGGATCCGGGGTACTCTCCCAATTCTTACATCAACCCTGGGTGCGCTATGCAAGCCGCTTGTTGTGTGGCTTGCAGTGGTATACAAAGCATCCTTCAGTCCAGATACCGCACCCAGATGGAGGCTGGTGCGGGCATTGACGCACCGGGAAACATCAGAAGGCCGCGGCGATTTATGCGCGTAATAATGGTAAGGCAATCTTTCTACTAGCCCCGCACGGAATATATATACACCTCACGTTCTTCATCCTAGTCCGGGTTACAGTGAAGACTACCTGAGAGCGAGATAAATTAGCCGTTCCCCACCTGCATATTGGTTTTGCATCCTGCTGCTGCGGACAGTGCATTGTTAGTCCGAGGGCTCGCAGTCTTCAGACCGAGGGGTGTGATCGATGCACACTGCACTGACTCCATATTCAGGAGAAACTTGGCACCAGAGTTTTGGTTTCGTTCGGAATTGTGTCTGAGGCATGCTATCGCCCGTTCCACCATAGCTCTTTAGACCTTGTCCTGCGCAGCCCCTCATTGCCGAGTCATTTGGACCACTGGAATATCTGAAAACTTTAAAACTCCTTTCTTCAGCCAGTTGGTGGTGTGATCAAAGGTGGTAGAACTGTTGAGTCTAGTGTCTGGCCGCGCCGCTTGATACCCCTTTTTGGTTTGCAACGGGGAGGCTTGTGGCGTGTGTGTGTTTTCACCTTGTGTTCATTTTGGTCACATGGCGGTCAAGATCCATCAAATAAATAAACCGCAAGAAAGCTGCCATGTACGAACGGCGTTGCCTCCAACAACAAAAACCCTGTATCTGCACTCACCCGTCAACCCATCTGGCCCCATCCAAGTTCCGCCCACGCAGCAGACACACCTCCTGGGGAGATGGAGCCTCCCGCTGTCCAGCCATGTTTCTGTCTCGGATTAACATGATACGAGATGGGCAAGGGGTCTAGTGCACCGATAAATATTTGACGTGCACTCGAGTCCAAGAGCCCAGCCGTGAAGAGACACATGGGGGACGAAAAAACCATGTATTGAGGTTGCAAAGAAGAAAGAATCCTCCATGTCCTGCGCACTAGACCTATCGGAGCTATCTAAAGCTTGAACGAGGGGCATGCTCTGCCCATTCATGTTCACGGCTAGGTCGGGGTACCCTCACAACATGAGGGTTTGCAACTAATACGAACTTAGACATAAGAAATGAAAGGCGCCCGCGGTTGATGTAGGGAATTGAAAAGAGTGTCCATGATTGGCTAATCCATGACGGGTCTCCCTCAGAGATGCCTTGCTCAATCAACGAGTGCACTCGCGGGCGCAGAACGACTGCGAGCCCGTGATGCAGGTAGCGACGCAGACTTGCAGTTGAATGATGCTCGCACTGGGGCAAGCTTCCGCGCAAACATCGTTGAGGAACTCCCAGCATTCGGTGAAGTTGCCTCCAACGCAGCCGTTGCTCTGGCGGCGCTCAATGGCGCTGCTTGCATCAGAACCAAAGTCATGTCGCGCCAACTCGGCCTTCACGTCGGAAAGAACCGTGTCAATGGCGGTTTTGACTGCCGGGTCGTCAAGAGGAACCGAGGTGGAGGGGAGGGCGGCGGCACCGAGGGCCATGAGGGACACCTATTTTTGTTTTGATCAGTTGATGGCGGATAAATGTATATTTTGAAAACAGGGACTTACGAGCTTCAAGGACAGCATGTTGACAGGGTGGTATGTGTCTGGTCGATTTGCTCTTGAGCTGCGCAAAGTCAACAAATTGAGCGTATAGTTAGAGAGAGAAGCGTTCCCTACGGTTTGTAAATTCGTTGTGGATGGGAGATAGACTGATGTGGGAGAAGAGAGGGATTTGAGGAGAAAGAACGAATATCCAAGGCCCTCCATCTTATAGCTTTCGTTTACGCGACCCAAAGCCAATTCTCCCAAGCATTACCAATCACCGGGGTATTCTGTACAAGTATTACCAAAGTATGGAGTTTTGGTCACAACGATCACGTAATGTCAGGCTTTTGGACGAATGAGGAAGCTCCGAAATGACCAGCTTTGAGAGCATGACCCTGCGTCCCATCCTTAATGTTCTACTCCTTGGGCGACTAGTGACAAAGCGGCCAATTATTGAGCTGCCTGGTACGAGTTGCCTGATACTCACTGTCTCCGCAGGGCTGTCTGCGTCCGCATCACCCTTGCTAAAGCGCAGAGCTCGAAACTTTTCGTCGACTACTTCCTGCAGCTGGAGAGCCCATATCGAGACATTTGCTGATACAGGCCGGACACGGCCAGGCAGCCAAGGAGCAGACTCTGGGTGCGGAAGAGAAGCACAGTTACATGGCAACTTTTCTCCGACATTACCAAGTTGTCTACAAAGACCCCAAGATCTTGTCCACGCTCAGAGTTCTAGAGAAACAGCATACCTCGGCACGAGGTGGGGCCATCGCTTTGACGTCTTGGGCAGCGGACCACCAATACTGGTACTCCAGTAGATCCGTTAAACCCGGTGCGGCGTGACAGCAATGTCGACACCATGACGCGGCATCCTGATCACAAGTCTCCAAACACTGGATGTGCTTCTCCCCAGAACGAACCTTGGCGACTTACAACGACAAAAGAACGCGTCATACGTACTGGGGGTTGCCCACCTTTTGTCAATGCGCAGGGCCATTCGCACGTGTAAGCTTGACATATCAGATTGTCTAAAGGTCCAACGTCAGCCTTGGCGTCCAAAAGGCTCATCCAATACCACCCATCATGGCTACCCCATCCCTGAGAGCTACGCCAGCCACTCTTAGCTTCAAGGACGTCGCAATCTCCCACGTCCCGTCTTCATCCCCAACGGCCTCCAAAGTGGTCATCGTATTCTTCAACGGCTCCGCCAAGCTCAACGGCCCCGCCGCCAGCGCCGGTCTGACCCTCACGCTGTGGCCACACGGCTTCCAATCGACACACCCAGTCCGGATTTACAGAGAGGAAGAACTGGCCGACTAAACGCTCATTCGTTGCCTGTAAAAGATCTATGCTCTCTTATTAGACATTATCTCAACGAAATCTAGAATCGAGTTCTTCCAAGACATGGATATCAGGCCCAACGACGGTTACATGTAGGAAATCCCAGCAACCTGTAACTGATCGCCTCCATTTTCTCAACCCTCACACGCCCCAACACCTCACCAACCCGTCAGCAGTCCTTCCTTTTCCCATAACAATCTACTTCTGCTCTTGCTGCTCCTTGGTCAGCCTCTCAGCGGGCTCCTCCTCCAACGCAGGCGCGGCCGCCAGGAACGGCAAGCTCAAAAACACCACCGCCTGAAACACCAGTCCCAGCACAACAAACACGGTAGAGGCAGTCGTGGTGTACCCCCGTCTGACGACGTAAAACGCAAAGATGACCGAAAAGTCCCGGAAGGCATAGCCTACGAGGCCGACGGCCAGCATGGGACACCACGGGAGTAATCCCTAGGTCATAACAGTCAGCAGACATTACTTGCTCCAGTGGTTCCATGTCACAAAAAGATGCTCAGGGGTACATGTAGGCGGTACACACCTTCTGACCAGCCTTATTCCTCAACGACCGAAAACGCGCAGCAACGAGATGTCCCGCGGCATACAGCGCCGCAACCAGATACAGCGTGACAAAGGTGGCCTGGGCGCCAAATTCGGTATCGGTGATCTTTTCGCCGGTGATGCTGTGGATGAGGTTATAGTTCCACATGACCACGAAGATGAGGGCGAAGATGGCCACGAGGGCGAGCAGGATCCAGTGGCCGAGGAGCGGGTGGTGGTTCCAGGCGGCGTGCTTCATCATGCGGTCCGAGACGGGCAGGATGATGAGGTAGAGGATGAGGAGGTTTGCGAGGTAGCGGAAGGTGTTGGCGGCGACCCAGATCTTGACGTAGCGGAGGGGGTTGATCTTTTGGCAGTTGGAGAGGCCTTCGGCGATGGTGGCGAGGAGGAGGTAGCTTTTAGGGTACATGTAGGGTTAGAACCTTTCCATACCAGAGATACCAGAGAATATTGGTGTGGGAAAAAGGAGGTGAGACGCACAGCGCAGTGAAGCCCACGGCAGTGAGATAAACGTATCTGTTCAGGATCTTGTTGGAAGCGGCAGCCCCCTTGCGCCGAGTCCACCAGAAAACGAGGGGCATGCCGAACACATAGTAGACTAGGAAAATGACAAAAAGAGCAAATCTCAGGCGGTGATACCACGAATCCCAAGCGGGAGAGTCGCAACATTCGTTGGACATTGAGTATCCCGGGAATACGCCCAGCCCGGGGCCGCGCCCGAAGCCGTTGCCGAGCCGAAAGTGCGGCGGCGGGTATGCAATCGTCTCCTCGATGGCTCTCATGGTGGCTTATTCAGGGTTAAAGATCGCAACAACTCTGCTGGCAGTTTTAGTTTTGCAATGATCTATGAAGGTGTAAGAAGTGAGAAGTTCATGGACGTCGGGCATCATTCCGTCTAAGACTGGACATGATGTCGGTGGCTCATCATTCCCCTTATATCTCCGATTCCATGACAAGTTTTTTCCGCATGGAATGTATTTGCTCCAGTTAGAGCAAGAATTGTCAGACATGACATTTTTACGTTCTCAGGGACGTCGAATGAAAATGCTGGTAGTCTCGGACACTGAGGTTGGTAGATGTGATGATGGGGTGATGGTGTTGTGTAAGTCAGATCATGGCAACGGAAGCGTCACACCATGGCAGCGTTCAGCTGCCAAGATTCCAGCCAAGATGCTGCAAGCTGCCACCAATTGAGAAAAATGCGGTTGCTGTGCAGAATGGCCAATAATATCGATGAAGCAGGAGAAATTCACACTTCCCAAAGGTCAAATATGCATGATCACCTCCTGGAGACGCTCACCGTGGTGTTGCACAGGCGATCGGCACTTCGGGGTGGTATCGGCAAATCAGGAGCAGAACCTGGTGACGGTGGTGAGACCCGACCACACCTTTCTTCCCCGGCTTCTACCCAGTAACTGACACCTTCGGTCTGGGCATGATAAAGTATCACCATCGCAACCTTGACCCCACAATCAACCCGAAACAAGGATTCCCTTCCGTCCTTCCACAACCACCAACACACCGGATCTAGTAGCCAAGAACAACTTTTATTTTCCAGCACTCACCATGTCAACCCTAGTCCTCGTCTCCTCCTCCCTCCACACCCTCGTGCACAAGGCCGAAACCCTCCTCACCCAAGCCGAAAGCGCCTGCACCACGCTGCACACAGCCCAGCCCTTCGAACGCACCTGCACCTCCCTCGTCCGTCTCGACCAAGCCCTGCTCGACGCCCACGACCTCATCCACCGCGAATACGAACACCTCAGCACCGTCCACGGCAACGCCGTCGCCTCCGCCGGCGACCAAGCCGCGCGCTTCCAGTTCTGGGCCATCTGCAACAACATCGAACAGCGCATCACCTCACCGCTGGAAAAGCTGGCGCAGCAGTTCCTCGATCACCAGGCGCATCATCGGCATGAGCACGGGCCGCGGATTCATCATCGCCATTGTCATTGGTGTCGGTATTATTATCACTATCATCGGCATCATGAGCATCATGAACATCATCATGGTGGTCATGGGGGGAGTGGTAGTAGTAGTTTGCGTTGGGCGGGGGTGGGGTTTGTGGTTGCCAAGGGGAGGCGTGAGGAGGGGGCCGGGGGGCATGATCATTACTTGAGCGAGTACGAGGCCAAGTTTCAGGAGATGAGTGTGGAGTGGAGTGGGATTAAGGGGGCGGTGGCGAGTTGTTTTGATGAGCTGGAGGGGAGGTTGAAGAAGGGTGGTGAGAAGGGGGAGGATGGGGGGAAGGATGCGGAGACCGGTGGAGGAGGGGAGGGTAGGAAGGTGAGTAGGGGCTTTTCATGATTGGTTGGGGTGAATCGCTGACTGAATGATCGAAGCAGGGGAAGTCGGTCGCTGAAGCGGCGCACAAGATGATTGAGGCGACGAATGTGGTGGATGAGGAGATCAGGTTGATTGCTAATGTCGAGGATAAAATCCATGCTATGGCGGGGATTCTTCCGAGGTCGAATCAGAGGCTGAGCTCTGTGTCGTCGTCGTCGTCTTTGTCGATGTCATGTATGAGTGTGTAGTGGGTGATGGTCGCAGGGTAATAAGGGTTGTCTGAAGTTGTATCTTCTTTTTTGTACGTCTAGAAATTTAATGTCTGACAATCGTAGCCATTCTCGATGAGGGAGGATAATGCGTTGGTTTGTGGTCTGGCAACTGGACAACGTTCTCAAACCAAGTGGCAGGCGCGACCGCTCTGGGTTGTGCTATTTTTAGATCATGACGCCTGGGTATTCCTTCAACGCAAGGCAACCACGCTTCAGCTGGACGCTCGCAGGGTGGGTTCCCTCAACCCCGCTTTCCTGCCAATGAGCTGCCTCTGAGGCAGCAAACCCGACCGGCTTGAACAGGACATCTTTTTCCCCCTTCCAATCTTCTTCTTATCCTCTTTCAAGGATCGGTCTCAGGAATTTCCAAAGTGCAGAAGGAGCCAAGATGGAAGGCGACCAGGTCTGTGAGCATTGCGCCAAGGTGCCGCTCTTCTCGCTCTTCGGGGGACCAAGGCGTTACGAAGAGGACGACGACGACGCAATCCCAAGGGCCCCTCTCGGCACCCTCAAGCAAATATGGGAGAACACACAATGCCCCCTCTGCCGACTCGTCAAGACGGTCGCGGCCGGTTCCTATGACAACCTCGCCGCCATCACCGACACGGCCAACATCCTCGTCACACTGCGACCGGAGAGCCCGGACTGGGGGAACGAGATGAGTTTTGAGGACGAGCGGACGAAGCGCATGATGGGTAGTCGACTGACGGTGCAGTTCTCGGGACTGCCGGGCGCCGATGACTCGGAGGCTATAACGGTCGAGGTCCGAAGGTGGGCGCCTCCCGCGGGGATACAGCTGCTGTCGCCGGAATCTGTCGTCCCTGAGCGACCGCTTAACAATGGGTATCGCGCGACGACTATGGAGGAGAGTTTGCGGCTTCTCGGCACCTGGATCCAGGGGTGCGAGGAGCACCACGGCGAGACGTGTCGTCGGGGCGTCGAGATTACCGAGGGCGAGGAGCGCATCCTCCCCAGGCAAATTCGTGCCATTGACGTCGCGAATCAGACCCTCGTCGAGATCGACCCGGCTGTTGCGCAGTATGCGACGCTCAGTTACGTGTGGGGCACCGACAGCGCGGCGTACGCGGCCATGGCGGCCGGCATCGACGCCGACAAGGACGAAGATGGCGACGGGGTCACCAGTCTCCCCGCAACGGTACCCAAGATTATCGACGATGCCATGAGCGTGTGTCGGATGTTGTCAATTCCCTATCTCTGGGTCGATCTGTATTGCATCGACCAGGTCGACTTGACTCGAAAGGCCGCTGAGATCAGTGTCATGGGTCACATTTACCGCAGCTCCTACGTGACGCTCATCGCAGGCCGCAAGACGCGGGATCTCCTCCCCGTTGACCTTGGCGCTGATCTCGGCGCAGGCCAGCGTATCGAGACGGTCGACTCCAAAACCTACATCACCGAACAGACGCCCATCTCGCTCCAAATGTGGCGCTCAGACTGGATCACCCGCTCGTGGACGTATCAAGAAGGCCATCTCGCGCGGCGCGTCGCCTTCTTCCCCGACGACGGATCCGACATCTCGTTCCTCTGCGGCGCTGGACACTGGCGCGAATCTCTCCACTCGGGGCCCGAACACGGACACTCGCCGCGTCTCAGCAGCATCAACCTCGCCTCGGGCGGATTCCACGTTCTTGGCGGGCACAAGTGGCTTGCCACGGACAAATGGCGATTCCCCGAGTACGAGCGCATCGTGCTCAACTACGGGCGCAGGAAACTCTCGTTCGAGACCGACAAACTCAACGCCTTGGTCGGTTGTCTGCGGCTCGTGGGCGAGCGCAAGGGAGTTGAGTTCCTAGCAGGTCTGCCATCGGCCGACTTCCACTACGCGCTGCTCTGGGGAGGCGAGGACGGCCCGAGGCGGGAAGGATTCCCAAGTTGGAGTTGGGCCGGGTGGACGACGAGCATGAACACGACGCACATCGTTGGTCCGCAGGATGGCGAGGAGGTCTCTTCAAGATTAATATCTGACAAGGATGGGGCTTGGGTGTATGTGCACGACGAAGACAAGGTGCAAGAGCTCCAGGGGGTTCTTATGATTCCTACGTTCGGACAGAGTCCCGGTTGGAATCGGTGTCGCCAGCGATTCGCCGACATTCGCGTAGCGCCGCCCTATGACACGGTCAGGATCGAGAGCGAGGTAGCTAGATTCGTCGTCGACTTTTCCCGGGATGACCTGGGGGAGGACGCGGCCGAGTGCGACTGCGAGGTGTGCAAGGTGCTGAGCGAGCAAGGCATCGACGGGCTTCAACCGGACAAGGTGTACCAAATCCCGAGTCTGGACTGTGGGTTGCGCATGAGGAGCGTCAAGGGCCGCGACAAGGCGTGGCATCGGTTCACGTACAGGTGGCTTAGCGAGTGGCCGTTCTTCAAGGCGGGTCTGCCTGAAGAAATGACGGGGAGGGAGATGACGAGGTTGCTGGGGAGCGAGGGGTTGGAGTTGATCAAGGTGGTTGAAATTGAGCTGGTCGAGGGAGATGAGCGGTACAGGCCGTTTCGGCATGTGCTGTGTCTCGGTGTCGATCGGGGCTGGGATGAGGGCAGGGAGGGAAGGGGCAGTAGGATGGGAATGTTTGTGATTCCGGGGGAGATGTGGGATGAGGCGGGGCCGGAGAGCATGGCTGTTGAGTTGTGGTAGGAACAAAATGGGGGAATACGTTGAAAACTAGCACGCTTGCACGGCCAATCAGGTGGTGAGGGAGGAGAAGCTCAGCCACACCGAAGTGCGGGGAAATATTCAGGCAGCGAGAGGGGAACAAGAGGACCGATATTTTCGACTTTATCAGATTTTACCATCAGGTACATCCCAGCGACAAGTCTTGTGGATACCAACTATGAAGAAGATCCTGCCCAGTACACTATGGCGCTCAGCACAACGGAGGATAGCCAAATTGAAATACGGAAAACAACTCAACAATTATTCCCGCAACTCGCGGACCCCAGCCGAGATCCCAGGCCTGTTGCCAAAAGGCCGACATATCCTCGACATGCCCCACGAAATTTTGATGGAGATACTTGGCTTCGCGAGCACACAAGGTATCCAAAGCTGCCGCCTGACCTGCCGTTCATTCCACGACCTAAGCTCTGAGCTGCTCATCCGCGTCGTCCGCGTCGACCATCGAGCCTCAAGTCTTTCACGTCTCGGGGAAATCTGCAGTCACCCAACCCTTAGCAAAGGTGTTCGGACTATTCGAGTCGCCTTGCATGCCTACCACTGGTGGCTCGCCTTGTCCTTGGACCAGTTCATCCTTCACCATGCTGAAGCGCTCGAGAACCGCGTGCGGTTTTTCGAGCCAAACAAGGCGTGTGAAGAAGCGGACGTGTCCGAGGCGGCCGGAATGGAAGCGGCGAGAAGCGCTCGTGCGCTGCTGGCATCGTGGCGTCGAATGCTGGAGGGAAACATGACAAGCGAGGATGAGCTCCATCGTGCACGCCTGGAACAGACGCACAAAAAGTACGAGAGGCTGTACTTGGAGCAGGAATGGATCATGAAGAATGGAAGATTCGCCCAAGCCGTTGGCTCCGCAGTCACCAAGATGCCGTTTCTTCGACACCTCGAGTTTACCGACGCCCGGAAGGAAAATCCTTACACCATCCCGTGCATCGACACCTGCGAGAAAATCTACCAGGGCATGCTGGAGCCAATGACTGGGTACGATGTAGCCTGGGCCACCCGTAGCGGCACATGCCTCTCCGGAGTCATTCCCGAGGCGATAGGTGCCATCGGAGGTGCTAGGGTGTGTCTTGACAGCATCCAAATTCGGCTGGCAGTTCTCAGGTGTGCTCTGGTACCAAAGCCGGAAAGTGGGGACAATATTGCCTACGCTACTCAGCAGCTGAAGCGCTTCTCGTTCGAATCCACCGATTACATGTCTGAAGGGCAAACTATCGACATTTCCGGGTTTTTACAACTCTGTCTGAACTCGCCGAGTTTAACATCCCTCCGGCTTGACTTGGGGCCGGCTGACGGCTTCCTTTCAGGGAGCATTGGGGAAGCTCTAACAACGCGATTATGGCCGGAGCTGACAGATGTCTTTTTGGGCCGCGTTTCTATCGAGCTGTCCGACTTGCTGCGCTTTATACGGGCTCTGCCATCGTCCTCGCTGCATTTAGAGATGATGTGGATTCGTTTGCTTAGCGGTACCTGGCAAGAAGTTTTATCAGCGCTACGAGAGAAGTCTTGCCGTGTTCCTATTATTTCGGGTCCAAAGGGCACCTGGCGCGAGGATGTGTCAGGGGAGGAGATTTCGAGAATCGTTGGAATTCTTGGGGACGAGGAAAGCCGGACTTCGGCTAGTTTTCCACGATCAACTGATGATGAGAGGAATTTATTTGGCTACAAAGATTGACAGTCCCATCGTGTTAATTTTCTGAAGATTTATTCCAGTCCCATCTCCACATTCCCCACCGTATTCTAACAACGCTCTCCGACTACGAGCACGTGCAGGCGAGATTGCAAGTAAAGTCGGGGGCGTTGGGGCAGCTGATCTGGGGCGGGGTGAAGTCGTCGCAGACACACTTGCGGGTGTTGATGCAGAAAGACGTGAGCGAGCCGCACTGGGGTGTTGCCCTCGCGACGATGGTGCCAGGAAGAGCGAGGACGGTCTGGCCGGCGAGGAGGAGGACAACGAGAGCGGCGTAATTCTACTCCAGAAAAACATTTATGAGTAACTGTAGGATGAAAGGGGGTGTTGGAGTTCTCATCATGGGCTGCCATGGCAACGTCGGGGGGCCAGTGTACCTTCATTTTGCGTATTGTGCTGGTAGATGAAAGACGAAGTGGAGGGACTTTGGGGTTTAGTATGACTTGATTTTTGGGAATTTGGTATTGGAATGATGAGAACAAAGCTGTCTCCATCGTGGGAGCGAGACGGAGCACCCTTTTATACCTTGTTGCTGACACCGGATTTCCACGATGCTGGCCAATGCGCCCGCCCCGAGGAATCAATGAGTCCGGAGACTGCATGTTTTTATTCCTTTGTGAATTCCTACGCTAGAGCAAAAGCACCATCCATGATAATTCTCAGGGGGGCCTATTGAGACGGGAATTCGTCACGGAGTACAAAATTGGCACCGAAAGATGTAGTAGCTGGAAGCTTCGGCATTTCTTCTTTGACCCACCCCCCGCGCACATCGTTACTCAAAAGGTCTACCTGCCTCATTCCCATGGATTGTGCCTCTCCGTGCCCTTGGGGCGGAGTCAGATCCCGGCCACCACAAACGTGACGGTGAGGCCGGGATGCGGCGCGGCAGCGCTTTGCTACGCTATCCCCCCTGCTGGTACCAGAGTTTTGAATTCCTTCCAGCCAGACCCCGTTCAGTCCTCGCATTCCAAAGAGACCGAACCGGCGATCTTTTCTGAAGTTGACCTTCAAACGATCTGCGGTCGGTCAAATGGTGCAAAGAGTGGAGTTTCGGGTAAGCCGGAAGGAGCGTCAAAACCAGGCCTTCATGTTTGGTGGTGAGGCTCAGGTCTGGTCCGCTCTGTCGAACACGGCCAACAGTGCACTTCTCAGGCCCTGTCCATCACATCAGTACTAAGAGGAATTACCATGCCTCAACCCTTCATACTACCTCCCTCCAGCCAAAACAGTCCCGGCATGACCGCATCACCAGTATCCGCCCAAAACGTAATCTGGTTTTCCTGGTTCCATGGTCAGCCTCAAAGCTTTGTAAGTATTGTACATACGCCAAGCGAGCCATCTCGTAGAATTGGTCCATGATGTTGAGCCCATGCTGGGCATGTTTGTGGTAGTTCTGGAGAAGGCAGTGCGTTGTCCCAGGGACGTAGGAATGCCATCGGAATTCACGTCAATGACTGGAGTCAGAGTGCCGTCAAGCCTGAAAGAGGCTGTTGACCTCCCACATTTCCCAAGTACTAACTTGAACTCCCTACATCTAACTCCTGCGTCACTGTACAACACGAAACTCGACAACGTCCCTTTTACCGTACAACAAGTCCTGGTCTCGCAGCCAATGAAACAGACAAGAACCGCAGGCGCTCCGAACACCGAACGTATTTAGCTCAATCAGCTCGCAAGCTTGCCGGCCCCGATCAAAGAAAACATCAAACGTGAACCCCTGTCGACGCAGCAAACCATCCAGTCCATCCTCATCATCTCCAAGGCCAGCCAATATCGACCTGTGAATTTCCTCAACGCCCCTCATAACCACCTCAGCCATCTCCCTCTTTTCACCTTCCTCACATTCCGCAAACACCCAAGGCGCATGCCATCGATATTGACTCACGGCCGTGATTCGCAAGCTACCCGGCATGCAAAAGACGCGATACTCGTATTCCGTCCTGATGCGCTCGTCAAACGGAAGAAAAAAGACCTTGATCTCTTGATGCCCGGCGTTCAGCGAGCTGCTCAGGGCTTTCCAAGCGCGCAGAGACGTCGTCAGCTGCAGCAGTATCTCGTCTGGGGAGGAAACGGATATCTTGCCGGCTGCTGTGTTTTCTCCGTCCTTTGTTGAACAAGCGGACAGACGCATGAAGAGGCCTGACGGGGGAAAGGTGAGCGAGGCGAAGGCTGGGCGGGCTTCCTCGTAGAGGTCTTCGGCGTAGGCCTGGTTGAGCCGTCTGGTGTGGACCGAAGCGCTGGCGGCGTCGAGGATGACGCGCACTTGGGCGCGTGTCAAGGATGTCACTTGCAAGGCGTCTTTCGGTAGTCCTCGTGAGCGCATGATGAGGGGTAGCCATCGCTCGAAGGTGGTTGGAGCGTTGGAGGGGATGGGGAGATCCGGAGCTTCTTGGATGGTGTGAAAGTTGGAGTTGAAATTTGTTGTCGTGCCGCTTTCGTAGTCGGCCTGGACGGCGTGATGGTTGATGATGTGCAGGTCCATTTTGACCGGGATGGGATTCGTTTGCGTAGACTCTGGTATGGGCGGATGATTTTTGTCTGAAGGTATGAGTCAAAACAGCGTGCAGGAAAGCATTGCCTGCTTTAGGTTTTCAAGCCGACAAATAGCGCTAAACCGACCTATGAGATTGGTTGGTTTCCGGCCATTATGGAGTCCAACTTCCGAGCTCAAGCGACCCCTGAGCACTTATGTCAGCAAGCTCATCCCCCTTCGTGTGGTGTCGATGTACCCCCTTATAACCCCTATCCTGCTATCGCTTTTCACCCATTAGAGGCCCTACCATCTAAGGGTCAAGTAGAACTTGCCGGTCGCTGACCAAGACAAATAAAGATCCTAATCTATAGAGGTGAAGAACGTTCTTGTATTATTAACATGACAGGGCAAAAGCCCCTCGAATATAACCAGACAACAGTGGAGAACAATTACATCTTGGTAAACCTAGGACAGGTCCAGTACCAGAATTGGGTCACGGAGCTATGCAGGTCAGGCTCACCCATATCATCTCACTATAGTTTAGGAGCGGCTCAGGAATTATGTACGAACATGGAAATTGCGGACTCAGTAGTAGACAGACAGGACTTTCGCCCTGCTATGTCAATTATCCAAGAACATGGAAATTGCTGAGTGCAACTTTAGGGTACAACAATAGTCTGTTGTAAGGGGAGCCAAAGCTGTGCCGGATATCCAAGTGCTCGCACCGCTCGACCAGCGTGATCGCCCCCGATTGGTGGCTTGTCGCTGCTGCACAAACGCGATGAACGTTCCAGTAGCTGTATTGGGCAGCCAAGCAGCTCCTTCTGAGGCGCAATAGGCAACACAGCCTGTCGCCAAGACCCTCAAGTGACCCTGTAAATGGGCCTTAAATCCTTCCACCAGCCCGCACAGGGGAAATTGCGCAACTGCAACTTCATGTTCAACTTCGGGTCAACTCTGACTTCTATATTCGTTTCAACGTTGTCTGGTCAGCATCGCGATGAGTTTCAAGGCCGAGCCAGCGCATCCCACCCCTGCCGCTGTCGACGAGCCGCTCCTAAGAAAAATTGGAGCAACGGACTCTGTTGAGAAGCGCAGTCATGAGCCAATCGTCGCGAAACAGTCGCTTTGGGCGAAATTATCCGATGCTTGGTTCTACGAGTTATTCGGCTTCCTCGCCGGCCTCGTCAGTCTCGTGGCGACCGCTGTCCTCTTGCGAGCGTACGACGGCCAACGACTACCCGATCGGCCGGTAACGCTCAACTTTGCGCTTTCTCTTCTTGGCAACATTGGCTTCACCGGCACACTATTTTCCGTTCATGCCGCTGTGGCCCAGATGAAATGGATTTGGTACGCGAGGGAACGAAGACCGTTATCGCAACTGTCTGTTTTTCAGAAAGTCAGGAGTGGTGCGATTGGGGCTTTGCAGCTGATGGCCGCGGCTGGGACTCAGTGAGCGAACTTGAACATCCCGTCTCTAATTGTCTTCATGTCAAAGTGCACTGACATGGACGGCCAGGCCCGTTGTGTATATCGGATCCCTTGCCATCCTCCTTGGCATGTTTTGGGGCCCATTTACCCAGAACCTCGTCCGCTACGAGTCGCGAAACATCCCAGTGTCAGATGGTGTAGCACTCGCCACTCGATCTGTAATATTTGAAGGCTCTGGGCCTCAACATGCTACCGGCTGTAAGTGCGCCAGTTGAGATGACGCTCTGAAAACAGTAGCTAATAGCATCCCCGAGTTCAGTCATGCTGCCAGATCCCAGGCTGGAGATCGGCATGCTTGCCTCGGCCGCGGCAGCCCCTGAAGACGAAGCCGTCAACCGACCCCAGTTTTTTTGCAGCACGGGTAACTGCACTTGGCCTGCCTTTGCCACCCTCGCCTTTTGTTCAACTTCCACCGATCTAACCCCCCAGGTTACCATGAACTACAACAGCAGCATCGCATCGGGATGCGTCTTTGGAGAATGCTTCACCAACAAAACCGTCCAGGACTGTAAGCCAACCACACCCGGTGGCGTGACAGCCCTATCCCGCACAAGCGGCGACGGGGAAACGTTTTTCAATATCTCCTACCTAGGCCCTGCAACTTCAGGTTCCTCGGACCCTCTCCGCTTCCAGTCTATCCGGCGGATTCCTGCATTCCTCTCTAGAATCGGGCTTCAGAAGCCCTTCAGCATCGCCAACTTTACCGCCACCGAATGCTTCCTCGGCCCTTGCGTCCAGAGCATCCAGGCTTCCGTTGTCAATGTAGGTTCATTTCTCCCCTCTTTCACCCACCAACCAACCGACCCCAACAACAACCCCCGCCCCCTAAAAAAAAAAGAAAAAGGAAAAAAAGAGAAAGAATTAGGACAAACTAACACCCCCAACAGGGCGAATACACCGAAACCATCCTCGCCACCCACCCCAGCCCATCCACCACCGGCCCCTCCCCCGCCGGCCTCTTCACCCCCCTCCATCCCCCCTGGGGTCCCAACCTCGGCATCCACCCCTCCGAGAACCTCACCTCCCTTTTCGGCAACGGCGTCGACTACCTCTTCGACAACGGCCTCTGGCCCAAGCTCTTCGAAGCCCGCATCGTCGTCCGCGACGCCCGCTCCGGCTTGGCCCTTTCGGGAAAAGCCGACCTCGGAACGGCAATGTTCATGGCCAACTACACGGCCGAGGAATGCGGCAGTCCAAACAAGGATATCGTTGCGTGCGCGATGAGGGGTTTTGCGAAGGCGCTTTCAAAGACGGTTAGGGAGTCGGGGGTTGCGGCGCATGGGACTGGGGCGGGGGGTGAGTATCTTGTTAGGGGGGAGGCGATGGTGCCGATGACGTTTATTCGGGTGAGGTGGGAGTGGATTTTGCTGCCGGGTGCGGTGTAGGTGTTTGGGGTTGCGACGTGGGGGATTGTTGCGGTGCAGACGTGGCGGTTGGGGTTGCCGAGGTGGAGGGATGATTTGTTGCCGTTGTTGTTTTTGTTTAGGGGGGGTGATGGGGATGGGGTTGGTGTGGGGACGGTGGTTGGGAGTAGTAAGGAGAGGGATGAGTTTCTTGTGGCGAATGGTCATGCGAGTTGGGCGTATGAGACGGTGTCTGGGCGGATTACGGCGCAGTTGCAGGGGCGTCCTCCTGGGAGTGAAGGTCCTGGGGGTGGTGCGATGCGGCTGGCCTGACGCGGACTATTGCAGTTGTGGGACTTACACAATGTCAATACCTAGTTCTAACCGTTCTCAATAGTATGGTGCAAATGTGAACCGGGCCTATTTGATAAGGAACTCTTGCAGTTCTTCTCTCTGAAACGCTTCAAGTACTGAATGATCCACCTCATTTCTCAACATCAAACCATCAATGAAAGCGGTACTGGCCATCCTGTATGAGCCTTGCTCATTGCTTGGCCGAAGCAGAAAGGGGACCTCGGCCCTTGGCAATATTGCCAACACATCTCCATCCATGACACGTTTCGATCCGATACCAGACAGGCCGAGTTTCGTTGCGCGAAATACTGTCTTGTCCGCAAGCCACTCTGCGCCCTTGATGCAGCGTCGAGACCATGACATATATGCATCGTCATGTTCCTCAACGGCCTTTCGATCCACAAGGCCACTCTCAGAGAGTCGCCGAAACCCATCTTCCGTATCCTGGAGCAGCGCGGTAGTGTACCCCGCGTAATCATTGTGGGAGATCGTCAAAACTATGCTGAGGATCAGCCTTCGGAAACTGCCAAGGGCAATTGGTTCGATGGATGTCTCCCTGAGGCCCAGTAAGGAACATATTTGTTATAAAACGGTCATGGGATCCGTGCCAAATCTGAAGGTAACATCCACAGGACCTAGGTCCCATCCGACCATGCTGAGAGTCGTCAAATCTTGGCTCACTTGGGGGAGGGGGAAGTTTTGGCCAAGGACGGGGTCTATCAGTTTGCTATTTCTTGCTGACTCGTCCTTGAAATAATCGTGTATAGACCCTGGTGTGGAATCCGTTTGGCTGAAATTCGGGACCCAGGAGACAGAGGAGGTGTGCGTGATAGCCTCGTCATCAAGGGTAAAGATGTAGTAAGGGGATGTCTCGTTCGTGTTCATGAAGGCGGCGGCTTCGTGTAGAACCCGCCTCATCGGTTTATCGTAGTCTGGGGGGTAAAGCACCCGGATCTTCGGCACCATGCCGTACAGCGCATAGACTTTGTCTCGAGGATCAAGGCACCCGCTTGCCAATGTCAGATAGACAAGGTTCACAAGTTCCCAGGCTGTGGGCTCCAACGTGAGCCGTGTTGCAACGTGACCAGATTCCAGGGCCCGCAGTGTCGTGGGGCTCAGTACATTCTCGTTCGGGTCTACAGGTTTTGCCCAATCCGAATGCTCGTCGACATCTCGAATAGCTTCCGGTCTGTTTGACAGGGAACCCAGAGTTGAACGTTGGTGACCCAAACCGAGTGGGCCGGAAGCCATATAGCGAATCAATTTTGTTCTGGCTGCTTCTAGCCTGGTAGCCAACACTTCTTGCTCGCCACAAATGCACACAGGCTCCCGAGCAGGCAGGCAATATTCCTGGAACGTCCACATCCGATGCCAGTAGGGTAGCAGGAAAAGCTCGTATATGCCATTCATTGCCTGTACTACTACAGAAGCCTGCTTGGTTTTCGCGTCTCGAGAGAATGCCGAGGTCATCGTGAGCTTCCACCAGATCCAGGAGAATGTACTGTACTCCTTGTACGCCTGGGTTAAGGATCCAGGAGATAGCCACGTCGATCTCGGGTGTCGAAGGGCCCAGCCACACCACAACACGACGAGCAGTCGAGTAGATTGTGCCCATGAGCGGTACCTGGACGTTCTTTTCGGTCACATTCTTGATTGATGCAAACGGCGTCAACCCACATGACGCGGGTTGTCAGTCGTTTGCGGAGCCTCCGAAGACCGGCCTCGAGATTCGTCGTCACGGGGAATGACGTGTTTTCAACAACGATGTCTTTAGTGATACTGGGATCTCCCCAGACATAAGAGAGGGCTTCAAACTTCGGGGAGTCCAACAGTGACACCGTTTTGAGGTTGCATCGGATCCGCGCACTCTTCCGGCCTGGTAGGAGCTCTAGGAGGCGGATCGTGGAAGGCCCGAGGGCAGTGTACAGCTCCATCGATGCGCTGTAAAATGATACACCTTAGGTAGGGTGGTTGGGTGGGTATGATGTCGCTTGGTGAATCTCTTCGCGCGGTTGATGAGCCAAGTGTGTCTCGTTTGGACAAGGCCGGAGATCGATCGATGTTGAAGGAGGGAGAGAGCCTAGCCCGAGCGGTGGGACACAAATTGGGGCACGTTGAGCGCTTCGCTGGAACCCGCCGAATTGCTGCCTGGGGAAGTTGATTGCCCAATGAAAGCTGCAGCGACGCATCGCCTCACCTGATTTTCAACAAATTGGAGGAAGGCACGACGGGTTCGGTACCGGAGCACCAGCCACTCCAAGTTCATCATCCCAGCTCCATGTTTGGGGCGGACCGGGTGGCCAAAGGACGTCCAACTGCCCACACTTGGGAGATATACTCTGCGAACTTGCAATGGCAAAGTAGTGAGTTGAAGTAGATTTGATCCGGCCCGGGGGCATGTGAAGATGGTGGAGGATTTTCTTCGATCCAATTGGTTCCAGGTTGCCGGCGGTCCGGCACCAATGTCACCTCATGGGTGGAACTCGGCCCACCGGACCCACTTCGCGAAGTTTTGGTAACGACGTCAAAACATCTGGGTTTTCTGCCACGAACGCCGCCATTTGATAATGTTTCTAGAATCTATTTCGCTACAATTCACGGGCCAGCGAACGCCAATATGGACAACACGAAAATCTGTGACGAACGTCCCACTCCAACGGACCTCTCGAGTCAGGCAAGGTTACCTCGGGAGAGTTACGTAACACATCTCCGCCAAAGCTCACGGACATCTTTCGACAACTCTTACTCTTCATTGTCTCCGACACTCCGGCCCCGGCCCCGATCAGCGATCTACAATCATGAAAACCATCGGAGTCATCGCCTTCAGTCCACTCCCCCTCGAGTAACCTTCGACAGATGGAGCTACGACAGAGAGAGAATGATGGGATGTGGAGACGAAAACACACCTTCAACACGACACAGATCAGCGATGTCCAACTTGTCTCCGCCCACGCAACTCCATCGACGCGCCGTATCAACCGGGGATCTCCCCACATTGTCGCTACCCCTCCCAGGACCCCACACTCAACAGCCCATCGCGACGCACATGCAATACTCCCAAACTTCGTCACCCAGTCCATCGTTGAGGAATTACCGGGGAAACCGGAGCTCCATGTTGAGCACCTGCACTGTGGAATTTGACCTCGTGGATCCGTCATCACCCGGAAAAGGCGCAACACGGCTTTCTCTCGTTGAGGTTGACCATGAGCATGGTCATAACAACAGCACCAATGCTCCTCGTGATCGAGAAAAGTTGAAAGGAGAAGAAGAGGGGCTACCCGGGCCCGGATGCTGCGGGTGCTGCGAGCTAGGAACGGCAAAGCTGGTGGGAGGGAAACTGGTGGCTTGGATGACTGGCACGATGTTGCCCATCGTATTTGGGTCTACAATAAAGCTGTTGGCTAATTGTTTCAAATAACAAGGGCAGTGCAGGTATCCCCGGAATCTCAGGGTACCATCACACAAGATGCCTATCATACACCATGAAATACGCATTGTAATTCCCATCACCACCAAACTTCCTGTCGTCCTGCAGCACGCTCTCCACTTCACGAAAGCCCAATCGCAAATACAGGTTCCGAGAGACGTCGAACCCCATGACGAATATCGGCATCCCCAGCTCCTCCGCCTTGCGAATCCCACTCTCGACCAACGCAGTGCCGACTCCCTGGCCCTGTCGCTCTGGGTAAACCGCCAGATACTCCAGCTCTTCCATCACCGTTAGCACTCCCCTCACCCAGATTATCACCTCATTCAGGGGTCACCCCAAGGCAATGCACTCACTGATATACTCCCTATCCCCCGAAACCCTCGCCAGCGCCTCATCAATCCTCCCATCCAGCTCCCCCATATCCTCCCGCGGCTCAAACCACGCACTCTCCATCTCCTCCTCGGCCTTTTTCCTCACCTCCTCGCTCACCTCTTCCACCTGCCTCTCCCTCCACACCACCTCCCCCGTCTCCTTCCCCCTCTTCACCAACGACTCGGGCAACATCCATCTGCAGTAGCCGATGATCTCACCCGTTTCGTCGTCCACGGCCTTCTCGTGACGCATCGCATCGCGGTCGTTGAGGATGACGGAGGCGGTGATGCGCTTTTCGACCTGGGCGAGCATGAAGGGGAGTTGCATGTCGTTGGGCCACATGATGCGCCAGTAGGGCTGGTGCCAGAAGGCGGTGCAGTTGTTGCGGGCGAGGGGGAGGGCGTCGGAGAGGGAGATGGGGTGGATGGTGTAGGGCATGTTGGCGGTGGTAATATGTGTGGGACAGAAATGGGTGCTGAATAGGGGCTGGGGTGGAAACATGAAGGGATCTGAGTTCAGAACAGGGGTGAGTTCGAAGACAAAATGTGGAGACGGCGACGATATCGCAAATCCCGTGTAAGTCGTCGGGATGAGGGGTCGGTTGTCGCAACGTGGTCGGAAGCAACCGCGCGGCACGGCGGCAGTTATGTGTGCCGACTGCCGATCCTACGGATCCTACCTTACGTCACCTGTCCAAAGACTCAACGACTTTGTTGTATCACCATCGTTCTTCGAGCCCGGAACATGTACCGTAGCGGGAGAATGAACATGGCAATAAGCCTTGTGAGCCTGATACCCCCTGTGGATTCAACATGCCTTGTAATTTCAACATGTCTTGTTGCGCCAGGCCGCCTCTGATTGGCCGCAAACCAGCGGGGCCACTGCTGAGGGTCGCTCCTGCCCTTAATCTTGCTCGCCCTGTATCAATGGCAAGAACGACAGCCCATTTCAAATCAATCAAGCTGGCTAGTGGCCGAGCGGTTAAGTGATCGCTTTTATGCTTGTTGATACCTCTGTTCGATTCCTCGTTGTGTTGTTGTTTTTCTTTGCTTTCTTTCGCGCGCTTGAAGCTATTCGCAAGCGCTTCAAGCGCGCAACCCCTTTTGCGCACGTGCGCCTATAACCCTAACCCTCACGTCTTGCGGCACTGGTGCGCGATCTGGGCCAATCAGAGCCCTCTGTGGGAGGTGCAACATGGCATGTTGAATCCAACATGTCATGTCAGGCTATTATGACATATTTTTTTTACATTGCTTGTTTCGCTCCCCAGATTCCCGCTGCGGTAGGTACGCGTAGCCCAGGCTGCAATTCACGTCAGACGGCATCCGCCAATGCACCGCCGGTCTGGCTGGGTCCTCAGTACCACCAGCCGAGCCTTGATCGTGCTACCGTCTGCCCTAGTCCACAATGTCTCACAACAGGGCGTTGACACCGATTGGGCGAGACAACGCCCAAAAAGGAATGGGCCGTGCAGACAAGGTCGAGCAAGACAGTTTTCTGTGCGAGCCTGCGCCTGCTTGCCATCCTCGGCATCATCTCTGTGCAACTCCACAGACGCGAAGTCGGGTGGTATCCAATAACCTCTTCAGGGGCATGGCCGACGCCCCATACTGCTGCTGCCTCCTTGGACGGATGTTGTGCTACTATCATCCACGCATTTAAAGTCCAGCGCTCTTTGGTTCTCTGGCACAAAGCTGCCCGCCCCGGAACATCCCGCCAACACTCTAATTACATTTCGAATTCTGGACACGGATCAGATACCAAACCCACTTAAAAACTCCCTAATATAAATCCACCCTCCGACCCTTCACCAGCGCTCGACTTTGGCATCCACAACACAACACACCACAACATCACAAACTGGAATCCAGCAGTTTTCAACCTCAACCCCTAAACGTCCTCCGAGTCTTCAACCCCCACAAACCCCATCCAAGGATCCCAACAGCTCGAACAACCGCATCGATTCAAACGCCACTGTCCACTCAACCCACCTGCACTCAACACACCAAAATCCCACCCGATCATCTATCTACCTTAGGCACCAAAAACACCGTGACGCACTCCACCTCCCACGATGCACATTCCAAATCCAATGCACATGCACATGCACATGCACCTCCCCCTTCCACACTCCATCTCCCTCTCCCTCTCCCACCGGCGCCAACACCACCACGGCGACCACCACGGCGACAAACACGACAGCAAACACCACAACAGCGACAAACCCAACAGTAACAACATGAACAACCCCAACAACAAACCCAGCTACTGCCCAACCCTCCCAAGTCTCCCCACCACCCACGCCTTCGAACGCGTCAACGAAAAAGCCGACGTCGCGGTGGAGCCGTACTGGGCGGCCGAGTGGGATTCCATCAAGCACCAATACGACGAGATCACGTCCGTGCCCCTCGCCACCCGACGGGATCGCCTCGTCCAAAAGGTGAGACTGGCAAAGGTCAACCGAGCTGCAAAGGTCATCAGCAAGCGAGAGAGGATTCACAGAAGGGCAGTCGAGGGGTGGAAGAGAGAGAGGATGCAAGAGATCGCTGCCAGGAGCGTTGCATCACGGAGAAGGAACCGGAGGCCGTCGGGTTGCGACAAGGTCGCCAAGGACTCCATCAACGTTGATGTCAAAGAACGAAAAGGGGCAGATGTCCCCTGGGTTAGGAGTCCAGAGCGTCGATGGACAGTATAAGATGACATGGGCAGACAAGAACGATAGAATAATGATTGGTATTACTACTTTTAAGGTATGTCGTCTGCAATTACATTAGGGTTTATCACCTACACCATGAGCCTCCCCCTCCGCTGCGACGATGAATGCGCCCGCTGGGCTTCGTTGTCGATGGCATCCTAAACCTGAAACTGGCTGATCGTGCTGTTTTTCCACCATGCTTTTCCCGCGGGGCGTCGGGGCGGGAGGCCTTGGATGGAATTGGCCAAGACTCCCAGGGCGTGGGCAACGGCCTTTGTGCTGAGGGTCAAGGCTTCCAAGTCGACGTTGTCGACGTCATCACAGGCTTTGTGGTTGCAAGGGTCATGTTCGCCAACACCGGTGAAGAGCCCGACGCAGGGGATGTTGAGACGGTAAAATCCAGCATAATCCGAACGCCAGTCAAAGAACCTAGCGTCATGTTAGTCCTGCTCACACCAGGGGGTTTGCCGTGCCATACCTCCGCGTGACGTTCTCGCCAGCAGCAGTAAGATAGCCTTCCAACAGATCAATGCCAATGCCGGAGCCAACCCCCCACTTGATCTCGTACGCCGGGTTCGGCGAGCCAATCGTGTCGAGGTTGAAGTAGTACCGGATGCTGTCCACCTCCTCCGGCTCAAGGTCCTGGATATAGTGCATCGATCCGACCAAACCCGACTCCTCGGCACCCCACCAGGCGAATCGGATGGCGTGCGGGTGTCCATCGAAAAACGTGAGACTTTCCATGAGCTCAAGGAGGGCGGCTGCGCCACTGCCGTTGTCGTTCAGGCCAGGACCATCGAGAACCGAATCAAGGTGTGCCCCGAGCATAATGACCTTGGTCGGGTCACCTTGCTTGGTCTGCGAGATGACATTCCACGATGAACGAGTCTCGAGCACACTGTCAACAGTGAGGGTGGCATGCAAGACATGGCCGTACTTGATGCGCTTAGCCAATCCGAAGCCGATGTCACTGGTGATGATGCCAGTTGGCAGGTTCATGTCGAGCTCCTCAGCAAAGAGGCTGTCTACCCGGCGTGAGCTATCATTCTCAAAAAACACATCATCGTGCCAGACAATTGCACCTGCAGCCTACGTCAGCGTTTAGTGCGGGAACATGGAACGGAATGCTAACACACCAACGGCCCCATGCTTTTTGGCGTTGGCAACTTTCACGCCAATGCTGCACCTTCCACGCATGATCAGGGCAATCTTCCCCGTGACATTGATACCGTTCCACTCGCGCTCGACACATCCAGCGCCGCTCTCCCTGTCCCGAGGCAAGCTGACCAACCTCGCCGTGATTCCACCTGAGGGTGTCGGAGGATTGTACCAGGGACTGATGACATCGACGGGATTGCCATCCACCGTCAGAGTGGTGTTGAAGACCTCGAAGTACGTGTGATTGAACGTTTGCACATGTGTGTCGAATTTCTTGTGGAATCGCTCCGTCGCCTGGTCCAGTATATAGTCAACCGACGCCTCGTACCCGGGTGTCCCGAAGGCGCGGTTGCCACCGTACTGCTCGGCGATGATGTTGAGGACCTGCAGCGTTCTATTCATGCTGGAGAATACAACATCAGCACGATGCAAAGGGCTTGCCTGGAAGGACGAAGTAAGACGAAGAGGGATGGAAAATGTAATGTGCTTACCGAAGCTCCTGAACTTCGTTCGCGAGGCCTTCAGGCGTCAACACAGGCCAGCGTGCATGGCACCCTGTCGCCAGCATAACCGCAGCAGCGGCGCCGTGGGAGATCCTCATTGTGTCACATCGAAATCGGCAGGCTTTGCGTGGCTCGGGCGGCGCAACGAGTTGCTGCCGCGTAGAACGAACCCGTCGTCAAGGGGTATCGAACTTGGATGATGTCCAATCGACGTAGGACGATGCGAGGAACGAAAGAGAAGAGGGAAAGGCGATGCCGTCCAGTTCAATTGAGGGTGCGTGACACCGGGCGGGTCTGCAAGCCACAGGCGGAGCTAAACAGTACGAATAATGCTGATAGCTGCAGTGCAAGAAGAGCTAAGATGATGGCGTGGGAAGAAAGTTTGGATGTTCATCTTGCTCAGCTGGTCAACCTTGGCTCTGGATGGATTTATACCGCGCCCTGAGGTGTTGACTCTTGCCTTCCATTTCTTCGGGCCTTCAACGGAGCAAGAGAGTGCTGGCAAGAGATGTGTGCGGCGGACGTGCAGCCACGGATCGAGATGTGTGACGAATCGACGTGTGTGGCGGAAAGAGCAGCCATCGTGACGGGAGATGTCCTGACCCACCCCCTTGACACCTGCCATCAGCAATTGGAGTCTTATCATACTTTCCGGGCTTGCGCCACTTACGCAAAGCTTCCTTTGTGGCTAAAGCTAAAACCTCTGAATCGGTTCGTTGACTGATTTTGTTTGCTAGAGTCTGGTTTTTTTTGTTTCACGGATGCTGGCGTGGTACCGTGGCGCTTACCGACAGTCCAAATTGCTTCCCTTCCATTGTTGTTATTTTCGACAGGGCTTTCGCCCTGCCATGTCAATTATCCAAATCAGCAATCGGAGGCGATGCGGCGGGAGGGAGGTCGAATTCGCGGCCTTCCTTCCCTGATTCCAGGCAGGCGCATTTTGAACAATTGAGGACGTCAACCATTGTCCACTTGGCCTCTCTCCAATGATGCAGCGGCGGAAGGTCTCCGCAACGCTGACGACGCAAGGCAGATCTGACCCGCAATTCGTGTTACACCAACCCGAATAGTCAATCGCTGGTTGGCTCCGGGCAGCAGGTGCCTTGCTCGGCCAGCGAAGGATTCCAGCGCTTGTGAGCCCCGCGAGGACGCGCCAATGCTTTCTGCAAAATGGGTCTTGGCAGGCCAAATCGATCCACTCACAGCCTCCCAACTCCAACTGGGGGTGGCAGTTTCAGGGTGGAGTGGCTCGCGCTCTTCTTCCTTCGCGTGCATATATCGCTGGGAAAGACCCCTCCATCCGGGCCCGAGTCGCGGTCCTCGCATCACCATCAAAGCAGCGACCTCCATCCAAGCCCATCGCCGGCCCGCCCCGTTCATCATAATCGATGCCAGCGCTCTTTCCTTGAAGCAACTTGCGAAACCCACGACATCCACCCGTTCCTGACATTTCCCCACCTCGACCATGTTGGCATTTCTTGGCTCCCGCGAAATGCTGTTCAGCAGCGGCATCAAGTGCACCTTCAGCGAGCAGCCCACCCAAGTCACACCGAATGCCGACCTCGGCGGGCCACTCGTAAGTCGGCCGAGAATTGATCCTGCATATTGCTCTCTTCACAGCTGACCACATCTCAAACAGCTCACGGCGGTTGTGATCAGCACGTCGTTCTTGACGGTCGGCCTCACAGCGGTGTACTACCTCTTTGCTCTCGACCCAAACCGAAATTCGTCGGGCGGTGAATACGCAGCGAACTGGGTCGACGTGGCAGTCGCCCGTCTGGGCAGACGCATTGCCGACCGGCCCATCTTTCGCCGTCTCCAAGGAAAGACGGGAGGCACAGAAGTCTTGGCGCGGTCCATTCTCATTCTCTGTGACCTCCAGACCCTCGTCGGTCTCAGTCTCCTCATCGGCGGCGTTCTCAACCTCCCCAAGGGCATCTCGGCCTACCACTTCATGCTGGTGGCCCAGACAGCATGGTTCTCCCACGTCGCACAGCTCACCACCCTCTCCGTCCTCCGCCACACCAAGCACAGTCTCGTGGCCAAGTGGGCTAGGATCCTTGTCACTGTGGCTTTCACGGTTATGCTGATCAAAGCCATTCTCCCGACCATATTCTTTGCCTGGGCCTACACTCGACACTTTTCTGACGCCTTCAAGGACACGGATAGTCTCCAGTACTTCCCCGGAGGCTCGGCAAGTCTGCCCGGAACCCCTGCACTGTGCTTCTACGACTTCCCTCAGAGCCTCCGATGGCACTACGAGAGTAGCTCCCTTGCATGGACCTTCACTGACACCCCTGCCTTTGGATCTGCGGTGCTGTCTATTGTCGCTATTGTTCTCAACCTGGCTGTCCGGTTTCTTCGTCTCGAGGGGTGGCTGGACCGACCCGTCCTCTTTGTCCGTCGCGCCATCAGCAACAAGTGGAAGTCTTTGTTCGCCGCGGCCGCTGAGGACGAGTCTCGCATCCAGCAGCTCGTCGCCCACATTGGACTAGCCACTCTCCTCACAACCAGGCTGTTTGCAGACCTTTTCGTGTCGTCCTTGTCAGATGTGAGTTCACATGATACACCATCACCACCATGCATGCTAACAAACATTGCAGATTTTCTGGATCATCGTCCCCGCTGTGTATGGCACCATCACCCTCCTTCGCGCCCGGTCCGCCTTCAACATCCAGGAAAGCCCCTGGACATACGGCCAGATCCTCCCCATGCTCCTTCTCATCGGAGCCATCATCGTCCTTGTCTGGACCTTCATCTCCTTCCGCAGCGGCCCCACGGCCCTCCCCCTTTCGCAGCCACCCCAGCAATACACCGACGATGGTCCCAGCTCGGGGACCCTCCCCGCGACATCTTCCCCTCACCAAGACGACGAAGTCCCGCTCATGAGAGAGGCAACCCCCGTCTTCGAGCGCGAGTACACTAATCCCAACACCACCCCCTGGGCCTCGGCCGCTATTGCCCTCCCTTCTGCCAACCTTGCGCTCTTCACAGCCTTCTACTTCCGGTACTTGTATGACCGCCAACCAAACGCCGCCTCCCTCCTCGTCCATTTCCTCATCCCCGTTCTCGTTGGCATCCCAGTAGCTTCCTATGTCTTTACGCTGCTCTCGCTCGGGTATCAGAGCGTCAGGTCCCCTGAGCAGAGCACGAAGAAGGCGTACTGGGGTATCTCGAGCGCTGTGTGGGCTGGCTCGGGCGGTCTGTACGCTTTTGCCCTGTACCTCGGTCCATGGCAGATGTTTCACATTTTGAACTATATCATCATTGGGTTTGGGGGATTGGCTGTGTTGGTTAATGTGGCCGCCGCCATGGTTGCGCGGCCTGGAGGAAGGAGGGGCATGCTTGCGATTTAGGTAAGGGATGATTGCTCAAGAATGTTGGTCTTTTTGCGTCCTGCCGTTGGGTTGGTCATGATGTCATTCGCTTCCAAGGCTGGGGGTTTTGTTTTTTTGGCGCATTGGGTGTCTTCTTGCATTTGGTCTCTGGTGGTTATTGTGGTGCGTCTCTTGGAACTGTAATTTTGTATTTCAGCTCAGCGGTTTGTTTTGGACAACGTGCGTCTGATACAAGGCGCATATGATTTACTATGCGCCTGGTTTCTATAAGCTTTAATCAGTTCTAATAGTTGACTTGGGTTAGTGGCTGCCATGTCAGACGATCCTGCGCCGTGTTTGGTGCCAATATGACTTGATTGTGAGACAGATACGCAAAGCTTCCTTTGTGGCTAAAGTTAAAACCCCTGAATCGCTTCGTTTACTTCCTTCGTTTGCTTTAGTCAAGTTTTTTTTTGTTTCACGGGCACTGGCGTGGTACCCTGACTATTACAGTCAAAATGATTGCTTCCTTCCATTGTTGTTATATTCGACAGGGCTTTCGCCCTGTTATGTAAATTATCCAAGATTGTGAGATTGATCTCGACAAACTCGCGCCCGACGGTCGATCATGGCGAAATGGGTGAAGTGCAAAATGACATTCTGCTGATGCATTTTCTAGCCCCTTATCCCACTCTTGGCAAATATATACTGTTTCCATAAAGATTATGTACAGGAAAAAGGTGTCTCATCTTCTTTCTTGCACATCAAGATGAGGAGAGAACCCTTAAAAAGAGGCCCCGGCTAATACTACCGGTGGGGGCTCTAGCACCTGCGCCAGTCGACGATGACGCGGTCGTTGAGGAGGTTGTACAGATCCATGTGGCCCTCGCGCGTGGTGCCGCTGCCGAGCGGGGTGACGCGGACCTCGGAGTCGATGACCATTGATGTGGAGGAGCCGCACGGTCCCCAGAGCTTGTTGGTCGCTGTGGTGAGGAAGCGGTCGTTGCGGAAGTAGTGGCCGTCGAAGGGGCCGTCGAAGTAGTATTGTGTTGAGACCTGGTTTTGAGCGTGTTAGTATTTCTTGAGTAGAAAGTGGGTATAGAGTGAAAATGTACCGTGCGTGTCTGCCCGGTGTACGAATACGTCGTCTTGGAAACGGCCTCGGAGTTTTGCGGCAGCTTGACGGTGCCGTAGTAGTCGGCCTTGGCGACCGACACCTGCCAGCCTGCGGGGTGGTTGAACTTGACGGTGACTTGGCAGTTGAGGCGCGTGTCGACCATGCGCGTGTTGTTGGCGCCCGAGCGGGCCGTGTAGCGCGTCTGCGGCACGGGGATGAGCGTGGGGCTGGTCAGGGTTGCGCCGACGCGGGTGGCGGCGGTGCAGCCGGTGCCGGAGTAGGTGATTTCGGGGATGATGACGCCCGAGGGGACCGTCTGCGCGGCCACGAGGCCGGCGAGCACGGGGATGGCGGCGAGGAGGCGCATGGTGTTTGACTCGGACCTGAACCTTCGGGATTTCTTACAGGGGGGTTAGGGAAGGGAGGTGAAGGGGGGGCACGGCGGAGGGACTAAATGATGCGAGCCTGAGCGATTTAAACCTTGGGAACGTGAGCCGCCGTGGACATTTTGGGCCAGCCGAGGAACCCCCCCTTCCCCTTTATGGCGGCTGCATCTGGGGTGGGATTCGAGCGAGGTTGAGAGAAAAATAAAAAACCCCAAGCATTGCGGGTGATAGATGGGTTAATAACGGTGTATATAGGGTGCAACGTGGGGAGGCCATCTATCCCGGAGCTGTGGTGCACCAAGGCAATCTGTGCAGCGGGGCCAAGCACTGGTTTCTAGCCTCTGCGTTGGGGGAAGGGTAGCATTTCCCCTGTTGCTCCCTCCGCAGTATGGATTGGCGGTCCATCAGGGCGGGTATTATAGTCTCGGCAAAGTGACCCGTCGGTCAAATTCCTAGATTACCCTTTCATCCAGCCTCCGGCACCGTTGCGCGGCTGCATTTTTGGCGGCTCTACGCGACCGTCATCCCGGCTGCCACTCTCACTGCCGTTGCACTGCCAGTCGAGTCCATGGATGTTTGCCGATGTCCGTGGAAGCTGTGTTAGCTAGGTAGCCACCTCGGTCCCGGCCCATGCCGATGCTGGGTAAATTGAGGCGTCACTGTCAACAAGCGGCAGTGATCAATGTGAATGATCGACATTGACAAAAACTTAGCTTTACAGCCCTATGAGTAAAAGTTAGCATTGAACGTCATGACTGCAGCAATCCTTCTTTCCAGTACATGGGTCTCACCCTTAACCCGTTCCTCTGCCGGTGACAACATGACGTCCGGGTCAGCAGACCGGATAGAGTCGCAGCAACGACGCCAAGCCATCGACCTCCAATAAACTCTCGATCGGATCCGCGGGCCTCGGACTGTGCCTGGCCGAAGAGGAGTGTTCGTCGCTTGAATACCGCCAAGTGTGGGTGAAAACTGATTGGAACGATACAAGTTGGAAGTGTGGGCCGGTTGCACCCGCGCAACGGTCGCGAATTGCGGGGAGAGTCTTTTCCGGGGGCGGCACGCTGTCTGCGGGGAAGACGGCCGGTAGCTCGAGCTTACGATGCATCGGCTGGCTGAAAGTTGCAGAGATCGCAAGCTCGAGCAGGGGCGCAGTTTGACTGAAGCTGGAACAGGCGGGGGTCAATCCATGGAGAAAAGGCGATGACTGGTTTGATGACGTCCTGCTAGGATGGTAAGTCTTGCGACCTTCCAAGTTGAAGAACTTGCTCACTTGCTGCCGGTGAGCTGTGGGGTGAGCGAGTGAAGTCAGCTGACGCCATTGAGAACACGCCGGGGAAAGAGTTGAGAAAGATACTGTTCTTTGGGATGTATTACAATTCTTATTTGGCAAAAACTACATTATTTATATCTTCGTCCAACTTTCCAACTGAGCAGCCGTCCAGCCTCTCCGTGACATGGCCCTCAAACTCGACATCCACACCTAAGGCGGCGCCGAGCCGCCGGCAGGGGGAAGTGTGCAGGTGTTCCCGGTCGCAAAGTAGCCAACGCTGGCGTGGAGAACGAGAGCGACGTTGCCGTTGCACGTCGGGTACGGGATTGGATTCGGGTTGCTGTAGGTCGTAAGGTGATCCAGATCATCAGCAACATGGGTCCATTGGCCGGGCGCGCACGAGTTGGGAGTGGGGAACGGCAAGCAGCGCAGCTCGACATGGACTTCGTCGAGGTAGTATGGAGACGCCATGTTGTAGGTCACGGTGACGCCGCCCTGCGCGTCAGCAGTAGCCGTCCAGGTGCCAACGTTGCGCGAGTTGCTGATGTCGTTGTTGCCCGCGCCAACGTACAGGGTTCCGCCCACGGTGCCGGGGCTTTGGAGCTCGGCCAAGGTGGGAGTTATGAACCATCCCCAGCGGTTGGAGCACTGGGCCTGGGACCTGAGGGTCTCGGAGTCATCCGGGTCATAGCCAAAACCAGTTCCCACGCTGCCGCACGTCTGCTGCGGTGGCGCAGCGGAGCTGACCGAGGAGACGACGGACGACAAGGCGACAGACGAGGGAATGCTTGACGACGGTGCACTCGAGATCGAGGAAGGAATGCTAGATGACGGTGTGCTTGAGATTGAGGAAGGCACACTCGAAGAAGGCGCGCTGGAAATCGACGAAGGGATGCTAGACGATGGTGCGCTCGAAATCGAGGAAGGAACGCTTGAAGAGGCCTCGCTGGAAATAGACGACGGCACGCTCGAAGGTGCGCTGGAGATGCTGGAGGAAGGAGCTACGGAGGACGAGGACGGCGGTGGGGTCGACGAGGGGATGCTTGAGGACGGCGTCACCGAAGGCAGAACTGAAGACGACGACGGGACCACCGATGAGGAGGGCGTGACCGAGGGGACGGCCGACGAGGAGCTCGGCGGGTGGTATCTCGAGCATCGACGGCGGCTCCTCGAGCTCAGAGACACGCTGCTGCTGCTCTCAGGTGTACTGCTTGCCGAAACACTGTAGGAGTTTTGCGGGGGCGGGATAGCCGAGACCAGGCCGCATCCAGCGAGGATGGCGGCGATGATGGTGGCCTTCATGGCGAGGTTGTGGCGGGTTAACGAACGTGGTGGACTTCGGGCTAACGAACGACAGCAGTGGGACAAAGTCAACTTGACGGCACACGACAACAACAAGAGAGAGTTGGCGACAGGAGTCTGAGATCCATACATAATAAGGCAACCGCTTCACCGCAGCCTCAACTCGGCGGCATCTTCCGAATTGCTCCTGGTCTGATGCCAGTCCCCGAGCCATCCTGCGAAGAAAGGAGGAGCCAATCGCAAGCAAGAGATGACACACCGCGTTCCAGAGCTGGTCCCCGAAGCTCGTGTGCTTTGAAGCTTGCAAATCGCAGGCGGCTCCTTCGTGTCGCCTCACGATCGGGAACGGCCAAGTTTGCACGCTACAGACGCCACGACTGTCCCAAAACGGGCAAGCGCTTGTGCCAAAGATCGATGGCGCGGTGTTGTAATTTACGAATCTGCACGAAGTGCCCCATGCGACTGCCGCGCTAGTGGACCCTGAAATCAGCTTCAAGTCTGGGCACGCGCTAGTCACGAAGGGAAGAGGAGTCAACCGCGATAAATTCGCTGTGCGCAGGTGCGCAGAAATCGACGGGATCTTCGGTGAGAGTTAAGCACTTCAAACTAACAGTTTAGATCGCGATGTGGGTAGGTGGATTTCAAAAGCTTCGCCTTCGTGATGGATCGCGCTCCCAAGCGCTGGGTGCGATGTAAAATTTGACAAAAGGTGGGGGATCGACGCTGGCTCTTTCCAGTTTTGGACGGAGTTTTCCGCTGCAGCCTGCAGCCACGGCGGCTCAGGGAATGGCCCCAGGCGGCTTTGTGGCGTTTTCCCCCTGAATGCGGCTGAAGTTCCCCACAACAAGAGCTAAAAAGAGGATGTTGTCATGACCAAAAAGGGGGAGGAATTTTGCGCGATGAGGACGTGCCGGGACACGAACCTGGAAGTCTTCTCTCCGCTGAGGAATTGAACCACAAACAGAGGAAAGTCGTGAGAGGTGATCTCTCGTGAAAAGCGACGCAGCCGCTGGCCGGAAAGTCGACGATTTGACGAACGTCAACCAAGACGCCGCAGCCGCCAGGCGTTGCAAAAACAACGCGACGTCATGCCTGGATCCTCAAAACTGATGTTTTCTCAGGAGCCACTCGCCCGACAAATGCCGATCAAGCTTAACATTGCAGCTATAAATGAACAGTTGCCGAATGACCACCCACTCACTTCACCAGAGCCGCCCGGAGTGGGACAGAAAATGTGATGCATGCGTGGCGTGTGGTTTTTTTTCACCCTGTGTTCATTTTGGTCACATGACGTCCAAGATCCATCAAATAAAGATGTATGCAACTATTTGATGTCATGACACGCAGAGACTGGAATGATAGTTGAGCTGAACATGAAGGGTCGGGAGCGGGTATGGACTCGCCAGACACAGCGCCGCATCTCGCGGCTTCCGGATGGCAATCCGGGACGCACGATGTTGAAACGATAGCTAAAGTACGTACGAGACTATAACCTGATTTTGTTTGTGTCCTGTTGCTGCTGAGACTACAATACCAGCTCTCAACGTTGCGGAGTTGGAAGCAAAATGACTTCCAATAGAACGCGGGCCCCGGGGTTAATTTAAGTCGAATGCGGCAACACTGAGTCCCAGAGGAGCCTGACCATCGACTTGAAGCCACACCTTGATATGCACCGGGTTCACCTTTACGCCTTGTTGGGGAATGCATACGATACATGTTGTCTCAACTGCAAGTTCTCCTTTAAGCAACAAAGGGCAAAAGGAACAAAGGAAGAGCTGCCACTTCTGGCACAATTACGTTACATGTAGGAATCATACATGTCTGGTAGAATGGAATTGTTGTTGAGCTGCCTGCCTGTGCACATACATGTACGGAATTAAAAGCTTTCGATTCATCGCCGACTCCAACGGAGGCCGAGTAGAACAGAACCGGCACGCCATCTGTCGCGGCCAGAGCTCGAAGCTCCATTCACGTGGTTGATATTTTTGGCCGCAGCAGACATACACCCTCAATGTTGCAGCGCTAGCAGCCAACGTTGTGACAGAAAGCCCCCGGGTCTGGTTTCCGGGATCATGCGAATCCTCTGCCCAGTGAAGTAACCAGGTTGGTGGAGCCCCAGGAATCCTCTGTCATACCGGACACTAGTATTCGGTTCAAGCATTTGCGTTTGCTTGTTGAGATCGTGTCCAGTGAACAACGTCAGAAGATCCAGCACTGCCACGGAAGTTCCCATCAACTACCAGGTTTTGTCGTGTGAACAAAAGCGTGATCATATTTGGCCCCGCGATTATTTCTTCCTAGATTCTGTATCGCATGAGTGTCACAATAACTCAATTGTCAGCAAGACTGCGGTTGGGGCCTTTGTTGCACATGTCAGTCCCATATCACGAATGTTTTAGTGGGTCGGCTTACCATTCCAGTGAACATAGCCCCCAACGGCAGTCAAGCGACCAGGATAGAATCCTTCGGGAGCGCGGGAAATTTGATCAGGGTAACATTTTGAAGAACTACGCATGCTCAACCGTTGGAAAGTTAATTACCAACCGCTGATGGTGCTCCTTGTGTGTGCCAATCCAGAAAACGCCTTTCCATTGCCCCTCCAGGCACGATCCGCAACCCACTCTAGCGCGTGGCGATGCGGCCGCGAAGGAGTCCACAACGTGGTGTTGGGATGAGCCTTACGCAACTCAGGGGGACCAATAGTATGTTCGAATGGCAAAGTTGTGAGAGTTGGCAATTTTTATAAGAATGATCGTCGTCGTCTCCCGGTCTTCATCAGAGTTCAGAAGCATCCTCACTCTCTGTCCGACTTCAACTCAGGCTCCAGTGTACCAAACAAGCCCAACATGCGCGTCTCCACCTTCATCTCGGCGGCGATCTGCCTCTTCTCCGTGGCGGAGGCAAACGTCTCGGACCTCACCATCCCCGCCGTCATCAGGGTCGGCGTGCCCTTCGTCGCAAACTACACCTACCCGATGATGCAGCCTCGCGACGCTGCCATTATCTGGGGCGTCACCGCCCCAGGATCCCAGGTCGGAGAGATGGGCGGTTACGGCCACGTTGGTGTAACAAACATCCACTCCGATGGTACACTCTCCTCAAACCCATCCCTACAAGATGATGTGCGTAGCTAACCAACACCGCCGCAGATGTCGTCCCAAGCGACGGCCGCAACTACTTCATGCAGATCCAAAAGGGGCTCATGATCCCCTACGGCACCTACGGCCAGGGCGGCCCGCTGGTCATTCAGGCAGCCATCATTGGCTACATTGGGGCTGCTGGAAACCTCTTCATCCAGACGCGGTATTGGAACGTCAACACGACTTTGGATGGCGAGTCGAGCGTGGAGCAGATTCTTGATGTTGAGGAACTGAGGACGTCCGGCGTTTGGCCGAAGAATGGGATTTCGGGTTCGTAAGAGGGAAGGCGCAATCAGGCCGAACTTGAGAGGTTGTCGGGGGGCACGTCCATGTAATTGCGTCGGCGGGATGCCCACCTACCGTGATTGGGAGGTTGGATCTGGCGAGTGCAATGCAATTGTGTTGAAGACAATAATAATCGATGATATCTCAACCAACCATCTTGAGTTAATGCGACACGTGAGGTCAGCGAAGGTGGCGGGGCAAAGCAGGCGTTGCAGTGTCTTTTGCAGGCAAGATTGTTCCCGTCTCTTGGTTCGATGACGAGGCAAGGTCCACATTCAAGCATAGGTACAAACGAAAGGGGATCGAGTTTGCGAGTGCCAGCAGGTGGGCCAACTTCGAGACCCACCTGCCCACCCCAAGGCCTAGCTGTCGGCTCCTTCCTTGTGCTCTGGGCGGTCCCAGCGGATCATCCGCTGACTCCCAACCGAATCTTTCGACACCCGTGAGATTTTGATGTATCCCGTTCTGAGGCTAGAATCCAGCCAACAACACAGTAGCACGGCAGGCGCCACACATTCTGATGGAGCAGGCATTCGAAACCCTGCTCGGGACCCGACGGGCAGCCGACGGTCAAAGGTCTCGGAGCACCCGGCGGACCGCCTTTTCCAGCATTCAACAGCGACAGTTGCAGTTGAACCTCGGGGACCTTGCACTTTCACGTTGTTCGCACGGCAATCACGATTTCCAGGGTCTGGTGGGAGGATTCCCAGTTTTCTTCAGGCAAGCTGGTATCAATTCTCCACATGTTAAATCCTTTCAAATGGCAGATCCCACACCTGAAGCTGACTCCGAACAAAGGAAAAATCTAATCACCAAAAACTCCGCAAAAACCACCATCAAGCAAAATTCTCCAACGCAAACTCGGACAAAAAAAAATACCAAAACCATCAAACAAAGGAAATCGCATCTTTTCTCCCAACCCGCACCCCGCACTCAAACCTCAAAGAAACAAGGACCGCTCAACCCACCAATGGCACCCCCTCAACCACCAGACTCCTCATCCCCTCTAATAAGGGAGGCCGATATTCTGCTTCCCATCACACACATCGCAACTCTTACCCCGTCTACGAACCACGCAGTTCGGTCCGTGCCGATTAGGAGGATTGCTTTGCTCAGGCCCGACCGCGGGCGCCCAGTCCGCCGCGGTCCGAGTCCTTCGGGTCGGATCCTTCTTTGCGGGAGCTTTCTTTGCGGGAGCTTTCTTTGCTGGGGGCTTCTTTGCGGGCGGCTTCCCAGTCGTCTTCCGCTTCTTGGCGGGCGGCTCCTCGTCAGAAGAGGAGGGAGGGGGCGAAGAGAGGGGCGAAGAGAGGGGCGAAGAGGAGGGGGCGGGAGCCTTCTTTGCCGGGGCCTTCTTTGCGGGAGGTTTCTTTGCTGGAACCGGCTTGGCGGCCGTCTTCCTCTTCTTGGTAGGCGGCTCTTCGTCAGACTCCTCGCCTTCTGGCTCGGACGAGGAGGGGGCGGGAGCCTTCTTTGCGGGAGCCTTTTTTGCCGGGGTCCTTTTGGCGGGCGATGCGGGAACCACTTTTCCACTCGGCCCTCTCGCGGGACTCGGAGTTTTGGGAGGTTTCTTGAATTTGGAACCAGGGCCTGACGTTAGTTTTGGGTTCAGAGGAATCTTCTTCCTAACGGGCGACTCGTCGGGAGAGTCCTCCTCGCCCTCAATCTCGTCATCGGAAAAGCCCTCCTCGCCTTTGATTTCCTCATCGGAGAGGTTCTCATCGTCCTTAATCTCCTCGTCGTTATCAGAAAAGTCCTCCTTGCCTTTAATCTCCTTATCTTCCTCGTCCTCCTCCTCGTCCTCCTCCTCGTCCTTAATCTCCTGGTTGTGATCAGAAGAGTCCTCCTCGTCTTTAATCTCATCATCCTCCTCGTCCTCCTCTTTCTCGTCCTTAATCTCCTCGTCCTTAATCTCCTCGTGTTTAATCTGCTCGTTGTTATCAGAAAAATCCTCCTCGTCCTCCTCCTCGTCTTTAATCTCCTCGTTAAAAAAGTCCTCCTCGTCCTTAAACTCGTCGTTAGAAGAGTCCTCCTCGGACTCCTCGTCCCGCGCCTTTCTCTTGCGGGAGTTGGTGGCTGGCTTTGAAGCCGCCTTTGAGGCTGACGTCTTTGTCTTCGCAGGCTGAGTCTTCTTTCCATGCGGCGCAGCGGACTTCTTGGCTGGAGCCTTCTTGGTTGGGGGTTTCTTGGCTGGGGTTTTCTTGGCTGGGGACTTCTTGGTCGTCTTGGCTGGGCGCTCTTCCTCGTCGTCATCGGCCATGATATGGATGACATCGACCTCCTCCTCTTCATCGGACTCGGACTCGTCATTCTGTGTCTTTCTCTTTCTCGAGGAGCTCGCAGGGGTGGCAGGGACCCAGCCGCCATGGGAGGGCTTCGTCTGAGTACCAAACGACCGGATGGCCGTTGTCTGGGTAGCCTTTGTCTGGGTACCCCTGATCCGGGTACCGTCGGTCTGGGTGGCAGTACTGCGTCCCCGTGGCAAGGGACGACTGGCAATGAACTCGAGTTCGTCGTCGAAGCCTGTCGGCGTTACCTTCTCGGTCTTGATTCGGACCGGCGGGAACAGGTCCAAGTCGTCGTCGTCGTCACCGTTCAAGCGAGGTCTGGCTGGGCCTGAGTTCCCTGTGACCGTGACTCCGTTTGCGGCAACGGCGCCTGACCCAGCTTGAAGATCGCCAACGAACTGTTCATACCTTCGACGGTACTCGTCACGCAAATCGGATCTGGGAGCCGGGAAACCGCCGCCGCCGCCGCCATCCTCCTCGTCGACATTCTCACCGTCCTCGTCGTCATCCCACACGTCTGCGGCATCGTAGTCCATCATGTCGTCATCCGAGTCGGGCCCGGGACCGCCATTGTCCTTCCACGCGCGGCGCGCCTCGCGGTGTCTTTCGTGGGCGGCCCTTATCTTCTTGGGAGCCTTTTTGTCCTTGGCGCCGTGGAACAAGATTTCCACGCCGCCTGGCTGCTGGGGCTCGCCAGGTACCAGCTCAACCGCGGGATATTCGTAACTGTTCAACCTGCCATTATGCTGGACAAGCCACCACGGGCCAAAGATCTCTGGCTTAACCTTTTCGACTGCTTTTCTTGCTTTGGCGGCCGTCTTGGCCCTGACCCTGGCTTGTTTTGTATTGGCTGCTTCATGGGCACGCGCCCCCCACGGAAGAAGCACCCGTCTCATGGCGGCAATGTCCGTCGTGGTGTACGTGAATGTGAGAACATCGTCGAGGCGCTGTATCAAGTCCTGCCACTCGGCTGCGGTGAGGATTCGGTGCCGGGACTGCTCTGCGAGACCCTCGAGCACCTCATACACAGCGTAGAGCCGCTTCATACCTGCCTACTGTTAACACCATTCGTCTTTTGTTTTCTTTGTGAATCATCTTACTCTCTACGTTCGGATCCTCGAAGCTGACCTTTATCAGGATCTCAAACTGCTCGAGGAGCCTCTCGACGTCGTTCGATTCTTCCCTGACATTGGGCGCGTCGAAGATTTGGGCGGAGCCAAAGTCGCCAACGTACGCATCGGGCAATCCCGACTCGGCGTCCCAGTGGAGGAAGACGTTGTTCATGTGCAAGTCGCCATGGTACACCACCTTTGGACCGTGTTCGGGGTCCTCTGGGTTGGGGTTGCCATATCGAAAGAAGTAGACGGTCGCGCACAGCTGCTTCATGTAGTGCGCTATAAAAGGGATAGGCGGCGCGATAAAGTCCTCCTCGTGGCCCCAAAAGGTCAAGGCTGCGGTGCCGGCATTGTAAAACTTCCAGTACGTCTCGCGCGTCCAGAGCTCCTCGCCGTTGGGGCCGTCGATGCGCAACTCGTTGTCTTGCACGAGGTGTGTGAAGAGCGGGGGTTCGCGATCGTTGGGGTCGTTGAGCTGGGCGTTGGCCTGCAAGTAGCGCGCGACGGTGGTCTCCCCGACGTTGCGGTGTTTGTTCTCGCTGGGGGGGCGGTGTATCTTGCGCACAGCCGTGCCGCCCGGCAGGCGGACGAGCTGCGCGGCGCCTTGGCTGCCCTGGCCGAGGGTCTTGACGAAGAGGGGGTTGACGACGTTTTCGTCATCGTTGAAGAGAAGGCCGGTGAAGCCGATCAGGTATTTTTCGAGTTCCGGCTTGGGCTTCATTGGAGCTGGTGATATTCAGGGGTTTTAAACTGGGACAAGTGGATCGACGGGCAGATGATGGGGCGGCACGAGGGTTCTGACAAGGGGTGTGTAGGATGAAGGCAATCAAATGCATGGTTCTTGAAGTTGGGATTATATGCCCAATGGACGTCTTTGTGAAACTTCTTCAGTGACAAGGGGTTTTTGGCGTGGAACTGTCGCCCAGTCCCCGAGACACCCATGTGTTCATTCTGTTGCTCGGGAGGAGATGGCCATTGTGCTATTCATCGATTCAGCTTGCCGCACCTGCCGCTTGCTCTATCCATGGAACTAAAAAGTCCAGACTCGACAACAAAAGTGCCTTCATGATGCAAGACACCAAGGTGCTGTGGCGGGCAAGCTTGTCCACTTCCGGCGGGGAACCACAAGGAGGTCCTTGTGGACAATGATGAGGATGAACACTCCAGTCCTTTTGTGAACCAGCCGTCTCTCAAATACCTTACTTGGCTCCTAGGTAAGGTCCATTGCCGGGTGAGCCACTGGGACTCTGTGGGTGGGGCTTTGGCTTCGAAACCAATCTTCAGGCCCGGGAATCTTCAAAGTGACTCGGAGCACGCATGCATCCCCGCTGCTGTCACAGAACGAGGGCGACAAGCTGCTTGACATGGACTCAACCGCTGGCAAGAACACCTATCAAAGCTTGGCTCGACATGCAAGCCTGAGCAACCTCGATACGCTCTTTATCCGAGCTTCCCTTGTCCGCCGGCGGCCGATCGCGTCGGTGTTGACACGCCCCCTTTGTGGTGAGTGCTGGAAGGGATCTCCACAAATTTCCCCACTCATGACCAATCACAGCTCCCAATTCGGCAGCCTGTCTCGTCCCGGCCACAGCACGTCGCTGAAGGGAAGCCTGCTGTAAAGCGGACCGCAGAAGAAACCTTCAAGGTCGAGGATGCAGATTCCAATTCCCCTCTGCCTCAAGACAGCTGGTGGACGCGTTGGAGGCAGGTGATGTGATGAGGAGACGGCGCTGGGATTCGTCATGCTTGGCCAATGGGGGAGGTCAGAACGCCAACGCGTCTAGACCGGTCCAAGGATTTTGAGTGCTCCAGACCCACCTTTCGCGCAGATGCCTAGCGCTCTTTCCGCGGATCCCGCGGAGCTTGGCAGTCCAGACGGCATTCCTGAATTTCCTGTCCAACATCCATGGAAGCAAGCTTCCCAGCTTCGATCTTCCCACTGGCGGTCAATCTGATGCTCATGTTTCCACCCTCCGCATTCCAACACGCTACGAACATGGCCTCGGGATGCAAGCTGCAGTCATCGCAAGTGAGCATGCAACGGCCTCCAATTGTCCCCCACCATCTCCCCTCGTGTCTTCTCATGTGGACAGCGCAGAATGACCCAGACCGCCAGTCCGCGGAGTGAGCAGGCGCTCGTCATGCCACCCCATAGGTCAGCCACCCGCCTGGGGATCCTGGTCGCCGCCCTCCGTTCCTTTGCCCTGCTGCTGCGGGGTAAGCTTGATAGCGAACGCGCTCAGCTGCACGGCTTTCTGCGGTTTGCTGTGATGGCGAGATCTCGTGGTGTGCACTGCCAGTGCCAATGCCGACCGGGGGCGGCGCTGCCCTTCCTCAAAACCCGCCGTACCCAGCATGTGAATTGACGACAATCGCCATCTTCGACCTTTCCCATCTTCCACCACTTTTCCCCGGCCCTCCCTCCCTCCGACCCCACCCCCCGGAGCCATGTCGGCCACGACCTCATCGGCGGCGGCGGCGACGCCCTCGGGCGGCAACCGAGCGCCGTCGCAGGGCGGCGTCATCGAGGGCGCCAATCCGGCGCATTACAATCCCAAAGACCCCATCACCATGTTCATCATCCAGGCCGGCCTGATCATCATCGTGTGCCACATTCTGCATTGGCCGCTCAAAAAGATTCGCCAGCCGCGGGTCATCGCCGAGGTCATTGGCGGCATTCTGCTGGGGCCCTCCGTCATGGGGCGCGTCCCCGGCTTCCGCGCCGCCATCTTCCCGGCAGAATCCATCCCGAATCTCACCCTCGTCGCCAACTTGGGCCTCGTGCTGTACCTGTTTCTCATTGGGCTCGAGACCGACGTCCGCTTCCTGGTCAGCAATTGGCGCGTCGCGACGTCTGTTGCCTTTGCGGGCATGGCGTTGCCGTTTGCGCTGGGATGCGCGCTGGCGTGGGGATTGTACAATCAGTTTTCGGGCGATGAGGGCGTTTTGGACATCAACTTTAGCGTGTATATGCTGTTTATTGGTGTTGCGATTGCGATTACGGTTGGTTGCCTCTCCCTGCTGCATGGCTTTTGCTGACGATGACAACACAGGCATTTCCGGTTCTCTGCCGCATCTTGACCGAACTCAAACTGTTGGATACATCGGTCGGTGTCATTACATTGTCTGCGGGCGTGGCCAACGATGTTGTTGGTGGGTGGCTCTTGTTGACTGGTGTGTTGCACGGCGTGCTGACAATGCCCAGGTTGGATTCTCCTCGCACTTTGTGTCACCCTCGTCAATGCCGGCAACGGGCTCTCGGCTCTGTGGATTCTCATGGCCTGTCTGGGCTATCTGCTCTTTCTGCTGTACCTTGTTAAGCCAGCACTGGTCTGGTTGCTGCGTCGCACCGGCAGCATCGAGAACGGCCCGTCGCAGACCATGGTGTCGGTCATTCTGCTCATCGCCCTTGCATCGGCTTTCTTCACCGGCATTATCGGAGTCCATGCTATTTTCGGTGGATTTATGGTCGGCCTCATCCTCCCTCGCGAGGGCGGTTTCAACATCAAGGTCACAGAGAAGCTGGAGGATCTGATCGGCGCCATCTTCCTACCCCTTTACTTCACCCTGTCCGGGCTCAACACCAACTTGGGTCTGCTCAACAGCGGCATTGCCTGGGCGTACGTGGTGGCTGTGACGCTGGTCGCCTTCTTCACCAAGCTGTTTGGAGCAACCATCGCGGCGCGGCTCAACGGTTTGGTGTGGCGTGAATCTTTTTCTATTGGAGTCTTGATGAGTTGCAAGGGACTGGTAGAGCTTATTGTCTTGGTAAGCTTCTTTTAGGGGGACCGACGTTTCCATACTGACGAAGATGCAGAACATCGGCCTTCAGGCGAGAATTCTCAGCACCAGGACATTCACCATCTTCGTGGTCATGGCTCTCATCACCACATTCACGACGACGCCTCTCGCCAGCCTCTTGTATCCCCCGCGGTACCAGGAGAAGCTGAAGGCTTGGCGGCGCGGTGAGATCGACTGGGATACCGGAGAGGCCCTCCCGACCTCGTCGAACCCCGAGGATGAGCCCAAACCCAGCAAGACCACCACCGACCGAGTCAGACGCATGCTGGTGTACTTGACACTAGACAACATGCCGTCCATCCTCGACCTTGTGTCTTTGTTTGGCATCCCGTCGGCAGCGGGCTCGCCGGGTCACCCTTCGGATAGGGCCGAAGGATCCAAGCAGGCCAGCGCTTCCCAAGCGGCACGGGATAGCGGGAAGGCGGTCCGCGCCCACGGTCTCCGCCTCTTGCAACTCACAGATCGTGACTCGTCCGTCATGACGGTGTCTCAGGTTGACGAGTACAACCAGCTCGACCCTGTTGTCAACATTTTCCGGGCGCTTGGCCAACTGCACAAGATTGCCGTATCAGGCGAGGTTGCCGTCATGCCAGAGCCTCGCTTTGTGGAGGCCCTCGTCTCCAAATCCGCGGCCATCTCATCCGACCTCATCCTTGTTCCCTGGGAAAAGAGCAGCATCCCCGCAGGTGCCCAGACCATTGCTGAGGCCGTCAACTCCAAGCTCGTAACGTCTTACACCACCATTGTCAAGCCGCTCCTTCAGATTCCTGATCACAACCTCGCAATCTTCTTTCCCAAGCCCATCACCACCCAACCCGGTAATCAGACTCCGCAACGGAACAGGCTCACCAGGACCTACTCGTTTAGCGACGTCAAGAACGACATCCCGACTACGGTGCCTGTCGTGAACCTCTCGCACCACATCTTCCTCCCCTACTTTGGCGGCGCTGACGACGAGCTCGCGGTTACCGTGGTTCTGCAGCTTTGCGAGCGGTCTGATGTCACCGCCACCGTGGTGTGCTTCACTTCTGGGGAGGCCGATGCCTACTTCACCGCAGCCTCGTCGTCTTATCGCGGAAAGGTTGTCAAGTTTGACACTGTTGTCACTGAGGACGGCTATGAGGCCGCCTTGGAGCGTGCGTCGACCGAGACACAGCCGGAAGGCGAGTCTCCGTCGCACAATCTTGTTGTTGTGGGACGCCGGGCCGGTGCTGACGCTGTCCGCGGGAAGCCATCCTACCGCGTGGTGGACGAGGTTCGGGATGGGCTCGGCGCCGTGGCCGCGCATTTTGTTGCGTCCGGTCTGCGGGTAGACGTTCTTGCTCTGCAGGTTCGGACTAATGTTGTTGGTTAATGACGGGATGATCTTTGTTTCGGCGGGCGCCTGATAGGATGATGATTGAATATAGGCGCATGGACAGGGCATATAATATTACGCATATTTTTAGACACAAGAGTACACACGTTTTGGTCTTTCTGTACGCATGGCTTTGGGTATGTGCCAACCCGACCTGACAACCACTTCATACCTGTTCTCTGTGTTGAATTGAGTCCTATGGGGGGGGATATCGTCAGCGATCATCTGGCTCGGGACATTCATCTCGCTGAGCAACACCCTCACTGGAGCCATAAGTCAGCGAGACAAACCGGCCCACCCTGGTTGTCCCATTCTGGATTGGGCATACCGCGCGTGGCGACTTCGGCCATCACTGGATTGGTAGCGACCTCATTTCGTGAGCTTGCAGTATCGGTGCTCAAAAATGCCATCCGGCGTGGTGTTGTTGTTGTAATGCATCGGCGGGTTTCTCGCGTCTTGATAACGCGGCTTGCATAGGCGCTTTCACCACGTTGGGGGCGCTTAACTTCGATTGGTTATTGTAGTTCTCGGCGGTGTTGGCGAGCTGCCTCTAGTAGCTCTATGTGTTCCTGCATATGGCCGAAAGGGGGACACGCTATCCACACCATTGCAAATGTGGAGTTACCCCAGAAAACCACCCATCATGGTGGTGCTGGTCTGGTACGCCCCAATACGGCAAATCACGGTCATCCATGTGAGTTAGAGAGTCAAGATGCATGCTGCATGGTGGAAGGATTCGACCCCAGGAACTTCGACGGTGCATATTAAGTTACTAATCATCACTCACTGCTGTAGCCTGGACGACACTAAAAGTCTGCGTGCTATCCCTGAATTCTGATAGGAGAGTGCCCCCCCTGGTGCTCCCACCCCACTCCCATCTTATTCCTGCATGAACACCAAACTATCAAACTCTCCGTATCCTTGAGGTCAAGCAATGAGACGCAACCACCAGGTTTTGCGGACTTACTTGCACGCCGAAGGCTAAAGGGAACACCCCACCCGTGCCGCCCCGCCCCCATCTGGAGACATGGGAGACATGATGTAAGCCTTATCAATAGTTCATTGCATGCAGGTCTCGGCAGATACTAGGCCGAATTCCCGCTCTCTTTCAACACCAAGACCCTCCAAGATAGCGCCCTCGGACAAGATCTTCAGCTCCGGAAACGAGGACCGTGACTTTCCACTGGAGATGTTTCGTCGCTTTCTGCGCCGTTGTATCCGGGATGTGAGGTAGCGAGGCATCGACTATAAAGACAGCATCATTGTCGACCGGGTGAGATGTCCAAGTTGGACAAGGTCACCCCTTCTCCCAACTCACTCTCACGATACCTCAACAACAACATCATCATCGACTCTCCCACCCGTGTTCACCATGAGACTCACCACCGTCCTCCTTTCTGCCTGTGCACTCCTTTCCATGGCAGCACCGGCCCCTCAAGTCCGTCCGTCAGTTTACTTGGACGTCGAGTCCCGCGCACCTCAGTCCGAATCTCAACATGGAAAGAGAGAGGCCGCACCGGAAGCCGCGCCTGATCCGATTCCCGCGCCAGAGCCGCAATGCAGGAGGTATTTTTGCGGTTGAGCCGCATAGCTTGTCGCAGGTTGGTATTTTTGGTTTGGATTTTTGAAGAACTTCTAATAGTTAACAGGGTGTGTTATAGAAGGATTTACGCCGGGGGCAGCAGGACCTGACTGGGTGTGTGGAAGAAGTGTGGCTGTCAGGGGTTTTGTAACAACCTGGAAGGAATCTATTGCCTGTGTCAGGGAGTGGAGGCCACTGTAATTAGATGGAAATACAACTGTCTTTAACTTGTATCCAATTTTCATCCATGGGGTATCTCCCCCGACTTCTTACTTGTCGGTAGTATGATGCATGAAAGTGGCAGTGGCTTTGACATTAAGGTATTGAAGAAGCTCTTCTTCCCTAAGTCTTGCAAAAACAAGGGAGAGGCCCTCATGGGCTACAGACTGGCTCACGGACACGTAAAGTTTTGTAACGAGGTAGACTTCGGAAGAGAAGAATTGAAACCAGCCCGAGCGCCTATCCAAATAGGTATCGACATCATAGCAACCGCCTCAAAGGACGCTTCACCTTCTGAACCCAAAGCTATCATTCAGGCCAAACGTTTCGGCTTGATGGGTGGATGCCTAGGTAAGGTACATGTCAACTGGTATCAGCGCCAGTCTCTCAAGCTAAGAAATGTGCCCAAACTTACCTCCCAAAATCCAAGTTCAATCCCCCCCTTGAGACAGACCACCATAGCTCAGTAGCAGCCATATCGACATATCGGCTCAGCTTCGGCTTCCGGATCAGGCTCACGCTTTGAAACTCTGTGGACCAGTGCCGCGCCTGCAGTTTGGTCGATCTTGGGAGTAGACGCCGCGAGTGAGAAGGCGGCGAACGTGAAGAACATGGTGATGAAGGGTCTCATTATAAGATGGAAGGATGATCGGGGTCGAAGTGAGAGGGGGTTTGATGAAAGATTGCGGGTGCCTGCCCAGAGATGCTTTTGTGGGTTTGAAGAGGGCGAGGCCGCAAGAGGAGAATCAATCCCGGCTTGAGCAATAGGTGGTGAGGGTTTAAATATTCCAAAAGGGCAGTTAGAGAAAGAGCTGGGTCGCCAATGGACAGGGAGAACTGCTGGTGGTTCTAGCCGAACACGGTGATGTTGTCGGGACGCTTGAAATGGAGGCGTCTTCAGATGGCCCCCACGACCCGACGGGGGCCATCGTGTGTCGGTGGGTATAAGTTTCTCTGGGGTTTGTAGGACCATTCCACAAGTTGCCCATGACTGGGGAGGAGGTGATTTGGTACTGAAGGCGATAGGCGGGACAATGCCTATCTGAACCCCCACAATTCAGTCGGCTGGTTTCGTTCTGCAGTTCAAACTTTGCAGTCCCTTCAACGGGCAGTAACCTTCCCAACTACCATAGCTAAAACCTAGCCGTTGCAATCGAGTAAAGTACTCGAATTGCAAAACGCTTCGCGCATTTCAACATGGTGAAGAGAGTGGCGAAGAGAAAGAAGTTCATTGGTGGCCCGACGTGGTTCTGTCATTGTTGCCAAACACATTTTCGAACTGCTCCTTAACGCGCTTATTTGAACCCCGCCACCCTTGGCTTTGTATCGCAATACGACGTCTCTCTATTTTCACTTCCCGTGACACGCTCGCTAACACACGGACCACCTGCGAAGCCGATCTACACCCTTTTAACACAACACAATATATCCACCATCTGAGGTGGAAAAAATCAAATAAAAATACTAACATATGTGCACCCTTTTAACAAATTTAATGCATATTTTAAGGTGTTAAAAATAATTTTCTTGAATTTTAAAAGTATATCATTTTGAGTTTTGAATAATTTTTTTTAAAAAAGTAAAACAAAAATAATACTAGGTATAAAAGAAAATAATGATACCTAAAAGATATAAATTTACTAAATTTAAAAAGTAAAATATAAATAATATTTTTTTTTCTGTTTAATAATATTACTTTTTAGTAATCATAACTTTAGCTAGGTTTTAAAGCTTAAAATATAACGTATAAAATAAATGAAAAATATCTATAATTATAGTAAATTTTAATGGATTCAATTACGTTATTATAACTAGTTCATTTACGTAAATATATTTTACTTAATTTGTTTTATTTTAAAGTTTTAAACTTGAAAAAATAAAAGGCTGACTAATTTGAATAATTGATCAAAAAATATATTAAAATTCTGTAATACTGGAATTTAAACATGTATATAAATAGGATTTTATTTGGATTTAATATCGTGTTTTTCATTGCTGTGGTGTTTCATTTCGTGCGCGCAGGGTTGTGGTGGTCCGTGTCAGCGAGCGTGTTACGGATTTGTAGCGTGCGTGTTACGGGAAGTGTTTATTTTGGGCAATAGGGAAATTGTAACTGGAATTTGGCGAAACGTTTGCGGGCCGTAGCCAAGGCTACTGATCCGTATTTGATGGTGAGCTAACCCCGAAGCGCCAGCTGTTTCGCATTCCCAATTCGTAGGCGAGCCAAGGACCAGTCGGCACACGGGACATCGGTACCTAGAAATACCAGGTGCGGTGCCCATCCCACCCGATATTTTCTGCGTTTTTAGTTGTTCTTCTCGCAGACTTTCACCAGAGGTGAATAACTACGACCATGATCCGAATATGGGGTTGGCTGTTAGCAGCAGCCTTCACCTTTTGTGAGTTTCCCCCCTACATGCAGCCAAGCGACCAGACTGTAAAAGGGGGCTAACCAGGGACAGTCAGTATTGCTGGCAATTTCGTGTTTCTCCTAGGTTGCAGCTCACCGGCAACAGTGAAGCTCGCGCTCAACCGAGTCGAGGTCGACACACTGGCTCTGTCCCTGCTGAGATTGGCATACAACGACACCAGGAACGCCTCGCAACTGCTGCATCCCGGGCTTCCTGCCTACTGGTACTGGGGCACATCGGGAATCTGCAGCGTCACCGACTCACAACACCCAATTCACTGCCGGCCTGACTTTCCAGCGACCGACGACCTTTGGACAATCGTTTGGAAGTCTGCGGGAGACCTCAATATTGACCAGGTTCAAGAAAACGGCATGCGATTGTCCGACGCCTGGAATGATGCCCTCATGGCTCTCCCTTCATCGACAATCCGAGACAACGAATACAAGGCCATCCGCAAGACCGAAGCCAGCATCGGCCTCTGCATCGTTGCTGTCATATTTGACTTTCTCATACCTCCGTTTGCGCTTTGGAAGCTCAAGAAGTCTCAAATTGCCAAAGGCAAGGGCAAGGGGCGGACAAGCAAATCCGTGTACTTGGCGTCACTGTTCAGCAGCTTACTGGCCATCGCTGCTGGTGTGCTCGCCATATCCGCCATGAAGGACGGCGTGCGCAGTATTGTCGATACGGATGGGTTTGAAGCTGGCCAGGTTCGGGGACTCAGTGGTGATGGACCTGGCATGTTTGTAAGGGGCACTGGGTTGCGGCTCGCTGAAGCCGCGACTGGGGTTGGTCCTGGAATCTGGCTTTTTCTTACTGCCGCCGGCGTGAGATGCTTACACTCTGTGTCTGGTCTTGTTATTGGACTTTGCAGGCGTTCGTAACCGAATGTATCTCCGGTGTGTGGTACCATGAACGTCGGCGACATGTCGGCAATGACAATAACTCTCCCCCCAACTTCTGCATGCACCCCAGTGACGTGTGCTCTCTCCCCGCTAAAAGTCATGCACCTGAAACATCGTGGGGTCGGGGTATTTCGCCCTTGCAGCAAACCTAACCCACGAAATGATTCTTCCCCTGACGCCATTGGCTGTGAAGTTTCCCGTGATAGCGGAACACAGCACCATTGGCTGCCGTGAATATCACTCTTCAGCTGAAACTTTACCACTGCAGCTTTCTGCATGTCAGAACCCAATGCAGCATCCTCTAGCTCGGATACCATGATTTGTTGCCTGCGGACATTCAGCCCCTGATTTGACGACAACATGATGCCCAACGCACCAACCCGGTCTTGTCGTGGGGTATCCGTGAAAGAATCCACCGGTTTTGGGATCATTCCTCGATGCCACTTCGCTCGGGGAAGCCCAAGCAAGACCGTGACAACAATCAACTCACGTTTGGCCGAGATAACAGCAGCCGAGCCATTCAGGGGCAATCACTCCCAGTCCACTCAAATCCCGAGACAGCCACATTCAAATAAAGAAGCCCTCCAGCTCATCAACCCAAACTCTAAATCCAGAACCCAGGTTCCTCCTCTCCCCTCAACTTGCACTCAACTCCTTCCCTTCCAAACCCCAAATCCACCACCCACTCACACACCCAACAACAACCTCATCCCACCTCAATAACCACAATGAAGCCCACCATCCTCCTCCTCCTCACCTTCACCACCCTCACCCTCTCCGCCCCGGCCAAAGTCCCGCCCACCAACTTCCAACCTCTCAACACCCCAACCAAACGCGAACCCTCCCCATCCCCAGGAAAAATCCAACCCATGACTCTCCCAAAGAGCATCCCGGGGAAGCAGAAACGTTACCCTGCACCTGAGCCTGAACCGGAGAAGTATGTTTCGGCTCCTGTGGTTCATGTGCCGAAGGGGAATGGTGGGCATGAGAAGAGGGAGGCTGCGCCTGTGGCGGAACCGGAGAAGTATGTTTCAGCTCCTGCGGTTCATGTACCGAAGGGGAATGCTGGGCATGGGAAGAGGGAGGGTGCTTCTGAGTCTGGGGTGAAGACTGTGAGGGGGGTTCGTGATCCGAGGGGGGTGGGTGTTGGGGGTGTTTGAGAGGGAGGTTGGGATGTGGGTGTGTTGGATTCAGAACCGATAGGGAGTTGGGTTGTAGGTTGAGGTCTCATGGGGTATTTCAAGGCGGGTGGTGCATGTTCTGCCGGTCAGGGTGGGTTTGGCGATTGATTTGAGTTGGTGGTTTGGTGAAGAGGTTTTCTGAGGGGTGGGAAGTCCCAACGGCAGCGGAGGAAGCCTTCATTTGCTTGATCTCTGCATGGTGTGGTGCAATGCCGGGAGAGGTAATGCTGTACACTCTGGCGGTGTGATGTGGTCACTCTCCTTCCGATGCGACGTAGTGAGGGTTGACGACTTTGGGGCGATTTTCTTGATATTTGTTATTTATCTCGTTTCACTCGAATCGATCAGACTCGAGAATGTCGCATCTGAGTCTCCCAATGGACGGAATAAGCTTCCATTGCTGCGAGGCGCCAGCGGCGGCCATAACAGAGTCGTTGCTGCTTGCCCTCTTATCCGGTACGACATCGTGATAACAAGAGTGGTGGTAGAACAGTGACTGCCTCCCCTCCGACACTCTCAAGAACACAGTCTCTCGGCCCGTGATGAGAGCGTCCACGGGGTCCATGACGATGGACAGATTGAGCTCCTCGCTGAAATGCGCTGGTTGCGCCCATCTTGCGCGTAACACCTGGTCGTTGAGTTCACGCAAGGCTGTTTCCATTGGCACTGACGACAGCCTGTCCTCCCAGCCGAATGACTTCCTCTCCGAGTCATCCATCACTGTCCGGTAGGCGAAGACTTGACAGTAGAAGCGGTTGCTTCCCCTTTTCAGGGATCTCTTCCAGGCAATGAAGAAGTATTTTCTCTCGCGCACTCGTTCGTCAGTCTGCGAGAATCCGAGACTTTGACTTCCCAACAAGACAGAGCTGACCTCGGCGGTGTCGTCTCGCGCATGCATGTTAAGCGAAAGAACGTTGTCTAACTCGTCCCGATTGGATAATTTGGGGTGGATTACGAGATCCGACCAGTGCTGTAGCTTGAGTTGTTCTGAATCGAACAAGAGGATGACTACGCGACTGGATCGCGTTCTTGAGGGCGAACTTGAACCGAGAGAGTGAACTTGTAACAATCTTCTCCTCGTCATGATGTCCGGCTTTTGGGCCCAATGGTGCGTCTGTTCATGACCAGCAGCGGCTGCAATTCAAGCTCCGAAGCCGAGTGGTCGAGAAAGACCGGACGGCTGGGAAACAGCGCGCGCCAAACGTGCCAAACCCTGCCTCTCATTTCACCTTCAACCTGAATGGCTGCGACAACCCGACGAATGCTGCTTGGACCATATGGTTTCGCTCGCAGGAGCACAAAGAGGAAATTTGAGTCCGAGGTACGCAGCACGGGCAGAGTGATGGAAAGACCTGCGTTTGTTATGGAGTAGATTGATATTTCGTCCGAACCACTCAGGCTGTCGTTGGTGAATCAGAAAAGCGAATTTCGGCCCCAAACTGCTTCGGGGAGGGCGCCAAGAGGCGCGTCCAGGTGGCCGGTACGTCGGGTGTCCAAGTCCAGCAAAATATCGTGTGGTCGTTAGACTCCTTGATGATTTCGTTTTGAAGTCGAGTAAAGGCCTTGGTTCCCTCGCCGTACAACAGCGGGATGTTGATGTCAAATAAACCCAGCATACAGTAGACCATGTCTTCGACCCGCGTTGTTGTCCGTCCTGCCAGCCATGACATCTTCATCGAAACAGGGGCACTTTCGACAGCCGTTTGCCCTGTAAGGTACCCCAGGTATATGCCGGTAATCGAGGTGATGGCATCTGCCATTGCACCGTCTCTGGACCCCAATTTGCTCCAGTCGCCGGCGTAGAAGGTCACGGCACTAGGTGCCAGTAATTCTTGAAGTGTCCACCCGCGTGTAAACCAGCGGCTGTTCCGCAACTGGGCCGTTAGTGTTTTGTCATCAACCTCCTCCTTACTGGAATATGGCACGTCACTCAGGTAGGCGTAGCAGATTTCGGCTCTTTCATACCACGTAAACATTGAGTTGATGGCCTCGGTCAGCTCGGCGGAGCTGGTCTTATCGATGCAGTTGGTGTCAACCCATACCCATTTGAACCCGTGTTCGCGCGCTTTGGCACAGGCTCCATGGATCTTTGGGAAGCCTGCCTTTTGTGAGGCCTTATAGAGGTCGTTCCACTCTTGAAACGTGACTTCCTCATCGCCCCAGGTGTGCGAGAGAATCGCATATTTGGGGATCGCATCGCCGAAAAACTCGGACAGTTCGAGAGTCTTGGTGTTGATCAACCGCATCGCGATGTAAATGGGGCTGAAGTGTTGGTTTGCCGGAAAGTTGTGAATGTGGCGAGAATCGCCGACTGGAGGACTTCAAGGTTGCGGCTCCCACAGCCGCGATGCCAATCCCCACTGCCCATTGGCCGAATCCACGATGCGTCATGTGGGGAACTGCGGACATCGAAGGTAGCTCTTTCTCTAGGCACCAGTCCTCCAGCCTTAGATTCACGCAGAATTGAACCTCCATCCCCAGGCAACTACGAAAAGTCCCACCCTTACATCCCACCTGCCAAACCCACGCAGACTAATCCAAACAACTGAACAAGGCACCTGAATTTAGCCCGCACCGGATTCAGACCCAACGCTCCTTGGCAAACGTGTTGTCGACAGAAGACGCTGTCAAAGGGGGGAGTGGAACCATTGCCAACCGCTCTCCCAGGAATACCCACCCGTCGCATATAAGTCCCCATTCCACGCCAAGCTCCCATCAAATCACTACGGTGGATGCACACATCCACAATTCTTCCGTAGTATAGTGGTCAGTATGTGAGCTTGTCAATTGTTGATTTCGCTCGAGACCCGGGTTCAATTCCCGGCGGGAGAGAATACTTTCTTTTTTGCATTTCTTTTGTCTTGCTGTCCCTGAACTAACGCACAGTACGCCGAGGGACAAGAAGCTTGAAGACTTGCGCCTTTGCAGCGGCCAATAACTACCTGCGACATCGCTCAGCCGGTGTGCTGCTTGGCATCGGCGACTTTCGCAAAGCTCATTGCGCCCCCAACTTCCAACAGAAGCGAGGTCGCTTTCAAGTTACCTAACTTTCACCAAATGTTCTCAGGCTCGCCGAGCGGCCCCCAAGCTTTCACTGCTGGTAATGATAAACATCGTTTACTCAGCTGAGACACCCCCTGCCTTTACATGCATGCCCTTCTGTCCGGTTCGGTGGATTCTTGTTCATGTTGACGAATGAAGATGCCAAAACGTGAGAGTAGACTGCAAGCTCGGGTGCCGACGATAAGGTGTATAAACTCAATCAGTGCAGTGCGGGGATCAACAATGCAAGCAAGAACCAACAGAAAACTGCCAACTATAAAAGCGAGGGTTCTCCGTCGTCTCATTCCATCCTGTATTTCTCACTACCTTAGACACCTCGACATCCAAAGCGAACGAATTCCATCACGTATATCCCCTAGAAAGTTTCACATTCGACGTTCCAACCCATCAAAATGAAGCTCCTCGTCCTTCTCCTCACGTTCACTGCGTTTACCCTCGCAGCCCCTGCTCCCTGGTGGGACGCACCCGAGTCTTCTGGCGGCAACTCGATCGAGAATGGAGGTGATTCCTCTGGCGGATCTTCGAGCGGGGGCAATAGGGACGAGAGTTCTGGGGGGACTGGTGAAGCTGGTGAGCTTGCCGATGAGAGTGTGATGACTTGCGCTGACTTTTTGTCTCAAGGGGGCGATGCAAAGTTCTGGAGTTAATGCTGGTGTTGGTTTCATTGGCGTGCGGTGGTTCGATATACGTAGCGGAGGGTGTTGGAAGGGTTGATGTCAATGTGGATGGTATCCTTCGAGAGTGAACGCTATGAAGGGGGATGGATGGGAGGAGTGCGGTTGTGGTTAGAGGCATGTGGGAAAATCACGAAATTCACATCACATTCATTCCAATGTCACTCAGAGCCATGAGAACCTGGAAATCATCTCCGCAAGAAAGAGCACATTTCATTACCAAGAAGACGGCCAGAACTTGTACACAGAATGAGACCATGACTAGGAAACATCCATCCTCTCCCCAGCACTCAGAGATAGACATAGCACAGCGGCGTTCCGCCAAGCGTGTTCATCAAGTCCTTGATCTTGACGGGCGCAGCAAGCGGCGACAAGTCAATGACGTCCTCGACAGTGGTGTTCGCACTAGGGAAGATATCCATAAAGACGTTGGATCCGTGGACACCCTGTCATCCTGTTAGTCCCAAGTTCGTCGTATGTGAAGACAGAAAAACTCACCTTGCGGTTATTAAAATCCAACATCTGCCAGATCCAATAAACGCGATCAACCTGTCCGTGATGCAGATAGAAAGCCGGGTCGCCAGGGCTGATGAACGGGTCGCCTCCGGGGTCGCCACCAATGATGTAGTGGCCGCCGCCGTGAACACCCAGCTCGCCGTGCACGTAGCGCGGATCAGCCTGCATGTGCGCCTGGAAGAGCTCGACGGTGTTGTATCCAAGAATGAGGCTGGTGGTGTTGTAGAACGACGTGAAGCGCTTGGCGACGCCGGCGTTGAGATCGCGCTTCAGGCAGCGCGTGTTGCCGACGTTGAGCGGGTCAGGGGCGGCGTAGAAGTCGGTGGTGCCGTACTGCGGGAGGGCGGCGGCGCCAATGTTGATCTCGAGGGCGCCAAAGGGGCCAGTGGTGACGCAGCCGCCGCCGGTTCCGGGGGGCAGGGGGATGGTGGCGTTGGGGTTGAGGGGCTCGGTCATGATGAGGCCCGGGTGCGGGAAGTAGGCGCCGTTGCCGCCGAGGGAGGTGGCGGAGCCGTCGAAGACGGGGGAGGCGGCCGGGTTGTTGACGTCCAAGCCCCACTCCCAGTAGGGGGCGGCGCCCGTGTAGCCGCACTGCTGCAGGTGCTGCTCGTAGACGTGGGTGAACCAGCGGTGCCAGATGAGGAAGGAGCCCTGGATTTGGTCAGTGTTGTGTCTGGGTGGAAGAGGAGAGGAATAGGGGGGAAGTGGAAATAGGGGAGAGTGACATACAGTCAGGTGGATGAAGATGGTCTGCTCAAAGTGAATGACGATAAAGTCGTCAAACAGCGACTTGGATCCGGGTGCCCTGCCGGGAGCCAGGATCGAAGGCTTGTTCTTCATGCACTTGACGGCGGCGATGTAGTTCTTGCGCTGGTTGGCGCTCAGGGTGCGCCATTCCTGGCGGATCTTGAGCTTGCTCAGGTTGCAAGAGCCACCAAAGGTGCGCTTGGCCATCTTGGCCGACGTGACGGGGATGCTCTCATTGTAGGCGATGCTGGCGAGGGCCGAGAGGGCATCACCCTCGACGATCTCCTCCTGCGTGAATTCCTCACGCTTGGGGAGGGATCCGGCGGAAACGAGCGAAACGGCCCAAAGGAGCCAACTGAGCTGCTTGGCGGCCACCATGATGGGCGGTGGTACCTGCTAGTGAAGGAAGAAAAATAAAAAGAATGAATGAGTGAGTGAACGAGGGGTGGTGAGGACCAAAAAAAGATGGGATGGAAACACGGGGATGGAGTCGTGAATAAGTAGTCGTTTCTGTCAGGCGCTTTACCTCCGACGATGCCGTGGCCCCCCGTCCATCTTGCGCCGGGGATATCTTCATCGCAAGGTCAATAATCCTCTTTTTTTGTCGACGCCGGGGTGGTGGTGTGTCTTGGGAGGGAAATTGACGGGTCTCCGGCCGGCATGTGGGGTCGCATTCTAATAGCGTGGTTTTGCTTTGACCCTTGGCGCAGGGTTGCGATGCTTCCCAATTTCCTCGACGTTGACAAGGACATGGCCTCGACATGGGCCCACCACTTCACGGGCCACACGCTGGGAAACCACGGTCCAGGTTCAAGGCGTGTGTGGGCGCATGCGACATCGCGCCCACGGGGTCGGGTCACCTGTCGAAGAGGTGCGTTCAGCGAATCCTACCTGCCAGATATAGGGGAACTGTGACGTTGTGCGACAAATATTGAGAACCTGTTTCATGGTTTTGACGCCGACTTTTTTGTTGGTGGATTGACACCGACTTTGTTGCGGCGCGGCCCGGGCTCGAGTCTCGCCGTTGCTGCCCGTGCCGAGTGCGGAGCGACGATGATGACGGGTGACGGGTGCAACGGGCCAAGCGGACACTAAACGACACCGAGGTGGATCTTAGAGAGTTTCTTTGGGTTAGGACCGGATGCCCCGCCAAATGCAGGCAGTGGCGCCGCCAGAACGGTGACTGTCTTGCGACATCCAGGGGCGACAGCATTTCCATTTTCCATGAGCATGGGATAACATGCAGAACAATTGGGGGTTTCAGAGCCGCCATTCCCTTCTGGAGCTAGCAGCTCGCCGAGCCTCCATGACAGCGGGGACTTTGCTGGGGCTTCCCCTGTCCAATGAAACGGTCTGTGCAGACTTGCGACACCGGCGCGTGCCAAGCCAGATCCCGCAGCCCGTCAAGCTCCACGTTATCTGTCGCTCCCGCGTCCCCGCAACCGAGAAAGAGCTTGTCAGCACGTCGAGGCCCGCAGTTCTTCGCGCTAGTTGTACACGGTAAAGGGAACGTTAATAATGAAAATACTTTGGCGCTAATAATAGGAGTTGACGTCTTTCTTGGACCCGGGAATACGAGTACGCTTCTTGTCCCCGTTAGCTTCCCCTGGGATGAGAGGATGCACCTGCAATTGCATTTGTCCAAAAACAGAGGAAAGGGGCGTTTTGGGAATTGAGGTACAGCGCCAAGTTCGCCATCCCGGACCCGCGGCGTGATGTTGACAGGGAGCCGGGGAGTAAGTAATGCGTGTTTCCTGCAAAGAGGCACAGCAGTCACTCCTTCGGCCACAAGTGGGCAATGCCCTATCGAGATGTCTTGCCAGGGAGGTAAGCAAAAAAGCGGGCAATCTGCTCCCGAGTTCGGCAACATGTGCGCCTTGGCCCGAAAACACACAGATGCACCACGTTGAGTTCAATCTGGTCCATCTCAAGCCTCCTCCGCGGGCGGCTATGGATCCGCATCTGGGTTTTGGTTGTCAATAAACGTGGCCTCCATGCGCCGCCACAATGGTGATCCTTCCTCTTCAGGCCCACCATTGGACCCTCACCACGGCCAGCGTTGCACTCACCGTCGGCAGGCTCCACCGAGCTGACCACAACTCACGCCAGACAGCTCCCAACACGAGAGGCTGCCTCTTCCATGCGGGGAAATAAGCATCTCGATAAGTCCAAAAAAGGAACGCAAAGGCGAAGAAAAGGGGGTAACCCCCAGCAAATCCGCAATCCGATTACGCGGGTTCTCGGCGGGGCGCCACGTTTTGCTGCACCTCTGTCACGATGCTGCTCCCAAGTCTTCGGTTATTTCGGCGAGCATCATGCTGTCCTGGCATCCATGTGCTTGGACACTTTCCCAAGGTCCAGGGCGAGATGCCAATATTGCGCACTCGGCGTTGGCACTCTAGAGGACCGGACCGGGCCCGCGTGCCGAGCTCTAACCACTTACACCTCTTCCGGCTCAACCTCCTCGCCACATTACCTCTGTCGATGCCTTCAGCTACGGTGAACCGCCCGATGAAACCCTCTTTGACATGTCGTCCTACGATTCCGGGCGCTTACACTCTCCCCAAGCAGCCATATTCGGCGACTCTATTGCATACCCCGTACGCCTGCATCGACTCTCGGACCATGCCGCCGACCCCTCTGATGCTCACTTGACCCAACACCACGGATGGGCCGCGGGCCAAGATGCAACTCTACGCAGCACCTCGGTCAGCTTACCCGTAGTACGCCGTAGTACAGAGGTTTGGGGAGATGAAATGCGGCGCAGCGTACGCCCCGTGCCTCGCTATTGCTTCATGTCTGCGTCTCGTAGTAGCTTTCGTGACACCTCAACACCATCGAAGTCAGAACTCTGTTCGGCATCTCCACTCCCGTCCGGCAGCATATTTGTTTCCGAAACCAATAATGCACGCCACGGAACCTTGCGTCGCCCGCGCGGGTATTGTACCAACTGTTGCTGCGTCTCGTGATAGCCTCAGCTCAGCTCGTCCACCGACACGCGATGTTTGACTGATAAGAAATCACGGCAAGTACAGAAGGTTTCGTATGCGCAAATCGGCAGTTGTCTACAAAGGGACCGGTGCGTACCTAAAGAAAAACACGTGCGGCGCTAGACAGTTGAAGACAAGTGCTCTCTGGGGTCAAACTATTGGGTCACAAGATGCTATTATTAGGACGACTGAGTCGTGGTCGTGGAAGAGGGAGGTTTGGCTCAACTGCGACAAGTTTGTAAGGGGAGGGAATGCGTTTGCTTCTTCTTGTTCCCCAGCCATCGCAACCCCTCTTCGCAACACGCCCCATCCCTCCCATCGTTCCCTCGACCCCGAGACTGACGGGTGGTGATAACGACACCAAAAAATCACAAGATGTCCACATAAACCCACCACTCCCTTCCCTAGGCTATCCAAAAAAAACCAAACCACCCACAGACACAACGCCGCAGCGTGGCAAAAAATCTCCCCCATACCCAGCCCGGACAATTTCCCCCCGTCCCAGCCAACCACTCAGCACCTCCCGCCCCTCTCCATCTCCCGCGCCTCGGGCCAAAAAAAAACCCAAAAGTGCACAAATCAGCACTGATCGTCCACCCACAGACAATCGGAAAAAAAAAAAAAAACCACGATGTGCATCCCAACTTCCAACCAATTGGTTTTATTAGCGAACAAGTCCCCAGATTTCTAAACCCGTGGTTGGCCGCCAGCCACGAAACGTGGTTTGACGGGCCCTGTTCAGTTTCGGGCGGAAGCGAACCACAGATGGACCCTTGCTTTCCTCGCGACCGATCGCCATTGGAACCGTGACCTGGCCCGTCGCGCGGCGCGGCGCGGTGGGTTGGGTATGTGTAGATCAGCGGTCGCGGGACGGGAAGGGGAAAAAAAAGTTTGGAAGCGAGGATGCAGGACATTTTAAAAGGTTCCGAGATTTGAGTGCGATTTGCGAGAGCGTGGTTGAGTTGCATTGTGGCCGCAGGTTTGATGGGTGCTGCTGCGATGATGCGACGATTTGGAGTTGCCCGGCGATTGGTGGTGATGACCCGACTCGGAATTATTGCAAGTGTGGGATTGTTGGTCGTGCGATGCACACTTTGGCGATCCGGGCATGGCTGAGTTGGAGATAAATACTTTTGTCCAACGTCCTTTTATGTGTTGATCATGTCACATATACATGTTGGAGTTGGGCGGCGTCTTCTCCTTTCGCCGGACAACAGCTCCATCCGGTTGGTCAAAATCAGAAGCCACAAGAGTCCTATCGCGTTTGTTGTCCTGTTTCGCATTTCTCTGCCGAACGAGATAGTTCATGACGGCCCTTGAGACAAGATTCTTAACCTCCCTTGCGTTGCTAAAGTCCTCGCTCTTGTTCTTGGCCTCTTGCAGCACGCGCACCGCTGCATCCAGCGCGGCATCTGTCGCTTTGAGGTCCCTCGCTTTGAGCTCCATCTCCAGAATTTGTCGGAGCTCTTTTGCGTTGAAATTCTCAAATCGAAAAGGATAGTCGGCCATGAAGCGCCCTGCAAGTCCTCGGTTTCCGTTTGCGAAGAGCTCGTCCAGTTTCTCCTCGTATCCGAGCAGAATGACGCATCGGTCGTCTCCAGGTAGGCCTTGGACTTCGGCGACTAGGATGTTGAGGATGGCGGTTCGGAACGGGCATGCGCTGCTGGCGCCGGTGGAATAGGGGTTGAGCATGTACGCTTCGTCGATGACGAGGACTTTACCGACTGTGGATGCGAGAATCTCTTTTGTCTTGGACTCGGACTGGCCAATGTACTTGCCGATGAAGTCGGCCGGCGTTTTCATGACGACTGTGCAAGACAAAAGTTGTTAGTGGTTTGTGCCAGTCTCGTAACCTGGGGCCTGTCGTAACTCACCCTCGCCATTGCTCAACAACCCCAAGTCCACAAGTATCTGCGCATACAGCTTTGCCACGGTTGTCTTTCCCGTCCCTGGTGGCCCGACAAAGACACGGTTCAGGGACATTTCCAAGGGTTTCTTTTCGTCGAGCTCACGCTGAAAATTCTCCTCAATCATGTCGAACAAGATCTCAACCTTGTTCTTGACCTGCTGTAGCCCAACCATTTGAGAGAGTTCGCGCCTGGAAACACTGTCGCACCGGACATTCGACGGGTCGGGGCCGAGGATATCTTCTCTTCTAAGTTCGAGACGCTCAGAGATGGTTGCGCTTTGGAGTTTGGACAGGCGCTGGGCCTGTCGATCCTGAATCGTGGCCAGCAAATCGTAGACGGCAGTTTCAAGTTTGCACTTGAATCCCAGCCTTCCGGACTGGCGAGCGAGTCTTCGGATTGCTGCGCGGACGATGCGACCGTCAAACCCTTCTTCTGGCTTGCAGCGGCCTTTGTATACCTCGTCAACGTGTTCCTGGAAGAGGTTGTGTAAGTTATGTTCCCCGAGATCCGGCGGATGGAATGTGTATCTGAATCTTTCCCGTAACTCTGCATGCATTTCAAAGAACTCCTCGGGCCGTGTGCCCCCTGTCAAAACCACGATGAGGTTGGAGGGCCACTTGTCCATTGTCTTGATGACTGTGTCCAGCGGGCTTAGCATCGGGCTACTGTCACCAGAGAAGAGGTTGAGGGCCCGGTCCGCCGATTCGTCCGGATTCATTGAGCGGCTGCCACCAGAAGAAAGGAAGGAAGACGACTCGAGCTCCATCGCGCCGTCCAAGATGAGGATTAAGTTTCCCGAGCTGACCTTGTCGCCGAGCACCCGCGCCAGTACTTTTTGGAACTGCCCCGGCCCGGCCCAGTCGTCTTTGCGACACGAAAATATGATTGAATCCAATGCCACGGCAACCGGCTTTTCGCCCGGTTCCGTTATATCGAAAACGCCCCAGCCCTCTAGAAGTGAAGCGTAGAGCGGCGCCATGAACATTGTCCCTGGGTTGTTGTCAGCAAATCAAACTGAACCAAAGCAAGCCTCGTCAGACCGACCTGTTCCCGGATTGCCGTGAAAGGCGGCATTAAATCTCTGCGTGTCCAACTTAAGCCCTAGAATCTTGCAGTTGTCAATATGTGTCCTCAACTGCATGAATCGTTCGATGATGTCATCCACTCCGTCCAGTCTTTCCAGCCTCTTCATGGCTTTGTCGAGCCTCTTTTCTCGCTCGATGGCCGAGACCTGTAGCCTCTCTGTGCTATATGACTCATTGAACGTCATTTGCAGCCAGGAAGGCTCCGTTTGCAACTCGTCCAAGCCCGAGTCTTGTGACATTGTGAATCGCTGCCGTGTGCGCGCGGTTTTTGTGTCGAAGCGGCGATGCGTTGACTTATTCACCGCTCCCGGGGTTGCGAGCTGCAGGTTGATGCTCGGCACTATGTGTGGTAGCTGAGGTCGAAAAGGTGACTGCTATCTTGTGCTCGAGCTCAAGGGTTGTTGCTAGTCGATTCCTGGTTGCACAATGAAGATGACGAGCGAACTTCCAGGAAAACCGTTGGGTGCAGCGGGGGGGACTAGGAGGGTTTTATTGCCAGAAATTTGCAGTACCGAACCGTTAAAGTTTTCTGACTTGACCGATAAAGTTTTGCCCACACACGGGTACGCTCGGTACATAACTGGAGACGTTAACTTTTGTGGCTGACTGCCGACTTGCCGAGGCTGGTAATAAGGGAGAGTGCAGCCTGGTGCAAGGCCTTCGGGTGCCCACCTTGCAGCGCCGGTACACAGGGTTGAGGGGCGAGAGTCCTCGACCTAAATTCTGCAGTTTGTTGCATGTGTCAGACGCCCCTTTATACTGCCCTCATTCACGCTGGAAGTGTCGGTGAAACCCTGTCTTTTGCGAAGATGGCGTTAAACAACTCTGGCGCTGCTAAACGCCCCGTTTCTGATACTGAGTTGTAGCCGTAGCGTTTGTGTTTTCCACACTGTGTTCATTTTGGTCACACAAGGGCCAAGATCAAAAAATAAATAAAAGATATTCGTCGGCTTCTCGTCCTCGTGCTTAGCCCTCCTCCCCCCCCCCCCCTCCTCAAGATCTCACCCTACGGAAAATAATCGGCGTCAAACTCTCCATGATCGCAGCAATGCGAGTTCCCAAGCATGCTTTTGCCATACCGCAGTATTGACTGATCCCCCTGGACAGTAAGGCTCTCTGTAAAATGTCTCCTTAGTCCGAACTCGTCATCCTCAAACATGAACATCAACTCAATGACTAGTATCTCGGGAATTCGAGCAATCACCCTGTGTCAGACAGACACCTAGACTCAATCTAACAAACCCCCCCTAATACATCCCCCTCTCACTTCTTAATCATCGCAACCTCACTCCCATCCCCCTTCCCCCCCTCCCCCTCCATCTCACTCCCCTCCCCCGGCGCCACATTATCCCCAAACCTCACCACCGGCACCCCTCCCCCCCTCTTCACGCTCCACGGCCCAACCCCCTCCCCCTCCATCGCCATCCTCAACAGCCAATAAACCCCATCCCTCTCCCTGGCCCTCTCCCTAACCGCCCCCTCCCGCGTAACCCACACCGTCCCCCTCACCCATCCCACCACCGTCCCCAACGCCGCGCTGACCCCAATCACCACCGCGCACAGCACCACCACAAACACCACGCCCCACACCTGAAAATTCTGATACTGCCCCGTCGTCACGATCCGCATATTCTGACACGCGTTGCGCACCTCAATCTTTTCCTCCTTGCCCATCCCGTCGAGGGGATGGTAGATGAGCGTGTTTGTGTAGATGGGACTGGTCTTGTCGATGCGATCGAGGAAGCGTAGGATATGTGCCTGTAAGAGGGCCAATTTGGTTTCGAACCAGAGCTTACATTCGGCTGTCCACTGGTCTGGCGGGAGGTCCAAGCTGAAGGTGTCGCCAAAGACGGAGTCGCGCGCCAGCAGGCCGGCGGAGCCGAGGGTTGCGGGGCCGAGGATGCCGATGTCGGTTAGCCCGAGTAAGAGGGCGGAGCGTTCGATTGCGGTTTTTTGCGGGGAGGAGAGGGAGAGGGTGGAGAGGGATTCGTTGTAGGCTTGGGCGGTGTGGGTTAGGGAGGTGCAGAGGTTGAGGGCGGGGTTGCAGAATTGGACTTGCTGGGTGCAGGCGAGGAGGTTGAAGGGGTGGGTGGGGTGGTAGATTCCGGGCGTGGCGGGGGAGGTGTTGGTGGCGAGGAAAAGGGGGTCGTGGACGGGGGAGGAGTAGCGGACTGAGTTTTGGGCGATGAGCACGGCCGAGATGTCGGCCGAGGTGGTGGCGGTGAGCCAGGTGGGCCAGTCGAATTGGCGCGTGGCGCCGGACCACCAGTAGGAGGACGAGGTGTAGCCCATGCTGAGGGATTGGGGGTTGGACGGGAAGGTGGCGGAGAAGATGGGCTGGCGGAAGATGGCCGAGACGTTGAAGGTGACGGTGCCGTTGGTGGGGTCCAGGGGTTGGATCACGTCGGAGACGTCGATGGGGGAGCATTCCATGCGGTGGCGGATGTTGGAGCGGTCCCTTGGCGGGGCGTTGATGCCGAGGTGGACGTGCGAGTCCAGCAGTCCGGTGTCGAGGATGAGGGTGGTGTTGACCGACGTGTCGTTGGAGAGACAGCGGCCCTCGCCGAGAAAGGGGCAGGGTCCCATCGACACGGTGTAGGGGAGTCGCGGGACGGGAAACATGGTGTTGGTGACGGCCAGGGGCTGTTTTCCCTGCGAGTAAAACCAAGTTGCGTAGGACCTTGCCGCCTGCACGTCGTCCATTCTCGCGCGGAGGGACTCAAACGAGATCGGCATCTCGTTTGTCACGGAAATGGCCGACCAGTTGAACTCCCACCCGCCGCACGCATCGCCGGACTTCGCCAGGACGCTGACATTGGACTCGCTGCGCGTGGCAAACGCCGACACGAAAATACTGAAAAGACCAAAGAGAATGGTGACGAAGGCGGCGAGGAAGGCCGTGGGTAAAATGTGTCGAATCTTGGATGACGGTGTGCGAATGCCCATCCAAGCAACGAAAATCGACAGGGCGTCTGCGAGTGCCGAGATGGGAGTGGCATTGTTGCGCAGTAGCGTCTGAACTTGTCGTTGAAGCGGATCCGAATCAGATCGAGCGGCCGCGTTGTCGTGCCGGACGCGAATCTGATGGAGCGCGAATGCCGAGATTCTCCATGTCGCCGCGCCCGCGGTGGAGACGAGCAGCGCCAGGCCGGAAATGAGGACGTTGCCCCATCGCAGCGGAATCGTCAGAATCAGTTGGTTGGCTCCATCTTGCGAATAATCGCGCCACACCCCAGTGTACACCGACACGTTGGCCGACATGTCGACGGTCGAAAACTGCTCGGCTTGGAGAGAGTGATTGATGTCGGAGGGAAACCCGACGAAAGTTGTTGTCTTGACGGAACCGCCGCCGAATTCAGGGGTTCGAGATTAGTGGCTTGGCAGGGCTTCCAGCGCGTGCCGAGTCCGAGGTGCACGGGTCAACATCGGACTTCTCGGACCTGAAAAAGGGGCAAGTTTCAAAATAAATGGTCTACATGCTCTGAGATGTGTTTCTTCATGCGTTTCAATGTGTTGAATTCCCAGGCCGCTGAGCTTCAGTTGCCGATAGGTTTTATTTAGGAGACCACCACACCCGGACTTACAACCTCCCAAAGGAGAAAGCCCGTTCTTGCACTCAAGAGTGGCTTCCGAGAAAAGCGCCAGTTTCAGTATGGTATGAGAGTCACCGCTAAGCGAGATGGACTGAGATGCTCGCACAAAATACCTTGAAGTGACGAACTGAGTTTGAAGTCCGAAAGTTTGGATCAATGACTGCGGCATTCTGAGCCGGAACATACCGCGCCGCCTCAATGCCACCGAGCTATACAAAACACCATGATGTATCTCAAAGGATCTATATTGAGTGTTGACTGGCGTGTGGGAGGAGCCAATAGAGGGCGGACAATAAGGCATACCGAGCCCCTTCGACACGAAAAGCACCAAAAGGTTCTGTCGTCGAGCCACCTGGTCAGCATGTCGGCCGGCACAAACCACCTTATTGGACACTACCTTAGGCAGTTCTACGTAAAATAGGGTTATAGAGTAGAACCATGCATTAGGCTTCCCAGCCAAGGACTCAACCGGCGCAATGAACTTACCGTCCGAGCACCCGGTACACCGTTCCCACCGTGTGCTTTTCCTTCTCGCCTACTGGTTCCAGGCAACCACATTCTTCAAGAACCACTCGGGTCAACTCATGGTTAGTAGAGGTTACGTAAGTGGAGACACTACGTTGCTCTCACCGTCACTAGTCGTGATGCTCAGCCCCCGAGCGGATGTGGGGCGGGTCCGGCCCTAACCTCTACAGGACTCGGCGTCCTTTTGCGTTGTATTCTGACTACCAACAAGCGGGTCCAGACGCTATAGTGCATCCATCGTCTATCTTAAACTAAGGTCCCAACCACCGGAGACGGGATGCTGAGAAATCTCGACCTTGATGACTAGGATAGAACGTTCGGTTCCACGCAACCCAACCTCCAAAAGAAACTCGGTTCGAGTTCGTACCTATCTGTACAAGAAGCGCGTGTATAAATTCCCACACCTCCCTTCACCATTGACGCCGCTTTTGACCTCGCCATCTCAACATTGTAACTTGCAAACACCACCTCAGTCACGATGCTTTTTACAAAGAAAACCCTCCTCCTGGCCTCAGCCCTGACAGCTACCGTCTCAGCAGCCACCTTCCCCTCAGGACCCAACGGCGACGACCCCATGGCAGGCTACACCATCATCGACCTCGAATGGACCGTCAAGCCCTTCCCCGACCGCGACGAAACCGTCAACGTCACCGGCCCCATCGAAAAGGTCATTTCGGAAATGTCCAAAATCAACCCCAACTTCGAGTCCCAAGTCCTCGCCACCGCCTCCTCCAACATCGCCGCCCTCGAAGCCGCCGCCGCCGCCAACACCACCGTCACCAAGCGCGTCAGCTACCAATCCCACTTTTGCTTCGGCCGCTGGCCCACGTGCAGCGCGCAAGCCATCTACACGGGCGTCATGTACCTCAACGGCGTGCCGGGGCAGCCGAGCATGGGGCCCGGCCCGGGCGTCTGCGGGCGCGTGAGCTGTTCGCACGACTCGGGGATTTACTGGTGCAATGACCACACCACGTCGTACACGCTGCCGAGCTTTGTGCCGATTGGCGAGGGGGCGTATGCGATTATGAGTTGGTGCGATTACAAGGGGTGGACGTCGGGGCAGTTTTTCACGCAGCAGAACTGGAATGTTGTGGTGAGGGGGGATAATTGGGGGGGTTGTTAGGTCTGTCCAGGGAGACGTGTAAGAGTACCTAATTCATAGGTGAAATGGAAAGGAAGGTCCGACAAGCTAGAACCGGAAGTGACAGTGTAGAAAGCATCAGTCTCCCTCGATAAAATTAGGCCCGCTTTGTAAGCAGGGGCCAAGGGTTGCAAATCGTCATCTTCTCGTTACACTTGATTGCGAGGGAGCGGAAGATCGATGTCTTATTAGCGACGACAACAGGAATTTTAACGAGTATGATAAAGGGGTGTGTGTGTGTGTGCGAAAATGCGTATGTGTGTGATGTTATTGTAAAAAGGAGGAAGAGGATGGAGGTGATGAGAGGTGGTTTTATACTTTAAGGGGTTTCTGATTATTAACCTTTATAAGGCTAACGTCGGTACGCTTAAAAAGTATAAAATAAGCCACCTGCGATTAGGGCTTGGATTTGACTTTTTCTGTTTCTCCGCTTAATACCCCTTTTTGTTTTGTAACGCTGGGGCTTGTGGTGTGTGTGTTTTTTTATATCTTTTGTTCATTTTGGTCACATGACGGCTAAGATTCATCAAATAAAAGTCCCTCGACAAAAAGTGTACCTCGACCTCCCAAAGACAGTGTAAATCGATCAGAAGCTGACAGTCATACGAAAGAGAACAAAACAACCCGCTACCCCCTCAACTCCCCCAACAACCTCCCCAACTCCTCCCTCTCCGCATCCCCATAAACCTCAAACCGCCCCCCCCTCATCCCCTCAATCCTCCCCTCCACCTCCCTCACCACCCCCTCCGCCTCCGCCCTCTTCCCACCCCCCTGCCGCCATAGCGCCTCCAGCAGCGTCCGCTGAAACCCAATACCCTGCGGCGAATTCTTCCCCAGCCCGCTCGCATCAATCTCCTCGCACGCAGGCCGTATCATCGCCTCCGCTTCAGCATATTTCCCTTCGTCGATGAGCTGATGCGCGAGCGTCTGCTGGAACGCCGAGTCCCCGCCCCTCGCGGCGACGAGGGCGCGGATGGATTCCCCTGCGGCGCTGACGAGGCCGAGGTTTTTTTGGAGGAGGTGGATGGAGAAGAGGAGGGTTTCTGCCTCCTCCGGGGTAACCTCCGGGGAGTTAGAGGGGGAGGTGGTGGTGGTGGTGGAGGAGGTGGAGGATCGCTGCTTGTCCTGGAGGATTTTGAGGAGGAGTTGGGTTCGCTCCTTGGTGGTTAGGTTGGACGAGTTGGATGCGTCGATGGGGAGGGTGGGGAGTTGGTCCGGGGTGAAGTTGCGGAGGAAGTGGGTGCAGATGACCCAGTCGAGGCCGTCCCAGAAGGGGGTGACGGGGACGCCTTTTTCCCAGCGGAAGGACTTGGCGGCGTCGGAGGCGTCGACGTTGGGGTGGGAGTAGCGGAGGGTGGTTGTGGTGGCCATTGTGAGGGGTTGAGTGTGATGGTGGATGTGGATGATGAGTGTTGCTTCGTAGAGTTTGGGAAGTGCTGTGCCGGATAGGAACTGTTGAAGTTGGATGCGAGCCAAAATATACCCCTTGAAAGAAAACACAATGCGTGGCTGCCTGGTTGCCCGAGGCACCCCGACTGGGCCGGGTTAACTCCGAAGAAAGCCGGCTATATGATTGGCGGTTGCCTGAGATCCTGAGACTTCGTGCAGCCTGGCGTCTTTGCCTGCTATTGGACGCAGTCCATCAACATTACCCCTCCCACGTTACACTGAGCACACGGGAAGCGATGAGACCATTTGATCGCCAAGGCAACAGCAAAAAAACAGTTCATCCGGATAGCATCCTCCCTGAGGTCAAGATGTTAAACTTGAACTATTGAGTGATTGAGATGAAGAGAATGGAATGGGACAAGTAAATACAGGCACTCACCATCGAGATGCCCCAGTGTAAGGCCAGGCAGCGGATATCAACCGCAGAAAAACCTTCTGCATTGCGGCTCGGGCTCTCGCTTGTCATGTTGAGACATTGGCTGAGACTCACGGGACTCAATGTCCAAATAAACGGGCGACCGGACTTGAGGAGCCGGGGCAGCCATCGAGAGAAGGGCAAAGGTAGAGAGGAGGATCGTGGTGAGTTTTATTGTGAATGCCGATGTAGAAATCGGTGCTGGTAGCTCTTTCGTGGGTTAACGCAATTGTGTCGAGATAGGGATAAGAATGAAGAGAATGAGTGCTCTGCGCAGAGTAAAACCTGGTATGCTACCTACCGGGGTTGGGACGAAGGCTTTGTAGACGTCCCGATATCTAGTGCCAGTGACTTGCGGCTTGATAGCTGGCCCCACTTGATAAAGGGAGATCCTTTGGCGTATCCGTTGGCTTTGTCCTGCAGACCATTCGTCTCTTCTTCAGAGTGTGGTGTCGGGACATCTTGGCCCTGGAAGTCTGCCCGGGTTCATTCGCGTCGGGTCGTTGAAATGGGGGCGGAGATAGGCGCGCGCCACAGTGCATCCTTTATTCAGTTTCTGTCAACTCCTGATTCGAGGACAACAGCAGAAAGCAACGCTGACCAACCGTTTCCCTGAACTTACGGCATGAAATAAGGGAGCCGGGATACCTGAAGTTGACATGGCAACGGTAGTAGATATACAGACACGGAACCGACGGCCGTTGCATACGTGCGTAAGGTCGCCGTGCGGTTAAGGGGTATCGAATCAGGCATTAAGAACGGCATTTTGCCATTCGTTGTCGCTTCCAAGCTGCAGGCGGGTGATGAGTAACGGCATCAATAGGCGCCTCAGAAGTTGCAATGGGGTCCGATCCCTCAACGACGAATCATACCTTGCGGAGAAACTGGACGTTGATGATGCGAGCTCTCTCTTCAACTCAACCTCAACCTGCAAAGTGAAGCCCCTAGGTGTGATTCTGGCAAATTTCAGCGTTTTGTTGTCCTATCAAATTGTCGGCCCCCGATTTTGACGGGTGGCTTTGGGCGTATGAGGAGCACCCATTATGCGCCGATAACTACCACAGACAAAGGGCCCCCAGTTCTGGAGATGGGGGCCGCGCAGACAAGCCGCATTATCCAAAACGCGAGTAACTTGCTGCTACAGCATCGCCGAGACATAGACTTGGATGCCTGTGAACAATTGCTAGCCGGATTGATAAGATGAAGGCCACGCATTGGCCCAATAGAACTAGGCCGGCGTCTGGAGTATGCCCCGACAGCTAACTACCACTGCTGGTTCGAGTGGTCTCTCTCATCTCACAATTGGGCAAAGATGAGAGCTCGCTGCTTCGAGGTTATTGATTCCCTCCTTGGTTTGGGTATATATTCCCCCATCCCAACCAATTCAATCCCAGACACAAATCCAACCTTCCATTCGGCAGGCCTCTTCCCTTCAAAGCCATCCAATCCACATCCCGCACACACCACTTGAAGACATCCAAAGCCGCCTCCAAGATCACGAACTATCTCAACACATATTTTTCTCGCGCCCTTGATCAGTCCACCTGCGATACGATGAAGGTCATTATCACAATGCTACTCGCACTTACTGCGCTGTCTATGGCAGCCCCTGCTCCCAAGATGCAACTGGGACCGACTACCGACGAGGCGACTGTGCCGACAATCGCAAAGCGCAATCCCGAGCCAGAAGCAAAGCCAGACCCACAATGCACTGGCTACAACAGATTCGGGTGTATGTGAGTTGGTGGGTGTGGGCAGAAGCGTGTTTGGGTCAGCTTTGCCGGGCCAGGTCCGCGTGGGATGACGGGGTGTAATGTTGGGGAACGGGTGAATCGGAAGTGATGCGGACAACGGTCGTGATCCCTCTGCTTCGTTGTGGCCATGCCTATCATGTTTTGATTCGGGAAGGATGTGCGATACGTCGAAAAAGTCATCAGGAGGGAAATGCAGGTACCACCGATGCCTACAACATGAAGCAGACAACTTTATAACATTATTACATGGACATTCATTACGCCCAAATACACTGCATCGCTGCGTTTGACGATGTACCTCACTGCTTCGAGCTGTTCGCCTTCTCCTTTGCAAGCACTTCCTGCCCTATCCTCTTCAAGTCATCATTCATCAACGGCTCCTTCTCAAACCCATCCCGAATCTGCTGCAACATGGCAGCCGCAAGCTCCTCGATCCCAATCGTCGGCATAATCCCAGTCACCCGCACCGCCGTCCCAGCGATCGACCTCAACAGCGTACTGCTGCTCGTAACAAGCGACGGCTTCGCCACACAGGCCTCGACCGAACCTCCCTGCTCAGCAGCATACGCAAGCACGCGATTCTCCGTCTCGCCCTGCTCTTGTCAGCATATTCTCCCCATATACAGTTAAGCAAAACCTTCACCAAAAGGGGCTCAAGGATGAAAAAAAAATGAAGAAAAAAAGGGAGAAACCCACCCGCATCAACACATACTCCCCCATCACCCTCGGCCTCCTCCCCTGATCCCTCTCCGCCTGCAACCCACTCATATACAAAAACCGAAACTTCCTCCCTACCCTCGCCTCCACCATCGCGCGCATGCCCGCCAGCGTGCTCGTCTGACACACCCTCACGACATCCTCGAACTTTTCGAGCTGCGACTTGGTCGGCGTGATGGCCACCGTCCAGATGCACGCGTCGGCGTCGGCGAAGTGTTGTAGGATGTCTGGTGGGTAGGTCTCGTAGTCTTTGATAACGAGGCTGTGGAGCTTGGATGCGTCGGCGGGTTTGGTGTCGGAGGGGGCGGTGACGGGGCGGCGGGCGAGGGCGAGGATGGAGGTTATTTCTTTGGTGCGGAGGGATTGACGGATGAGTTCGGTGGCGATTAGGCCCGAGGCGCCGGCGATGATGAGTTTCATGGTGTTGTTGTTGGTTTGAGTTGGCTGGTGTTGGTCACGGTGTAAGTTGATGTTGGTGGACGTTGATGTTATGTGCAGGGTTGATGTGGCACTGGAGTTGGGGATTGAAGGCTGCTATATCTCGGTTTTAATGGCCGCGGAGATAGGGGCTGAGCCGATCCTTCCGGGCCGGCCGCTCGGTTGTGAGTGGCTCGCAACCTGAGACAAACCCGACGTTGGGTTGCGAGCCGGCGGCTTTCCGTGGAAAGCCGATGGGGCGACACCGGAGAACGATGCAAAGAGTCAACTGACAAATCAACAAAATAATTGATGTAAACTGCATGCACGAAAGCCTTGTTTTCTTCCGAATCCCCCCTTTTCCGACTTTTATTCTTGCGCGACTCCAACCAAGCCCGACAACGCCAAGTCTTTCCGCGCCGATATCCGAGTCTCCCCCACGGCAAGTCTCACAGCATCTCCCGCATCCTCTTCCCCTCGCTGCTCACCAAACTCCCCTCATCGCTATCCTTCCTCGCCGTCGTCACCGTAACCGTCGCCGTAACCGTGACCTTCCCCCCCGGACTCCTCCCCCCCACCTCGACATCCTCCCCCCGCGCCCTCCCTTCCAACACCTCCCCCGACACCATCCGCGGGTTAAACGCCAACGCCCCCTCGGGCACAAACGTCGCAACCAGCACCAACCCCGCAACAACCGTAAACTGCACCCCCACCGTAAACACCAACCCTTCCCTTATATCCCCCTCCCCATCCACCCCCCCGCTGCGGTTATACATGCCATCCAAATACCGCCCCAGCACCGTCCCCAGAATCGCATACGTCACGATATAAAACGAATACAAAAACGCCATCACCGCCCCCAGCGCCGACACATTCCGATTCTTGCTCTCCAGCCTCGCCAGCGACGCCTGTATGTACGCCGCGAGACTGACATCGCCCGCCGCCCAGCCGAAAGAAATGGGCATGAACGTCGCAGCCACCAACCACGCCTGACCCACCTGTCCCGAAGGGGGCCGCCAAAAGGGGATGTACCACACTACTAACAAAAAGAGGGCGTCGAGGCGGAGCCACGGCATGGGCGTGTGGATCACGTTTGTGAGGAGGAGGACTGCTAAAGCGCCGAGGAGCTCGCCGAGGTTGGAGCCGCCGACCATGATTTGCGACCAGGCGGAGTCGCCGAGGTAGCGGCGGGCGATTTGGGGCGCGATGCCGTTTTCGAGGTGGCGGTGGGCGTGGAGGGCGATGGCGTAGCCGGGGACGAGCCAGATGAACTTGCGGGAGGAGAAGAGGATGCGGGAGCCGACGAGGATGGATTCGGCGAATAAAGTGAGGCCGTGGAGGGCGGAGAGGAGGTAACTTTTGGATTCCTTGGGAGGTTGGGAGGAGGGGCGGGAGAAGTTGAGAGTTGATAAAAAGGACCAGGTGAGGGCCGAGATGAGGAAGCACGCGGGGGTGATGATGAAGGCCATGTTGTTGCCGAGGGCGGGGATGATGACGAGGCCCGTGGTGAAGGCGCCGGCGGTGCCGGTGATTTCGTAAAAGATGTGCACGATGGAGTCCATTTTGCGGAGCTTTTGGACGTCGCCGCCGACGATGTCGCGCGGGATGACGCGGCGGATGAGCTCGACCATGCCGTAGGCTACGCCCGAGATGCAGTAGACGGGGATCATGGCGTCGGTGTTGTATTTGCCGTAGTAGGACCATTCGTTTTTGGGGTGGTTTTTGCGGTCTGTTGGTGTTAGTGGGCGCTTGTTGATTCAGGGGGGGGAAGGACTTGCATGCGACGGGCATAAAGGTGCCGCCGGTGGCAGCGTCAATGATGAGGAGGAGGGCCGAGCAGACGCCAAAGACGGCGACAGAGACAGCGAGGACGTTTTTGGTTGGGAATCGCTTCACCTGTCTGGTGGTCAGGGGTACTCAGGGGGATGCATTGGGGAGATGATATACCAACGGCGCGATCAAAATCGAACCAACACACTGAAAGGCCTGGTTTAGCCCGGTGAGGAGGCCGACACGCTCAAATGTTCTGCTAGGCGTCTTGTTGGTGATGGACTCGTAGTCGTATCGGTTGGTCGCCAGCGCCACAATGGACCCGTTGAATGCCTCGAGTCCGAACTTGTACGTCATGATGCCGAGGATGTAAATGGCAATGTTGCGCCGTTCTGTCGGCGTGAAGGCCCGCAGGCCATCCATCAGATCGCCAAAGAGACCCATGGTGGTCACCGCGAGAGGCGTCGGAAGAAATTGCTAGCTTCCCTTTGAGTTGGTGAAGAGCGACATCGAGAGACGAGGGAGACAGCCAGGCTCACACGTGGAGGGGCGCGGGGCATCATATTTGACATGCCGAGTGTCGTAGACATCAAGGTGCTATGTGCTCGCTAGCGTGCATTACATTGTCACTGCTTTTTTTTGCGGCGTTGGGACGTGGGGGACAATGTTGGCCCCCTGCTGTGGGCCTGTATCGATCGAGGGGTTGGCTGTTGATGATTTGCACCAGGGTATGGCATTGTGGGGAGCCAGGGTATTTGGAACTCTGTGTCCAAAAGCGACACCGAGCAAACTTGTGGCGTTTCTGGGTCTGAAGGGGAGCTATCGTCCCAGACTTGGCCAGGATGATACAATGGCCACGGTCCGAGTCGGTATATGTAGGTTGTTGGCAGCCCCTGCGTAGGCGAACCTGCAGACACAGACTTCTGGCCGTTCGGTTGGGATGCATTGGATTTTCTCGTTGGCGGACTCTTCCAGATATCCCGAGTCCCGAGACGACACACGACATGCTCCGGTCTCCCTCCGATGCTGACCGCTGTGGGGACCCGAGATGCTCGACATAACACCTCGCGTGACATCTGCACCTATACGCAGAGAGGGATACCACTCGAATGTCCTGCCAAGCTGATAGATCCAATCCTGCAACATCTGTGACGAGAATGATGCTTTTTTGACTGTTTTGTGGGAAACATGAGAGACGGCGACAGGGGGTGTCTTTGCGAGCCGGGAGCCACTCACATGGCGGCATTCCTTCACGTGTAGTTGATGCGGCACGAACCGGGTCTTGGCCCCGATTGCTTTTGTGGTCCCCCACACAACGTGGGTATCTTTGGAACGCCAGAGGTCGGTTTGCCCCCATGTCACAGACGCGTTTGTCGAAATGGGTCGTTGCAAGTTGAGGACGTCGAAGAGAAAGCCAGCCCCTCTCCCGATGTGTTGACCGACGGTTTTGTGACATCGTCCCGTGCTGGACAATTGGCTACCGTCTGGTCGGAATCGCATTGAATCAACGGGCGTCAAAAGTCTAGGAGAAGTGGTGCCAGACTGGGAGGAATTAGGAGCGTCGGGTGGGATCGACGTTGCTGCATTTTGGTCGACACCGTGACGGACACGATAACGGCACCCCGCCATCGCGATAACCTCATCTCCGTCATGGCCGTCAACGCCGAAGATCTCTTGATCCAGCCATTCAGGGATGTCGTGGTCCTCGCCGCAACCGCCGTAGCCAACGCCACGGCAGCGACTGAGGGTGGTCCTGAGCAGATTGAAAGGGCCGACCAGATGACGCAGTCAGCAAAGTCTCTCGCCCGTGAAGGCGAGCGAGCCCTCAGAAAAGTACAAACGCTCTGGGAGACTCAGGTTGCCACTCACGGTGATGCTTTCCGGGAAAGGATACTCAAACAAGGTAATGTTGCCCTGACCGGAGTATTACACCGTCGTTGTGACCCTCAGTCTAACATCGACAAGGTTCCATTGAGAGCAGGCGACTGCGCCTTGAAGACCTCCTCTGGGATTTCGATGATGCAACGCTGCTGGATGAGTTCGACCCTGAGCGCTATGCTGCGCTGCAGGCCGCAACCAAGGCGTTGGCGCTGGACATCACCGAGACCATCAAGCGCCTTCACCTGGATTCCCCAAACTTGAAGTCGTCAACCTGGCCCCTGAGGGTATTCCCTCCGCTCCCGCCGTTGCCAAACCTGCCGACACGGAGACCAGCCACCGGGACACATTCTCGAAGGGCCTCGGAGCACACGATCCATCGACCCCTGACACCAGAGTCCCCGGACGTCATCCCTCGTCACGATCCAAAAACCGAAGCACTCCTTCTGAGCAAACCAAACCCCGCTCCCCAAGAAGAAACATTCAGCGGCCAGCTTGAACACGCCACAGCCCCTCTGAAGATCCCCTCTCTTGACGCCATGCCTGGTCCACCCCTCTCCCGCGAGACAACCATCTCCACCTCGGACACAGCGGCAGACTCCCCTCTGAGCGTCACCAAAGCAGGCACAACCCCCGCCTCCAGCCTAACTTCCGCAAGTCACGGCTCCCGTCTCTCATTTTGGTTTCAGTCCAGCGAAGAAACGCTCAACAGCGCCGAGTCACCACTTCTCGATGCCTCGTCCTCAGACACAACAAGCACCCTGCAGCGACAACCACTTCTCACCCCGCCAACTGGTTCGGCGGACAATCTACCCCCTTCTCAACCCGCTGATCTCGTGCTTCCAGATCCCCACCTTTCAGTCTCTCACACCCCGTCCATTCTCCTCGCAGTAAGCGACACACCCCGCCTCGCCGCCCGCGCCCCCGACTGCCGAATCACCGAGCGGAGCACCTACCACCGACTAGGCGGCCTGTGTCCCGGCGCCATCCGCTTCCGCAACGACGAAAACTGGAGCAGCATCCAAGAAGTCTCCGAATTCTCCAGCCTCGGCGCCGGTTCCGGCGGCGAGATGCTGCGCGCCAGCGACGGCATCATCCCGCTGCAGTTCGAAGAAACCACCAAAGTCGGACGGTGCAGCGCCTGCTACTACAGCCACGACATGGAACAAGTCATCCTCGACAAGACCCTCGACCGTACGTCCCCCCTCCCTTCCCCCCACCTCTTCCCCCTCACAACTCCTCCTCCCCCCCAGTCCAACCCACCAACTGACCCACCCCCCTCACATAGTCCGCTCCATCCGCCCCTCCCCCTCAGGCGCAAACCACCGCCTCCGCCTCCTCTACAAATCCCACCTCCGCCTCTCCCCCCACTCCCTAACGCCCCCCCGCTACGCCTGCCTCTGGTGCCTCGCCACCCTCACCACCCCCCACGAATCCTCCGCCACCGTCTTCCCCTCCCCCTCGCACCTCCTCGCCCACCTATCCTCCCACCCGCAACCCCTCCCTTCCCTGCCCGGTCTCTCCGTCCTCCACGGCCGCGGACCCCCCCGCCACAGCACCAGCGTCAATATGAACCAGGCCTTTGATTTACACCTCCCCTACCCCGCGACGCCGGTAGTAATACCCGACAACGTAGCGAAGCTTCCGAGAGCGGTGGCGGTGGTGGATCACCTCCCGGGTACTAGTAGTGCCGGGGGTGGAGGGAGGAAGTTAGGGGCTCCGCCGCCGGGGTACGCAGGAGGGGAGATGCTGGAGTTTCTTGCCGGGGCGGTGATCACGGGTGTGGTGTTTCCCGAGAGGTGGGAGGGGAAGTGGTGTTTGGGACGGCACGATGGGCGGTTTGGGGCGTTTGCGGTGAGGGGGGTGGAGGTTTGCGGGGCGGTGGAGGGGGAGGTGCCGGTGCAGGATACAAAGGGGAAGAAGGGGGAGGGGGAGGGGGAGGGGGAGGGGGAGGGGGAGGGGAAGGCTGGGGAGGAGGATGGAAAGGGGAAAGGTGAGGGAGGGGACTCGGAGGTGATGAGCGTGGTGGGGAGGTGGAAGTGGCCGCCGGGTGGGGAGGGGAAGGATGCTGGGAGGGAGAAGGGGTGGTTGAGTTTTGGGAAGGGGGAGGTCATTTCGGATGTTAGATGTAAGTGATTTGTGTTGTGATGTGATGTGGTATGTTGAGTTGACTCGGAGCTGACGACTTTAGGGGTCCATGCGGATTCGTGGTGTTGGGTTGGGACGAATAGTAAGGGGAAGACGGGCATGTTTCCCAAGTCGCATGTCGATTTGAGAACGCTTGCGCCGCAGAAGAAGCCGACCGGAAAGGAGAAGCGGAAGGACAGGGGCTTTTTCGGTCGTTTGGGGGCGTAGTGTGGGAGTTGAGTTGCACATGAGCGGCGAATACTGAGCTGTTGATCTTTCGTGTGATCCCGAATATCAGGACCACAGACGCCTCCGGCCGATGCTATGAAGAGTGCCGATGAGCTGGTTCCTAAATCGAAAGAGACCGCCGTATGTTTGCCCGGTGTGGATGCTTCACCAAAGCCGCTTCGGGGACGCTCTCGCTCGTAGCGTTCGAACTGCCCCGTCCAGAGGCAAAGGCACTAGGCGGGAGCATCAACACATTCCCAACCAGCTTCAGCTCCGTCACATGCGCCAGATCTTCCAGCTGCAATGTCTCATCGTATCCCTTTAGCACCTCCATAATCACTTCCGTCCACGCCACCGCCCCAGTGCTATTCATCACATCCTCTCTCGTGGGACTCAACTCTGCCACAGGAAGGCGATACCTCTCGGTCAAGTCTGCTATCGACTCCTGCAGGCGCGCGACCATTTTTCCGAAGACGGGATGCCCAGGCGCCGCGGCGATTGTCCACTGGCAGAAATGCACCTGATGCGTCGTATTTTTCCATTTGCTTCCTTCACCAGGATTGGACATTACCCCAACGACGAGCTTGACTTTGTCTTGTAAAGAAGCAGGCACCCAGTCGGAAATGGGCTTGAGAGGAACAGTGCCGATGTCAGAGTAGGCACCTCCCTCGATGTCGAGGACGAGATAGCGAAGGATGTCGGATTTCATGCCGACGTCGGGAAGAGTGCGGTACAGCTCGGCGAGGTCAGGGTTGGTGTGTGTGAAGTGGGAGCGGACGAAAGCGGCGCCGGTGTGTTGGTCGAGCAGGGTGCTGGGATGGCATGTTAGCACTGGGGCGTCGGGGAGGGGTAAAAGACTGACTAGGTGTGATTGGGATTGAGGGAAGTCCAAGCCTCGGCTTCTTTCGGATCTGCCTGGTTTGGTGGATGTTTGTCGTTCCCGGTCTGGGGTGTCTGTGGAAGTAGGATCTGCCAGATTTTGGCGGGGATGGAGGGGCCAGGAATGGCCGTTGGCTGCGCTGCTTGACTCTCTGAGGATTGCGACGCGGTTTGGGCCGAAGTTTGTGACGATACAGCTGCCGAGGTGTGGAATGTCGAAGCTGCAGGATTCGAGACTGGTGACGGTATTGTTGTTGCTGTCTGGGAGCTTGTAGCTGAGCTCTGCGCATGAGGTACCTCGTCGCTGCCGTGCTCCTGATCATGGCTCGGGAGTTGACCCTGCGGGTGCGGCCTTGGGCCGAATCTGTCGATGCCGATGCTATCGCGAAGCCATATTGTTGCTAGGACGAGCAAAACAACCGCTGCAATCAGAATGCTCCGATAGTTTCGGCGCCGCCCGGCATGGCGAAGAATGGCGGGCAGCGAAGAAGATCCCGTCCGTTGGTGTCGCATCGCAATGGCTGTGGGGAATGAGGGCAACGACTTGCTTCGTGGTTTGAACGAGGATGGACAAGATGGAAAAAGAATGGTGTTTGAGATTTGGGAGACGAGGACGGGATACACATAATTATTGGACGTTTTTGTTGGATGATGGGCGCGGTCGGGGAAGGAGCGAATCAGCCCACTGTGTAACCCCACTACTGGCTGCGCAGCGGTTGTTGCTTGGATTGCGCCGCAGCAGTTTCATGTTTGGTTGGTTCCGAATTAATTACTCGCAGTGTTGCCTGGAGGGAACACTTCAAGCGTTCTCTTTCTTTGTTCACGCGGGACAGTCACAACGCATGTTCGTGGCGTCGTCAAGTTCATCGATACAGCCACCGACAAAGAAAATATCGAACCAAGATCCTCACTCAGGCTGTTTGTTCAGCAGCAAACGAGGGGTTGCTTGTTGGTTGGCAATTGTAAATCACAGTTACATAGCACATTTAAAGTGTTACAAGTTTGTTGGTATTATCAAGTTTTTATTTTATTCTCAGTTTTCTACTCTCCTCTTTTTCTACTTTCTCAGCCGCTCAGGATGCAACTTGCCCGCAAGTCACCTCCTCACCAAAGCTCAACATGAGCTAGCTCTATCCAGCTACCTCCCCATCAAATCAGGCTCCCTTCGCTAGAACTACCCCTTCAATAGGGCCCCCTAGCGATGGTAAACCGGATTGCCCCTGGTGCGCCCACCCGCAGCGCCAAAGGTCTCGACCCTCGGCGGCGGGCGCACCCCAGGTACAATCCCCTCCTCCATTCGCCGCATCGCATCCTCTCGGATCTGCAGCTCAATGTGGTGGTCCTCCCTGGCCTGTCGCCTGTCCGCCAAAATGGATTTGGGGGTGACGGAGAAGGCCAAGCCTGTCATCCAGAGGATGAACAGGATGAGCAGGACGAGGGCCAAGGCCATGAAGAAGATGGAGAAGCCCCAGAGGACGCAGTTGTGGGTTTCGCCACCAGCATCGCAATACTGGTGGTAGTTTTCGAGATCGAAGCCCATGGTGGGTTGTTGGTTTGTGGGTTAGTAGGGGGTGGGTCGAGAGACTTACCAGAAGTCGAATGGGGGTGGACCGCTCTGTTGAGAGTTGTTTTGTTTTGCCAAGCGGAAGACAAGGTGTTGTGAAATCTGCTTGACTGGAGAGCGGATGATGAGAAGAAGAAGCTGTGAGAAGTCGGTTGCTCGTTTCCTTTTTATCTATTTTGCGAGGTTGGAAATCATCATGTGCTGAAGATGAACAGTTCATCTCATTCGGCATCAGTGTTGCTGTGTTTTGGGCTGCGAAGCTCTTCTCAAGTTAACGCACTCTTTGGGTCAGGTATATGATAGAGAACAAAGGGGCTGACGCGAGGGGGACTGTGGATTTCACTAGACAATAGCACTGTTACGGAACAAAGAGGCATCACGAAGAGTCAGCGCTGGAGTTTTACTCCCAGATGCTATACCCAATGGAGAGTGTCGGGTGTGTGGTAATGGTACGAAAAAGGGTGAGTTTTCGACTCTTGGTACGGCAAATCACTTAGCTCCGGAACTGTTGAATTCACAGCGGATCTACAGATACGGACTGATTGGGAGGTGTTTGTTTGTTAGAATATCACAAAGAAGGCGTTATCATGGAATGTAAGATAATAATACAGTTAGAATTTATTGTCATTGTTCAAAGGAGATCACGGCTCAGTCCCAAACCATCATCGTCTGCCAAGACTTACTTGGCCTCGTCATCAACAGCCGTCGAAGGCCTCGAGTATGCCACCTCCGGCACTGTTAGTGGCGGTAGCTTCGCAACCGGGGGAAGAAACTCCATGGGAGGGCTAGAGGGGACAAGAGTAGAAGACTCCGTGGAGGCGACCGAACTCAAAGTCGAGGGCAAAGGCTCTGGGCTATCAACCGTCTCCGCATACCGATAAACCCGAGGTTCATCTGGAACCCCGGCCCTGGCTCGCGCACGATTTTCTCATGAGAGACACATTCGGCGGCATCTGCCAGAGACGCACAGCCAAGGAACCGCTATGACCACGATTCCGGCCGAGATGAGGCCAAAGATCAGGCCGATTGCTTTGGCACAATTCGCGCTGTCGCCAGCGTTGCAGTATTCTATGACTTTGCCAACTTCCAGGCTCCCGTCTTCCGCACGGGGGAGGATGCGAATGATGGGAGTGACCTCCAAGGGGTTGAGGTGGATGTGGGGCACGTTCAGGGGGGGGCATTTTCGAACTTGAGTACTGCTTTAGAAGGCGATGCGGGAGATGATCTGTTAAGGCTTCGAAAAGATCGTGGGAAGTGCGTGTTTTCATGTATTTAAGCTGAGTTATGGTGGTGATTGCCGAACAATGTCTTTGAGTTTTTCTCCGACTTTCCATATTGCACAAAGACTTGGTCCCTGAAGGTAGGAAACACGCCCGGTTTGTCAAAGAGTCCGCAAAATTGCATTCATAGACAATAGCTTTCATCTCAGCTGCTGTCTTTATTCCTCCGAATTCTCATAAGCGTTGCAGGCCTTTACAACACATCTCGGGTTCGAGTTCTTACGACGGCTCGCACTTGGCGGCTTAGGAAGATAAAGCCAAGAAGGAGCACGACGTCGGATATTACCACTGCAGACATATCACGTAAAAGTTCAAGAACGGGAACTAATTTGTTTTGTAAGACATTTTTCTATTCAGGTTTCTCGAGTCTCCTGTTCAACTCACCTCTCGTGATCTCCAAGTGGCGACAATTCGCGGCCACTAACTCACTCCGACTCGGACAATGTTATCCGAGCTCTGCCTTACACCGCAGAGCTATACCCCCAGCCCGCCCCAAGAACCCGAGGCTGGGTTCGGAGCTTTGCTCCAGGAGCAGACGAGACTGAGGTGCTGGCATCAACCTTGACACCATTGAAGGAAGCTAAATGTACCACAGCAGCCTGCTTTGCCATAGCCTTCTTGACGTTGAGCTTTTTGGCCTGGCGTCGGACGAAGTCATTGGCTACCTCAACCTGGGCCTCGAGATGAAACGACGGCTGCTTGCTGCGCCGGGGGCTAAAGCAAAGCAGGACAGCCCAGCCCAAGATGATGACGGGGACTCCAATGGCGACTGACAGGAATGCCGCAGTGGCATGCGTGTGGATCGAAGTGGAGTTCATGTTGGCGGTGTTGTGGTGCGGGAGAGTGATGAGAGAGGAGGAGAAGCTTGAGCAGGGGGCGAGGATGGTGCGTATTTATACATGTCAGCCAGGTGAACAGGACGTTTCCATTGTTCGGCACAGGGGCAGGAGTGATTGGAAGTACCCCTGTTGAATCTGGTGGACAGCGCATTGTGTTGTGAACAATTGATACATTCTCATCGGGACCCGGATCGACCAGACAGCATGAAGACGGGGAAATTCATTCTTGGCTTCTCGTCCCTATTGCATAGAAATCCATCATGGGCCGTGGAAGGCAAGGAAGCGCGAGCAAATGCGTAGCCTGGCTCAAAACATGCAGTCACTGTCACGGAAAAAGAGGGAAAAAAAGAATCTAACACATCGCCGTACGTGGAACAGTCTAAGTTAGAAGGAATTTGTTTAATTATTGGTAAGGTTGCTGGTGCACCTCATTATCTTCTGGCATAGAAGGCAGATTTTAGATGACTCGGACTTTAAGCCCTGACCCGAAGGGCAACGGCTTTACAGGAAGGGGAATAGAACACAGCCGGGATCACAACAGCAAAGAGTCACAAATGGGTAATAGACAGTCAGAGAGTTTCAAGTTTATAGATCAATTAAAGACTTCGACAGTTCAAGTTATCCCTGGGGAAGTCTGAGATATCACCTCAGGCTACTAGGTCACTAGGTGTTAGTGATGTTAGACCTAGGCACTACCTAGCGACCAACATCTAGGTGGGAGGTTCGCATAGCGAGTGTTCCCAAGGTGCCAGTGGGGAGGGTCCAGGTCATGGTTACACCCGTGCCCGAAGGAGAGGCTCGCATGGTGCCGCCAGTGGGAGAAATCATTTTTGCGCCCGAGGGGGAGGCTCGCATGATGCTACCAGTGGGAGAGGCCATGGTTGCGCCTGAGGGAGAGGCTCGCATGGCGATATTTCCAAGTGTCATGGATGCGCCGTGGACGGATTTTGCGGGAATCCGTTCCGGGGGCGGCGATGGGGATGGGGTTGGGACAGGAATCGGGGCCTCCCAGATAACTTCCGACCGGACCGTGTCAGGACCCGAGGTTGTGTTGTGAGTCGGGAGTGAAGAAGGAGGAGGTAAAGGCCCCATGGGAACCCCGTTGGTCTCCGCATCGGGCTGGCAAACCTTTTTCAAGATCCGGCGACGCAAATACAAGAACCCAACGACCAATAGGACCACGAGACACACCAGCCAGGTTGTCAAGATTACTGCAGCAGGGGCGCAGGAATCACGATCGCGTGTTCCCGGCGGGCTGGTGCAGTATTTCTGGAGCCGCCAGAATGCCCAGGCTGACAAAATGCCGTTTTCCATCTCACTCGCCATGGTTTTTGTCAATGTTCTGTACCTGACAGTATTGAGAAGGCAATGTACCTTAGGTTTGTGGGTTGTGATGGTGGAGAGTTAGATGGGCGGGCTACTTGATGCAGCGGGTGCGATGAAGAGAGTCAAGTCAACAGTAGCTTGGGGAATGCATCTCTTTTTATTGGAATAAGTGCTTGAGGACATATCCTTCGTTGTGATGCGGATAATAACAGAGCATAACGGGTTTCTCACAGTTGCATTGTGGGGTTGAGTCCTTTGATGACCTCGGGCGCAGACAAAGTTATTGTCCAGTGTGCACCCACTTCGAACTCACATTCTTGCGCGACAATCACATTGTTCAGACCATCCTGAAGGGTTGTGCACTCAGAGCAATCTGTATTTGCAAATGTCTGGTTGGGACCTATGCCCTTTTCACTGAGGTTGAAACTCAGTCGTGTTGTGGGGTTTGGTTCGGCGGTGAGATGCAGCCTCATGAGAGCAAACTCCTGGCATCTATAACATGAATTAGTCACTTTGGCGGAGTGGTTAACGCGCTGCCCTGCTAAGCTTTAGCATAGGCAGTTCCCTCGGGAGCGTAGGTTCGAATCCTACAGGTGACGTTGATATTTTTGCCTCTGCCCCACCCCATACACAGGGACTAAGGCCGATGCCCCCTTTTTGCTGAGGCAGAACGATGCTGTCCGGACGCACCTTGTACCATACACCGTGTTGAGCTGACAAGGACGGACAAAGAATTGACAAAGACTCTGTTGCGGTTTGGGCGCCTCCGGCCTGAAGTTTTGCCAGAGAGGTGTGACAATTTTTATGTTGGACTCCTGCTTGACTTGAATCCCCAGCCGCAGGTTTGATGCACGTCTTCTAGTCCTTCACTTCGTCTTGCCCCAGTTGATGCCGCAATGGCTGCCTGAATTCTATCAGCCAATCTGATCCTTTGCAGAGGAGAAAGAGAGACGTCTGATGAAGGGCATTTGCAACTGCTGCTTTCCAACGGGATTGAGAGGCTGGAAGCATTGTTTCAATTCCAAGAGCCCTAGATTGATCAAAAGCAGGCCATCCACTGGCAAGGTAAACGGTGACGAGTGAACCGTTTTTGCATCCGGTGCGGTGCTTGTACGCCACCACACCATGACAAAGATGCTTCCTTTTCATTCCAGGTTGAAGCCTTCAGTGCATCAACACTTACTAGAAAACATCATCTCATCCAAGGTTCTTTGTACGAGTTCTCTCACACTGATCTTTCATCCCTTTGTGTCATTACTGGGGCAGCCGCAGTGCCTGTTATACAGCCTAGAGTTAGGTGCAATCACGTCAAATTTGACTTGGTCTTGCCATTCCCGCTTATCATATCCCAGAAAGCCCAAGTCCAGTCCTTTCTGGGCTCCCCTTCGACACGTCCCACCTTCTCCAAAGCCCAGACCCTTACATAGTCATCCCACCCACCCATAGCAATATCCACTGTGGTATACCTCTACGACAAATCACACCAAGGACTTGAATGCAACCTTTGGGTCTGTTCGTGTGCTCCTGCTTTTCATGTGCCATATAGAGTCACTTGTGGGCCACAGTCCCCTGCACAGAATCAGGCATCTGGCTTCCCGTTGCACTTTCGCAAAATGTTTGGGTTCACGTTCTCCCAGGTTAGTCAGTGGCCTCCAAGGAGGAAGAGATCTGGACAGCAGGTGAGCCTTAGGCAGCGAGGTGCCACTTCATCCTGACGTGGAAGACACAGAAAGAGACAGCATCCCAATAAGGTATTGTCGTGAAGTCCGATTTCACCAAGTGTTAAATGCCGTTCATTTCCCCAGTTCCCTCCATGTTGAAATTAAGCCTTGTTGAGGCCTGAGTGCTGTTTAGTTTTGTGCCCTCCTCATGGTCGGACCCTGTCCGGTTAAAGCTCAGAAGCCAACTATCTTTGTATTTTCCTGCACGTCAAGTTATGCCTTGTTGAGTCCAGAATGCTGATCATTTCCGTGCCTTGCTTGATATCAAACCATGCCTTGTTGGGTTCTTGATGCTGCACAATTTTGCTCCTTCCTCGAAATGTTGGCCTCGCTGGTTCTGAATTTTGTGCCATGCTTATATTTTTCATCCTTTGGTACCTAGGTAGTTGCTCTCGTCCCTGCCCTTGTCGATCTGCGATGACATCGTCGGATTTGAGTTCCTGTCGTCCGGCTAGGGCTTGCGATGTCATCGCTGGTCTTTGCACGAAACGCTAGCTCGAAAAACACAGCGAATCACCTGGCGGCACTCAAAACCATTCGCAAACCTGCTCTTGCATCTTCGTCTCTTCACGCAGCGCCTCAACCTCCTCCATATCCAACACAAATCTCCCTTTTGAGACAAACTGGTTCGTATCCCTTCTCCCAGCTGTGATGTTGGAAATCACTTCTTTTCTTGCCTCTTTTCCTGCCTCTTGCCTCCTGCATCATCACGTCACTGGCATCTCTCCTCGTGCCTCAACCCCTCGTCCTCGACCCCTCGCCACTCAAGGTGTACAGCCTGCCCTGATGACCCACGCTCTGCGGATTTTTTTCGCCATAATTTCCATGAGCACCTTCCACAATATCCTACATCTACCTCTTCCTTCACACACTTCCCACACTCACTCTTCCACCTCCAACTTCTCTCCTCTTCTCCCACACAAACCGCAACTTTGCCTTCCACCTTCGGCATCTTGCCAAAACTGACACTCTCTCTGCTCAGCAACAAGCACCATCAACGAGCAAATATGCCTCCCAAGAAGACTCCCATTGCTGCTGCGGCTGAGCCAGCCGCCGAGGCCGTGCCCAAGCAGCCGACCATCTTCACTGCCCGCGAGCAAGAGGTCCTCCTGAACGCCTTCATGTGCTTCAAGGAGTTTCCCACCGTAAGTATCCCTGCCCCTCCCTTCCTTCCCAAGTTTGCACGAAAACTGACGCGGTGCAGGTGGACTTTTACCACCTCGCTGCCCGCTGCGGCATGTCCAACCATCGCAGCGCCAGCAACTCGTGGGCTGGCATTCGCAAGAAGATCTCCGAGGCGCAGCAGTCGGCCCCTACCCCCATCGGCCCCGACGGCAACCCTCTCCCCCCCATTGTCCCGCCCACCACCCCGGCCAAGCGCAAGGCCGCCAGTGACGGCGATGATGCTGCCACCGACAACGGCGAGGGCTCTTCCACCGTCAAGAAGGCCGCCAAGCGCCCGCGTTCCACCGCCAAGGCCAAGAAGGCTGCCGCTGTTGCTATCAAGACCGAGGCCGCTGACAACGACGAGAACCTCATTCTCGAGACCCCCACCAAGGCCCCGCGCAAGAGACTAACCAACGTCAAGCTCGCCCGTCCTGACGCGTTCGCCGCCGAGCTCGAGGCCGGCAGAGCCGAGGACGCCATTCGCGCCGTCCGCGCCGCCGCTACCGTTCCCAAGACCAACAACGAGAACGTCACGGTCCCCATCATCAAGGACGAGTTCGTGGACGACAATGACGAGAATGTCGAGCCCGCTGGTCCCGCCAATGAGGATGATGATGCCTCTGAGGAGGGCGTCCGCGTCTTGCATCCTGATGACTCGGACTATGAGGAGGTGGTTGCCAATGGTACGCACTATACTGGTCAGGAGATTTGAGTCTCATCATCTCATGAAGTTATGACGACATGATAAGACGCGACATGGGGTTATGGCATGGAGTTTTTTCGGTTTCGCTGGATTTGCATCAACGGTGTGATGGATTCTCGCCTTGCTTCGGTAACTTGGACACGGTGGCGTCGGGGGAATTACTTTAGAGGTAGTTGCTTTGGGACATTGCTGGTCTGGGGAGGTGGGATGGAGATGATTGCTGGATGGATGGAATCTGGGTTCATGGTCATGACTTGAGATGATGATACGACGATATGGGAATTGTTTAGTGCGCAGGTTTGGCTCGAGAGGATGTCTTCGGCTTCATGGATAAGGCATGGTCGGGCGGTTTGCATTACCTTAGGTTTCGCGGTCCGTTTAGATATCAAGCAATTCCCATCTACCTCGATGACTTTATGATGTGGTTGTGATGTTTTGCTTGGTGTTTTGGCCTGGCTGTGTCCGAGTCATGTCCCGACTCATGTCCCAACAAGGCATGTTAGACCTGTCTACACCGCCCTCCATCAGAGCCCAGTGTCCGACCCATCTTCCATCTCATTTGAAGCCATTCCCATCTTATCGGACTCTGAAGAATCTTCCAGAGTCCTGTGTCAACTTTGCAGACGCCTGACCTGATTCTTTGTTGATGTTCCTCACGTCGCACCGCCCCACCCGGAACAGCCTCCTTGTCCCGTCCCACAACAATGCATGAACCCGCACACTCGGTGAAACATGAAACAAAGGATTTCTGCCACGACATGAGACGGCCAAGAAGAAGATTTAAGAAGCATCCGATATGTTATCTAACCTTACCATTTCCCATACTCTGTCGTCATCTCCCTTCCCCGACATCCTCACTGACGCATTTCAATAGGTAACAAGCAGCTGAGCAAAATGTGCCACACCATCACCCGCACCGTCTGCGAGCACTGCGGCGACCAAATCGGCGATGCCGTTCTCCAGCCTATCCCGTGTCTGCAGAGCGTCCGACGGCCGGCGTGGGGGTCTAATATTTCCAATATCGAGCAGCATCGCGCCAAGCGGTACAAGCGGACGCGCGGGCTGTGCGACGAGTGTCAGCGCCAGACGGCGGTTCTGACTGCTGCGGCTATTGCTGAGAGCAATGAGTTTGCGGCGGCGGATCAGGCTGCGAGGCGTGAGAACTTGAAGGGGGAGGGGGTTGATGGGGATGCTGCGACTGCTGCGGCGACTGCTGCGTCGGGGCCGGTTGAGACTTCTGCTGGGAAGCCGGCAGAGAGTGCGGGACAAGGTAGGACTGCTGCTGGCAAGTAGGGTACCTTGATTCTGTGGAAACTAACATGGTCGTGAGCAGATCGGCGTCCTAAAGCGAAGAGTCCGTCCCCGCGGCAGTTGAACAGCATGAATAAGCTCGGGAGAACTCCCGTTCGAGATACAAGATTATGACCCATACTATATTGCAAGTGCATACCATCCCATCAATCCATTCGTGATTCATATCCTAACATGAGACCCATAACAGGCATAACTTTCGTGACATTTTCGCCTTTGAACCGTCAGTCGACTTCAACCCGTCCCACCCCTCCCGGCAAACCCGCGTTGCTCCGTCAATTTTCAGACGACATCGAATGCAAATCCGGCTCCCCAGACTTACACCGTCCCCAACCTTTGCAAATTCTCATCCCTCGCATTCCTCTTGAACCCATCCGGCACAGCCGCCTGCAGCTGTACCCTCCCCAAGGACGCCCTTCGCGGTATACGACTGGGCTTGACACCGCTGCTGACAGCCCTCAGACTTTTACTCTCCCCTCCTCGGCGTTGACCGAAACCAAGGATATGCTCGGGAGCATCCTGCGTCCGTTGAACCACACGCCCGCCTGCGCGCACATCCATCCGACCCCGCCTCGTGAATTCGTGTTTCGAAGACTCCGATCGCTCGGTCAGGACAGCAGTCCTTGGTCTCGACACCGGGGCCATCCCACCGGGGGAAGGGAGTTTGGTGCCATTCAACGACCCGCGCCGCCGAAAGGAAATGAGCTGCTGCCTCAGTGTAATAAACAACCGCGTTACATATCCATTACTTCCGGCTTGATCAATCCCAGAAGACACAACGACGCAGAGGACATGGGAAATGAGACCGATCGAGCCGCTGAGAGTCGGAAGGGTTTCTTCTGCGTCTGCGTCGATGTTTTCACCGTTGTGCGATGTTGCGGAGAGAATTAATGCCCAAGCAGCGCGGCAGAGCGATCTGGCTGTTGAGAGGAGCGGGGAGATCGCATCGAGGAGATTCGAAGGGGAGGAAGCGAGAGGGAGCTTCGTGAGGCGGGATACGGCGAGGACGGAGAGGATTGCAAGTGTCGAGAGAAGGATATCTTGGGCCGGAAGGAATGGCATGGTGTTAACAAGGTGGGATCTGATAGCGTGGTCGACTGGAAGGTTGTCAGGGGTGTTGACATGGGGTTTGCGATGCAGGTGGTCTGTGATTTATGCCCGTGGCGCTGTGTTGGCGTCCGAGGAGCGTCTAGCCGGGATATCGCAGCGATTGTGAGCTGGAATGGTGGGGTTGGTCGGGATCAGCATGTGAAATTGGAGGCGGCAGAGATGCTAACGCCAGCTCGAGGAGACGATCATACGGTAAAACTTTCCCGGCGGTGGCCGGCGATCTAGTGCAGCGCCTAGACCGCAACTTCAAAGGCTTGAGAGGTTGATCAGCCGAGACTAGCAGCACCGGCGTCGATGCTAGTGCTGTGGTTGGGACACATGCTTGCGCTAAGACGATGGCGGACAAGAGACGCTTTTCTGCTGCCGTCTCGCTCTCGATACATCGATCTCACGGGCAAAGCAGAAGCTGGGAATCATGGCAAGTAACAAACGAAAAATATATTTAAAATGTATGTCCAAGAATTGAACTACTCAAACACGTCTCCCATTGAGACTCTGGCTTCCTGTCCTCCCAATCGCCATCCCCTCATTTCTTGTCCCGCTATCCCTTACAAGCACTGGCTGTACCAGTTGTTGGAGAAGACGCAGGTGTAGGGAGCCTGGCACCTGGTGGGGCCGGACCATCCCTGACCGCCGCACTGTCCCCACCTCACCTGCTCGGGACCGCCCTGAGTAGGCTGAGGAGCAGAGGTAGTGGGCTGGGTAGTGGTGATGGGAGCAGGTGCGGTGGTGGTGCGGATGCTCGTGGTGAGGGTGGTGGTGGGAGGGCGGGTGGCAGCAGCAGCGAGGACGCTGGAGACCGAGGTCCAGGCCGCCTTCTTCTGGAAGTTGGAGTTGTAAAGGAGCGCGTCGCCCGTGCCGGGGAAGGTGGAGGGAATCCAGGAGTACTTGTCGGTGTAGCCCCAGACGGTAACACCGATGCAGCGGGGAACGTCGAGGCAGGAGCCGACGACGTTGGCATAGTCGTTGCCCTGGGTGTTGAGAGCCTGGCCGCTGGGCGGCATTTGCTCGTGGCGGATGTCGAGCTCGGTGTAGGCGACATCAACGCCCATCGAGGTGAAGCGGCGGAGGGTGGTGGCGAGGTTGGCGCGCGAGGGGGTCGAACCGACGATGAGATGGCCTTGGAAACCGACACCGTCGATGGGGGCACCGGCGCGCTGGATAATCTGGACGAGCTCGACCGTCTTGGTGGTCTTGGCACCGTTGTACTCGAGGTTGTAGTCGTTGTAGTACCTGTTTTTGATCAGTACTCTGCGGAGAAACTTGACTGAGCAATGGAAAAGGAGTCAACTCACAGCTTGGTGTTGGGGTCGTGCTTCTTGGCAATGTTGAAGGACAGGGGGAAGTAGTCGGTGCCAAAGACACGGAGGAAGACGCTGTCACGCCACTGGCCGCTGTCATCGACGGCCTCGTTGAGCACGTCCCAGGCGTAGCACTGGCCGAGGTAGTGCTTCATGACGTTCTCAATGTGCGACTCCATGACGGCCGTCAGGGACTGCCTGTTCCACGACCCGCTGCGAACCCAGTTGGGCAGCTGGCTGTGCCAGACAAGGGTGTGGCAGCGGAGGTACTGGCCATTCTGACGGGCAATGTTGGCCGTGATGTCACCCTGCTGGAAGGTGAAGCGGCCTTGCGAGGGCTGAGTCGACTCCCACTTTTGTCCGTTCTCGGGCACGACCTGGCCGAACTCGCTCTTGTCGTTGATGATGCGCCTGTAGGCCTGGTCCTGCTGCGAAGCGCTCTCACCGACGGCGGTACCGAAGTAGAGGAGACCGGCACGCGTGGCAAGGTCGTGCAGCTGCGCAGTCGCAATAGCGGGCGCGAGGAGCGCTGTCAGGAGGGAGGAGGTGTGCATGATGGCGATGCTGGGACTGGACGCGACGAGTCAGAGCTTGAAGGAGGGAAGCAAGGGAAGACTGCCTGGCGAACTCAAACCTTGGGATCAACGGCCATCGCGGCCGCTTATATACCGCGACCACATGTTTGTCTTGGAAAAGACACTGGGGGGCGGTTCCACTGACCCGATCCAGAGTCCAGTGTCCGGATGCCGCCGGATTCGCAGGCCTTGGATCCGCGCAATGGAACCTTGGGCGGGCAGTGTGATGGTGTGGCGATGCGCGGCGCCAGTCAGATTGCGAGTCCTGCAGCTGAGCGTTGCAGCCCGCCCCGTTTTCCTCGGACAGAGCCTCCGAGACATCAAAAACCGGGGAAGCGCCAGGGAAAATGACCCGGCACCCGGGGCCAAGGGCAATTTCACTACCGAACTGACCGGGGCGCTGGCAGTCTCCCACGTGGGAATTTAGCCGCGACCGTTGGGATGCAACCCTCGACGAGGACGATGCGGAGACGGTGGGCACTTGTCCGTTGAGGAAGAGATTGCGAGAAGGGCATCGAAGCCAAGCGAGTCCGGAACCTCGAGCCGATCGTCGTGCGCCCGTTGGCGTGCCAGCAGAGAAAGCCCAGCGGAAATTGGCCGTTCATGCACACAATTTGGCCATGGAGAATCATGCGGCACCAGCACCCCTCCAAAGCAGAATCATGGTGCGGAATGACGGTGACCAGCAAAATAGATTTGACACCCAGCGCCGTAAATAGCCCAGACTGGAAGGAACCTCACGTGTTTGCTTGTGCAGCGGACGGTCGCACCTGCCTTGGAAAGAGCTCCATTAAAGCTCCGAGTGCAATGTTGGTTCGTAGCGCGCCAATCGAGAGACAGATCGGGATTACTCTCGGCCAGGTGAATCGGAACATTGTTTGCGAAAGCAGCATGCCGATTCTTGGGTTTGACGCCTTCCTCTGAACCACGGTTCTGGCAATTTCCACCAGACACAAGGAGCGATGAAGCTTGGCAACCAAGCGGTCTCCACCTGAAACAACGACTTGATTTTCGGAACGAAGCACGTGCCCACAGGCAGGGGCGCTAGAGCGAAAGCGAGAGTCGAATGCTTCCAGGTTGTGCCTGTGTGTCATTCCTTGTTACCTAGTTCTATCTGTCGACTCAATAGAGACTCAAGAACAACGGCAGACATCGGACGAAAATCAGCTTCCAGAAAGACACTCAAATGCTAGCCAATCAGCGCTGGCAGGGTACTCAAGATGAAGAGGAGGAGGAAACCAGAGCACAAGATGTTTGCATTCAATACACCCTCACCCACAAACCAGCGATGCACATAAAGCAAAGGAAGGCCCCAGATTTGCATTGCTTTGCCGGTGGAGAGGGTTCAACTTATTCACTTGGAATTTTCCCCTTGAAAGCCAAAGCTCAAAGCGGCTGCTGATATCAGGTAAAACTATTTGCCAGCGTGGACAACTTGAAATCCGCCAAGAAAAAGGAGTTCTCAAGTTTGCGTTGCTGTGGTGGAAAAACAAACAGATTGCCTGTTTACTTGTATTAGACTTCTTCGTTCGCTGTATACCTGTTTACTTTACTTTATGCCTATCGCTGCAGAAACCCTCAAAACAAACCCTCATCACCCAGACCTGCGCCCCCCAACTCCTATATTTCTCCTCAGCCTCCTCCCTCATCTAATCTGTAATGCCGTCGAGAACCCCCTCAGCCTACCCAACCTCGACAGCACCTCGGTCAGGTTATGCACAAATAGCGGCCACAGCTCCTCCGTCACCCCAACATGATTCGCTATAGCCAACGCTTTATCATACGGAGCCCAAACCCCATTAAACTCCTTCGTCGGATCATCCTCAACAAGCACAAGCATTCCCGGGTGCTTCTCGTCCTCCCGAACTAGAAGCCTGTCCCTTCTGTCCTCATCCCACTCGGCAGCGTGCAAGATGGCACTGAGGTTGATCATGTCGTTGTCCGCTCTTCTGACGACGAGGGTATTCGTGGGCTGGTGCTTGACGGTGAAGCAGCTGACGTTTTCTTCTTCCTAGAAAGGTGCCTCGACGATGGTAAGGGCGGGATTTAGGGCTATCGCGCGGACCACCGAGCGGGGCGCTAGTTCGCTGGTCGGATCGTGGGTGGGAGAGGGGACGGGGGGGTCGGAGGTGAAGGTTGCGATTAAGGGGTCGCCGTCGTCGTCGAAGGAAACATGGAGGGGGGTGGTTAGTTGTTCTTGATGCAGTAGTAGCGATGTCAATGTGGCCCGGATCGCCTCACTCGCACCGTTGGCGGCAGAAAGGGGGTTGGGTTCGGTCATGATGCTGATTTATCGAATGGGGATGGCTTTGGTTGAGAACTGATTGTTTGCAATTGATGATGCCTGAGAAGTGCGGGAGGAGTCCATTTGGATCGGGTGTGAAGCGGGTTTTGTAGGTTGTAGAAATAGAGTTTTGTGCTTGAGGTGGAACGGGAACGCCTTCACCTGCCGTGGGGACCTTGGAGGCAACTGCCCGTTCAACTGCGCCAGGCACATATGATACCCATTGGCAGTGGTGTTGCCCAACATCCTTGGCATCGGCGCAGACAGTCCCTTCCACTCAGTGACGGATCGGGAATGGCCTGAGGATTCTTGGGTAGAAGAGAATTTCACCGGCTGAGAGCTGAAGAGTCCTACGGGGATGCGTGCATACCTAGGCTGCAGGTCGCCGGATCATGTCGCAGCGCTTTTCACCATCTGACAAAACAGTCTTACAGGCTCTGAGCTGGACAAAGCGAGGGGTAAATATCGATGTGGGAAGTACGCCGTCTGAAGCAGGCTGACCTCGCAAGAACGTGTTTGTGTGTGCAACCTGCAAGCTGAACGGCCAGAAGGAAGGACTCGGGCCATTGTGGGCAGAAGTTGGCTTCTTTTGGTTCGGTCAAATCGCTGCAGAAAAGAGCTTTCGAACCTGTGCTACCCCAGCACCAAATCTTGGGAAATGGTTGCACCTTCCGTTTTCTTGAGTGGCCGCCCTTGCACTTGCGTGCAGCAATCTGAGGAGATGCAGTTTTTTTTGACAGACCTGCAGGTGTCCTCTGTCTTGTAGCCTGAGGATCAAGGCTGACCCCCCTCATGGTGCGGTGGTCGGGTTCCCACAATTTTGTCCATGTTTCCCGGGATGGTGCCGCTTCTGGAAACTTGCTCGACTCATGCCAAACATGGTCGCCACCGCAACCCTCTTTCGTCCTCTATCCTCAGACAGGCGTTGCGACGAATTTGAAGAGTCCAACCCAGAATATCTCCACCATGTGTTAGAACTTCGAACCTGCGTCGGGGCGGGACACTCGGGAAGGACTCGATTCCACCGTCTGCTACCCCAGGTCATCCCACTTCCCCCGCTTCCGCCCTACAACCAGTCGCTACTCGACGCCGTGTCTGAGACAGCCGCTTGTCAGAGCCGCAACACCTCGCCACGATGTTGGATTCGAAGGTCAGAAAAAAGGGGGGGTTTCACCAGGTATAAACCACGCTGACCCCAAACCCCTTGAGGGCCTCTTTTTCTCCTCAGAATCACACCTCCCACGCTCACTCATCAAGCATCCATCTCCATCTTCTTCGGTGTTTGAGTCTGGGACTCCATCGACCCACCGCCTGCTGGTCAGCCAATTGTTCTCAGCTTCAGAATTCACACGCCAGCTTCAACACCGACAAGATGAAGCTGTCTTCCATGTTGGTCATCTTCTTTGCGGCGCTGGACGCCTATGGAGCCCCGCCCGCCGGTTCGGGGGTGAGTTTTGGTCCTGTCCCTAGGAAGAGAAACCAAGCTGACCTCTCTAGGACGCTCTCGACATTCGTGATGACGGAATACCCGGTGCCGACGTACCTGTGATACAAGGCGATCCCCGCGACGACCTCCCACAAGGATTCTTGGCCGAGGATCCCGAGGTCGATGCCGCCGCCATGCAGCTCGAGGCCCGTCAGGCCAAGGGCAAAGGAAAAGGCAAGGGTGGTGGAAAAGGCAAAGGCGGAAAGGGCAAAGGCGGAAAAGGGAAGGGTGGAAAGGGGAAGGGGAAGGGCAAAGCCAAGCGCCGAGGCCTCGATGGTCTTGATCTGACGGCCAAAGACCATGCGGCCGAGGATATTAAGACTGCTCGGTTTGCAGCCTCCCAGGAGGATGCTCCGACGCGACGCTCTGGTCGAGGTGTCTTCAACAAGGCCCGTGATGTCGAACCTGAAGACGATGAAGAGGAAATCTTCCATGCTGCCGTGGTGGAAGCGCGCGACCCGCAGAACCGGCCTCCTCCTCCTCCGCCCCCTGGTTTCCGACCTCCTCCGCCGCCTCGACGACCCCCTCCCCCACCAGTCGCTCGACCCATCGCTCGTCCTCCTCCTCCGCCGCCGAGGCGCCCTCTTCCTCCCCCTCCTCCACCGAGATTCCCTCCTCCTCGGCCAGTTGCTAGACCAATTGCTCGACCTCCCCCGCCTCCTCCTCCGCGTCCGATCAGGCCTCCACCAGGTGCGAGACCTCCCCCGCCTCCCCCTCCGCGTCCCTTCCGCCGTGACTTGGACGATGATGCCGAGGGGACTCAGGGGTTTGCCATCATTGATGCTGCCGACCTGGACGCCCAGGGAGTCAAGGTGGACGCTGATGCCGGAATCCTCTCAGCCCGCGATCCTCAGGGTCCGCCGCCACCGCCGCCCCCCAACACTGGTCGCCCTGGTCAACAACCTGCACCCGGACAGCCAGGAGCCCCGCCACGGCCCGGGACTGGGAACAATGGAGGTGCTCCGCCGCCGCCGCCGCCCAACGGACAACGCCCTCCTGCTCCTGGCCAACAACCTGGCCAGCCTGGAGCTGGCGGTCCTCCTCGGGGTGGCGCTCCTGGTGGTCCTCCTCCCCCTCCTCCCCCAGGCGGTGCCCCTGGTGGTCAGCCGCCAAATGGTCAGCGACCTCCTGGCCCCGGTCAACCAGGTCAACCCGGTGGTCAACCCGGTGCCGGTGCTCCTCCTCGCGGTGGGCCTCCCGGAGGTGCCGTCCCTCCTCCTCCGCCCCCCGGCGGTGTCGGTCCCATCACTGGGGGCCAGTGTCCTGCGGGGTGCGTCCCCATCGGCGCGCCGAGGATCTAGATTTCCGAGAGAGACAGGGGTTCGCGTCAATGGTCGAAGTGATTGGCACGTTTGGCACTTTTGTCAGAACTCAACTTCTGACAGGTTGACTGGTTTGCGAATACCGATGCGCTTGTCCGTCAGGTCGGCATGATGGTACGGGAACCTGCAGCCCACATCGGCTCAGGGGCTGGACGATTGTGCATTCCATTGGGCGATTGAATTGGGTCCTTGTCGGGTGCCGGTGCGGCCGGGATTCAGTTGTCATTTTCCGTACCTAACTACTTTCATATATATAGTCGCGCGAGAAGTGCTGGATCAGCTCTGCTATAATAAACCTGCTTTGACAAATCCTACTCCTGGTAGTAAATGATGAGCGTAGAGGTCATGCCGTGGTTGCTGTGATGCGAAATGACGGACGCCATTTGTCCAATTTTGCATCAGCCCGATGCGGTGCAGATCAAGCGGTGACCAGGCCAGATAGCGGCCCAACCACGCAGGCCCACGTTGACCTTACTGCACAAGGAAAGAAAGGGCCCGCTCTAGTGGTCCGCACTGGCACCACCAGTGACAGACCACTGCAGCTGGTGAAGGCGCTAAAATTCTTTTCTCTTGCATATCCAGGGTTGCCTTCGTTTCAACCACTTTTTGCTCTCCTCATCACACTTCTTACCGAGTACCTTAACCTGCGCTATCCATTCCACACCGACTATCTTGTCCCCGTTACCAATCGAGACCTTGAGCTGTGCAGCGTTACACAGATCAGCAGACCCCCGCTTGTCCATTCCATCCCGTTCCTTCTTTCCTCGTCTTTTTTTACGCAGTAGACGAAATTTTCCCCCCATCCCGGGTTTCCAGTCTGCGCTGCCAAGCCCAATTGCCGCACCACCTGGGCACGTTCCCGGGTCACTTTTCCACCGACTCTGCGCATCCACGCGTTCTCGCCCAGTCTAAACAAGCCGAACGCAAATGGGTGCCTAGATCAACGGCTTCCCTTTCGCACTTTTTCTCCGTCTTTAACTCACCATCTACCTCATTTCCCCCCTACCTGACAAGAGTGGGAGACGATCGACCAAAGCCTTCAGGGTCAGTCCCTGCTTCACTTCCTAGGTCGCTCGTCATCTCAGAGCTTCGACCACAAAGGAACATCATCGCCGTTTGCTTCGACATCTGCTTGGTTTGCGGCGAGCTGGATGGTCCAAACCAACCCCGCCCAGCTGCAAGTTCCCGCGACGAGGCGACGACGTGTCGCTTGTCTGCATCAATTTGCAGCAGCAACCAGACATTCAGGTTCCCTTCGGGAGGGTTCTGTTTCTTTGCGACTTTCCCCGCGCGCATTTAGTCGCCACTCTCCCTTTTGCGCACTGCCAAAATGCCATCGGACAGTAAGGAATCCGATGCGCTGAGCTGCATCGAGGTAAAAGCGAAACCGATAAGGAAGCCTGCGGCCAAAGCTGCTACTCCCAACAAAAGCGCCAAGCCGCGGGAGACGTCGGTGAGTCCAACTGAAGATGCCATGTTTTCAATTCAGTCATGGCAACAATCAAAAGTCGCAACTGACCTCGTCCTCGGCAGAAATCCCGAAGCATGAGGTCCACCTCCCCGGCGACAGCATCAGCTGTTCGGCCTCGGCCCCGCCATCGTAAAAGCGAGACCGGGCCACAGCAGCCACCAGAGTCGGCGACTGGGAAGCAGTCTGCCGGCGGGAAGGCGACTGCCAAGGTCATGCCCACTCATATCCCAGATACGGACTCGGATGGTGAGGAAGACCTACAGGCGATTGAGAAGCCTACAATATTCCCCGCTGCTACCAAGCAGTTCGCCGCCGTCAAAGCGTCATCCCCCAGCACAATTAAGAAGTCGGCCCACTCGCCCTTTGCCGTCGGAAAATTTCTAGATGACATGCCCGTAAAGAAGCGAGGCGTTGACGAGGTAGAAGCTCCCAGCAGCGCACCGCAAGCCAAAAGACACGCCTTGACGACGGCCAACGCCCCAACTCCATCCAGACAGACGCCGGCCCCCGTGGGAGCCACTGCCAAGCCTGTCCGAAAACCCGCGGATCCCGTCCCCAAGACTGAACTGTACCAAGCCGAACCAAAGGGTACGACCAACACGTCTTACACTCAACTGCGACTTGGTCCTGACCCCAGCGCCACGGGGTTGTTGGCTGTCGGCCCGGGGCAAGCTAGGAGCGCTGCCTCGTCACAGTCTCCGCTACCAACAAAAGCCGCAACCCAGCAAAAGTCAGCAACCACCACACCAGACATTCCCCTCCACGAACAGATTCCGCGTTATCGAAAAGCCATTGGCGATCTCAGGCGGGAAAATCTGAGGCAGGCCGATGACATCAATCGGTTGAACAAGGATGTCGAGGTGTTGCGCCTTCAAGCTGACCAAGTTGACCCCCTCAAAAAAACGCTTTCAACTTTGGAGGAGGAAGTTGAAAAGTTGAAGGCCGACAAGGAAAAGGTGCAGGAGGAAATGGCAGAGCGAGATCGCGTCGTGAAGGAGGTGAACAAGCGGCAACTTGAAAACAACAGCATCGAGCAAGCTAAACGGAGGTATGAAGCCGAGCAAATCAGGTCCGCCAAGGACCTCGCCGCATCGCAAGCCGAGACCGAGTCGGCAGAAAAGGCAGCCAAAGAGTTCAAAAAGCAGGCTGATTCACTGAGGCTGGAGGCCGAGTCGGCAAAGAGTGAGGCCCAAGTAAAAGATCGGTTGGCCAAGGATCTAGAGGAGCAGGTGAAGGCCCATCTCAAAACCATCTCGGACCTCCAGGTGGACGTGAAGGCAGCGAATTTCGACAGGGACGCTGCTGAAACGAGGGCCGGGGAGATGAAGTCGCAGCACCGGGCTCTCGAGGCCCAGATTGACGAGCTAAAAGCGACCATTGAGCAGAAGGACAAAGAGCTGGCTGCAGCCAGGACAGAAAGCAAGAAGCAGGTGGAAAAAATGGACACCGAGACGAAGGCCAAGGATGAGGAGATCAAGAAGCTTCAGGCTACCGTTGACTGGCACCGGAAAACTCTAGAAGAGCGCCAAAAGGAGCACTTGAAAGAGCTTTCCAACGCTAAAAATGGTCTCGATAAGGCCGCGGAAGACCTCAAAGCCAAAAACGGCGTTCTTGATGCGAAACAGCGGGACATTTCCCAACTGAAGATGCAACTCGAGAACCTGCAGAAACAGGCTGCGGCTTCCAGCGAGAGGCTCTGCAAAGCGAACCAGAGCCTGACGGCGGCAAACAAGACCACTGAGCTCGTAGAGAAGAGTCGCGACGCCCTTAAGAAGAAGGTGGAGGATCTCCAGCTGGAGCTCACCCAGAAGCAGTCGCGGCTATCCTCCTTGGAAACTAACACGAAGAAAGTGGAGGACCTTAAGAAGCAACTCGACGAGAAGAATGCAGAGCTGTCCTCGGCTCGGAGTAGTGCCCGGGCGAGCAGCGAGGGCTTGTCTAGCGAGATTGCCGCTTTGAGGAAGGAAGTGGAAGCTTTCGCGAAGAAGGAGGCCTCACTCAGGAAGGATGTCGAGGACAAGGACGCCGCCGTCAAACGCATTTCCAAGGAGCTTTTTGAGGAGCAAGAAATGCGGTACCAGCTGAATTTGCGGATTCAAGCCTTCACGGGGTTGTTTCTGCCGCCTGCGCAGGGGCCGGAGACAAGCCAAGAGACGGCGACGATTGCGCCATCCGAAGCCGGAACATCAGCAGGGCCTTTGGCGGTTGAGGGGACTCTTGTGGGTGCGGCGGGAGCGAAATCGGGTGGTGCGGCGGCGGCAACGGCGGACTCAACCCCACCTGGGGAACCCATCACAGTCCAGCAGAACGGCGCGGCTGCGGAGAATGCAGCAACGGCGGAGGCAGCAAGAACAGCCTCTGCGAAAAAGACGCCGGCAAGGGAAAGTTCGTCTCTCCCTTCGCCCGCTGATACGGACCCAGACAGCGTGATGCCCGACGCTCCGCCTCAAGCTCCTTCTGCTGCCCCTTGAAGTGAGGAGTGGCCATGGCTGCATTTGAGGGGGGCCGAATAGCGATGCGGTGTGCATTTGGAGGGTGTGTTTACAGGGCCAGGATTGGACGGTACCTTGGGGTTTGGGAATGGAACAGGGCGCACTGGCATGGAATGTCATTAACGGACCAAAAAAAAACGTTATAATACCAGCAATGCGGGCGCTTTTGTAGATAGTGGGGATATAAACCAAGGTTTATGTTGTCTTACCAGACGTTGTCATTACGGTCCAACCGAGTGATGCTATCCCTCCCCGCCCCCCTCTCCAATCCATCCTTCCCATCCTTCAAGTTCATCACCATCATCATCACCATCCAATCCCCATTCAGTCAACCCCATTCAGTCAACTCCCATCCCCTCAACCCCCAGCCTCAAAACCTCACAACCCCCTCACCGTCCACAACCCACCTCTCCCCTCCCTCTTCCCAGTCCTCCCCCCTCTCCTCCACTCCCCGCAGCACATCTCCCCTTTCCCCATTCCAAACCAAAACGCCCCCGTCCACGCCCCACCCACGACCAACCCACTCAACTCTCACATCCCGTCCCCCAAGAGATACGCCCTGCGCCTCCAACCCCTTGATATCAAGCGTCGGCGGTCTGAGGATAATCTCCTGGACGTGTTTCTGTTTCGGTGAGAGGGTGATGAGTGCTTCGTGTGGGGGAGGGATCATGCGGCGGAGCATGATGTTGTTGAGGGGGAGGGAGTCGAGGGACGAGGGTGGTGTGTTGGTTTTGGTTTCTTCCTCTTGGGTGTTTTTGGCTGGGGCATTTTCGGAAGCGGGTAGAGAGGATCCAGGAGGAGGAGGAGGAGAAGGGGTGGAAGAAGACGGCAGAGGGAGTAATGTCAGGGAGAGAAGGCCGAGGGGGAAGGCGAGAGGGTCGAGGGGGGAGGAGTAGGTGAGGAGGGTGTAGGTTGTTGTCGGGGAGGCGTTTGTTGTTGTTAGGTGGATTGTTGGTGTTTGTGTGGGTGTACCGGAAGGGAGGGGGTCCGGTGAGGATGTTGTGGGTGGTGTTGAGATGGTGAGGGTTAGGGAGGGGGCGAGTGGCGACATGGTGGTTGGTACTGGGCTCATGGTGCACGGTGGGAAGGCGAAAGGTCGAGGGGGATGGGGGATAGTAACTTGAACTGGATGGAGAGCTAGGTTTTATATATACAGAAGGCGATGACGCTGACTCAGCCCGGCATCCGGAGATTAGGTTTGAGGTGAAGAGCCTGAGCCTGAGGCGTTTTCGGTTCGTTCCCCATACGACGCCACAGTTGTCCAAACTTTTGCCTGGCCCGACACTGGCGTGCTTTTAAGTTTCACTCCCGAGCCGAAGAATCATCCCGGACCCCTCCGTTTTCCGCATAAACGCCTTGAAGACAAATCGACACCTCTCCTCACAACCCCGCCTGATACTGCTGACTCCCAAATCTTGCCCTTTTCCCCCCCTAGCAGGAGAAACGTCAAGACAAAGATTGGGTTCAAGGCTCCAAAACACCACACCCGGTGTGCTGACCCATATCAATGGCAACAATTACCACGGCCACAACCGCGACCAGGATACACCAGTCAACCAGTGGCAATTCCCCGGCTTCGAGCTCAAGCAAACCGTGACACACTTGCCAAAATCGACATTCTGGACAAAACCCGCCTTCCCCTGACTGAGGACACACGCAGACCGAACATACTCGGCAGCCTCGAGCAGGTGGCGCGCCTGCAAGCCCTCGTCGATCTTCTTGGACCAGCTGATGCAGCATCGCCCAAGGCCTCCGCCGCCAAGGCAGACGGAGCGCTCGTTTGACGCGAGGGGCAAGTCGAGGGCGCCAGTCAAGCCGCGGAAGAGAGCGTCGCACACGTTGATGGGCGGGACGGTCCTTCTGTATTCGTGGCGGCACTGGAGCGCCCAGACGGGACAGGCGGAGTAGGGGGTATGCTCCGACGAGTATTGGTTCTTGATGCGGCCGTCGGTGCCGTTGAAGTCCTGGCGGGGGACGAGGGCCTGTACCGCAGCGCGGTGTTCCTCGTCGTCCCCGGGCCAGTCGAGGAAGTCATTGTCCACGGCGTGGAAGTCCAGGACGCCGTAGGGGGTGACGATGCTGCGGGTGAGGCGGCTCGAAGCTTCATCCGCGACAGGAGATGCGTTTGCCACGAGGGCGGGCGCGAGGAGACAGGCGAGCGCCGCGAGCTTTGGCAGCTGCATGTTGATTGTGTTCGAAGTCGAGGAAGCCGAGGGCAGAGGTGTGTTGAGCAAGCCACTGCCAGGAGATGGGAGAGAACTGGCTGCGGGAAGAATGAGTCGAATCTTGGGGGTCTGCGGGAGACATCTTATACTCCGGGCATCGAATCGCGGGAAGTTTGTCTGACGGAGACATCGTCAGCCATGTCGTCAGGGGCTTGGAGTGGTTTCGTCAACATCGATCGAAAGTTCAAGCCATGCGGGCCATCGTGTTGACCATGGCGTCCCACTTGTGGGTAGGGTTCAGCCACGCGGCGGAAGAGGTAAGCTTGCCTATCCACCGCCTTGCTTGGTGGTGTTGGCGAAAGGAACGAGCTCTTTGTTGCAATGCAAAGAAGGCATTGACGCGGTCTGTGCAGGACATCAAGGCCCGCCAGGAATGCGAAGAGACATGAGCTGCTTCAGAGGATCACAACGTCTGAAAACTCATCAATTCTTGCATCCTTTCGCATCTCCACAAAAAGGATTGGGATCCATGTTGCGGTGTCGGGCCGAAGAAAAAACCTTGTTCGCCTCCCTGTGGGGATGGTCGTCTGGTGGCGCTGATGCGGCGCGGGATGGCTTCGTCGGACCTGGGAAAGGGTTGCGATTTTTGCTACGGAGTACGGATTAGTTTTGGGGTTTTCTGCAGTCGCTCCCGCTCGTGGAACCCGGTCTTGTGCCTGGTGACCACAATGAGGCGCGCTCAGCGCGGGCGGCGTCACGTAATCGAATGGCTGCTCCGAAGAGCGGCTCCTCCGGTGGTACCACATCCGCAGCTCTGGTTCGGCCTCGGCAGCGCTGTCACTGGCTGTCACTCGTTCCCGACCGTAAAGGATGCCTGGGCAAAGTCTCGGCGGCAACGGCGAGTTGAGGGAGACCCCGCTTTCCAAGGCGTGCGCACCCCGCATTTCTTCGAGATAGCTTCGCTTGCGCCCTATCAGATGATCTGATAAGACAAGATTAATGGATCGCTCGGACCCCACGTCATCGTGCAGGCCTATCATTGGTCTCGCCAGGTCGGATTCAGCACCCTTCCCGTCCTCGGTGAGCCCGCTAGGTGAGCCGCGAAGAGATTTCTCTGCTGGGAAAGGTCCAGTGCTACCCACCATGCCGGGATGCGTCGGGAAGGACATAAATACGGGTGTCGGGACATCGCAATCAATGGAGCCAAACAGATTGGGTGGCAGCTGTCCTTGCAGAGTTTGAGTTTTTCGATCTGATAAGGCACGCACTAGCAAGTGGACCTGCCCTGATCCGACACAACGGGCTCAAACTTTGGAAGGTGCGACTTTGATCTCTCCCATCACCAGGGAAAAAATCTGCGCAGAACCACTGTCCTGGCAGCTGTCCTTCCAGCATGCCTGCCGACGACAAGATTGACGACGCCCAGCCGTCGCATGTCGACGTCGACGGGTCGCACTCATCGGTCTCGGTCGACGATAAGTCACCCGGAGTTCGGCGCGCCGAAGCACTCGCGGCGGTGCTGACGCAAAAAGACCGCATCATCATTTTCCTCGGCGTCTTCCTCGTCTCGTTCGCCTACAACCTCGATGGCATCCTCCGCTACGCCTACCAACCGCTTGCCACGGCCTCTTTCTCCCAGCACTCGCTGCTGGCCACCGTCAATGTCGCCCGCTCCGTCATCGCCGCCGCGGCCCAGCCGACTTCCGGCAAGATTGCTGACATCTTCGGTCGCGTCGAGCTCGTCTGCCTCTCCGTCTTCTTCTACGTCCTTGGAACCCTGATCGAGACTGTTTCCACCAATGTCAGGACCTTTGCCGCCGGCGCCCTCATCTACCAGATTGGCTTCACCATGATTCTCCTGCTCAACGAGGTCATCATCGCCGACATCACCTCGACGCGCGCGCGCCTTCTCTTCAGCTACATCCCGCCCTCGTCTTACCTCATCATCACCTGGGTCAGCGGCAATGTCTCGGCATCAGTCCTCGGCGTTACCGACTGGCACTGGGGCGTGGGCATGTGGTGCATCATCTACCCGGTCTGCGCCATGCCCCTGATCATCACCCTCGCGCTCATCAACCGCCGCGCCCGCAAGGCCGGTCTTATGGACAAGTACACATCCGAACTGCGGGCCAATTCCAAGGGATCTTTCCTGGTCGACCTCTTTTGGCGTCTTGACGTCATCGGCATCATCCTCATGGTTGCCGTCTTCGCTTTGATCCTGGTCCCCATGACCATCGCCGGCGGTTTCGAGGCCTCATGGACCGCACCGCACATCCTCGGACCCTTGATTGTTGGCGTCGTCTGCATTCCGGTCTTTATTGTGTGGCAACTCCGTGCTCCTCACCCCCTGGTTCCTTTCCGTCTGATGAAGGACCGCGGCATCTGGGGTGCCATGGGCATCGCCCTGCTGCTAAACTGGGCGTGGTACATGCAGGGCGACTACCTCTGGTCTGTCCTCATCGTCGCCTTTGACTTCGACATCATGACGGCCACCCGTGTTTCTTCCTTTTACACCTTCTTTTCCGTTCTCACGGGCTGCATTCTCGGCTTCATCGTCTACAAAGTTCGCCGTCTCAAGTACTTTATCGTTGCTGGCACCTGCCTGTTCATGGTGGCCTTTGGCCTGCTCATCCGCTACCGCGGTGATGCTGATACATCATCGCGTGCCGGTGTCATTGGCGCCCAGGTCGTACTCGGCATTGCTGGCGGCATGTTCCCCTATCCTGCACAAGCTTCTCTGCAGTCAGCTCTGAAGCACGAGCACCTCGCGGTCATGACCGGTCTCTTCCTGGCGACATACAACCTGGGTTCAGCTTTTGGCGGAGCGATCTCCGGCGCCATTTGGACCCAGGTCCTTCCGGGGGAGCTTACGACTCGCATGGCGACGTTCGGCAACGACACCTATGCGACGTCGGCATATGCCGATCCGTTCACCTTTGCGGGCCAGTTCCCCGTTGGAACGCCCGAGCGCCAGGCTCTGATCGACTCGTACAAGCATGCGCAGAGGCTGTTGGTCATTACCGGTATCTGCCTGTGCGTGCCGCTGATTGGCTTTGCGATGGCGTTGAGGAACCCGAAGTTGAACGACCAGCAGACCCTCGCGGAGGATGGACCGCGTCCAGACCAGCAAAGGGGTGCAGCTTTGGAGTCCGCGGTGGAGAAGGGTTCGGTGGAGAAGGATGGAGTGGTGAGATGATACCCCTTTCTGTAGTTCAGGCGATGGGATGGTTTTGGACGAGTTGGGTATGACCTAGGGCTTTCACTTACTTCGATCACGAACATAATACTTAATATCAACTTTGGTCCCTCTTAATTTGCTGCACTCTGTGCATGGTGACAGTCAGGTCGACTGGTTCAGAGACAAGCTAAAGCAAAGCAGAAGAAAGCACCGGGAGAAACATATGTCTTCGTCGATCTGCTTTCCGTCTCACAACAGTGATACGAAGCAGAAATACAGTCCGCCCACCTGCCGAGCTCATCTGCCTGCAATAGATGCATGTTTGCCTCGCTTGCAACACAGCCTCCCAGCGCAGTTTGCGGTAGCATCGAATGTAATGGCAGACCAGTCCCGCCGCTGAGCAACAGAGCCGAGACGACAACAGATATAACTCAAATCAATCTCGACCATGCGGCGCAGCATTGCCAGAATGGGCTCCACATTCGCTGTTTTCCCGCTTGACATTTCCCCCTTTTTGGTTTGCAGCGCCGGGGCTTGTGGCGTGTGTGTTTTTTCACCTTGTGTTCATTTTGGTCACATGATGCCCAAGTTGAGATGCATCGAATACATGTAAATAAAGCCCCTAAATCAGAGTCGCAGAGTCGCAGAGTCGCACAACAGGATCTAGCATCCGGCTTGCTTCCGTTCGGGTTGGAAGTGCCGTGGCTGCTAAGCATCGACGCCGCCTCCGGAAACTTTGATCCCGTTGGTGGTCAGAAGGTTGTTGGTGCTGTGCCTCTGTGGCACAATTCTCGGCGGGGAGGTGTGATTGGTTGCTGGGTGGGAGTCGACGGGCGCACCCGCGCGGGATGCATTGGTTTGGGCAAGTGGCTACTGTCAGGAGGCGAGGGAGGGTTATCGTGATTGGGAAGGGGAGGGGAAGGGGAAGGGGAGGGGAAGGGAAGGGGAGGAGGAGGAGGGAGGTAAAGGGGGTGAGGGAGGTGAGGGAGGTGAGGGAGGTTTGGAGGGGGGTTTGGAGGGAGGTGCTGCGGGAGGTGTTGCATCCTGAAGGGGAGGTTGTTGTAAAATATGCCCGTCTTTGGAAAGGGGCAGTGAGGAGCTCGGCATCCTCTGCGACATAGTGGGATTGTTGGGGGGCTTGAGTTGGATCTCACAAGGAAGGCCCGGGCGACAAGTAACCTGAAAGGGGCTGGGCAAAGGTGATTAATTGCTTTGACAGGGCTGGAAGTGTACTGCGAGGTGAAAAGCAAACACAAAGACGAAGTGAGGCGGCCTGCTTATAGTGCTGTGTTCAGCTGGGCGGCTTGATGAGGGATATACGTCCTTGGGAAGCGGGGTTGACAAAAGGTGGTGTATGCATCGCGATATTGAGCTCTAGACTCACAGCTGGTGGCCTCCTTTGCCGCGGAGCTTGGGAGGTGGCTTGCGCCACTTTCTACTTCTTTGACCTGATGGTGTAGGAATTCGGTCAAAGCACGGAGTGGAAGTATTATTTCAAATTCTCTGCTTCAAGCATTTGCAGGCAAGAGGCACAGCACGTCCGAGTCGGTTCTTTCCGTTTCCCAGTCATGGGGAGTTTCAACGGTCAGGCATGGTAGCACCCGGAAGGGTTGGCCCGCTGGTTGGAGGCCCGGGAGCGCAGCAGGGATCCCGTATCTGTGTTATGTCAATTATCCAAGAAAGGATTCATGTTTGGGGGCAAGGCTAACTGAAGAACAGCCTGCAAAGCAGTGTAGCTCGCCATCATTTTCCCTTTTAGGCAGGGTTCAGGAACAAACATCGAAGAAGTCTAGCGCATCGGTCGTCGAACCAGAGGGGCTGGCCCAAATTGCTGCACGCCCAGAGTCGTAGGATTTGACACACGCAGCCAACGACCCCCACCCACAAGTCTAAATCCTCATTCTCTCTAGCCCGGGTCAACATTGTCGACGGCCAAGTCCCAAATCCCGCACCCGGGATAGTGACTAACAAGGCCACGCTGCATGAATCCTGCCGCCTTATCACCCGGCGCTTCCTTCAGCCTTTCAGCGTTGAGGTGTGTATCAAACTAGCGCGACCACGCGTACGGGGACGAATCATCGAGCAGGGACGGCTTTGACGTCCGGTGAAGAAGACGCACCCAGAAGCAGAGAGGACGCAGCTTATACGTCCCTGACGATCCTTCCCGGCTGATCTCTTCCCACTTACACGCCATATCATAGGAGTTGACATCCATGGTCACCCAGTACATCTGCGCCGCTTGCGCCACCATGCTGTCGACGGCAGGCGTTCACACTTGCATTTCGGCATCGGGGAGCTGCGGCCGCCGCTTGCGACCAACGGGGTGCCTTTTTTGCGCCATGGCAGCACTATCGATGCATGTGAAGCGAGACAGCTGGTCCTTGGGCGACCCCTTACTTTGTGGGAGACGCAGGAGGGAAGGATCGAGGGAAGACTCGGGGAGGAGACTCGGGGTATATAGCTCCGGTCTCATGGGCTGCCCCGTCATGGCGGGGATGGGAGAGGACATGCCAGGGTGTTTTAATCTCCTGCCACACTATCCACTTCTTCGGGCTGTTTTACCTCTGTCCAGCTCTCCAGCAGAACCAGGTGCCGACATGAAGATGATTATGCTACCACTTGCCTGGGTCTTTCTCGCCCTCGAGGTTGCTTCCTCCCCTGTCACACGTCCTCGACAATGGCTCGAGGGTGCAGACCAACACCGGCTTGGCCTGGTTGGCCCCCCGGACAATCAACCCAAGATGCTGTTGCCCATCTTTGACAATGAGCCAGATCAGAGGGTGCGAGAGATACAGAGAAAGAGAGAGGGATACCTCTATGGCAGGTCGCTGCTGGGAAACACGTCACACTATCCCGAGGGTCTGTTGGGGGACGCCATGTCCATGGAGCATCAGCAACGGTGGTATGAGGAGGCACAAACACTCAAGGATGCCGTGTATGGCGAAGCCGGTATGGCTTATATGGCTGTGGCACAGGTAAGTTTACATCGTCTCATCCCTGAACCCTCACTAACACGTCCAGGCCGGCGGTATCCAGCAGCTTTCCGACTACCAGAAGTTGTACGATAACCAGTGGCTCACCTCAGCACCCGATGGCGTCTCTGAAGGGTATCTGGCCAACTTTACTTCGGATCTTCTCTTCTCCATGGAACGTCTGTCAGCCAACCCCTATTCCGTCCACCGACTTCATCCCACCGCCTCACCACTGCCATTCGACGTCGACGAGGACATTGTTGCCACCCTGACCGGCTGGAATCTTCGAACCCTGCATCGTAATGGACACCTCTTCTTCGTTGATCACAGCTACCAGTCAAGGTATCCCACTGCCGAGGGCAAGTACACGGATGCCACAATGGCCTACTTTTACATTCATCCCCGCACATCCGAGTTTCTGCCTCTAGCCATCAAGACAATGGCCGATCTGGTATACACTCCGCTTGATCGCCCAAACGAATGGTTGCTCGCCAAAGCCATGTTCAACCAAAACGACCTCTTTGCCGGCCAAATCCTGCATCTTGCCAACTCCCATGCCGTCGGCGAGATTGTCCACCTTGCAGCTCTGAGGACCATGAGCGACAAGCATCCCGTCATGGCCCTGCTTCACCGATGTACATCCCCGTCCCAGAGGCCAAGTACTGAAAGGAGTACCGTTTGTCACTAACACACTCCAGTAATGCACCAAGTCTACGCCGTCCGCCCCATCGCCAACCTCATCCTCTTCAACTCAACCGACGGCCTCTTTGACCAATCCTTCGCCATCACCAACCTCGGCGTCCGCCAGTTCGCCACGGAATTCTACCCCTCGGCCGGCCGCTTCCAATCCAACTACTTTTACTCTGACCTCCTCTCCCGCGGCCTCCTCAACTGCACCTACGGCCCCCCGCTCAAACACTTCCCCTTTTTCTCCGACGCCTCCACCATCCACACCTCCATCCGCCGCTTCGTCGCCTCCTTCGTCCACGCCTACTACCCCTCCCCGCGCTTCCTCGCCCTCGACCACGAGCTGCAAAGCTGGATCGCCGAAGCTACACTCCACGCCGGCGTCCTGGACTTCCCTGCCTCCCCGCTAACCTCCCACGCGGTACTAATCGACATCCTATCCCACCTCGCTTATTTGAACTCGGTATCCCACAACGTCCTCAACGGCGCGGAGCTGTTCCAGGTCTCCGGCACCCTCCCGCTGCATCCTGCTGCTTTATACCACCCCCCTCCCACCACCAAGGGAGCACACGACATAAACATCATGAAATACCTCCCCCCTCTTCAGGAATCAATCCAACACGTATCCCTCGTCGCGTTCTTCGGTCCTACGTTTTCGGATAAGGAGAGGATGCTGGTGGATATGTTTGCGGGGGAGGAGGTGTTTGGGAGGGGGTCGTTGGAGGGGGTGAGGGTAGCGGCGAGGAGGTTTAAGAGGGAGATGATGGCGTTTAGTAAAGAAGTGCAGGGGAGGAGGTTGGATGCGGGGGGGATGTGGGGGGGGATGCCGTTTGTTTGGAGGGCGTTGGATCCGGTGGGGGTTCCGTATTTTTTGAACGTTTGAGGGGATGTGTAAGGTATCTTTTGGGGTTGTTTTTATATCTGCTGTTTTTTGTTTTTGGCTGCCGGAGGTTGCGATTTTGTGGGATACGTGCGACGGATGGGGAGTGTTGGGTTTGCCGAAAAGGGGGTTAGTTTCGATTTCAGGGGTTTAACTGAGGTCTCTGTTATCTCATCTTTCACTGTTGACATTAACAGCTTCCAATGCATAGGTATCATTCACAAGATTCATGTTCGTCCGCATTCCTTTTCCCGTTTCGAGAAGCTCACATGCACCTCGATCCTCCGTCTGCAGGTCGGGGCGCTAGCTTTGGCTCCCCGAACCATGGAGTCGGCGTGGGGTTCATGCATGTTCAGCTGGATCCTGCTGCTGTTGGTGGGACGAGCCGGGCGTGGACATCGGAGGGATTTAAAGCCCGGTAGCGGGTCCTGTCAGCCCTAATGTCTGACGTACTGAGAAAAGTATCGAAAGTCTTGATCGGTTCATGGTGTTGGCAATGTGCGGTACTTTTGGGCTTCTTTGGTCTGCACTTTGGTGCTTGAGGCGGCCGCTCTGATAAGGACGGATGGATGGATCCTGCCGGCCCGGACCGGTCTAGACCAGGTTTGAAGAGCTTGGTGTGTTTTTCACTGTGAACCAATGACCAATCTTGACCTCCCGCCTTGGCTGAAGTTGAGGGCAAAGATTCCTCGCCAGTCCAACGGCTACACATTGCCCTGCAGAACCACAGAAACCCAGCATAAACAGTTACATCAATCCTAGCCTTCAAATATATCTCAACGCCCGGTTACTCCCACCCATCCAATCATCCGACCCGCCGCAGTGGGTTTCTTGTTTCCCAGCTTCTGGGAGGGGCGGAAGTTCCATCCGATATATGTACCTTAAGTGTCCAGTCTGCCACGGGAAGTCCCCAGCGAAGTCGCTGCAATGGTGGCATCCGGGGGCACAGTAGCCGAGCTGGATGTTGGTTGTGTAGGGTTGGCAGGGATGGTGGCAAGTAGGACAGATGCAAAGCTGGTGTGAGGAAGAGGGTGGAACACGTCCTTGGTGTCAACTTCGCAGCAGAATTTTCATGGGGGGGTGAGCGAGCGGCAGAATCAATGTCGTCCGATATACGCAACTCCACACTCCGCAGTTTCCAGCGAAGTAGCTCAATCGATGGGATCTGTGGGAGGCTCAGTAGCCGAGCGGTTGGTCGCGTGAGGCTGGGAGGGATGGTGGGAAACTGGAGGCAGAGCCAGGAGAGAGAGAACTGCGTTACATTCCACGCGTTCGAGCCACGACCACTTCGCTTATTTTTTTTTTTTTTTTGGCTTTCAGGGCTCCTTTGATGCGTTGTTTTCACGGCATGGTTAGCTAACGCGCTGTTCGAGATCCAGTTGTGCTGGACAACAAACTCGCTTTTTTTTGTTCTTCTTTTTTCGCTTAACGTGCCTGCCATTGCAAGACGCGTCCAAGACGTATTTACGTGACCGGGACGCACAATCAATAAACGCGGCCTCGGTGACACACGCTTGGTCATCCAATATATGCTGGTCAGGTGTTGTGAACTGCCAGCGAAGTAGCTGAATTAGAGTGATTGAGGCGGTGGCCGAACGGCTGACGGTGTGAGCCTGGTGGAGGGCCCGGGCACACTATAATCCGCTGAGTTCGAACCCGTTCCAAACATTATTTCTCATTCGCTTTTCTTTTCTGCAATCCACCTAGTCAAACCTGTCTGAGCGTGAAGTTCACCATGGCAAAAAGGCAGCTCTTATAAAGGTCACATGTGGGCCCGTCACATGTAGTTGAACCTGACGATGCTCTGGCCCTTGGCGTTGTTAACGACCTGAAGCTTCTCCCAACTTGGTCTTAAGGACTTGGAGTCTTCCTCCTCTCAGCTCGACCCAAGTGGCCGGGGCAAAGGAGGAGAAGAAACTCGGAAACATCAACATATCTCATCATGGCTTGCCCTTCTGGTGAAAACCAGTCTTCGTCATTACTGCTCGCTTTGAACGGTGTGTGCCTTTCTGCAAACAACCTAGAGCAGAAAAGCAAGCCATTGTCTAGGCAAGACAAAGAGGTCCCAACCATCTCAACAATCTCACATGATCCAAACCACCACTTATTACATCACATAAACAAATCACCACCTCTCAAATCTTTACACCACTTTCACCAAACCCCTTCTCCCCCATCGCCCCACCCACAGGCAAAGCAAACAACGAATTTTTTTTTAAAAAAACCCCTAACACCTTTTCTCTCCTCCCCTCTACCTAATGAAAAAAGGGCGAAGGACGAAGAGCAAAACGCAAAGTAAATCATTTGAAGTTGCAAAAATTGGACTAACTTGTTCGTATGTATATAATGCTCAAACACGTAATATATAATACTTATAAACACGTGATATACAATACTCAAACACGTGATATACAATACTCACAAACACGTAATATACATTACTTACACATGTGATATACAATACTTAAACCCGTGATATCCAAAAGAATAGAGAGATAAAATGAAAAAAGAGAAAAAAAAGGTGTAAAAGGGCAGAAAAAAGGAAAGAGATATATAGGTATCTAAGGCGGTTTGTGCACAGGTGTGAATTTCTCTTTGCCTTGCTTGTGCTTGTGCTTGTGCAGTAGGGGTAAAAAGGGTAGTAATGTCGTGTGGTTCCAGGGAGGGCCGGAAGTTGGTGGAAAAAAGGGTGGTAAGTAAGTTGTGTGGTTCTGGAGATGGCCGGAAGATATGTGGTGGAAAGGACTTGGAGGGCGGTGGTGTTATGTGGTTCCGGGGAGGGCTGGAAGCTGGTGGAGGGGGGAAGGTGGGCGGGTTGGTTTGTGGGCACTGGGGCTGGGAAGGCCGGCAATGTTGTGTGGTTCCGGGGAGGGATGGAAGTTGGTGGAGGGAGGGTGTGGGTGAGTTGTGCGGTTCCGGGGAGGGCTGGAAGCTGGTGGAAGGGAGGGTGGTGGGTGAGGTGGGCGGGTTGGTTTGTGGTTGGAGCTGGGGCTGGGCAGGGTGGTGGGTATCGTGTGGTTCTGGGAAGGGCCGGAAGCTGGCGGAAGGGAGGGATGGTGGGTAAGCTAGCTTGTGATTAGGGCACTGGGGCTGGGAGAGTGATGCTGCGGTGCGGTGCTGGGTGTTTGTGGAAGACGGCGGAAGGTTGGGATACCCGGTGAGTTGCTATGGTCAGGGAAGGGGGAGCAATGATGTTCTGCGGCTCCGGGGGTTCGCAGAACCTGACGGACGGAGGGAACGCTGGGGAGGTAAGGCTGGCTTGGTGGTTGGTGGGACGGACTCAGGAGCAGGCGACGTCAAGGGGATGAACGGGCCGGCGGCGGCGACGAGATCATGGGCATGTATTAACTCAACTCCTGCAGACAGAGCAAAGCTCCATGAGACTTTCCATAAGACTTTCCATGAGACTTCCATGAGACTTTCCATAGGACTTCCATAAGACTTTCCATAAGACTTTCTATAAGACTTGAAGATGTGTCCCAATATCATTGCGTGGCTAACTTCGTGGCTAGGGCTAACGCCATATCACTACCTGTCCTAACACTCCTCATCGATCAAGCGGCAGCAACCTCCTGTGCCGTCACGCCAGCATCATCCCCCGGCGACAGATTCATCTTTGCTGGCCCGCTGACGCACACTCCCTCAGCCGAGAAACGACTCCCATGGACCGGGCAATCGAAGCTCTTCTCAACAGCGTTCCAGCACACTACGCCCTTCAGATGCGGGCAGAGAGCACTGTACTTGTGGACCTTGCCATTCTCATCCTTGTACACAGCCAACGGCTTCGAAGTGGCCTGTTCCAGTTGGTCAGCTTCACCCTCAGACAACACCAGATCGCAAAGACGAGAACTTACCGTGTTCAACACTCCTCCGCTGCCAGGAACAAGATCCTCAATGTCCGTGATATCCGTCTGCAAGAACCGCTTGTACTGTGTGTTGATCTGGATGTCGTGCGAAATAAGACTCGGCAGGCTCTTGAGCATGCTCCCGATGCGCTTGGGGTTGTACAGCTTCGCCCAGGGGTTCTCAACGCCGTCAATCTCGTCGGCAATCAGACGCCCCGCCAAGACACCATGGGTCAACCCATCGCCCGAGTCGCCCGTCACGATGAAGATCTTGTCGCATCCCTGGTTCTTGCCAATCATGCCCATGAAGTCGACGGGCTCGAAGATCTGGCCGCTCCACTTGTAGTCGATGGTCGTGACCTGCGGGAACCTCTCTCGCGTCCACTTCTCGAGCTCATCAAACCGCGGAGTTGTTTCCTCCTGGCCGACCTTGTGATCGCATCCTCCGACGACCATGTACTCGTTCTTCTCATCGCAGGCAGTGAGACGGACGTACTTGTACATCTCGGCATCGTCATACAGCAGACAGTCCTCGACACTACCCTTGGGAACCTTGGCGGCGATACAGTAGGTGCGGAAGAATTCGAGCTGCGTGATCACCGAGAGCTTCTGCAGCGGCACGCACGTGGCCTCAACCGCATACTCGGCCGTCACCGTGTGTCCGTTCTCCGTCTCGATGACGACCTTCTTGTGTCCAAACCCCAGTGCCTCGATCCCCGACTCCTTAATGGACGCCACCCGCGTGCGGGTGTAGCACTTGAAGTTGGGCTGCTCCTTGAGCCAGTTCAGCACGCCGGCAAGATACCTCGTCGGATGGAACGTCGCCTGGTTCTCCACCACCATGCCTCCCCTCTGATCAACGCTCCCATTCCACCCCTTGACCGTCAAGTTTTCCTGCTTCTCGTCAGCCCTCACCCATTCACTCTCCAGGACAGACAGATACTCACATCAAACCTCGCCTCCATCCCCAAGCTCCTCTGCATCTCCGTCTCCTCCTTCAACTCGTCCATCTCCTCCTTCCACCCCTTCTCTCCCCTCCTGTACTGCGATACATCATACGCCTTCACCTTCCTGTACTCGCAGTCGATCCCCAGCTTCTTGACAACCTCGCCGACGTGATCGCGCGCCCACGCGTGGCTCTCGGCCGCAATCTTGGCCCCGTCCTTGCCGTGCTTCTTGGCAATCTCCAAGTACCCGTCGTCGAGATCGTTGGTGAGATGGCCCGAGGTGCGGCCGGTTTCGCCCGAGAGGACGTCGCGCGCTTCGAGGAGGGTTACGGGGTGGCCGCGTAGGATTAGTTCTATTCGTAACAGGGAAATCGATTAGTATGGTTCGAACTTCGGGGGGAGGGGAGGAGAGGAAGGGGCAAAGGGGAAACAGGCGTACCATATGCGGTGTGGATACCGGCGATTCCAGCGCCAATAACGACAATGGGCACCTCCAGGTCAGACTCGAGAGCTGGGAATCGAGGCAAGTCGGAGAACGGGAGGAGGTGAGTCCACACCGGGGCTGTTTGGCCGGAGGTGGCCATGGCCGGTTGGCGGTCAGGGACGGGATTTTGAGGGGGCATCGTGGTTGGTGTTGCTGAGTACGATCTTGTTGATGAGGTTGAACGAGGATCAATTCGCTGTGATTGTCGTGCTTGGGGCTGTGGTTGAGATGTGTTGGTGAGGGTTCGTTTGTTTGCGATATAAGAGGGCAGGAGCAGCGTTGGAGATCGAGTGACGTCACCGAATCGCGGGGCAGTTTGAAGCGCGGTGCAACGGCTGCGAAGCAGTGATTTTGCGGGGCAGACTTTGGAAAGCGCGGAAAAAGACATTTTGATGCCAATTGCGCCGACGATGTCCAATTGGTGCCTGGTTGGGTGCTGGCTTAAATGTCTTGCAAAAGTGGTGATGACGAAATGACGCTGGAGATCCCGCCGGCATCCTCTTTGGGATCAACACAACAAGGAACGAGCGGGGAAAATGCTCCGCGGCAGCTCCGCTCGATTGCACCTTCCCGTTGGATTTTTCTAACAAATGCGGCTTCTCCGCTGTGCGCAACTTCAAGTGCTGCATCTAGCCCCTGTTCTCTTTCTCTACCCGAGCCAATCTAGTACGAAGTCGGCATGACCGCAGCGCGGCCTCCATCCATGAGCAAGATGGTGCCATTGCAGAAACCTCCGGCGTGGCTCGCGAGATACAGCAGCGTGCCAGCCATGTCCTGATCCCCGCCGAACCGGCGCACCGGGATGAAGCGTGGGTCCTCTGGCCCCTCCTCGTCCGGCTTACGGGATCCGATCATGCCCGCCGCCAGATCCGAGGGGAACACTTTATCGTCACATCAGCATTTTCCACTTCATCTCGTTCCACGATGAGAAATTAAAAAACTTACACCCCGGCGCAAGCGCATTCACGCGTATCCCATACGGCGCCATCGCGCTCGAGCTGTGCTTGGTCAGATGCATAATAGCCGCCTTGCTTCCCGCGTACGCCGGGTTCGACAGCGGATGGCGACTAAAGGCCGCGACGCTCGTGGTGAAAATGACCTGGCTCTGCACGCTCGGCTCCTTGCCGCCCGGGAAGGGCGCGCCGAACCCGCCCTTGAGCGCATTCTTGTTGCCCGCGTCCAGCAGCTCCAGGAAGGCCGTCATGGTGAAGAAGGCGCCCGTCGTGTTGACGTGGAAGGCGAACGTCATGTCGTCCATGTTGTTCTCGGTGAACATTTTCTGGCGGGCTTCGGCGATCGAGTACGACGGGTCCCAGCGGGCGGGGGACCCGCCGACGCCCGAGTTGGCGACGACGAGGTTGACGAAGCCCGACTCCGTGGTGACGGCGTCGACGGCGGCTTGGAGCGACTCTTTGGAGGTGACGTCGCATTGGAGGGGCACAAAGATGGACGGGTGCTCCTTGGCGACTTCTTGGAGGATGTCAAGACGGCGCCCGAGGAGGTACACCTTGGCTGCGCCGTTGGTGGCGAGGGCGCGCGCCATGGTGAGGCCGATTCCTGGGATATTACCGTGTCAGACACCATCAAAGAGAAAGGGAGGGAAAAGGGGGGATGGCCCACCGGTGCCGCCGCCGGTGATGACGGCGACCATGCCTTCGACACCAAAGATGGAGTTGGCCGTGAGAGAAGACGCCATTTCGTTGGGTGAGTTGGGCTGCAATCGAGCGTGGGGGGTTGTCGGAGTGAGGGTTTTGGGAAAAGGGCAACTCGCGACGGGTTTCCAACGGGGAGCTGACAGGTTTTGAGCTGAGTCTTGTCGAGGGTGAGATGTTACGGCTCTTCAACAAGTGGTGTTACGTCAGTCGCGTTTAGCTGTACGCGATTAATGATCAGTAACACCGCGTCTCGTCGGAGATACGGTTAATTGATGCGGCACCTCCGCAGCCCGTGGGGATTCCTGTGTCGTGCATGCATGCGCGGGCCGGAACCGGACCTTGGCGAACGCCCGACATTGCAGGACGGCTCCGAGTTTGAGGGGAAGGCGCCGATAGTCTGCGCCGTCGTTCAAGTAGTCATGACTCGTTGCATTTGTAAGTCAAAAAGCGCCGTCTTTCCTTCTCCATTTTTTTTCTCCTTCTCCTCTTCATTTCTCTTTCCTGCTCGGGGTGTTACCATCGTATTGTTAGGCCCAAACTGTCGGAACTTGGATGGACTGTGAGATGATTCGACACCGACGTTGAGGGTAAGTGCATCATTGACCCCATTTTGTGTGACACAACCTGCGGCTTTGCTACTACCAAGCCGCAATCCCGCAGACAACGCCCGAAACTTGAACACCGTCAAACACAATCGTTTACCTAAAAGATCATCAAAGAGTCGTCCCATGACCTGCTCCGGCATGGTTGCAGCCGCTAGTTTGTATCGGTGTGTTCCAGTTGGGCCGGAGAGGTTCTCGCGCTGGCCTTGAAGATTACGGTAGAGTTCTCAATGAAGTGGCTCCCTCGGAGCTGAAGAGCATAGTGCACTTATCTGGTCTTTCATGGGCCCAGGAAAAACTCGGGTTCCACACTGTTGCATCTTTTATTTGATGAATCTTGGCCTTCCTGCCAACTTGAAGCGGGTTTCCATGCTTTCTTCCTGTGTTAGTGTCTGGCCGCTCGGCTTCAGTAGGAGCTTCTGCGCTGTATTTCAACGGTCTTGTATCTGAGGTTTCCAAGCACTCAGCCGAGGGTCGTGGCCGAATACGCGGCGTCTCAGCCGAAAGCGTATACCACGAGAACCGCGGTCTCTTCTTCGGCTCGGTCACCGAGAATTTGCAGAACCACGCCCCTTTCCTCATGCAGTGATCAACAGTTCTCACTGTCGAAGAACTGTACAACAACTGCCATCACAGCCTTATCTCTACTGAGTCTCTGGTGAGTTGTTAGATCCATCATCCACTGGCATTGGCTCTCAGCTTCCCGGCTCAGACCTCTAGCCGAGCAAACGACCCCCTGAAACACTCGAACCGGAAACAAGCAGTTCCAACTGCATTTCAACAGCCGCAACCAACGAGTAGCGATAATCACCACATCATCCTCGTCCCCATAGCCCAGTGTGATCTAGCCCCTCGTGGAAGTCGTCATCTACTACTCACCCTCACCTTCAGACCAAAGTCCCGCCATAGACAACTTGAACTCCTCCAAAACACCCCATCTCACACCGTCTGGGTGCCCTGGCCCTTGATTCGCTCCGCAAACACCCAGCTCTGCTTCTCCAACTGCTCGTCCTCCTTGAGCTCGATGCCCTTGGCCCGCAGCTTCATCATGCTTGAGAGGGCTCAGAGGGGATGTATGTGCATGACTGTAGTGCTGATTTTTGTTTTCTCACGTCTCTTTATTCCCTTTACTCGACGTTAGCTTACTTCCTCTTAAATGGTTCTCGAGAATAGTCTGCCGAGTTGAGCCTGGGGCGTGGACGATGGTCCGTGGACCGGGATTTGAGCCTGGGGCGTGGACAATGGTCCGTGGACCGTGATTTGTGTCTCGCCGTGCGATGAGGATGGTGGAAGGGACCCGACTGCAGCGTAGAAGGATCCATTACTTGTAGGGGGTGTGTTGAGTCTGTTGAATTTGTTGACTCGGTTCCGTAGCTCGTGGTTCAAGTTCGACGCAGTGGTTGGTGGAAGTCTCGGAGCATAGAGCAGTTGCTCGAGTTTCGAGCCTGAACAGGACATATAGAGACTCATGTCGAGTCGTGAGATGATGATCGTTGGAACGGGAGGCATCATGAGGAACGGAGTGAGGGTTGGAAGATGATCTCGAGGATAGAAGGTCGAAAAAAGACACGTAGCTCTCGATATCGCCGGCGTTTCTTGCTCATCTCGGTTAGTTTGTCAACCTGGTGTTTCATCAAACATGGCGTAGGGGTAGGGGACTGTGAAAGCGTCTTTCGTAGACGGGTTTCACTGGCACGCAAAGGCTTTGCTGTTGAAGTTCAAGTTGGACGCAAGCACTGAGAGCTGAATATCGGAAGGAAAGATAAAGGGGGAAGAAGGTATGATATTGGGTTTCGTTTAGAACTAAGACTGTCTCTGCCTGGCCCTGCCCACATTTTGGGTTCGATAAGATTCTCTCTGCCCAGCCCTCGCCCGATTTGCCCCGATCACATCATATCTGACCGCCAGACTGCTTCGAGCAGCGTCGTCTGAACAAGAACTGCCCTGGCCCGGGCGGCTGGCATCAAGTGACATGAGGCGCTCTAGCACACACCTGTCTAAAACCCCTGCCTCTCCACTTGTTCCTGAGCCGCGTTGATGGTAGCTTGAGCGTTGGGGTCCACAAAGTCGCACCCGGCCTTGCCGTTCTGGAACGCTGCCGCCTCAGCCGAGCACACGCCAACACCGCTAGCGTTGGCGCAGCACGCTGACGCACAGTCGGCGTTGTTGACGCACCCTCCAGTGATGAATTGGGAGCCGTTGCCCAGTCCGACATTGCGCGCTCCCGCATTGTTCGGCGTGATTTGCGCTAGGGAGGCGACGGCAACTAATATGGCGGTCGCGCGTGTTAGCCTGCGTTCATGTTTCGGCGGTCTGAGAAGAACTTGAAGGGACCGGAATAGTGCTTACGAGCCAAGATGACAGCGATGCGGACCATGTTGGAGATGGGTAAGGTATTATTAGTTGGGCGCAAGTTAAGTAGACGACACCGGGTCGTGTTGTGGGTTGACGAAGACTAGACCGAAAGGAGAAAATAGACGGACGAGATAAAAGTGGTGCGGTTGTCGGGTCGTCCGAGCCCCCAGCTTCGAGCGGCGATGGTTGACCTATGTACCCATTCAGTCAGCAACGATGATCTTCTGATCCAATTCTCCTTTTTGCCGGGGTGCGCCGCGTTGCCGATTCCCAAGCAGGGGATATCGATTGTGCGGCGCCATGAAGTGATGCCGACGACGCTGGGTCCGAGTCAATTCCAGTCTCTCGGGGCGTCCGAGTCTCGGGAGTCGCCGTCACAGATGCCATCATCCGAAAATGCCCCGCGTCAGAGACAAACAGGCAGCCGCGATCTCGTCAGCACTGCCCCTGCTAAAAAGCAGACCGGCTGTTCTTTTCTTGTGTAGCGCCGGGCGGTACAGTTCCATGGCGGGTTTGATCGCCGTCTGGTGTGGTCTAGTCGAACTAGACGTATGGGTAGCCCGGGTATGCAAAGGCATTGCAGTGCGCGGACCCCGGCTCGGGCGGCGGGGGCGGGGCGGGGGGCGCGTCGGCGGCGGGGGGGCGGGCCGTTTGCGGGTGCGGGGGGGGTGTGCCGGGGGGGGGGGGGGCAACGGGGGGCCGGGTAGGGGCGTTACCGATGACGTTGATGCCGCAGAACTGTTGGAGA